>OX465496.1:1207500-2407500 GCA_950022335.1 Eurois occulta
TGCCTCATGATTCGTGGAACTAGTCTTGTTATATTTTCTGTTGACTGGCTCGAGAGCTGTGAATTTGCTCTCCAAAAAAGCCATAAGCTCGTCGAACAAAGGCAGATTACGTGGTGCTCTTCGGCACTCCATGTACGAACTGTAGGTTTCTGCATCCATTTTTTCTGTAAGTATGTGCACTAAAAACGGATCCCACGTAGTGGTATCGACTCCGAGATTGCGTATGGCGTGAATCGTTTCCAAGGTCGTGTCGTGGAGGTTTTTTAGTTCTTGAGCAGAATGTTTGTGCGCAGTTGGCTGGCTTAAGAAAATTTGAATTTGCTTTGTAAACAGCAGCTGTACGTTGTTGTACCTTCGGGTGAGTATATCCCAGCATGTGTCGTAATTTTCTGCTGAGACGTTGAGATGCTGCACTAGACGCTCCGCTTCACCTTTCAGTTTGCCCTTGAGGTGCTGCATTTTTTGAGTTTTACTCAGCAAGGGATTGTTGTGGATGGCTTCAGAGTAGAGGTCCATGAAAGTTGGCCATTGAGCATAGTTGCCATTAAATACCGGAATCTCCAATTTCGGCATAGTTTGTTGTTCGTGAGATGTATGGCTAAGTTTTTGGTTTAGTTGTCTCTTGATGGCTTCGTAAGTATTTTCATGCTCCGCATACTCCTGTTCATAATCTACTTCTGTGCCGATGAGTAGATTATCTATTTGCCAATGTAGATCGTCAATAGTTTTCCAGCGCGCCTGTAATATCTGCAGTTTGTCTTGTAGTTCCCATTTTTCAGAGATAGTGTTAATGTCAATACCTCGTGCGACTCTTGAAAAGGCTCGAAAGTTTGTTCGCTGTTGATTAATCAGCTCATCAGTTTTGGACAACATACCTTTCTCTTCCGTGCTGACATTGTGTTGTTCGTCACCTTGACTACTTGTACCTTGTTTAGCCATGGCTTCGGTCTGTGTTATGTCTATCAGCAGAGCACATGTAGCTGCGTAGAGCTCTTTCACGGACAGGTAAGCCCCAGACTGAATGTAATCGTGTTTGTTATCACAAAGCACTGTTAGTTTTATGTGATTGTTGTCGAACTCACCCCACAATTCTTCAAGTGTCTCTAGCCGTTTTCTTGTATACTCGGCAGTTTTCCGAATTGCAGAATCTTTCTTAATGTTTGTAGAAATCTTCTGTACAGTTTCAGCAATGATTTGTTGACGTTGTAGTAGCCCTTCCATTGTAGTAGATGTGTTGAAGAAACTAGTCGTCTGTTGTAGTCACTGTCACTGATAGAAGAGTATGTTGTGGACTTGTGTGTCCACTGGTTCTGTTAGTTCCGCGTGAGCAGATGCCCCTCACCAATATGTGCGCCTTCTCAACTTGACTGGTGAGACCCGCTTGTAGGAAGCCAGCCAAGCCGATTCGCTATTGATGAAGACACCTTTTGTCACACTTCACTTATAGCCTCGAAGGACCAAAAATATGTGGAGTCCTACCGCTGAGGTGCAATGTGTGCCGAGAATTCTTATGTGTAGGTAATGTGGAAGAAAACCCCGACATGTGTGTTCACCAAGCAGCTTTATTGAACTAACTTAAATAAAGTAATGTGCATGAAATAAGGTTCAAACGTAAGTACATGTGATCGCGGGCGTCAGCATAAAGTTGTCGAGCGTGCTCGTACAATCACGATCCTAGAAATATCTATAATAGTAACTACTTCAATTATTAAATTTTAATGATCGTAATTTATTACATGTATTATCATTAAATTCGCAAAACGCATTATGATCAACATACGAGTACGAGGCAATTAATAATAATCACATTCAGATCCACAATATCTACTTATAGAACCTAAGTTCCTGTAAAGAAATCCAGATGGCGTTTCGAAGTTGGAATCTCGAAATGGCACAAGCGGGCTCTCTTCTCCCATAGTATTATTATACTCTTTGGTTTCAGCCTTCTGTCAACAACAGCTGGATTTGCCATTGTTGACAAAATATTTGACCGAGCTATGAAAGTTTGCAAAAATATTCAGTGAAACAGTGGTTATTAAAGTTACAAACATGTCTAAAGTGCTAATGATAAGACATTTACCAGATACGCTATCGTTTGAAGACAAAAAACAACTTCTAAAGCATTTCGGAGCTGAAAAAGTTTGGGAGACGAGATCCAAACGAAACTATATTTTTGCTTCATTTAGTTGTGTAAACACAGCAAAAGCATCGCTTTCGCGCCTTCATCAGCTTGAAATAGCCCACAGACGTCTAGTGGTTGAATACGCCAAAGATAATGAACCGGTAACAAGTGATAAGCCAGAGGTAGAACAGAATTCGGAGACTACTAATTTAATAAAACAATTCTTACAAGTTTTGAATGCATGGAACCCATCTATCGACTTTTATCAACCGCCACCAGTACATTTAAAATACAAGTACCCAGACATCAGTCCAGAAATTGCTATCAATATAATTCATTCGTTATTTTCTCACAAACCATTTTATACACAAACTATGCATTTGATGAACAAGATGTGTCTTGATGTACCCTTCCAAGAAAATGCTAAATCAATGGAGTTTTTCAAAGAAACATATCGGCATTTGTTCGTGGGAGATATACAATTACCACCACCACCCGTGAGTGAGCCAGAATCTGAGATATCAAGTGCAGAGGATGAACACAAGGTTCAACCTGTCAAAAAATTTGTATCTAGGAAAAGAAAACTAGCAGTCCCCAAACCCAATCCTTTGAAATTACCACCTACTATGCCAGCTAAAACAAAGAAAACTGTAGTTCAGCAAGAAGAGGTATTTGAAACTATTACTCCAATTCAAGAACCAAAGAAAATATTGCTAAATGTCCATCAAGATGCTTTGCAAAAGCCTACTGAAGAACCAGAAATTATAGGAGAACTGGGGAAATTCCAAAAAGAGGAACAACCAGTTGAGGTTGAACAAAAACAAGAAGAACCAGAACAACCCATCATTACAAAGGCAGATTTGTTACGAAATAGGATTTCATACAGTGACATGAAGATTCTACCAGTGTTCAAAAACTATCATCCTGGGCAACCATCAATGAGATTATACATAAAAAATCTGGCTAAATCTGTGACAGAACAAGATGTTAAAAGTATTTACAAGCGTTATGTTGAAGGATTGACTGATGAAGAACTAACAGGCTTTGATGTGAGAGTCATGCAGGAAGGCAGGATGAAGGGACAAGCGTTTGTGACATTCCCATCAGTGAGCACAGCAGAAACAGCACTGAATGAAACAAATGGCTACATGCTGAAGGAGAAACCAATGGTTGTACAGTTTGCTAGAGCAGCTAATAAAAAGACTATAGAGTAACCATTTGTGTAGATTTATTTCTCTTATTAATCTAGATCTTCTTTGTCAGGAGGTTAATAACAAAAAAAAGTACAAGTCAACGGTTAAAATATTATATTTGCATTAATTCAATGGCATATGACATAGACTCTTCATCATTCTCAATCATTTTACCAGACAGCAGCTTATTAATTACAGGCAATATCTCACTGACTTTATATAGCTGCTTTATAAGGTCTAATACAATATTTAGTGTGGTTTGCAAAACTGAAGTTACTTTCTCATCCTTAGTCATCAGGTACTGCTGGTAGAATGCATCCATCAACAGTGTGTACCAATCAAACAGCTTGCTCTCATACTCTGGGTCCATTTTCTTATCTGAATTCACAAGTATATGTGCCATGTATGTCATAAGAAATAGAGTGTCATCCAAACTGAGTCCACTTCTCAGCGGGGGAATAATGAGTGCATCACTGAAAGAGATTTGAAGAGTAAAGTTGAGTAATTCAAACTTAGCTCTGTGCACTATCTGTTCCTTCTTAGTTTTGTGCTCACCAGAACATAATTTAGCAAATTCTTCAGCATCAGTGACATCAATATTATTAGGGTTCACTAGTCTTATAGAATACTTCAGCAATGCCACTAAACTTGTTTCTGGAATATCTTTGAACTGCTTGAGAGTTTGGTACACAGCTCTAAAGTCATCTTTTTCTAATAGTGGAGGTATGACATTGCTGCATATTGTTCTTTCTGTGAGTCCTAGCTTCACAAGGTCTATGGTATCATTATTCACTGGGAACTGAGGTTCAGTTGGTGAATCCCAGTCTGCGATCTCCATACATTCATCTTGAACGAGTTCATGGGTTCCTAACAGACTTGACAGGTTCCTCTTTGGCTCTAGGACATACGGCAACATGCCAATATGGTTTGAGGCTTCTAATATGATACGTCCATGGAAGCAATATAACCTTGCACCTTCTGAATACATCTTCATGGGGTATTTGCACGATCCAACACCAAGGACTATGTTGTAAGCTATAATGATGGCTCCGTCTTGCTCTGTGTTACTTCCAAACACTATGAGGTGCTCCTTGCCCATCCAGGCTAAGGATGCACTGGACATTGTGGATACCCAGGGTACACTACCTATTGTTTTCCAGTCTTTAAAGTTGTATACTGTCATTTTTCCATCATTCCCTGTAAATAGATAATACACATTAGTCCAATATTGACGATTGATTTATTTCATGGCACGGTTGGCATAGTGGCTGCTGAGCTGCATGTTGCGGGTTCAATCCCCGCATGGAACAAATATTTGTATGACCTACAAGTAGTTGTTCCATGTCTGGCTGTTTGTGTATGTGAGTTTAAATGTTTGTAAATGCACCCATGATAGAGGAGAAATTTCTAATGTGGAATTGTCCGATTTGAAATTTGTTGGTAAATTAATCAATACTTACACAAAATATATACAGCATTCGTCTCCTCAGTACAGATAAACTTTCCAACAACATAAACATCATCAGGTCTTGTAATTTTTGTCCTCACCAACTTGGATCTATCCATGTCACCCAGTTCATCTCGTAACGGACAGTTCAGTATTTCATAGCTCTCTTTATTATTCTTCACAATGTAACAGATGAAATCTGTCTTGTTGACAGTGTAGCAAGCCGATTCAACTATTGAATCTGTGTCTTTCAACAAGGACTTGCTCTCGTAAGTCTTTCTGTTATCAAGTGCATATGGTAGTGATGCACAGTTGCCATTGGAAAAAACAATCAATGATGACTGCTTGTCCCTAGGGATCACTTTCAAGATGTTCAGAGGAAACTGAAAAGATAATATAAAATAAGGTGAAAGTGGGTGAGGTGAATGTTGGTCATTAGATTCCTTACCTAAGGCCTAATGGTCCAGTATAGTAAAGCTCTAGTACATAAATAGCTAGTAATTTTAAGTTACCTTAAATTTCTTGATTTTATCTAAATTGTCAGAGTCCTCTTTCCAGGTTTTGATGGTATTTTTATTGAACACACCTACATAACTTGCTAGGTCCTTGTCATAGATTACAGAAGATGTTATGTGGTCTTTTGATGTCCATCCACCAACTTGTTTCTGGTCTGAAAGCTGAAAATTAAGTTACAGTCATAACATAACCTTTACAAATAGAATAGACTAGTATTTTTTGTTACTATGTCTTTAAAACATATTAACGTGTTGATGTTGTGTAAATTCCATCATAAGATTATATAGATGCCGATCTATATAATGTTGTGATGGCTTATATAGTAAAAAACCTTACTTGATATTTATTGACGACATTTCGTCCCAAAGTAACAATAACGTGTTCCTCTTCTTTATCTTCTGCAACGCCGAGAAAACTTTTCTGATCTATTAATGGACACAGAACATAGTAATTATGTAATTTAGCCATTACGCTTTACACGTATTATAACTTTTAAATTCATAAACACGAAAAAACCGCGTGTACGAACGTGTGTTGATGTTTTTGTGGAATCGTTCCAGTATACAATTTCATTGCATAAATGATTTTTGTTACAGAGTTTTGACATACTACTGACAGTTGGCAGATATTCTACAACAAAGCCCAAATTACTGTTAAGGTATTCTAGTATCAGTGGAGTACCGTCACAGAGTATATTATACTATAGGGTGCCGGTGCCGAATGTGTGTTGTAGGCATTATACGACAGTTGTCGGACGACTGACTGACTTGACTTTATTAAATAAAAACAAAACAAACGAAGTTCGCTAATCTTGCTTTTGCCTAGTTTTGTCGCCTCCATTTGCCTAATTTACATTCAGGTCGGTTACTCAAAAGTTTAATTTTATTCTGTTCGTAGTGTAAAATAATTGTTGCCGAATTTGAAAATTCATGATCAGAGTTCAAGGTTATCAGAATTGAAGTTTGGTTCTTATCGTTCATGTTTATTACATCATCACGACACATACGTTGTCTGGAACGTGTTCGTTTCATATAATTCAGCTAGCTGTGTAGTTTAATTTACTTATTTTGTGGCAGTGATCCAGTGCGCACGAACATGTCGACAGCTGGGAAAGTAATCAAGTGCCAAGCGGCCGTCGCGTGGGAGGCCGGCAAGCCTCTGTCCATCGAGGAGATTGAAGTAGACCCGCCTAAAGCCGGCGAAGTGCGCGTCAAGATCACCGCAACCGGAGTCTGCCACACCGATGCATACACGCTCTCCGGTAAGGACCCCGAGGGAGTGTTCCCCGTGGTGCTGGGGCACGAGGGTGGCGGAATCGTCGAAAGTGTCGGCGAGGGAGTCACCTCCGTGAAGCCCGGAGACCACGTCGTGCCCCTGTACGTACCCCAGTGCAACACATGTAAGTTCTGCCTGAACCCCAAAACCAACCTCTGCCAGAAGGTACGCGTCACACAGGGCCAAGGCGTCATGCCCGACGGCACACGCCGCTTCCGCTGCAAGGGACAAGAACTGTACCACTTCATGGGATGCTCCACCTTCAGTGAATACACAGTTGTTCTAGAAATTTCTCTGTGCAAAGTGAATGAAGCAGCAGCTTTAGATAAAGTGTGCCTCCTGGGTTGTGGAGTCCCCACCGGCTATGGAGCAGCTCTCAACACAGCCAAGGTTGAACCTGGAACAAACTGTGCCATCTTTGGTCTGGGGGCAGTTGGTCTTGCTGTAGCATTGGGATGCAAGGCTGCTGGAGCTAAACGCATAATTGGAGTAGACATCAACCCTGATAAATTTGAAGTTGCCAAGAAGTTTGGAGTCAATGAATTTGTAAATCCCAAAGATTATGACAAACCCATTCAACAGGTCCTTGTTGACTTGACTGATGGAGGTCTAGACTACACTTTTGAGTGCATTGGTAATGTGAACACTATGCGTGCTGCTCTGGAAGCCTGCCACAAGGGTTGGGGTGTGTCTGTTATTATTGGTGTTGCTGCTGCAGGTGAAGAGATCAGTACTCGTCCATTCCAGCTTGTCACTGGACGTACCTGGAAGGGTACAGCTTTCGGGGGCTACAAGAGCCGTGACAGTGTACCAAAGCTTGTTGATGAGTACTTGGCAAACAAACTTCCTCTGGATGCGTTTGTCACCCACAATGTGCCTCTGACGGAGATCAATGAGGCTTTCCACCTGATGCATGTCGGCAAATCAATCCGTGCTGTTGTACAGTTGTAATGTTAAGGAAAACTATCTATTTTTGTAAGCATTTATGTTATTGTTCTTGTTATTCTGCATTTAATAAGAAGTGATAAACATGTCAAACATGTTACTCCAATGATATTTATAAATATAAACTCATGATACTCTGAACTGCATTTGATTGTTTCACCTTGTTAGGGGAGGCATTCATTTTTAGGTTTTACATTAATTGTGACAGGAAGGGGGCACCCTGTTGCATGCTGTTTGCCGACGATATTGTTCTCGTCGATGAAGATGGGCCTGAGATCCAGAGCAGATTGGAGAAATAGCAACAGAAGCTGGAGAATGTTGGCTTGAAAATCGGTAGAACTAAAACCTTAAGACTTTCGTAGTGTAAAGCACGGAATAAACACGAATTGATGAAATGGCGGCAGATCACGGGAACAATCAACAATCCCTTAAACTTAAGGGGAAGATTTATAAAACAATGGTTACACCTGCAGCCTATCTTGTATGGATCAGAATGTTGGGCCACAAAAGGGATGAATGAAAGGCGTTTACATGTGGCTGAGATGAGAATGCTAAGGGGGATGTGTGGTGTTACGCGAATGGATAAAATAAGAAATGAGTACCTAAGAGGAAGTCTGAAAGTGGCGCCGGTGACTGAAAAGTTGAGTGGTAATCGGTTATCGTGGTATGGGCATGTGATGTGGAAGAATGAGGAAAGATTTGAGTACCTATGACTGGATGGGTATAAAAAGGTAAAGGAAGACCAAAGAAAAGATGGATGGACTGTGTGAAGAATGATATGGCACGAAAAGAGGTGTCTGATGAGATGACGGGTAGGTAATAGAGAATGGAAGAAGAAGGCATGCTGCGCCGACCCCAAATAAATTGGGACAAAGGCAAGAAAATTATGACACAAAGGGCAAGCCGCTGCCCTTACTCCTAGATTAATTAATGTCCTTGAGCCAACAGCCTAGTATCAAGACTTGTCAAGCTGGGTAGATAGATGTCCATGTATACCTATTCTTTTCTACTTATTTTAATGAAAGAATGCCGTTGTCTTATCAGAATTGTAATAATCTCGTGTCAGAGGTCTGTATAAGCCTACATGTACTGATACTAGACAGCTATAAATACGTAAGCATGTGTTTAGGTATCCGTAGCAATTTACATAATAAGATACTATTTTACAACATTACCGATTCATTTCTATCAATTTTGTACATACCTACACTATAGAATCTGCCTACTGGTATGGCATTTGAATCTGCTAATTAACGATAAACTATACTACAAATAGTTATACCTATTTGCGTTGGCGGCCTTGACTTTCGCGTTTATAAAAACATGGAAAAATCCATGAAAAACATTAAATTCCTGTTTCACTATCACTACATAATACAAAACAAAGTCCTCCGCCGCCGCGTCTGTCTGTCTCGCGATAAACTCAAAAACTACTGCACCGATTTTCACGCTGTTTTCATCAATGGATAGAGTGGTTCTCGAGGAAGGTTTTAGTAAATAACTTGACAAATTTTTGTATACATTGGCTAAAATATAATTATATTTGTTGGAGGTATCGGGAAAAAATAAGCCGTCTGGGAGCTGTCAACGAAAACGCTGCCTAAACCCTTTAATATACCTATAACAAAATGATGTATGGTGGAATTGTATATCATATATATAGGTCTACAGAAAAGTCCGCGATGACATATTAAGTATATATTATGTCTATCTCATAAGGATAACATAGATAGGTACTATATCCATTTTAATAGGTACCTACTGAACTAAAGCGGTTATTGGAAAGCTATTTAAAGAAATACGGTATTAATCCTTATCATTTTAAACAAGTTAGAGGCTTTAAGCATTTCATGCACATTATTTTACTCTTTTACACCATCGTAAGAGTAATCGCAAAAAAAAATACGGACGCGAGAATAAAATTCAAGCGCCTCGCTTCGCTTGATGCAATCGCCGACCCTCCCCAGCTAATTTATTTATAAACCGAAAGAAGTAAAGGTTTGAAATTCGTTGGGTGTACATGTACCTAACCATATTTCGCCAAGTATGTTAATTTCCTATAGAGGGTGAGTCTATAACCGTCAGCCAAGTTACATCTTCAGGCTGACACCGGCTTATATCTTATGAGAACACAATAAAACCTTGTCTTTAACTTTCTTTTTAAACCATCGACCAAAAAAGAGGAGTGTTAAAATAAGTTTAAAGTGTGTGTCTATAGGCATCATAGCTCCTGAACGGATGAACCGATTTTGATTCAGTTTAAAAGGTGTCTTAATCGAGTGTTCCTAGCTATATTTCAAGAAAACTCTGCTCAGCCGTTTGCAGATCACCACCTCTTTTCTGGTTGATGAAGAGCTATAAACAACTTCCACAGGTCTGATCGATTCGAAATCAAATCCTGTCACTCGTCAATGATATTACAAAAGTATGATAACCTTGACCTGATGCACAGGCATTACCAGGATCATGCAGGGTACACAACCCGCCAGAAGAACTCAACGGTCTACGGCATCTACCTTGTGTTTGGACTCATACATTCGTATGATACGTAACATAATCTCGAAGTAACTGGGGTTTATCAACAGTGAGCGTGTCGCTCAATTATATCAGTAAGTCTATCAAACTGCCTATTGTATGGACAATAAAATCGGTAATTACATGAATCTTTAAACTTCGTGACGCTAATAAAGTCATTAGTGCTAAAAGGTCGACCTTTTGAACATAATGATTCCGAAAAGTTTAAGATAAAATAGCTAGTATAGTGTCATACGTTCGGGGTTCGAATGGACCGAAATGAATTCCAAGGGCTTGTTGTAAAACACACGCGGGTACGGGTGCAGGGGTGCACGCTCGAGGCGGCGGAACGTGAGAGGGAGATAGCCTCTGCCTCACGTCCCGGCCGCCGCGGGAGGAGAAGCACCGGGCGTAGGCGCGGGCCTGTGGACGGCGAGTAATGGGCTAGCTCGCCGTCCGTCCGTCGTATGACGACGGGCAGGCCGTGTCGACGGCGCGTTCGTGTTCCACGCGCGCCTCAAAGAGTTGTCAGCAAACGGGAGGGGCCCGCAAGGGCCGGTGCCTGCCAAGGCTGCGGGACTGTTCGAAAGAGATACCGCGGCCCTGG
This sequence comes from Eurois occulta, assembly GCA_950022335.1. Lineage (NCBI taxonomy): Eukaryota > Metazoa > Arthropoda > Insecta > Lepidoptera > Noctuidae > Eurois > Eurois occulta. The sequence continues at coordinate 1,218,120 of OX465496.1, forward strand.
AACATAAAGGGCCAATGAAGGAACATGGGTGGTTTTTAGTCAGTAAGAGTCTGACACTCCCTTCCGCTCCGCCCAGGGCGGGGGGGGTCATTTGATGATTTCCCACCCACCAAAAAAAAAAAAAAAAACAAAAAAGAAAGGGGTGCACGCTCACGTGTCTGTATTGAAAATAGTAAGAACAGCGCCAACAGGCGCGGTCGCGGGCTCGTGCGAAGGATATTTTGACAGCGGGCATTCGTGCGTCTTTAAAGTAGACGCTTATGGGAGATTTTTGTCGCTGGCAGGTGTTGAACACGGTTAATGGCGTCCGCTATAACATACGCAGGTTTGGGTGCGGGTGCATCCTCGCGTCGCGTCTTCATTGTTAAATATTTAGTATGAGCAGCGCTAGAAGGCGCGGGCGGCTGCGAGTGTGTGTGGCGGGTTTTCTAAAGATGTTCTGTCAGCGGGCACCTCTGAGCGCGTTTTAGCAGACGCCCTTAGATTGGTTGATCGTGTTCAGTTTCAATGGAGAGATTGGCCCTTAGAGTCGCATAATTGCCATTGCCAAGGAATTTAAACAAACAAATAAAATACAAACAATGAAAATAACATTTGTCTATATTCATAACAAAATATACATTGCATTACTTAATTATGTAACTAACCAACATTTTTACAAACATTTAAGTATTTACAAATTACACAATAATTTCGACTAATTAGAGACACATTGTTTTAATAATTATAAATATTTTGTCACAATTATTACATCTATAAAATTAAATGATAAACAATGAAAGATAGTGTACTCTTGTAGGTACATCTTTGTCACAATTTTATACAAAAAATATTAACTCAAGCACACAAATAGGAGATGTACACTGCATATTTTAATTTTAACTAAACATCTTACAAATTACGTTGGACAAATGCAAAGAACAATTGAAGTAGGTAGGTAACGCCTGGAGTATTATACATTAAAAATGTGTAATGTTTCATTCGATTTTTAGACTTGAGTTAGAGCATAGAATTTTCAATGATAATGCATAAGCTCATCCCATACTTCAAGGGCAAGTATGATTCGATCATTTGCCGTGGTGAAAATGAATTAATAACGACTTTTTTAGTAACTTTTCGAACAGCCAAGCACCTTTGTTAACAAGTCACTCTAATTGGCGAGCGTCATCTTACGTGACATTTAAATCACTCTAAAAATGTATAATTGTTGTAGGTTTTGCATAAAACGCAGATGAAAGTTTATAGATTCTGTAGCTCTTGAAGTCTAGGGCAGATAGAATGCGCCCCAACGCAGCGCATTTTAAGAGACGTTCTTACGTCACTTTCGTATATGTCACACAAAATGTACGAGTGAGTGAACAGGAAAAGTCTCCTACATGCGGTGTTTTTGCGTTGAGGACCACCGGGGCGGTAATCTACTGTTAAAAAATATTACCCTCCTTTTGGGCACCAACGCAGTCGAGATATGAAGGTGACAACAATAATTTGACCCAGCTTGTTAAGATAATCTTCCAAGTTTCTGTATTCGTCGTTTACAGTGGTTCAGCAGTGATTTGTTTGTAGTACTCCACGTAACTGTCGCATTGTTCTCCTGAAACAATAGCGCTGCGGTTAACACGGAGTCAATGGTTAGGGTACAATTATTTTGGACATAAGTGAAGATTATAAAACAATGTTTGATTGTACAGTCAGCCCCAAAAAGATGTAAACACGGACAAGGAAACTTTTTGATTGTCTACAACCATTATTCCATAATGTTGTCTACACACTCAAGCAAGCAAGCTGTAAGACGTAGGTATGACATTGTCAGTCTGTATACCTTGTTTTGGCCGTAGGGTATTTATATTATTATGTATCCGGCCTGTATAGGTTTTGGTGACATGAATTGTTTACTATTTTTTGGAGCTTTACATTGTATACACAATTTTGGAATAATAGTTGTAGGCAATAAAATGGTTCCTTGTCCGTGTTTACATCTTTTTGGGGCTGACTGTACCTAATCAGGAGACATATTTTTTTAAGTAAATAGCTGTTGCCGCGGCTCCGATAGCGGTATGGTCGGGAATTATCCCACAGGGACGATTTAAATTTAGCCTATGGGAAATTTCGAATATACCCCTCCCTTCATCCAAACGTAACCTCTTCATAATGTTAGTATAGATAAAAGTATTGCATACAACGTATCATGTGGCTTAGTGCTTGCCGCAATACATACCTACACATACATAAACATATGCCTCTTTTGCTAGCTAGGCTAGCAGGGCTAGGCACACACTACAGAACGCCATACGATCCATACATACAAGTTACTTTTTTTGCGCAATTTTTGGTGTATTTTTTCGCATATTACATGTAATATCATCACTTATTATAGGCACCCTATATCAATGGCTTATCACCTACCTACTTAAAACAGAGTTTATCTTCAGTAGCAACCCCATGACATCGAAAATAAATGGTGTCGATAAGTTATCAGCTGAAAATTGTCCAACATCAAACTGGTTTGGACTGACGTAGATTTATTTTTTTAGAGGTAAAGTGTGATTTGATAGTGAAAACATTTCTCGTATTGTTAGTCCCTGTGAATTTACGAAATATTTACTTAACTAATGAACTGGTTTGACATTCCACTGTAGAGAAGAGACAGACCAGTTCAGATGTAGCTTTGCTACAAACGCATGGCTGTATAGGTACATATCTTGTAACAAGATCTGCAAAACTTATTGCTAATAAACTATGTTACTTAAGTGTGATTTCTCGTAGTCGGTAATGATTGCATTCTCAAATCATCATGAGTAGTAGAATTTACCACTTCTTGTAAAAAGATTTAATTAATCAAAAGATTTAATCTGACGTGTAGGTTAAATCTTAATACATAAAAGTCACGTGTTATTATTTTCGCACATGCTAATCTCCGAAGCCACCCAACCGATTTCAATGAAAGTTTGTGAATGTGTGTGGTTGGCTCCGGTTTGGAAGATAGGACCCGATAGGCGGCACCGTGCGAAGTAGGGGCGGGTCGCTAATAAGATAAGCCCTCTTTACCTTTCAAGAAGTACGGCGAGCCCCTGGTCCTCTCATTCCTGTTCTGCAGCGCGTGGTACACGGCGGTGAAGGCGGTGGGCTGGCCGCGCGCCTCGGCCACGGCGCGCGCCGCCGCCAGCAGCTTGCGCGGCGGCAGCGCCAGCCAGGTGCCGCCGGCCTGCTTGGCCGCGCCCACTGCTCCTACAGGCTCGTTCCAGCTCAGCAGGACCTCTACTACTTCCTGGGAAAGATTGGGGTTTAGACTTTTCTAAGGAGGGCGAAGTAACATTACATTGTGGTGGATTACATTTCGACGAGCAGGATGGAAGTGTTTTCTTTCTTTTTGTATCGACGGTACCTACTTTACATCACGCTTATGGCGATGTCGGAGGGGTTGTCGTGATCAGGATCACACTCGCAATGGGTATTGCGACAGTAATAATACTCCCCAAAATATAATACGTATTTATTATATTATTAACTACCGCTAAATTATATTTGCAACAGCCAACAAGCAGAAATATTCCGAGTGGATGGCTAACTTTCAGTAATTGGAGAGGCATCAATTCGAGTAACTGCTCAAACATCAATGTGTACCTCGTATCCCCGCAGCCTCCACAGCATGTCGAGCGCCAGCTGCGCGGCGGCGGGGTCCAGGTGGCCCAGCGACAGCAGCGCGCAGGCCAGCGGGCGCGCGTCGCCCAGCGCGGCGCGGCGCAGGCTGGCGCGCAGGCGGCCGGCCGCGCCGCGCGTCACCAGCGCGCGCACGCACAGCTCGGCCGCCGCCTGCTGCACCACCATGTCGTGCCGGCACAGCGACGCGATGTACGCCGTCACTACCTGCGTGTGCAGTGGCGTATAGTATGAATTATTTCATATTTAAAATTAATTGTTTTTGGATATTCATTCCGATACAAAACGTTTTTGTAAAAGTTTCAGAATAATACATAGACATCAGGTTATTGAAGTTTTCCAGACAAGTTAGGTTTTCCTTTTACGGTAAAATTAATACTAATATAGAAGCTACTGGGCGGTACACTAGAAGATACCTAAGCAGGAGGACCGTCCCGGGTCGTGGCAGAACTTGGTGTGTATAAATATACAGAATGAAAAACAAAAATATTCTATTGCTATTTCCTAAAAAAGTGCAATACCTAAAATGTATGGAACAGCTGATTTTTGGGGTTCCGTACCCAAAGAGTAAAACTGAACTCTATTACTAAGACTCCGCTATCTGTCTGTCCGTCTGTCCAGGCTGTATCTCATGCCTAAACCGTGATAGTTAGACAGTTGAAATTTTCACCGATGATGTATTTCTGTTGCCGCTATAACAACAAAAACTAAAAAACATATACAACACATTTTTTTTTGCCGGTTTTCTAGATAATGGTACGAAACCCTTCGTGCGCGAGTACCATCCCAGACGATGTTAAGCTGTAAGACTGTGTTTTGCTCGGATTGGGTTTGAGTGAATTAGCGAGGTAGTATGTGGCTAATTTACCAAGAGCATCTGACAAGCGGACCTCGACCTCCTCAAAGGTGGTGGTGGCTTGGGAGGTGAGGGCAAGATCGTCTGCGTAGAGGAAGCGGGACGTGTTCGGGTTTGATGGTTGATCGTTGGTGTATATGTTGCAGTCAAAACTCTTAATCAGTCAAAAGTACTTTTAAGTAGCAAAATCAGTCAAAAGTAGTTTTACCCGTATGCTTTTGACAATACTACTTTAGATTGAAATAACAGTTAAAAGTAGTTTTTTAACACCCTTGCTCGTAAAGCTGATGTAATTCCACCGGTTTTAAATATGTAAAGCGGGTTATAAAAAACGCGTGTGTTACCAAAGCAAATAGTTAAGTTATAGTCCATACAAATTCCATAACAGTATTATTTGCCATTTCAAATATGGAACTGACCGCCGCCGCACGACTCCAGCTACTGAGCAGCGCGCTGTTGCTATTCAAATTTCGAACTAATCGCCGCGCGGCGCCAGTCAGTAGGCAGCGCTAGCGCGCTGTTAAAATGGCGGGAAAGCAACAGTGTGCATTCACAGATTGAGTTTATTTAAAATAAAATAAAAACAGTTTATTCGGTAATTTAATAACTTGGCTGCATGCTCTAGCGTCTTTGCCAACATTTTCACGCAGCCACGGCAGAAAATAATCCTCGCACCATTTTTCTCGATTTTTTTTTTCTTTGTACGAGTACTTGTATTGTGAATATCTTTTTTTTTCTGTTTCCTCGCAAATGTGTTAAAAAACATCGTACGATATACGTGCGTATTGGTTATAACATGCTCGGCTCAATTACGCCCTCGCCTTCGGCTCGGACTGAAATTCCGCCTCGCATGTTATAACCATCTTAACGCACTAATATCGTAATGTACTATTGCCCAATGGAGCTGGTTAAAAGTAGTTTTGACTAACTGATTCCGTCAAAAGTGGTTTTGACTGGTTATTATGCTAATATTGGAAAAAAATATTGTGACTACGAAAAGAAAGAACGCTTTTTGCAAATAATTTTAGCCATAGAAGATATGAAAGATAGTCGTTTCAGTGTGATGACAAAAGAAAAGTTTGCAATGGATGTGGAAGACGCAAAATTTATAGAAAAGAAAACGCCATAACAGTACAGTAGACTAAAATGCTTTAACATTATTTAAGTTTGTAGTATAGTTACAAACACAGAATATTTTTTATTTCAATTAAAGTTAAAAATTATTTAAAAAACGACTAACATAATATTCTTAATATACTTTGTTTTTATAACCTGTGTATTATCTAATTACTTATTTTAATGACAATTTTTAAGTGTATTAGTATAGCAAACTTTCGTAATAAACGATTTCACATTTAATAAATAAATATATTTATTTACATTCTAATTAGTTAATAGTGCTTTTGACTGATGCTTTAGCAGTTAAAACTAGTTTTGACTAAAAGCATCAGTTAAAACAACTTTTTCAACAAAGAAGAACAGGCAAAAAAAACCCAGACCCGACAGAAAAGTAACATACCTCAGTTTTTTTGTTACTATTTATATAATCATATTATATAGTTTTTATATTCGAAATCAATGGCTAACACCAAAATATTGCCTTATGTTTTTGTTCAGGCTTTACACTAAAAAAGTACAAAATGCCTACGTATCTACACAATTCGTAAATATATGTAACTAAATGACGTAGAGAAGTAAGTAGTTATGGGATGTATTAAAAAAAAAAATAATAATGTTCGTATAAAAACAGAGTATTCAACAAACATGTGCCGCATATATTTGAGGATTTTAGAATTGCTGCAGCTTTGATCAATTATTTTCAAGATCCGTACGGAGACAGTCCGTACACAGAAGATTTCATTGAAATAATTAATCGGAACATACAACGCCCTAATCTACTGGCCGAGTATGTGGAGGAGAACAATCTAAATAGACATAGAGTGACGTTTCGCAGAATGACTGCAAATGATCCCGAATTTGAACATTTTCCCCAACTAACAATTGAAGACATAATTAAATTCTCAATTGGTACATATCATGTGCGGTTAGCACGGTCGTACTGTAGTGAGCATTTGAAAGCCACGGGAGTATATAATATGGAAATATATAGACATCCGGCGGCAATAGAAGGCAGAAATAATAATATTTTAATCAGGTGCAGAATTCATTCACGACATGTTACAACAAAAATATATTATACTTATATTATGTTTGATGAAAATATAAATGGAATAAACGCAATTACAGAATATTACTGCTCATGCTACTATGGCAAAAGGACATTGGGAAGTTGCGCACACATCAAGTGTTGTATATTACCTAGGGTGGGCTAGACATCGAGATCACTTTGACCACCCCGCACTGGGTATGGATTATGTTTTAAGGGACATAGAAATACAATAAAACTTTATTTCGACATATTGGTTTTATTTTTGGTAGAACCCCGTTGATAGCTACCTAAATCACTGATCTACGATCAGATCATTCTTTTCGATTATTCCACTAATACCGGCTGCGTTAAAAATAAAAATACGAATACCTGTTATCGTAACGGTGATTAATGAACTTTTTAGTTCTCTAATCACCGATATAAGCTCGAACTGGCGTCAACGAATTAGTGGAATAATTCGATCTGAATCATCGAATATGACGATTTTAATTAATCCTAAGTTGAGGGCGAATCCAGAAGGGCATGCTCTGACCCCAGTACCAGAGGCAAAAAGGAACGGGGTGGAATTTTTTAGTCAGTAAGAGTCTGACACGCCCTCTCGCTCCACCCAAGGGCGAGAGATGTCATTAGATGATTTTAAAACACCTTAAAAAAAAAAACCTAAATTGAATGTTGTACTAGGAGTTCAAAAATTATATAATACAGCTGTATCTCCAGGTCTCCTGGATACATCCCATAACTATTTATCGTCATTTAGTTACATACATTACGAATTGTGTAGATAAGTAGGCATTTTATATTTTTTTAGTGTAAACCCTGAACAAAAACATAAGGCAATATTTTGGTGTTAGCCATTGATTTCGAATATAAAAACTATATAATATGATTATATAAATAATAATAAAAAAACTGAGATATGTCACTTTTCTGTCGGGTCTGGGTTTTTTTTATATGGGACGTGACCGTTCTTCTTTGCAGTCAAAAGCACTATTAACCAACGATTTTCAGTCAAAACCACTTTTGACCAACTTGTTCATTTAAAATTACTTTTGCCTGTTTTATTCAGTTAAAAGTACTTTTGACTGGTTAAGAGTTTTGACTTCAACATATATATTAAATAGAAGCGGTGCCAAAACACTACCTTGGGGCAGGCTGTTTTTTTGTGCCCTCCAGTGACTTTTATCTGAGAGGTGCACCTGGAAACGGCGGCTATGGAAAAGTTCCCGGAGTATTCGAACAAACCTCTGATCGCTGATCAAGGTCTCCCCTTCCAGAGCAGCCGTTTGAGGTTGACTGTATCGTAGGCAGCTAACTGGGCTTGGTGGTGAGGGATGGGGAATTGGGGATACTCACTAGTCAGCTTTCCAATAGTGTTCCAAGCTTTTTTACTATTATGAGTCATATCGATACTGGTTACAGTGTTGATCCACCTCTTATGCCTGTTTTCACCTAATTTCGATAGCAGCATTTCGCCAGCCAGCGTAGTTTCCTCCGAGAAAGGGTCAGCCTGATACAATGACTCATATCGGCTCAGTAGTTCACAAGAGTCTGTCGACAACCCTGGAATGTAGGAAGTCCTGCAACCCCTTGGGATGTATCTTCGAGAAGTAGGACGCAATATCAACAAATTTGTCGTAGTTTGGCGGGGTTGGCAAGACATTCAAGTCATCAATCGAACGCGTGAAGGACTCCCAGTAGGCCTTGGTGTAGTTAAATCGGCGCTTGAAGGGGAAACTTACAGGCTGGACTACGGGTTTGATACAGCACATTATAGGTCTGAACTGAGTGTGAGGGATAGGCGACCACTTGGGTTTTTAAGACGATTATAACAATACCTTAACTGTCGAAATTAATCCAGCCGTTTGGAAGATACGAGGTAAGAAAGAAAAGAGAATGCTCATGGAAGTATGGAATCCCGTACCATGCTGCATCAAAATCAAACCTTGTTTTTTATAGACTACACTGATCGTATTAACTCCTACAAAAATTATTTTTGAAAAAAAAACCCGCGTTTCAGAGTTATTTTATAAAATCGAAACTAACCTAAAAAGTAGGTCTATTTTTTCGACGCTACCAACGACGTATTTTAACACACATACATTACATTATTGCTCTAAAAACAGCGTAATACACTAATATTAGTAAGAATTACGAGTTAAAGTAACATCCACAGTATGCTTGACTGAAACTCGATTTTATTTTAGACCTTTACATTGCCAATAGTCAGTCAGTACAGTACAAATGTCAGATGCCACAGATAAGATAACTATAAACCATAGAGTATAGTAAGTGCTATAAACTAGTCGGGATTTAGGGATGTAATCGATAAATCAAAATCTTTAGGCTGAGAAAATCTATTTTGTTGCAAATAGCAATAAACCAAACTAAATCGATTTGGTGTACTGATCTTACTTAATTGTAATTAATTTTAGAGTCCGCTCGACAGACAAGGGTTTGTTCAATTGAAACGGAACGTCATTTATATTCAGTTGAAACGGAACGTCATATAAAGGGAGTAAAACAATATTCGTACTTTTAAACTCGAAAAGTATATTTCCAGTTCAAAAATCAAATCCCCGACGCGTAATGCCGTAAAAAAATATGAAACTAATTACTATAATATTTTGGTTTTGAGGCGCGAGACTTTTTGGTACCAACTTTGGTCATTGTCCTTTATAACATACATACAAGATACGTGCGAAAAACATAATCCTTCGTCGGCAGTCGGGTAAAAAGATATGCAGAAAACAGTTTTTGAAATATCGAGATGTGAAATGTTAATCAAATAGTTCTGTGGCTCGTGAGTTCACTAGTCACGACTGACCTGCACCAAGTACTGATCATCCGCGTGATGCTGCAGCACGTGGCTGCAGATGTCGGGCTGCGAGATGAGCACGCGCAGGTTGTGCTGCGGGCGCGCGCACTCGGGCGCCGCGCCCGCCGTGCTGCGCGCCACCTCCGCGTCCGCCCAGCGCCTGCGCAAGCATTATGTACATCCAACTAACTTCTACGTTCAAAATATTGCGGGAAAACTTTTTTTTTGGAGTGAAAAATCACGGGTTACGGTAGGACTCAATGTAACGCACTCAAAACATTGCGCTGATGGATGGATTGAATAGTATTGGGATCATAGAGGTATTTAAAGTAAAGTCATTAAAAACTGCCAGATTGCGTTTGCAGCAGCCTAATTGGCTACGCAATCAACTGAGTGCTCATTAAACAGGAAGACTTTTTAAGCAGTGCACAAATTTTGACAAAATCAACTTCTACGACTTACGGCCATTTTATTCATCAAAAGTAACAATTTAGAAAAACGGAAACGGAACGTATTCCCGCGCGCCCTCTGCCGCCCGGAACCACTGCACCCCTGCCGCGTATGTCGGCCGCCCATTCATATTATTAAGAACAGATTGTATCCATAAATTGTTAATTTCAAGTTGAAAAAAAAAGTATTGAACAAATAACGGAAATGATGTGTTCGATTGATACTGAACCACTAGAAAATTGGACTGGTCAAAAAGTCTCCTTATGTAGGTCAGGTGACGTTTTTAGGGTTCCGTAGCCGAATGGCAAAAAACGGAACTCTTTTCTAGATTCGTCATGTCTGTCTGTCCGTCCGTTTGTCACAACCACTTTATTTCGAAACTATTAGGACTATACAGTTGAAACTTGGTAGGTATTCTGTGAACCGCTTTACGATTTTTATACAAAAATTAAAAGATTAAGGGCATTTCCCCATACATGGAACTGAAACAAAAAAAAACATCAAACCTATACGTGTGGGGTGTCTATTAATAGGTTTTTAAAAATGGCATTGAGGTTCCTAAAACTATTTTTAGTCAATCCTTTGAAAGATCCCTCACAGATCCTTTGAAGATTCCTCTCACAGGTCTGCTGGAAGAAATTTCTTATGAAATAAGCAGTACCTTTGTGCTCTTCTATGTTAATATATTGTCCTGTTAAGTATCTGTGTGTACATAAATAAAAAAATAAAGATAGAAACTTGGTAAAGTTGTAAAATGTGTTCCCCTCCCCCCCATCTAATTTCTAAAGTAAGAGTAGGACAATTCTGAAAAATTGTAGGATTTTAGAACGTAAAAAAACTTTCAACGAAAATTGGTTTTAATAAGATTTGATGTTCAGTTTGAGATATGCGACTTTTTCATTAAACTGCAGCTGTAACTTTGTTTTTTTATTAACATACTATGAATAACAAACTTAGTTTTACGTTTGACGGTCTATCTGCGGCCCTGATTAAGGCAGCGAGACACGTCCTTGTTCCAATTATCTGCCATGTATTTAATCTCTCTTTGTCGACAGGAGTTTTCCCCACGGTCTTTAAAAAAGCTGTTGTGCACCCTATTCACAAGAGTGGGGACTGAAGCAGTGTCAATAATTATAGACCAATATCTGTGCTAACAACCTTATCTAAGATTTTGGAAAAAATCATTAATTTTAGGCTCATTAACTATCTAAACTCAAAAAAATATTCTAGCAGATAATCAATTTGGATTTCGATCGGGTAAAAACACAGAAGATGCTGTTCTCAAACTGACTGGTACTATAGCTAAAAACTTAAACAGTAAATCCAAAACAATTGCCATTTTCCTAGACCTTTCAAAAGCTTTTGACACTGTTTCTGTTCCTCTCTTGCTGAACAAACTCCAAAAAATCGGTATTAGAGGACTATCTCAAGAGATCTTTAGAAGTTACCTTAGTGATCGTTCGCAGATTGTAAAAATAGGAAACTATATGAGCAGCACAGCAGCATGACCGGTGGCGTCCCACAAGGTAGCGTTCTTGGACCTACCTTATTCCTAATTTATATAAACGAGCTCTGCAGACTAAATATACCAAATTCTAATCTTATTGTCTACGCTGACGATACGGCTATAATTGTTCAAGGCAAAGACTGGCTTGAAACCCGCTCCCGTGCTGAATACGTGTTAAAAATAGTTTCTGACTGGCTATCAAATAATTTGCTTACTTTGAACATGGAAAAGACTACATTTATCACATTTGCTCCGCGTATAGTTTCTCAACCACCTGTGCCCTTCGCTTTGACTATCCACAATTGCCTATCCGCTATGAACAATAACTGCGGTTGCAAATCTATCTCGCGAACAAATAGTATAAAATACTTAGGCGGATATCACTACGCTTAAAACAGTCTTCTATGCACTAGCAAACTCCATTCTAAACTATTTTATAACCGTATGGGGAAGTTCTGGAAAGTGCTTAATGCTTCGTTTAGAAAGAGCGCAGCGCGCGGTTCTGAAAGTCATGTCTCACAAACCAGTCCGTTTTCCGACCGATGAATTGTATGCTCTGATGCAAATACCTAGGGTAAGGCACAGTTTTCTTTTGAGCTCAATATTACGAAATCATTCAGAACTTAGTTCCGACCAGTGTTTTAGCAGCCAGAATAGGCAGAAACGTAGACCTGTTAAAGTCTGCCCTGTAGTACCGGCTGGCATCGTGATTGTTAGAAGACAATACTACTTTATAAGCCCAATTCTTTATAACAAAATAAATGGGATTTTGAACATTTACCCCCTTACTTCACGCGAGTGTAAGTCAATAACACATAAGTGGCTCAGTTCCCTGTTTTATGAAGAGCTTGAAAATTTAGTAAAAACTTCAATATAAGTAAAAATGCCTTTCATTCCCACTGCCCTCCAATTCAGATATACAGTCAAACATACATACACCTACACATATTCACACATTCACTCACGCACATACACATACATACACGACACTTACATACATTCACATACATAAATATTAAAATTAATGTTTAAGATTTTATTTTGTTCTTTTTACCTTATTATTATACATATTTTGTTTTACTTTTATACTTTTGCCTGGAACACTGTCGTCTCCCCTCTTGGAGGTGGGCGCTAATGGCCGCGACACGTATTCCATACTAATGCGGTTGTTAACGAACACAATTTTTTTGGTAAATGTTTCTTGTTCCAATTAATATTTTGTATTTTGTTGAATGTAATATGTATGTATAATATAAATGTTTGGTGCTACGGAACCTTGTGTGCGTGTGAGTATGACTCGCACTTGGCCGGTTTTTCTTTCTAACTCACCTGTACACCGAGTTGATCTCGTCGAACACCTGGGACAGCTGCACAAGGTAGGAGCCTGCCTCAGTGACGAGTTGGTTCACAATCCTGTATATGGTGTCCTTGCCGTTAGTCCGGCGTAGTAGTACTGCTACTATCTTTGATATCTCATCTTTTGGTACCTGAAGGTTGAATGAAGATTGATAATTAATTTTTGATATTTCTTCAGCATGCGCGGAGTTGGTGGTGAGGACAGGTCTCTGTTTTTTGCATACCTTTTGGCAAGTATGAATTTTGTGTTGTGTAAATAGAAAGTGCTCTTTGATTTAATTAGAATGAAATGAACAGAATTTGTATGAAATTAACAACCAAGCAAGGGAACTTACTAGGGTGAAACACGCCCTGACTGTTAGAAATGTAAGTTATTTATATGTAAAAGTGTATATTACCGAGTGCGCCAGTCCGGAGGGTACGAGGTTGACGCGCCACAGACAACCGAGCCGTGCGTCTATGATGTAGTCCGGTTGAAACACCACCCACGTGTCGGAATCTTTTCAAATAGTCAAGGAATTATGTCGTCACGCTATTGGCCTGATTCTTTTGTATACCATTAATTGGGAAGCATTTCATGTTTTTTTTTAAATGCAAAAAAAACGAATAAATTGAGACGATTGATGTATTTTGACGAAATGCACATTCATCATGGTCGTGCCGATTCTGCATTACAAAGATCAAGCAAGAAAGTTGTTGGAAGTCAATCTCATAATATATTTCTTGCTAGATTTTCCAAACACCTCCCAATTGAAATCGATATGCATTGGTGTGTCGATGTCATCATTAGCTTTGGCTTCAAGCCCAGATCATTTATAATAATTGTTAGTAAAGGTGTTCGTGATATTTTTAACCGATTTCCAAAAGATACCGATACTTCATCTATGTTGATAGTGCTACCAGCAAAAGTCACCGACTTCCGAAATTAAGGTAATTTTGCACTTTTTAGTTTTTTTTTTTGCATAAAACGTTTTATATTGAACGTTTGTTTTTGCGCAAAATAAAGAGATTTTCTTTCTTTTTTTAAAGGATACACATAGGACAGTGCAGGTCCCCTACAGTCGCGGGCTGCATGCTGACGCCCGGCACGACGGGGATGTGGATCACGACGCCGCTCTCCGGACGCGACTCCTCCATTATGTCGAATAGCTGGGACGTTCGACTCGCCTAGAATGAAGGACTTATTTTAATTAAAATACAGTTTAAAAAAAACACGCTTTAGAGTGACGTCATTTTATTTCTCGTATTCTTCTCAGCAACCCTTTCATTTGATACCCATATCATGGGATTGTATAAAAAGTAGCTAGTCCGCCATATTGAATTTAGAATGGCATCACTTAGCTAACCATGCATTATAATATAATCCAAACTAAACCTGTACCTATGTAAAATTTCAGTTCAATCGGTAATCGGAAACTGGGTCAAATTTAACTTCTAATATTTTTTTACCAAGTAACGGGTGAAGCTAATAAAAGCGTGTGTTAACAAAGGACTAGGGTATCTGCTATTTAATAATAGTAATATCTTGGAACAACCAACACACCGCCATCTGATCCCAAACTAGGCAGAGCCTGTACTATGTCAACCAGACAACTGATAAACATACTTATATATTTCTAAATACATACATATTATACATAATTTACACACCCAGATACAGAACAAATAATTGTACTAGCATTAGCTGTTTCAGACTTGAGGCTTGGTAAATAGATTTAAAAGTCATAGTGAAACTATTAGTCTAACTAATGGCGTTAGATAGCAGAACAAACTACACCTCATGGTATGCAGGACATTCTTATTTCTTAAGTACTCTGGCAAAACTTTAGAATTTTATAATTCACATTCAGTCTTTTCTATTAATGAGTCTTAAGCTATCAAATCGAATGTTACCTGATGATGCACCACGACCAGATCGTCGAGCACGTTGACCGCGAACCTGCCGACCAGGCCTGTCTTCAGCACGTGCGTGTAGTGGAAGCCCGACGGACCCGTGATCGGCATCAGCCACACCTGGAATAGTTATTAATTGGTTATTTTGATGTTATTGGGTTGTTTCATAAGTACTGTATGAACTTTAAGTTTTTAAGATCAAATAGTGAAGGTAAACATCATAACGTAACCAGCATGTCCTTGTTCCAAAACTTGATATGTGACCTCTATCATTCACACTAGGCCTGCGTGATGGATTATAGCCAACTCCCTTTCTTTGAGTGGACACCTGTCTCCTAGCAGTGGGAATATTATAAGCTAATTTTACTATGCAAACTGACAATGTCATTTGAGCACCGAAAGATCCATGCTGAACTGTATGTAATATTGACTCTCTCACTTCTTGTAAGCCATTTAAATGTGGTGATCGCGATAAGTCTTTATTGGTGTAATCCGCCCTTAGTAGACAGATAGATATCATAGATAGATACCTCGGTGGGTCCAGGAGTTGTGACGGTGGCAGAGTGCGCGTGTCTGAAGACAGCGCACCACGTCGCGTCACACAGCCGCAGGATGAACACGTCACGTTCTACCACTGGACGCGTTGCATCTACTGTAACATAAATATTACAAGTTGTTTTATAATTTCTATCTTATTTGGCTTAATATGAACTTTTTTGAAGATTTCGGGTCTCTAAAATAATTATCAATCAAATTAATGATCAATTAATTTGTTAACTCAGGAGACCATCACATTCTAGTCTACTGCTTCTCACAATCTTCTCTCAAGAACCCATGAAAAAAGAGAGAGGTCCTCCATTCGGAATACAGAGAACTATCATTTGTACCGATGATTGCAGGATTGCGGGTGTGATAATTGTACGGTGGCGGGTAGATGCTTTAAGTTATTAAATAAACCAGTATGTGGCTAACTCCCGCCTTTCATTGACGCTGCATTGGCGACGAGAATAGGATTTTTTTTTTTATTTAAGACACCATTACGCGTGCAGTTTCGTTGTAATTGTTATAAAGATGCCAATCGGCAAGTTAGAACCGTTCAGTATAAATTCTAAACAATGGCCTGCCTATATACGCCGGGTCAACCAATATATTTTACTCAACGACGTAAAAGACAACCTGAAAGTGCCGATGTTAATAACAATCGTAGGCGAAGCAACTTATTCGTTAATGTGTGATCTATGTTCACCTGAGTTTCCCGAGAACAAATCGTACGAGGAATTGGTAAAACTAGTTGCCGATCACTTAGAACCACAGCGGTCTGAAATCGCCGAGCGCCACGTGTTCAGGCTACGGCGACAACGTGCCGGTGAACCTATGATGGAATACTTACAGGCCCTCAAACATCTGGCAACAACGTGCAATTTTGGTAAATGTACAAAGTGTTCTACTCTTGAGGAAAATCTAAGAGATCAGTTTGTTTCGGGTTTGGCAAACGACGCAATGCGTTCAAGAATCTTTGCCGAAAGAAAAATAGAATACAAGGAGGCGGTGGAGTTAGCACTAGCTCTGGAGGCTGCAGAGAAGCACGCGGAGGTGAGCGGCAACACGATGCCGACTGCGACCTCAGGTGCCGGCGGAGAGGCGGGTGAAGACCTGCATTATACACGTGGAGGGCGAGGGCGCGTTCGCGGCTCGCGCACTGCGGCCGCGGCTAGCGCGGGCGGTGCGGCTGGCGCGGGCGGTGCGGCTTGCGCGGGCGGTACGACCGCAACCACGCAAGCATGTTGGCGTTGTGGTAAGGCACATCGCGCGGACAGGTGCCGTTATGTGAATTATAATTGTGATGAGTGTAAACAAAAAGGTCATTTACGAGTGATGTGTAAGTTAGTGAAAAATCGGGCAGACAGTCGACAAAATTATATCAGTGGCGAAGAAGACTCAGACGATATGTTTAAGATTGTTGTTGGAGGTAAGGCTAATAAACCTTACTATATAAATGTCATCATAGATAACTTTGAGACCAAATGTGAAATCGATACCGGTAGTCGCATTTCGGCTATTAATGAAGATCTGTATACCCGCAAGTTTTCTCATAAAATTATTAAGACAGATAATTTAATGTTACGTAGTTATGCCGGTTCACCAATCGAATCGCTAGGTTTTATAGAAGTACAAGTTAGGTTGAGAGATGTAGAAGTGAAGTCCTTGCCACTTTATATAATTAGAAACGGAGCGTGTCCTTTGCTAGGAAGAGATTGGTTGCGCGCCCTTAAAGTAACTCAATTAAACTTGTTTAAGATAACCGACGATGGATTCGTGAACCGTTTATGTGCTGAATTCCCGGAGGTATTCACGGATAAGTTAGGGACTTGTAAGCGAGCCATTCGACTACAGCTGACTGATGATGAACCGGTGTATGTACGTGCGCGGCCAGTGCCACTGGCGCTGCGCGCTCGGGTCGAGCGCGAACTGGCGCGCCTGGAGTCCGACGGCTCCATATACCGCGTCGACTATTCCGACTACGGAACGCCAATAGTGCCGGTTATTAAGAAAAATGGGGACATACGCATATGTGGGGATTACAAAATTACAATTAATCCTAAGCTCAAGCGTGATTATTACCCCTTGCCTCGTATTGATGAGTTGTTCGCGAATTTAAGCGGAGGAGAAAAAATTACTAAAATTGATCTCACTCACGCCTACGAACAGTGTTTAATAACAACAGAATCACAACCCTATACCGCCATTACAACTCACCTCGGAACATATGCCTACCGCCGTACGCCATACGGTCTAGCGTGCATACCCGAAAAATTCCAGAAATTAATGGAGGAAACATTACGTGGCATCCCGGGATGTGTGGTTTTCCTAGACGACATTTGCATAACGGGGGCTAACGATAAAGAACACATAAGTAATTTACGAGCTGTACTCGAAAGGTTGCGCAAGACGGGTTTAACAGTTAAATTAAGTAAGTGTAGTTTTTTACAAGACAGTGTTAAATATTTAGGATTTGTTATCGACAAAAAAGGTTTACGGCCAGACACTGCCAAATTGGATGCCATATCCAGCGCACCCAGACCAGAGAATATTACCCAACTTAAAAGTTTCTTGGGAATGTTAAATTATTATGGCAAATTTATTAGTAATTTAAGCACATTACTGCACCCATTACACAACTTATTAAAAAAACATGTCAGCTGGAAATGGGATCACAGTTGTGAACAGGCGTTTAAAGAAGCTAAGCGAGTTCTCCTGGGTGAGCAAGTGTTAGCACATTACGAGGAGGGGCGGCCGCTCGTACTCGCGGTCGACAGTAGTGCGTATGGGTTAGGCGCAGTACTGGCTCACCGCTATTCCGATGGCAGCGAGCGCCCGATTAGTTGTGTGTCCCGCACACTCAACGCAGCTGAGCGGAATTACAGTCAACTCGATAAAGAGGCACTCGCGATATTGTTTGGTGTAACAAAGCACCATCAGTACCTGTTTGGTAGAAATTTTATGTTACGCACGGATCATCAGCCGTTGACATACATATTCGGTGCTAAGGGTGGCATTCCACAGACCGCTGCCAGCCGGCTACAGCGGTGGGCGGCGCGCTTGGCCGCATACGACTTCACTGTAGAATTCGTTCGCTCAGCTGACAATGGGCCGGCTGATGCTTTATCGAGGTTACCGCTACCCCAGGAGGGTCGCTTAGTGGACGCAGTCACCTACATCAATTTAATAGAGGAATCTTTCCCTATTAGTTTTAAGGATATTGCTAGGGAAACTGAAAAAGATACATTGTTATGTAAGGTAAAAGGTTATGTCACTTTTGGTTGGCCGTTGACAGTGACGGATACAGAGAAACCGTATTTTGCAAGGAAACAGGATTTAACTGTAGAATTGGGATGCCTCATCTATAAATATAGGGTCGTTATACCGAATGCATTGCAAAAACAAATTTTAGAGGAAATACATGATGGTCATTTAGGAATTAATAAAATGAAGAATTTGTCAAGAAATTATGTATATTGGCCCACTTTAGACAGGGATATAGAGGAGGTATGTCGCGCGTGCACGGCGTGCCGCACAGTACGCGACGCGCCGCCGCATGTGCCCTTGCACCCGTGGGAGTTCCCGCTGCATCCGTGGCAGCGAGTACACGCAGATTTCGCGGATTGTGGGGGTACACGGTATTTAATTATGGTAGACGCAAACTCAAAGTGGATAGAAGCAATTGCTATGCGTAGGACGGATGCGCAGGCGACTATCGTGGCAATGAGAACTATTTTTGCTCGTTTCGGGTTACCGTCACTGCTCGTCACTGACAACGGCCCCCCATTTTTCTCACAGGAATTTAAAACGTTTTGTAAGAAAAACTGTATAAAACACGTTACCACAGCTCCTTACAGACCACAAGGAAACGGAGCAGCGGAAAACGCGGTAAAGACCGTTAAGAAAGCGATTAAACGTGCCTTGTACGAGGGCGAGGACGTCGCCACGGCACTTAGTAAATTTTTATTTAAATATCGTAACTGTCAACATGCAACCACCGGTGTGTCCCCTGCGGTGGCGTTGCAAGGGCGTAGGCTCCGCGGGCGCCTCGATGCGCTGCGGCCTGACGTATCGAGTGTAGTGCGCGCTGCGCAGGAGCGGCAAGTAGCCGCTGCAGGCGGCACACCGCGCGCACTGGCGCCTGGTGACACGGTGCTGGCACGCGACTACACCGCGAGGGGGGATAAGTGGTTGTCGGGTACAATAGTCAATCAGACTGGACCGGTCTCGTACAAGGTAGACGTTGGGCAGGGAGCCGGTTGGCGTAGACATGTCGATCAAATAATACCTATACATAACAAGAATCGCCATTCGTTATCTCGAACAAGTATAGTTTCCGAGAGTAAAGATTTATCCCCAGAGAGGGAGGTTTCCTTGGTCTGTGAGGAGGTTGAGGGTACATTCGAAGACGCGTCTGACGGCATTGGTGAGAGGTCACAGGCTACCAGTTCTGAAACAGCATCTGGGCCGGAGACACCACCACCACCGTCTAGTGCGTCTGCCCGTGCTTTGCGAGCTTATAACCGGGCTCGATCTGGAGTGACGAAATAAAACGCTTTGTTTAATGTTTATTGTTATACACATTTTAGTTATATGTACTTTAGCTTAAGGGGGAGAAATGTACCGATGATTGCAGGATTGCGGGTGTGATAATTGTACGGTGGCGGGTAGATGCTTTAAGTTATTAAATAAACCAGTATGTGGCTAACTCCCGCCTTTCATTGACGCTGCACATTATTTTCAAATGGTTACAATTCTCTCTGCAAAGGAACAAATTTATTTTTCTTACATTCCAACTTCTGCAGTTTGGTGATGGTGGAGTTGTTGAGAGAGAATGGTTGCAGGAGCACTCCATTGTTGCCGGCTAGCAGCACTATGTTGCTCTGAGAGCACCATGAGAACCATGCACAGCTGGAAGGAGAACAACAAATTAAAGTTAGTCAGTCAGTCTAATAAAACAGTCATCATCATCATATCAGCCTGGAATTACCCACTGCTGGGTATAGGCATCCCCTTTCTTCTGCCACACTTCCCGGTTCGGTGCATTCCTCATCCACATGTTTCCCGCGATTTTGACGATATTGTAGACCCAATGAGCTTTAGGATGGCACTGGTTTCTTTGACCTAACTATGGCCATCACTCAGTCAAAACCTTGCTCCATCGGCCACCTACGCGGCTAGCCAGATGTTCTGCCCAAGTCCATTTGAGGCGCACCACCTGGTCCTCGACGTCGTAGACCTTCGTCCGGCGGCGGTATTACGCACTCTGATATAGAATGGTTTTGCCAAGCATGGTTCACTCCATGGCCAAAACATACACTGATGTAAAAATTACTGGGAAGGGCTGCTCATAGATGAGCCACTGTAGGTATTAACCATGTTTTTTTATACATCATTATCAATTCAGCCTGAAATCACCCACTGCTGGGCATAAGGCATTTTATGCAATTACTTTTAAAATGTTTTTTTTTTCTTAGTTTTGGACTTACTACAATGCCTTTGGATACAGTACAGACAGAATTTAGATTGCAGCATTAATAAAATTGTGTCTTAAGGCAGATCTTTGCACTAGTAGGTAATTAGTAATAGCACCAATACCTGAATGAAGTGTTTTTCAAGCTTTTCAACTGTTTCTTTTCTGGCAAAACTTGAAGTAACTCTATGCCATGGTCTGTTATGAATGTAATCTCATTCACTTTGGGCCAAACAAAGCCCAATATCTTCGCATTCTTCCATTTGCATGTGTGCGAGTACTCCACATTGGTAGGCGCCAAGTCTTTGAAGTTTACAAACTCTACTGTAGCATTCTGATTATCCTGGTTTCTTTGTATTGCAAGAATCTTCAGGTCTGGAGAAAATTTTATTGATATTATTGGTCCACGGTCCTCCATTCGAAATGAAGTTGATTTTGCTTCATCCATGGCATTGACCGTCACGCCTGTGACGCCCCCAGACCTAACTGTGAACACCTAGAAGAAAAAAAAATGTATACCTATTATCACACACACAAAACCAGGTTGATCAAGTTAGAAAACACTTTTCTTCTACATAGCCATTGACTGTATAGTTAGACTAAGATAAACATAACATAAAACTGTAAAAAAAAACACTAAAAAACTGAAGGACACAAGAAAATACGTGAGCATTTACCTGTCCATTACTGTCGTCGAAAAATACATTTGTAACGGGACTATCAGCGTCAAATCGTTTTGGCTGATCAGACAGAGCCAAGTAGTATTCATCACTGTCTTTTAATCGGAATCGTGCCATCTTTTAAACATAATAAACTTTCGTTTCAAAAACACAAAACTTTGCCCTTTGTTGTGACACTGTCAGTTTCGTGACAATGACAACAAATAATATGTCAAAAATGCTTAAATAAAAATGCAACATTCT
Organism: Eurois occulta; assembly: GCA_950022335.1. NCBI lineage: Eukaryota > Metazoa > Arthropoda > Insecta > Lepidoptera > Noctuidae > Eurois > Eurois occulta. The sequence goes on from OX465496.1 coordinate 1,239,760, forward strand.
GTCCATGGTCGTTACAGATTATGTATTTCCACTAAGCTTATTGGCTTTTGAGCAAACTACACAAGTAGGAGTGCCACAGGGTTTGACTTATGATTGAATAATTTAATGTAATTTAATAAATATTGATATACCTGATATTCTCATTTTCTCAATTTATCCGATTTTTATTTCAATTGTAACTAAGTAGATTTTATTTTTTAGATTATGAATGTACAGACGCCAGCACATCAGGTTACCCGAAACTGTCAATTTTTCCCAATCAACCATGAACCTTATGCTTTAGCGATGAAGTTGAAAATATGACAGATTGTAGTAGCTTGATGTACTGGAGTCTGTACTATACCGTCTACTGTTTTTATCTGTAAATCATTATTTTATTTTATTTTCAATGTAGTTGACAACTTCATTAACAAATATCGCCCATCTTATTGATGTTTATAAATAGTGTGTTTTGTTTCCACTCTGATTTATCTAACAAGACTAGTCATTGACCTTCAGTCATAGACAAAGATTTCATTTTGAAAATTGTGTTCCCATAGCAACTAATGGCGGTAACAACAAACATTGAAAGTTCCGTAGTGTTATAAAAATTAGCTTATTATGAATGCAAATATAGAATTAAATACGTGGACGGCGGATGATTCACTTGAAAATGATATTCAAGAGTACCACGAGATCAAGCAAGACACAACACTCGATGATATTGAAACTTCGTTTTCTTCAAAACAGTCTCCGAACCACTTGAATGAATACGATTTCTTTACAAAACATGAGGTTAAAACAGAACCTCAGAAGCATTTAAAAAAGAAAAAAGGAAAGAAGAAGGAAAAATCGACGAATTTAATGGACATAATAAGTTCTGAGTTAGCCGCCTCTGTAACGCCTGTGACTGAAAATGTTGTGACTATGGTAGATATAACTAAAGAGAGACAAAACAGTTACTTAAAAACGAGTTCCATATTACCCACATTTCAGAAATCTAAGACATTTTCTCCTGATTTAGAGAACGGGTAAGTTTATCAATGCTTATTACGAAGAGTTCAGTTATAGAACCAGCCCAGCCCACCAACCTATTTCTGATGAAGGTGAGAAAGTTTCCTACATCATATAAACTAGAATCTAACAAAGCCCGACTTACCAATGTTGGGCATGGCTATAACCAGCAGTGGGTTACGTGCCCCACACTTAAACCACTGCTGCTGTATAGTGCTGGTTTAGCGTGGATATTAATACACAATCCTCTTGTGCCTGTTTAATTTACTCATTTAAAATTTTCTAGATGGACTCAAAAATCACGAACTATTAATTTGTGTCCTATATTTCCGAGAGTGCTCGAAAATGCTGTGACTGAGGTCTGTTTAATACCAGTAGAATACGTTGATCCTTGTATGTTTAATGATATAGTTGAAAACAACGGCAAAGACAATGACGCTCCCATAAAGTTTTTAGACATCTCAATTAAAAATATTACATCGAAACATCACCATACCTTCACACTGGAAAAACTACTTTGTGTGAAACTTGTAGAAAGTTATAATGAGTATAATTATATTCAGAGACTGTTAAAAGATCTTGTGAAGGACATACAAGTTATCAGAGAAACAAAAGATAATCTTAAGAAAGATCTAATTAAAGTCAGTCCTAGTAAAAAAGATGATGTTCGATTTGATAAAACTGTAAGAAAATACACAGAAAAATTAATCACGCTTAAAGAGAAATATAAAGAAATACTAAAATCCAAAAAAGAAATTATTCATAAAATAATATCACTGTGGTTGGATATAGAAATGATTAGAGAGAAACGTGAATGTATTGAAACACCATATACATTAGAAATAACGAAAAGAGTTTTAGATCAAACAGAATACGAGAAAGAGTGGAATGATACATTTAATACAGAATACACTGATATGCTTGACCAAATTGAATTTGAGTACGTTACGAATTACATTGAATATAAAGAAGCGAAGAATGGCCAAAAAGGGGATTCCGATAATAAACAGACCAAACCCAAATTGCATTTAGACGAAGATAAAATCAAAAGTCAAGTAGAAGCGTTTGTTAATTCTGTTATTAATAAGGACCAAATAGAAATGGATTTGAAAAAAGATGAAAGCATTTTAACTGACTTACGACAAATAGGTCAGCGCTTCCTCAAAAATAATCATAATTTTCTGATCTATGTTGATGACGTTTTTGTATGTGAATCTGAAAAATACTCTAGCAATGATATGTTTAGTGCAGAATTTACAGAGAGTTTCTCCGTACAGATTCTACCGAAGAATATGAGTATAAGAGTAACATTACTAGAAAATGATTCAAAGGTTTCAGATTTTAAAATAAACTTATTCGAAGTAAGAAAAAGTTACGCTAATGCTGATTTTGTAGCAAAAGATTTTATTTATGAGGAAATGGTTGCACCTAACTCTAAATATGTAGGAAGTGGTGTAAGTATTAAAGAAATAGCCCACGCGAATAAAGTGAGGCTTAAAAGCAGCAATCTGTTCAAAGAAAAATTATATTCCAGATACGAAATTTACATTAAAGTGGGTTGGAATGATAAACTACAGCAAAATCAATCTGAAGCTATCAAATCTTCTATGGAGACTGGAAAGCAAATAAAAAGACTGTTACATGGCTTTGATAAACCGAATTTAGATGTGTTATTAGATGTAGTTAGTAAGATATATGAAAAAGACGTAACTGATGAGAACATGGTAGAGACATTACAAAAACTAAGTAAACTTGAAGCTGTAGATGATGATAGCTTTCCTCTGGACGAGAATAATCCCGATATTACAAGGTTCAAGTTACTTCATTTGAGAAATATTGGGGGATTCACTAACATAGACAAGAAACTGGTTCCTCTCCATGCAAGTCAAATAACAACAGAACAATTGAACTGTCTTCAAAAAACAAATGAAAGGGAATTCGATATGGACTATCTGAATGATAGGGAAATGGAGATGGATCCAATAGAGTTGCAAAGGTTTATTGGGGCCAAGTATGTCCAAAAGTTAAATAAGAATATGTTGAGGAACCTGAACGACTACCTACTGCAGAAGACTCACAAAGACGTAGTTAAGGAATTCAATCTAAGTTTAAGGTTTGTGTGTTCAATTTGCTTCTTTGATTAAGCTTCCAAAAATAAATTAATCGATACTAGGTTCGTGAATTGAAAGTAAACACTTCTTTGGTTTCTTTTGGTAAATTTTCGACATTCAAATTCTCTTCCCTTTTCCTCCAACATTGATTTACCATGTTTACTGCGTGTCCAAGACATTCAGTAAATATTGCAGCTAAGATGTTCATATCTACCTTCTAATGTATTGATTGCAGAAGTATATTTTCCAACCAGTCCAACGTAGGAGCCCTAGCGGCTGCATCAAACTCCACAAAACAGCAAATACTAAAAGATTCACTAGGAAAAGACCAGGAGATTCATGTGACTTTGCTGAGGGCATTCAATCTACGCGACCGGACTTCTGCCGTGCTTGATGAGGCGTCTGAAGATGATGAGAAGATTGCAGGTAAAACTATAAGCTCAGAGTGCTAAAATTGAATAATTTTGTTTACATCCCGAACAATAAGTGAACTGTTTTTTGACTAAACCTCCAGTGCACTCTATTGTTACAGGAATCAAAGTGCGACCTCTAAGACCATTCGTCCGGGTGAACTACAGAGGAACATCAGCTCAAACCGTTACTGCTATCGGTTGCCATCCGTCTTGGAGTCACACGCTCAAAATTAGCACCAAGTCAGTAATAGTAGTAGTTTGGTTTTCTTGAGAAAATCTGAACATTGTTCAGCCGAACCACTTCAGCTTTCAGCTTCATTGCCAAAATTAAATAGTGCAGTGACTCTGCACGATCGTTCTGTTTGGACCTAATTTTCGTTTTACCCTACTACCCTTTGTCCTTATTCCCCTACAGATTGGAACCACTCTCGTCCATCCACATCAACATCTTCGACGAGTACAAGGCGAACATCGTTGAAGGTTTCTCAGAGGAGGATCATTCAAACAAGACAGTTCACTATCGGTACTATAACAAGTGGCTTGGAACCTTGGAGGTACCGTTGTATGCGGTATTGACTTTGGGTACTGTAAGTATCTGTCAAACATGCCATGCAAGAATTTGTCCTTTATGTATCCAGAATCCAGACACGAATTAGATTATGTTCAAACATTCTAAGTCGGAACGGCGTCATTGTAGGCCATACAAGTATGTGTTTCGTGTAGCCTGTGAAGGAACACCACAACCAAACACCCAACCGGGGCCTCAATTCTGCTATTTTTATAAAATTCGACATTCCAACACGATCCCATTGTCATTTTGCTTAAAGTTCGTAATCTGCTAAATTCATAATGGTCGATCATTGGTCGGTCAGTGGTCTCGTAATAGAATTGTGTTATAATGACATTGTAGTATTGCCATTATTATAAAATTCCTTGGTAGAAATGATTTTCGAAAAACTACTACTAAATTTGAACATCTATTCATGTGAGATTTTATTTATATATATTTTTACATATTATTATAAGCAATCTGAAGTAGTAAGAAGTTCGTAAATAGCAAAAAAACATTAAATTTATGTCATGTTTAGCTGTCAAAGTCAAATGTGACATTACTTTGACGTTTATCTGTTTATTTATTTCTAGCAGCCGGTGTTTTGTTATGTTTTTACATTTAAGTGTTTTTATTAGATTTTTGTTTGTATATTTAAATTCCCTTTAAAGAGAAGCCTATATTTATTGATTTTATACAAAATGGTGCTAATTGAGCAAATTTCGACTCTTGGAGGGCGAAGTTCATCGAAACGATATTGTATGAAGTGCGCCCAATTTTTAAATTGGGGATCGGTGGACTGCCCCAATAAAACGCCGGCAGAGTGGCGCACATAAGTAAGTAAGTTTATTATAAGTACCTAAATACAGTATAATTAGGTATGCATTATAAAATGTATCATTATTGTAATATTTACACTTTTTTTAGTTCTAAGTACAATGAATATAAGAGTAAAATGTTAAAGAAAATTAAATCACAGAAGAGTCACATAAGTGCAACAGGTTACTCATTGTATGTAGTACCTACAAACATACCCACAATAAGTATTAAGGAGCATTGAAAACAATACAATAAAAATTAATATAACCCCTCCAGCTAAGTTTAAAACCTTTGTTAGGTGTAGACTCACATCAGTGGTAGTACATTGGGCAGAATTTGACATCTTGATTGTAACTCAGATCAGATACTGAGCGCTAGGTTACACATCCTATTGAAGTGTTGTAACTATTGTATTAAAGTTAAATTTGTTTTCATAGAAACTCCGCAGAATTATAATGTCATCAGATTCTGAGTCTGACTAATGTTTTCTTAAGTATGCAAGAGGTTTTGTCAGATTATTAAAAGATAAATGAAATCTATTTAAGGAGGAGTCTATGTCCAGCAGTGGATTCCAAATGGCTGTAATGATAAATGATTAAATGAAACAGTGTTTATAAAAATAGTATTAATTTATTTTAAATCATATTTAGTACAATACTGTGGATCTGTAAAAAAGAATTAAATCATTTTAATAATAATTAGAGCATTTTCGCACTTCACTAGAATATTGAGGTGGGTTTACATTACATATCTGCTAATTTAATTTATGTATTTCTCCACAGTCTGTCAACAAGAGCCTGCTGCAGTGCCCGACCTTCAAGAAGATCCCGATTCACCCTTTGATGGTCTTGATGATTAGGTGCTGCTTAATTATTTTCCTCCTAAATTAAAAGACTGATTAGTGATTAATGACATGACTGTTATTATTTTCATTATATATAGTAAAATTTGTTATTTGTTTTTGAAATGATGATTAAAATATTACGATAATTTAACTTGGATTTGTTTTATTATTTAAATGATTTTCACATTTTTCAATTGGCTTGAAAGTCAACTTAAATATTGTTAAATAAATATTTAGTTTATGATAAATAAAAAGTAATTTAAATGTTGATTTTTTAACATAGTAGTAGTATCATTTAAAATTCCAACTTCATTATATTCCAAAATAATGAAATAGAAATCACATACCTATTGCAAGCCGAAGTGCTTCTGCATAAACTTCATCAGGCAGGTGGCAACGGTGCTCTTGCCATGTTTGCAATATTGTGCAATATGCAACATGCATTCACAATCTTGCCTGCAGTTGTTGGTCTATAACGTAAAGCATGTGCTGCAACGCTGCAAGCAAACACCTGCAAAAAATAAATTTACTTTTATACAACCCCATTTTACTGAACGTCTTATTACTTTTATATACTCACTGTTCTTGACATATAGGTACAAGAACTGTTGCATCTAAAGTTCTATAACAAGAAATTCATTCAATACCTCTCTAATGCCTGTTACTTCATTAATTGCTCCTGATACAGTAATTTGTGAAACATTATGGAGGGCAATCTGTCCAATCAAATTTTGGTAGGACCCTGATGCATAAAATGCAAGTGCTATTAGAATCTGCAATAAAAAATATAACATTAATCAACCTATTTCGTGTATATAGGTAGCTATAGAATAATAAATCAATGTCAAATTCAGTTTTCTCACCTTCATTTCTGCCGTTACGCTATCGTTTCGGCGCGGTCTGGCCATAAGGGGAATGAGTTCTTTAATTAACCCCCTTACTGAATCCTTTCAAAGGCGAAAAGTTTTTACAAATTCCGCCTCGGGTATATCATGGGTTCGTATTCATTCTCGTCAAGTTATGGGCCCGACGACGTCTTCTGCATTCCACCCATCTTCTTTATCTAACATCCACTGCGTTGGCTAGCTCGAGAATACATTGTCTCCATTCAATATTCCACAAACACTTTACTCGTAACTAAATAAAAGCAATGACTGCACGATGACGTTCTAATGGTAGGTCAGTGATCAAAGGAACTGTCAAAATTTTAGCAGATTACCGCCTAAGTCAGTCATTCATTTGTCATTATGTACAAGATTACCATTCTATGCCATTTCTTTCAATGGACTGTCAGTGGTTGACCATTGGAAAGTCATAATGACGCCATTATATTAGTAGATTACCAAACTTGTCAAAATCAACAATTATGAAATCAATGACAGACCATTCTGACACTATTGTAATAGCAGAATCGGGCCCCTGATGATGATGATGATGAAAAACAAAATATCCATCAGTGAAATTCACAACAACGAACTGGTAACGTCGACTGCGCGGGCGCGCGGTTAAGAGCGATGCGGTGCGGTGTCGAGAAAACAGTTTCGCGCGCGCGTAAGAAAGCGAATCTAGATTCAACCATTCATATTACAATCTATAAAATTCGCCTGTCAATAGAATCAACTTTGTTGTTGTTTATGAATAGGCTACCTACGCAATATTACTTTACGGTTTGTGAGCATTCCTGCATCTTATGGGGGGGGGGCAGCGGTCCCCCTGCCCGTACCTCGCTACGCCCTTGATCCTGTCGACAGTTCAAAAGTTCTCGTAAGAGGTGTGTCCATTCAACATTCCTAAGTGAGAGTGACACATAAATTATTGAGTTCGCAAGCCGCGTGATTCATACTCAATCCAGTGTAATAATAATTGAGAGTAACGTCCTGGCACCGGACATCGCTCAATGACGCCAGTTGTGCCGATGGGCGTGGTTCACTGACGTACGATTATTGGCTACACAATACATTTAGCACGTCTGACCAATATCACCGGTTTTGATTAGCACCGCGAATTACGCGGAATAGTTTGTGATAATTGGTGGTGTCAATACATAACTAATTCTCTCGCTCGTGGAGACAGCCCCTAATCCGGGATAAAAAATATGTGCTATGCCAGACTATAATCTATCTCTGTGCCAAATTTCTTCTAGATTTGTTCAGCAGTTAGCACTAACACCATTTGGGAAAGGAAGGAAGAATTTACAACCAGCCAAAAGCTTTTATGGCAAGGATAAACCATATGCAATGTAGCCAAGTTATCACAAATATTGACAGAATTGCTATTGACCAAACTATCACGCTTTCAGCTCCGGGGCACATTCAAGATCACGACCCCACCACTCTTGTTTGGATACGAAACCCTCCAAACGAAGGAGTCAACATCGCTAATCCCAGAAATAACCCAACTCATGAAGAAAGACACCGCTTTTATTACATTAGAAATAACAACCAGCCTCTCGCACTTGGGAGGATTACACGTTTACAGCCAGCCGTTGCCAAGCTCAATAGAAGACGATTATTTGATCAAACATTTGAACAATTTCGTAACAGAATACACAAATGAATTTCCGATGAGGAATATTTCGTTGACTGTTATAGATAGCGCGGGTAGGAACAAATGCGTCACGCAGTTTTTACAGCCGATTCCTTTCCCTGTGAGGGACTTTATTCCGAAGAATCCGAGGGGTGACTCTGCTATTTCGAAGTCCTCTGGGTTTTCGAGAAGCTCGTCTTCGAGTGGGAGACGGAAAGAGTTGGATGTGGACAGGATTAGTCAGGAGGAGAGGGAGTCGATCTATAGCGCTCGCGAAGGAGACAGCCTGGCCAGGATGATGAACGCTTGCTTGCGGTACGTGTCGCTGATTCCAAGTTATGAAGTGACGGAGTCACATGCTGTTACTCTATTGGGACTTGTTAGTATTACCTCGATAATTTTGACTCAACAATCTTTTCAACTGAGTTCATTTGTACTCATAAAATATGTTTTGGTTCCTTTCACAGGAACTGCTAAAAGTCCTCCACGGCTCCCCCTTAGACCATACAATTCTGCTGGCCAGCTACTTCATCTACTTAGGCATCAAATGCTGGGTAGCCATCGGCCTGGGCCTCCCTCGAGGTCAAAGCAGCTTCGTCTTAATAAAGTATGACCTGACCACACGGAGAATAGTCTTAGAGAATGACCAGTTGTTCAGAAGTCGAGGGTTTCTGAACAGAAGTGATGGTTATACATGGTATGTATGTGATGCGAGTAGCGGGGAGAGGTATGAGCTCAGAGATGTTGGCTGTCCTCTGAAGACTGTGGACTATGTGTTTGATAACGAAAATGTAAGTAAAAAGTTCTGAAAATGTGTACCTACAGTAAAGATTTTGCTATAGAGATCATTATTAGAACCGAGGTATTTTTCAGATATGGGTGAACGTGCAAGCGTCACAAGATTGCGAGAATATGGCGTTCGATTTCACCAGATCTTCAGAGTGGCAGGCCGTAAGAATTATTGACAACTTTAAAAAATAAAAATCAAATGAGGCTACGAATCGTATGCGAGCTGTTCAAAATCTTTCGCCTGCCAAAGTCAAAAGACAATTCTAAGATAACACAGTTACTCGAAAGATACCAGATTTATAGAAAAAATACCTTAACCTTACCTAATTTAAATCTATTTCACAGGTATTCGATAAAACTGTGTTCGTAATGAAGCAGCCGGTGGTGACAGACAAGTCACTGTACTCTCCTCCACCGAATGTGGAGGGGCTCAGGGTCGCGCTGGAGAATAAGATCAAAACCAAGGTGCAAAAGTGGCGGTCTCACATGAAGACTATTTGGAACAGGTAAATAAGAATAATTGTTTTTGCAAAAAATTTAAACCGACTTCAAAAACACCAAAAAGTGAAAAATAACAAAACTTTAGCTTCAGAAGTCGGCGACTTTTTTTGTTTGATTCAGTTTTTTTTGTCACTGACTTCTGAAGCTAAAATTATTTTTCACTTTTTGGTGGTTTTGAAGTCCGAAGATCCACCTCCTTTTTGACGTCGGTTAAAAAGGCAGATTGGGGCGATTTATTGGCCCAACGATTTTTATCGCATGATGGAATTTTAACGCACTGCTTAGTGGCCAGACTTGAAAATACAGCAGTGCGTTTTAAGTGCACAGTTGCATTCTGTTAGATTTATCAATGCTTGGTTCAATTACATAGTTGAAAATCCAGTACCTACCTTCGCGGTAAGAATCGCCCGTGCGATCAAGGGCCGACTCTTGCCGATCTGGAACGGGTCTGCCACCGAGCTCAGAGACGCCTCGGCGGCCACTGCTAGAGACGGCATTGTTAACACTTTCCAAATGTGGAAGTACACCATCCTTTTTAGCCGTAGAAATTGACGGCCCGTGACAATTTCAACAATATGATCCTATTGACAGTCATTACGGGTACTCTGATATATACAGCTGATCGAAAAAACCCAATAGCACTTTGTCGGACCCGGGAATCGAACCCAGGGCCTCATGCTCAGCGGTACCGCTTGCGACCAGTTACCGAAAACGTGTTCCTAATTGCTTTACCTGTTTAGTTTTGACCCCTCTCGCAGATCTGTCTTTTTTAATCAGGATTATTGCCCGAACTAAATTTCTGGCTACGGACTTATGGCCCAGTCCAATGCGACTTTTGTGTTTGGTCTAACATTTCTGAGGCATCTAAGCTAACCATTTATTTTCTCATTTTAAGGTATTGCAGTACTCTGTTACGCGATATGTTGCCGCAATGGGAGTATTGGGGGTTCAACCCAACAGGAGCCAAGCCTGGTTTCAGTCAGAAACTTAAGCATTTGATGGTCACATTTAAGGTAATTGTTCCGAAGTAGTTAATGGCTCCACTATGGGTGCTAAAAAACTATTATTTACAAATAATATTGTTTTTCTTTTTCCAGATTTATGGCTTTCCTCTAAACATGTCGTTTGTGAATACTAAGTCCGTGATATCCGCCGTCAAGTCCACCGGCTTGCATCTGTGCGACGACCCTAACGCGGAGTTCGCGCTGGGAGTGGAAGTGTGCGCTTACCCTAACAATGTCATCAGTGTCTGGGTGTTCCTGGCTTCTATCGCCAGGATGTGAATTTAATGTGATGTAGACTTTACGATGTTTGTGTCAGCTGAGTACATATGTTCACGCCTGTTCTTCACACGAACAGAGTATGTTTTGTAGTATGTTTATTTGTGTCAATATGCGATGACGTATTTTGGCTTCCGACTATTTGAATAGGACTACAAAATACGTCAAACAGTTTTTGCAGAAGTCTAAAAGCAGAGCACTCTGCGCCGCTTCGCAAGGTAAATATTTGGGTAACCACCGTCCACCAAACAAAAACTTTACAGAAGAGCAATATAAAATGTTTATTTTTAAAACTCATTTCATCAGGATTAAAAACGCAGAATTAATTTAAATAAAAAATAGAGCTTGTATGTCTTTTCGTTTTAATGCTAACAAAATAAAATTAACATTTATTCCATCGTAGTATAAAAATATACGTAAAAATAGAAAAAAGGAGATGTTATACGTGTGGCGTCTGCGTCGTTATGAGCCCAACGCTCGGGAGGCGCGCGGGGGCCGCTCCGCTCGATTCAGTTCCGGGCTGACTTAACCTACGGGGCGCGGCCGAGCTTAGCTGCCGGGGTCGTCGGGCTTGTTCTGTTTGGAGCGGCGCAGCTGCTGGATGTAGTGGCGCTGGATGGGCTTGTGCAGCGCCAGCTGCGCCAGCGCGTCGTCGATGCCGAACCACTGCCGCTTGCGCCCCATGAGCCGCGAGTCCTCCCACTCCGCCAGCTCCTGCGTCACCGTCATCACGTACACTTCTGTTCGGTGTTTGTGCTCTCGGTTCTGGAATAAGACGAAAAAAAAAATCCATTACTAACGTTTATTCAATCCTTTATCGATCATTTGGGGATTCGTGAACCATCTATACTTATAATAAATCTGTAGAGAGGTCAATTCTGTACATGAAATATATTTACAAAATAACTATCGGGGGGTGATTAGTGATCGATACTGATGCCAAAAATGCAATCAGTAAAATTTTTGTCTGTCTGTCTGTCTGTCTGTCTGTCTGTATGTTATTTATAGAAAAAAAAACTACTCGACGGATTTTAACGAAACTTGGTACAATTATTCTACATACTCCTGAGCAGGTAATAGTATACTTTTCATCACGCTACCATTAATAGGAGCAGAGCAGTGAAAGGAAATGTTGCGAAAACGGGAGAAGTTACTTGGTTTTTTTAGCTTCCGTCGCGTGTGCAGCCTTAATGGTTAAAGCTACATAGAAATCATGTATAACGGAAATATTCCACATAAAATTATATAAAAAATATCCCAAGACAGCATATGTCTATCTTTTATAGTTGACTCACAATAACACGTGTAACTCCCGATAGCTTAGCAGTTCAGAGATTTGTTATTATATTTGTTTACTATTACGTATAATATAATACCAATAACACTCACCATCATCCTTATTTTTTTAATGAATATTGGTACCTATTTAATAAAAAAAGAATCATAGAAATCGGTACAAAAACACCAAACTTATACATGAAATACCTACGCTAACAAGCCATCGCGCGTGAATAGAGAATCAAGCTGTAAGGATCATTTTTGCGTAACGGTTGCCGCGCTCGACACGGCTCGCGGCGGCAGAGTATAAAATATTTGGCTGTTGATGCGTTCAGAGTGTTGGACTTTATTGACAGACAATAATTGTTATTTTATAAACCGTGCTTATCAGCGCGACTTTTAGTCTTTAAATAGTTTATTTTAATTTCTTTTGTTGTTATTTTATGAATTAGGTTTAGTTTTGTTTAAATTGTAAACTATTAATAGTTGCTATTTTTTTTTAAGTGAAGTAGTAGTAGGTAGAATAGAAGTAGAAGTAGTACTCATAGACTTTTAGATAAGTACTGATAGGTTAGTTTTGGGTCATTCATGTTTATTTTTTTTTGTATTGAGTAGGTAAAAGCGTAGGTACTTTTTCAAAACTATGAGGGAGGACATCTGCTAATTTTTTTTCGAAAAACGACGGAAATGCGGACGAAGTCGCGGGCAAAAGCTAGTTTGAAATAAATCCACACTACTTTTACAATCACAGCAATAATATTGGATTTAAACGAGACATTCATTCGCCCACTATGTGTTAGGTTCAAAGAGTTCATAAAGATAACCGACTTTTATGGTCGAGTTTAGTGAACAAAGTGTTGTCCACGACCGCAGAACATGATAGCCCACGGCCCACCTCGCACGGCAGCCCTGGCAATATTTGACATAGGCCGAGTAGTGTAACTTTACACACACTACACACAGGTAGCTTTGCACAGCGATTGTCGGGGATCAAATGACGTCACCACGCTTGTTATTTTTCCCGCAGTAATGAAACCTGTTTTAAACCTAACATCCTACAAAAACAGAAGCACTGGAAAATTGGTTTCGAATAAAATCTAGTTTGTAAACAATAGAAGTAAGGCATGACGTAAATACCAATCAAGCGATCTTAATTAATTTAACGACAAAGTAATTGCTTACGTAATTACCAACGGTAGTTAACGCTTGATAAGTAAGTCAGAAGTTCACTCTGATGAGCTAAATCATAAGCTTTATTATGTAAATAATATGTGTATTATTGTGTATAATCCGAATGGAATGAAGGCAATGTTTTTCTTATTCGCAATTGAGTATTCATTAGCTATTGTGTCGCCTGAGGATTGAATGGCGCGATTGATTATATTAAATAGGTTATCGTTTAGATTGGCCCTGTAATAGGTACTTGTTGGCCCTCACCTGTTGACGAAGTTGTAGGAATTTGTTTCAACAGGTTTAAAAGGGTTTCTACCTAAACGATGTCGAGCTTCCAGCAGATTTAAGTTAGGTGATGTGAGTGAAGGCAGTTAGGTCGAAAATATTCCACGGACAATCGAAGGTGAACTGACGAACGGTCAACGATACAATGTAATAAACATGTCTTATCTCAGGGAAATTCATACTGTAATAGTCAAGGGATACAATCCGTGAAGCTCCTCAACGTTGCGCATATTGTTTTTGGAATGTTTAGAAACAAGCTTTTCTATGTTTATGTTGCTTCCGCAATGATTCAAAGATAAACAAATAACTGCGCTTTTGCATACAGCTTTTCTAATTAACCGAGCTGAAAATAGGAGGAGGTTATTTCAGGTTATCTTTCAGCGCGTTTTTGTTTTTAACTTAGTCTAATGATATTTTATGCGATTCATGAAAGTGGTTGTATGTAGCTAGAGAAACAGTACTAGGCAACAATAAGTTGTTAAATTGAAATTTCCTGCAATGATTAAACGACCGTGTGGTTTCCCGGACATGAAATAACAGGTGTCGTAAATATGTAGAGACAGTCCTGAGAATGGGTGGGCAGTAGCATCATTCACGTACTATCAACAATTGCATCAATCCTTTGGCAATTAGCCTATTCCCTTAGGAATTGCAATAGCTCTGGAGGAGATAGTTTCGATAAACGCCACAAGTAATGGATTACAAATTTCCGATATTTTAAGATTGGAGTTGAAAAGTATAAAGAACACCTGCAGCTTAACAAGTTTTAAGTCTAGTTAGGTCGTATAACGATTGACCTAAGTGAGTCAGATAGGCAGCCTTGAAATACATTCAGTGGATTTAGAGAGGGAACCTAAAATAAATACAGACCGATTATGACAAATTCTAGGTCAAAAATATACTTGATAGTAAAGTACAGATTTTATCGTTCAGTCTAGAATTAGTCATTCGCTTACGTGCCTTCTTAATTTATGTTTAGAATGGCATAACTTTCAAACTTTTACTCAAGAACCTTGGCATTTTATTTTCTATAATTTATCAGGAATATTCTATTCTATAATTCTTACCAAGGGGTATCGTATTACCTAGCACTAACTGGGTTGTGGAGGTCCGACAGGCAGTCGCTCCATGTAAAATACTGGTATTCAGCTGCATCCGGTTAGACTGGAAGCCGACCCCAACATAGTTGGGAAAAGGCTAGGCAGATGATGATTCTATTCTATAATTCAGACAATAACAGGCTCGAAAGGAAATTCTGCGCAGCATAATATTATAACAGTGAATCATTGTTTAAAGCTCGCCAATTTCCTATCAATTCACCATAATTAACTCATAACATTTCCTTGTAAAACAGCGGAACCGCTTCATCGCATCGCAGTTTGCAACGTTTTGCTACATTGTCTGCAAAACTAATTTAGATAGGGTAAACAATAGCTTGTTTACTTTCTGTTATGATGAAGCGGTGTTATTTTGTGTTACAAATTAGCAAATAGCGTTACATTGTAATATATCGCTAATGAGTCCTTACTGGATGAGCATAACAAGGGCCTCTGTTTTGTTCTAGAACCCCTAGATTATTTGGACGTGAAAGTAAACTCGAAATTGGAATCTGCCGAGAGGATGTAGTTACTCATACGGATCGGCCCTAAAGATATATAGTTCAAAGGATATCTATTTTATATCCGAAATACCCAAGAGACTGGAGCTCATTGATTCAGCTTCTATAGATAGGGTCAAAAATTGGGATGTCACTTGTGAACTTACAGTAGCTAGTAAGTACGTCTGTTAGCAAGTATTATGTCGTTAATAAGTCCAATATTACCATATTACGTCAGCCAGTGTGTATTTACTTACAAGCACGATTCGACTTACGTTTGCTTACAATATTCAGCACCTAGGGTCCCTAAGTCACATAAAGGACACGATTGTTTTTTTCTAGATTAAGAGTTGTGTATGTTGCAATGTTATTTAGTTCTAATTCAATCACAATCTAATAGAAAACTACACATGGGGGTTTATGTTACGAATTATTGTAGCCTTTTTAGCCTATTAAGTATACCAAATTTGGCCTATATTTTATGTTTATCTAGTAATTTAGTGGCTTCATAGTTTAATGGTTGGGCCCTCGAAGCCCTTAAAACTACAACGTGCTGATTGATCGATTTGAACAAGCTAACTTGACTTGTAGTTTCAGCAGGAAAGCCTGTGTTAAAATGTGCCAAAAATAGTAGTAACCAAGAATTTCAAGATTATCGAAAGTGGAGGACGACTGGACGACCTAACGTGGACAGCACCAGTTACGCAGGATACCCGCAGAAATATTACCTAGTTTAGTTTAGCTGTGCGGTTAATTTGTCTATCAGCTACGCATCTCTACGTAGCATGGCCGTGGCTCGCAGTGGACGATTTCGTCTACATTTTCATACAAAACAGGTGCGTAGCTTAGCCGTGACTTGCTACGGAGCGGCACCAAAAATTTTTTCTCGATAATCGGAATTAATTAAACCCTACCCCTAACCTAACCTTATTTAAAATAGGTAAATTCCAGCATATCTATCCACAGGAAGATTAAAGAGAAAACAATAAAATTACCATAGGTAATTGGAATTAGGACTTAAAATCCGCAATGACAAAATTCAATGGCTAACATAAATATCCGCCTAAATAAAGATTTTCGGCTGAAATAGGTTTGTTAAAACATTCGATCATTTGTGCGCCCCTCACATGACTTAGATACAAAGCTTTTTCTTTGGCTCCATTCCTAATAGCTTATTGTGTAATAGTCTGTTTATAAACAGAAACAATACTGACTGTGAAATAAATTCATGACATCTATTGTAAAGATCTTTTTTTTACAATATCCATTACATTGTTTGGTGTTAATTTTTTAGGTTCAACAAAGCAATTTATCTGGCATTTTCTTGCCAAGAATTATTGGCAACTAGAAAATCACTGCATTCATATAAGAACTCTTTTATCGCGCCACCTATCGGGTCCAAAACTATATCTAATGTAGCCTATATTTAAGCATCTAGCAGTAGAGCAGTGAAAACAAATCCATGCAGTGGTTTTTGCGTGATGCGCGAAACATACAGAAAGAAACAGACAAAAATTATAAAAATTGTTATTTTGGCTTCTGTTGCTCTAATAAAGACCCCCAAAGGCCCAAATATTTTTTTTTTCAATTTCTTCAATGTACCGACAAGGCCTCCCCCAAATTCCAAATCTCTTTTCAAATGATTGACAGAAACAGAACAATGTTTAAACATGTCACGCTAAACATACTCGTATTAGGCGATTTGTGGTCAAACAGTCCCAATCTATAGAAATAAAAAAAATTGAAGTGTCTGTTTGTAATATCAAAATAACAGCTTTTTACTTACTGATTGATTGCATATGAAAATATAAACGGCACTTAACAAAAACGCGTTTTATTTTTATTTTTGTCTGTCTGTCTGTTCCGGCTAATCTATGAAACGGCTGGACCGATTTTGACGGGACTTTTACTGATAGATAGCTGATGAAGTTCTAACATTACTTTTATTTTAGAAAAATAATTAGGCTTCCGTGCAAAAAAAAAACTATTGAAGTTGTTAACAAAATCTGATTCAAACAGCTAATCTCAATCTGCCAGTAAAAGTCGTGTCAAAATTGGTCCAGCCGTTTCAGAGATTAGCCGGAACAAACAGACAGATAGACCGACAGACAAAATCTGAAAAAAATGTGTATTTGTTATAAGTGCCGTATATATTTCCATATGCATTCAGTAAAAAGCTGTTATTTTGATATTACTAACAGACACATCATTATTATTTATTTGTATAGATAAGCACACACCATTTATTTTTCAATGTTTCTACCGTTTTGAAAACTGCCATAAAGCCCACAGCCATACACTGCTGAGCATATGCATACATGCTTGTAATATCTATTTGAATTTTGCAATCAGAAATTTGCTGAACATTGGGTCAATTGATGCTTGTGTTGTTGTTTATTTATTTTCAGATTTCTAATTATTATTAGCCAAGGATAATGTGTTGCGCCAACCCCAAATCAAATGAATGAATCAAACAAGGGCAGGAAGATGATGATTATAAGTCAAGGATAGTAGCAACAACATTATAATGTCTATCTAACACTATTTAATTAAGCAACAAGAATAAGAACTAGCAAAATATTGGACTATGGACTGTGTGAAAAATTAATGTCAACAAAATTCAGATTTTCATAACTTTTGAATTATTTATGAACTTACATTCTACTTTTATATTATCACATGAACATCATTGAATATGTTTAGATAGATCAGTTTCTGTCAATTTTGATAACACATTGATGAACTGGGAAATTGACCTTTCATAATGATTACCATATGTTTCATCACTGTGTAACAATGATAAAGGACAGCTATTTTATTGCTGACTACAGTCACAGCTACGAATCTGTTCATGTAATAACACCGTCATCAAGCTCCTAGCGCCTGATTGACAATTTAATTTACGTCGTCTAAATGACACATTTCCATGTTTACGTGAGTGCTCACCTCGAATACCCCGAGACACCTGCCCAGCTTGCCGATGACGCCGGCTTCCTCGAGCACCTCGCGCATAGCGGTCACCGAGGGCTCTTCTTCGGGCTCGACTCCGCCGCCGGGCACTATCCAGTTGTCGGGACGTCGCGACGATGTCACCAGGAGCACCTACACGACACAACAGCAAACACACGTACTTTACAACCTCTCCACGTCTCAAACAACACCGCAACAACAGAATTACAATGCTAACCTCCGTTTCGGCGTCAGAACGAACGCAGATACACGCCGCGCGACGTCTAAATCCCTCGTCGTCATAAATCCGAATCGAATTAGGCTTCTCCTTCACCATTTTTACATTAAACACGTAAACACGAACTAAACAGACGATCACAAACGAAAAGCTGACATCAAATATAAAGAAAAACTATGAACCGAACGTAATTTTTTAATGATCAACAAACGCCATAACCGAAGTATCCTATGTTGAACGTATCCATTTTCTACTAATAAAGTTACACAACGTACATGTAAATTGAAACTATAATAACAATAACGCTACAATTAGAGCAATATTTCAGCTACAACTAGCTTTTGATCGCGTATTTCAAGCCCATGTTGAATGGTGCCTGACGTATTCTTTCTTTGCGAAAATCGAAATAGGTTTTGGAAAGCAATAGGGAGTCTATCAGCTGACAGCCGGAAGTCGGAAACGGTATTGCCCTTTAATTCGATTTTATTTCCCGAATGTTGCTATTCGTTGGTCAGTATTTCAAGAATGGGGATCATTACTGCCATTTTATCACGATAGGTGGCGCATCGTCGCGATGGCCATTGAAAGCTGTCAGTTCAATACATTTTATAACCTAACATTCAGTAAATATTAATTTTCTCGTGAAATGCCTCTGTGTGCTGTACCAGGATGTTCTAACCCCGGTGTTCATTTATTTCCCAAAGATGTATCGTTAAAAAAGAAGTGGGAAAAGGCTATACGTCGCAAAAATTTTGTAGCGACACTGCATAGCAGGTTATGCCGGAATCATTTCCATGAATCTGATTATGTAGGGGAGTCTGCTTACACAGGTGAGTTATTATTACAGAGAGAGACTTCTCGTGACCCCTGTGGGGGTATTTTAACTAGCTTGTAGATTGAGTGTGTATGAAAACTGTTTCGTTTCCTACTTATTCCTACTTATGTCTACAACATTAAAGTATATTTTGCAATTGTTGTTGTTTTTCAGGAAATCCTCAAATATGCAGATTTCTCAAAAAGGGGACTGTACCAAGCATATTCCCTTGGTCCACCCGGGTGTCAACAACACCAACATCAAGAAGCCTTCGGTATTTGGAAAGAAGCAAACGTAGAATTGATTTCACACAGCAAACTGTGGACGAAAGTATTCCTGAACCCTCTACAAGCACTGAAATAGAAATATCTACTATAGAGAGCTCCTCAGAAGTAATTACTCCAAGAACAGTATCTGTTAGCATTCAATGTGGTAGTTCTTTGGGAATCATATCACTAGAGGCCATGAGGGAAAATCAGCAAGCTATTCATTTTTATACTGGACTAGAAAACTATGAAAAATACATGCTTGTTCTAAACACATTATATCCCATGTATAATAATTTAAATTACAAGGGAAGTAAAGTAGTCAATGTTTCTATTGGTGACCAACTGTTGATAACACTTATCAAGCTAAGGAGGTATTTACCAGATTTTGAGTTAGCATTTTTATTTGGTATTTCCCAAACTAATGTTGCTAACATTTTTATAACATGGATCAATTTTATGTATGAAATATGGAGTTTAATTAATATATGGCCCAGTAAAGCATTGGTTCAATACTTTATGCCAGAGTCATTTAGAAAAGATTTTGCAAGTACAAGAATTATTGTGGACACAACAGAAATACCCATCACAAAGCCTGGGAATCCTGTAGCACAGCAGGTGACATTCAGCAGCTACAAGCACAAAAATACTGTGAAGGCTATGATTGGAGCTACACCTGGTGGTCTAATATCGTTTGTCTCAGAATGTTATGGAGGTTCAGTCAGTGATAGACAGATTATAGAAAGAACCAACCTTGAAAATCTGTGTGACAGTGGCGATTCTATCATGGCAGACAGAGGTTTTAATGTGCAGGACATTTTTGCTCCAAAAGATATTAAAATTAACATTCCAATGTTTTTGAAAGGAATGACACAAATACCAGGTGTTAAAATAATACAAGATAGAAAACTAGCTAGCAAACGAGTTCATATAGAACGTATTATAGGTCTAGCTAAAACTTACAAGATTTTAAAATGTGAATTAAACCCATATCATGTACCGCTAGCATCTAGAATTTTATTTGTTTGTGCCATGCTTTGTAATTTTAGAGAAAATATAATGAAATAAAAGCTTTTTTATCTGGTAATTAATAAGTTTTATTTTAAAACCTTAATCTTTAAAATAATATTTTTTGATTACAGCATTTTTAAAATAGTTTTCATAAAAAAAATCAAGTTTTGTCAACATATGCTGAATGAATTCTTCATCACGTTCTATAAATATTACACTTAAACCTTTATAGGTAAAAACCAATAAATTACAAAATAATTTTTTTGTTACATATAACTGCCCTTGAATTTGGTAGTAATAAATATTAGTTTTTTTTAAAGTTAGTTGTCCATTTTCGTCATATTGTAGGTAGGGTACCGTAATAGGACTATTTTTTTGATTTCTGGAAGCATATGGACATTTTACTTCAATTATGGTTTCTGGTCCCAGTAAACCATCAGGAGATGCTCCTAGATAAGGCCTTTCTTGAGACAAAAATAAACCACATTCCTCTACAACCACATCATAAGTCTCCATGTACCTTTTGATGGCTACTTTTTCATTTATGATCCCATGTGCCATGGCTTTTGTCCGGACTAGTTTTTTATTTAATATTTGGTATGAATATTTAATTAAAGTTTCACTTTTCAAATGGCACACAGTGTGAAAAATGCTTGCTGTAATGTGGGTTTTTCTGTAATCATACCACTTTGGATTGGAACTTTGTCCTCTAGTTTCAATTTCAATTTCCTTAATTCTGTTTTCAGAGAAATTTAATAAACTCATGGATTCTAAAAAAACATCCAGTGCTGTTTTTTCCATATATTCATGGTCCAAACATATTCCTCGTTGGTTAGCTGCAGGATATAATTGTTTTAGAGGCATTGACGATTGTGGATAATTTAAAATCAATGACTGAAACCGGCATTGAAAGGCATTTTTATCAAAATTAGGGTTTTGTCTCAAGTATGGAGAGTAAACAGAATTATGTATATCTCTTTTGGATGGCAATCTGGAGGCTCTCAATGGTGTTGCATAATATTTCTTTGATGGCTTATGGAATGTTTGTAGTTGTGAGGTAGTAACTTCATGTAGGAGTATTACTTTTTCCCATAGAATATTTTCAGCAGCAAGAAGTACCACAGCTATATGTTTGCAATGAGCTTCTTTTCCTTCTCCTGCGGCACATTCACAGCTTGCTTCTTCAGGCATTCCATCATGACTTAATTTAATATTAACCTCATATTGAAGCTGCTTCATAGATGCCTTGCAATAACCTGGAAGAAGTTTTGATATGTTTAATAGGCAAATTACATTACGCATCAACATTTGAAATTTCACACACTTTAGTTTCTAGACATCAACTTTTAAATGAGTTTTAAGTGAGAATAAGCCTACCTTTTAGGTATGTATCTTGGCCGGATGTTGTTGACCGTAAAACAAGAAGGTATCTTGATTCATATAATCTTACAGCATCACTGATATTCTTATTAAATCTGCAATAAAAACCATAAAGTATGTAAAATAAAATAGGGCCGCACGAAAGTAACAAAATTTACCTGCATCATTGGAAATAATAATTATTATATTACATAGGTACCTGTCAAAGTAACTTTGAATATGTTGTTTGGTAATCTTAGGCAATATGGTGGAGCTATTAACGTCGTGGTAAAGTTCTGCAGCAGGAACGTCAATTGCTTGGCTTTCAGAAGCTTGAGGGCTTTGATTACCGAAATTGAAATTTCGGTCATAAGCTTCTAACCTAAAAAATAAACAATACCATTTATCATTAAAGTAATGTTTTCTCATTTTTCGTAATTTTTTCTACCATGAGTCAAGTAACAATTAACACGTTACAAGTGAAAAAATATCCAAATCTAGAGCATATCACTGATAAATAATATATTATTAGAAAAAGTCTGACCTCTCAATAAGATTGGCTTTCTTTCCTGTTATCCTTCCTCCTCGTTTTTTCAGTTCGTCTTTCAATTCTTTAACCTTCCAGGTACAATACATGTTGTCAGAAACGATAGTGGACCGGTTTAAACACAAAAAAAAAGCAAGAACCAAAGCGTAAACAAAGCGAAACGATTTGACAGCAGCCATCCCGCTAGTGGCGACATCTGCCCTGAGCTTTGCGTGTGGATCCCCATTCCCGCATTCAAGGTCAATTAAAACGAAAACTATTCTTCAAAATGTATCGATGAACCATATTTTTGAATAGACCAGAAAAAGCGTGAAATAGTATCTGATTTCCAAATGAGCAATCGTTTTTGAGCACCAGATGGCGCCTTTGGCGAGTAAGGACCTGTCATTAATCTATTTTATACTTTAAAGTATGTACCAATAACTTCATTATAAGTTCATTTTATGAAGTATAAGAACATTGTGTCATCTTGCTTTTAATACACAAATACACAAAGTGTAAACTTCAGATACATATTTACAATGATTAAGTTTATGTTTATGTTATGTACATTATATACAGACTAGAACTAAAATAAATATAAAAAGAAGACTAAAATAAAGTACCTATATACAACGACGACAATAGGACACGTCTTAGGCGTCAAAGTACTCCTCCGCATCGCTGTCATCTGGAATCGTGCCCAGAAGACTGGCAGCATTGCCACGTTGAATAGCAATGCTAATTCTTTGCCCAAAGAAAGAGCCAGCCCTCTGGTCAAGCGAAGTGTCGACCAGTCGGCGAGAGATTTCCTTAAAAAGGAGACGCGTACTCGGGCCCCATGACCCGAGCGTTTCGACCCCAAACGGCTCAAAACTGTAGTTACCAATAAGGTTACAGTATTTGCGTCGCTTGAGGATCTCAGCAGCCGCAGCAGCAGCGCCCACACAGCCCACCGTGCTTGCAACGTGAGATGGTAAGATGGGAAGGGTGTCGACACAAGTTGCGTCCCACACCAAAGGCCTATCCACCTTCCAAGGCACCAACGTCATGCCGTCTGGACTCTTCCCATCGTCACGCACCAAGCCGTTTGGTTCTAAAACCACTGGTACGCCGGCGCTGGCAAGAGCTCGACGAATCATGTCGTTAATGCTGGCGTGCCGCGCAATGTGACCTGCGCTCCTGTAGCAGGACAGGCCATGGTGTCCGAGGCTGTCGACAGCTTTACCGTAGTGACACCGATGCGGAGCAACACAAGGTGCGCCTAAGCGTAGACTCGTAGCGACCCGGAACGATGCGTCATCCATCATAGTGCCAATGGTGAATGCTGGAAGTGCCTGAAGCCACAAGCCCGACTCCCATTCCCCCACGGCCAGCCCACTGTCCCACTGTCTCTGGGAGGACAGGTTGTCGGGCAAATCCGTATTGGGCAACCAATTTTCCAGGCGTTCAACGCATCAGTCAAATACGGCACCTCAAAATCAACCAGTGAGGAAGTCAGAATATCCCTGATTAATTTTTCGATACCGTAGACTGAGGAGAGTAAGGCTGGTAAACTTATACTTGAAATTGTATTGTTCCTGAAGTTAGCCAGCATGAAACATTTAAAATCCTACTTGCTCCAAGTACTAACAAATTAGATCCTAACTTGCTACTTAAAATTTTCCAATCATAATTCATCAGAAATGGCTCAATCAATAAAAAATACCGCTAAATACGCGAACACTGTACGACATGTGACATTTCTGAAGACCTTACTCTACCGGAACGCCTCTAGCGGCGAATTCATGCGCGATAGCTACTGTTCAAATGCTCAAAATTCAGATTTTCTCGAAATTTATCCGAAAGATTACCGTATTGTATCCGAAATTTCTAGAGGTGGATTACTTAAAGAATGCCTAAATGACTAAACTTTGCACTAGTTTGCTCTAATCTAAGAACAGTTTTTATAGAATAAACTAAAGGCACACACTAGTTTTCTTCAGTTTTGAATGTCGATAAATAATTTCACGGAAAGCAATAATAATTATATCTCTACGACGCCTAGCGCACATCTCTAGTGATGAATTTGTTTGAGTTTGTTGACAGTTATTTATTTAAAATTAATTTTGATTTTTAGTTTCAGGTATTTATTATGGGTAAGTTCCTTTTAAAATATTGTATTTTCGATGTAATTGCCTTAAATTGATTAAGTGAACATCGAACTTTCTGAAAACATAATATGTAATTATTGCATGATTGGGTATTGAGTTTGAGACTGATTGATTTGAATTTGTACCAATTCTATGAAGCATTACTTTACTAATTGCAGAGGAAAGCTTCGATTTCGGGAAGCTGTTGAACAATCACGCGAAGAAGCACAAGAGCAAGCCTTTACAATTTGGCAGCGTAGCTGGCGGGGTGTGTTTCTAGTCTTTTAGTAAAAAATAAGTTTAGTTATCATCATGCATGATGTAGAATCCTCTCGTAATGTAGGTATATCAGGGTGCATTCATATTGTTGTACTTTGTTTGTAATGTTAGTGTAATAGGACAGTGTTCTAACTAAGCATGTTTTATTGATCATTTTGGGTTGCATGTGTCCTTAGTACCCTACTCTTGAAACTTTCATGCATTATTATGAAACAACACCTATTTTCATTCCACTTATTTAATTCTCCAGCATATTACATAGCATTGAAGCATAGTATAATTTATGAATGCACCATTTTAGTCTAATAAGATGGTACTTACAACCAATTCATCAGAATAACCTTGGGTTTCAGGTCCAAAAGAGGCTAGAGAAAAACATAAAGTATAGGAAGAGCAGCCGACTGTCATTCTTTGACAATTTGAGGAATTTGACAAAATGCGACAGTCCAGGTCCCGTAGTCCATCCTGTGCAGTCCAAGGTGGAGCACAGGAGACAGCAGCTGGAGAAGTGGAAGGAGGAAAAAGAGAAGAAGAAAAAAGAAGCTGCTTCAAAGAAGAAGAAGCCTTTTGTAGCCGGAGTGCCACATGCATCACTCAAGTTTGTGCCCCCACCTCCACCTCCTAAGCCCATGCCAAGCACTTCTGGGCGGGTGACACGGTCTCAGTCTGCTAAGACCACCAAAGCTAAAGAAACTAAGGAGTCAAAGGCAGTATCACACTCATTTGCACCCAAAAATGCATCATTTAGGCCGCCAGAAATTAAAACCATGACTAAACTGCCAAAATTGGCACCAAAGAATAAACAGACAAAGAAACACAATATAACATTTGACCCCATCTTACCTACCGCTGAGAAAGAAACCAGCAAGCAGACAAGATCTAAGGCTGTCAAACAAGCTGTGACAGAACCTAAAGCTGTGCGTAAGCAGATAGAGAAACCAACCAAAGGCAAAGTGACCAAACCAGCTCCAAAAACCAATAAAGTAACAACAAGTCCACTACAGAGTAGTTCTTCAAGTGAAATAGAGCAGAATAATGAATTCTCACCAATTTTGACGAGTAAGAACTATAGGAAGTCTTTACCACCTCAAAAGTCACCGAGAATAATGACCAAGACACCGAGGAAATCTGTAC
This sequence comes from Eurois occulta, assembly GCA_950022335.1. NCBI lineage: Eukaryota > Metazoa > Arthropoda > Insecta > Lepidoptera > Noctuidae > Eurois > Eurois occulta. The sequence continues at coordinate 1,265,627 of OX465496.1, forward strand.
AGAACATCACTCCTAACAGACCTGTGCCAAGAAGTGAGTCAAGCTCTGAGGAGCGTCTGCGTTCTCCCAAGTCTTTAGATGACTTTGCATTGACTCCTGAGCAGATAGTGGAGGAGGCTAAGAACATAAGTCCTTGTGTCACAATGTCACGAGGCAAGGATAATGCTAGGAAGGAGATGAAAAAGAAACTTGACGAAGGTATGTATTTCTATATATTATGTGCAATAAAATTTTGCTTTTTGATTGATAGTGCAGAATTGTTTTAATAATCAGCATTCATAATTACTTTATGTACAAAGTGCATATTTTGCACCAGTGGGTTGTCTGTGACTCCTATCAATTACCCTGGGATCAACTACAATATTGTCTATGGTATAGGCCTGCTGGACGAGGATGCTAGCAACATAGACAGTGTGGACCACTTCAGGCGGCAGCTGGCTTCAGAGATCAAGCGCATGACGGAGATGTGTGATACCTGGGACAAGATACTGGAGCAGACTGTGTTGTCGGAATCTGTGCAGGTAAATTGTCCTGTCTTGTGTAACTCTTCAAGCGTACAAAACAATTGTTTGAGTTACAATTCAGAAGAGCAGAATCTGCTTTGCCACCTGATCTGTGCTGATGGGTTTTGTTTGGGTCCAACCGATTGTGCTAGATCAGGTGGACCCAAACTTGTAACACCTATAATTATGTATTGTTATAAGTTTGTTCTTCCTGTGCTTTACTTCACTACATATTATAAACATAAACAGTCCTCCTAGCCGCATCTCTCGATATCCTTAAAAACTAAACTGATTTTCATACGGTTTTCACTAATGAACAGTGATGCATAAGGAAGGCTAAGGTGTATAATTCATTGAGGTTTGGTGTAAATTCGCTGAAACATGATTGTAATTGTTGAAGACGTCGGAACAATCATGCCAATGAAATGATAGGAAAACAGTGTATTACAGAATTATTCCGCTTAAATATATCTATTTAACTGTAGCAACACTATAAATGTCTAAAAAAATGTAGGCATATTATGCTCTGCTTCCCATGCCTGGCATTGCAAGCAGGAAAGCAGAGCTTAATTATATCCCTACATTTTCTGATAGTTTATCACAAAAGTAACTAACATAACATTCACATTTTTACTGTTTACAATGTTTTCACATACACTGCTACAGGCTGATATTAAAACATCTGTTACCATTTCGTTCTGCAGGAAGCGGTACTATCAGCAGTGGGCCAGGCTCGGCTGCTGATGACACAGAAGTTGCAGCAGTTCGCGTCGCTGGTGGAGCGGTGCGCGCGGCCGGAGCCCGGCTCTGCACTCATCACGCCCGCAGACCTGCACGGCTTCTGGGACATGGTGTTCATGCAGGTAGCTACACTGCCTGACAGTAAATATGACACATCGGGTTTTAAGAAGTAGAGCAGTGATGGCGCGAAAGTCTGACAACCAAAGTCTTATCAAGTCTTACTAACTCCTCATTTTAATGGCTTTAGTTCATGTCAAAATAGGTGATTAATATCTATTATCTTGGCGCTTACTATTCGCCTTTGAATCACCACTTTAAAATTGTGCTATGAGCTCTTTCTGGTTTTGTCATTGCAATGTTTGAATTTAAAAATTCTTTCCTATCAAGCTGTTTCTTTGCAAAATCATCTAAATAAATTTTGTTAATTTTAGGTTGAGAATGTAGACATGAGGTTCAAGAAGCTGGAAGAGCTGCGTCTCTGTGGCTGGGTGGAGGAGCAACCCATCGAGGTGAAGAAAGTAGTCAGACCTACTGTGAAAGTGAAGAAAGCTGCCAAGCCTACTGGCGGACCTAGCCGGTTGAGGGAGATGATTGCTGGTGAGGACATAAACAACACTATTTCTTTTGCTTAACTTATACTTTTCTAGTCTACTGGACAAAGGTTTCAGTTATAATTTTTCTATCATATCACCGCTTTATTACTTTTTTTAATTAACCAACTAGTCTATGGAGAGAGTAATATCGCGAACGAAGTAATAATAATTCATTTATTTATTCAAGTTACAAGGACTCATTAATATACACAGAATTCAATAAATAGCACAAATGACACAATTAACACACACAATACATTAAACATTCCAATAAAACACAAAACGAAAATTGCAGTACACCATATCTGCCACAGTTATCTTGACAGTTTATAGTAATATGTGAAGCATCGCAGTGGCTTTCGACTGTGTGATGGCGGCAAAAAAAAAACCAAAGGAAGAAAGATGCATTTTCAATTGTGATTGATTTTCTGTTTTAGCTGCAAGAAAAGCTAAGAAGGAGCAGGAAGAGGCCCCTACAACGGCTAATACCCTGCAGCCTCCCTCAGGCGACAGCAAGACTTTCGAGGCGGGCTTCTTCAGCGTGAGCTCACCCGTGCGCTCGCCCGCTAGCGCGTCGTACTCACCCGCCAGTTCGCACACGCCGGGCTCCAAGAGCAGTCTGTTAAAGGCTGTGCTGTCTAGCGAGGCCAAGAAAGCGTCGGCTAAGAAGGTAGGCCACTATCAAGTTACTGTTTTGTAGAGAAATTTAGACCCGGTTTCCACCAAATCGGAGACCAGTGGTGCGGAGAGATGTGTAAGTGATGTGTGTGGAAATGACCAATCACATTCACTGACAACATGTGTTAGAAATCCACATGACGCCTCTGGTCTCCCTTGTGATTGGTCGAATCTTCCGCCTCTCCGTACCTCTCCGCTAGTCTCTGTTTTGGTGGAAACTGGGCCAGAAATTCATCTTGCGATTATACTACCTATTATACACACATCTCTTGTTAACTCTACAGGGAAAAAAGTTATGTTACATAGAAGCTCAAACTATAATTTTGCTTTTTCAATTTCAGAACTCAACATCGTTTGCAATGCTGCGTGCCTCAGTATTAGGCAAGAATGTGGAGTGTGACGGATTCTCTCTCCTACCGGTTAGTGTAAAAAAGTTCCTTAACATTCATCATAGTACAAAGATTACTTCACTTTACTAAAACGAATAATTTCCGCAGCAAACCCCAGTGCCGATGACACCCATCAACCTGTACGCGACCCCGGGACGCAGCATACTCAAGGGCAAAAACACAGAAAAGAAATCCACCAGAAAATCCATTAAAATGGTACTATTCAACCGCTCGGACGCCGATTTACAAGACGTATCCTACCACACACCAGAAACCGAAATAAACGAACAGAAAACCGATGAAATACAAACTGACAGTGGAATTTCCTCTATGGATTTAGAAAAAGTTGAGAATAAAGAAAATTCTAGAAGAAAGTCAAAGTTGGTCAGGCAGGATGCTGAAGACAGGTCTCCAGTGGTGACGAGGAGTCGACGTAAGAGTATGAACACTACGCAAGATGGTGACCATGATGCAGCTACCCCGAGGAGGTCCTCACGCAAGAAGGTGTTGCATGAGTCAGAGGATAATGTGGTTGAAGAGAAGACCAAGCGGTCAACTAGGAGACGCAAGAGTGGGGTGCAAGCGGCGAACTGATATATGGGATCTGTGACGATAGAAAGGATCTTTGAAAATGTTGCCAGGTTTCGATTCCGTGTCTATGGTTTACTAACCAGGCAGATTGCAGCCTACCAATATACGTCGTGGTCGGTACTATGAAAGCTCTTTTTAAAACGCTTAGTTGTTCAGAAAAGGATGTCGCTATCGACTTCTGATAGCCTTATTCTTAATTACAAATTTTTTGCAATGAACTTTATAAAAAAAAACTCACTTTGTATCCATTCCAAGTGATATTTCTTGTTAAGCCGTGGTTTTATGATAAAATGTGGGGAGGTGTGTTTTCACATAAGGCAGAATTTAAAAAGTGTTGCCATAATTAATATAATTTTACAATAGTACTAGTTAATATACCACTTAGCATTGGAGGTGGTGATTAAGCTCATAAAGAGGCCAAAACTGTTATTAATTTTATGTTACTCTTAGTAGTAGGAAGAAATTATGTACGTCAGAACCGCGGGTGTATTTTTCAGATCTGCTTAAAAGAGAATGCTCATGGAAGTATGGAATCCCGTACCATGCTGCATCAAAATCAAACCTTGTTTTTTATAGACTACACTGATCGTATTAACTTCTACAAAAATTATTTTTGAAAAAAAAACCCGCGTTTCAGAGTTATTTTATAAAATCGAAACTAACCTAAAAAGTAGGTCTATTTTTTCGACGCTACCAACGACGTATTTTAACACACATACATTACATTATTGCTCTAAAAACAGCGTAATACACTAATATTAGTAAGAATTACGAGTTAAAGTAACATCCACAGTATGCTTGACTGAAACTCGATTTTATTTTAGACCTTTACATTGCCAATAGTCAGTCAGTACAGTACAAATGTCAGATGCCACAGATAAGATAACTATAAACCATAGAGTATAGTAAGTGCTATAAACTAGTCGGGATTTAGGGATGTAATCGATAAATCAAAATCTTTAGGCTGAGAAAATCTATTTTGTTGCAAATAGCAATAAACCAAACTAAATCGATTTGGTGTACTGATCTTACTTAATTGTAATTAATTTTAGAGTCCGCTCGACAGACAAGGGTTTGTTCAATTGAAACGGAACGTCATTTATATTCAGTTGAAACGGAACGTCATATAAAGGGAGTAAAACAATATTCATACTTTTAAACTCGAAAAGTATATTTCCAGTTCAAAAATCAAATCCCCGACGCGTAATGCCGTAAAAAAATATGAAACTAATTACTATAATATTTTGGTTTTGAGGCGCGAGACTTTTTGGTACCAACTTTGGTCATTGTCCTTTATTGCAATTATTTGATACCATCTGTGTACCTTTACGTACCTCTCTTGAAAATCTGTGTACCTACACCCGTACAATGATATTTAAAAAATTAGGTACACCCGCCATCCTGATGTCAGAACCGCGGGTGTACTGCTAACCAATATTTATGTAGCTAAGTACACTCTATAATTAGAGTTGGTACCTCTTGTGTACCTGCAGAAACACGTATTTAATAAACAAAATACTGTCAGGTTGCCTCGAAAAGTAAAACTGCGGGTGTACTGCTAAGCGGTTCTGACATCAGGATGGCGGGTGTACCTAATTTTTCAAATATCAGTACGGGTGTAGGTACACAGATTTTCAAGAGAGGTACGTAAAGGTACACAGAAGGTACCAAATAATTGCAATAAATTTAAGCAGATCTAAAAAATACACCCGCGGTTCTGACGTACATAAGAAATTGCGTCGGGAGGCCTCCCACTAGGTGGGCCGATGACCTGGTGAAGGTTGCGGGGATCCGCTGAATGCGAGACGCGCGGGACCGGTCATTGTGGCGACACTTGGGGAGGCCTATGTCCAGCAATGGACGTCTTTCGGCTGAAATGATGATGATGACTCTTTGTTTCGATTTCTCAAGATTCCAATATTACAAATTTCAATTACATCGAATTTTAACAAAACTGAACGCGATCAGCACATCTAAACCGCATTCAAGAGTGAGTGATGATGATGTCAGTGTGATCACAAACGTAAAGGCTAACCAATGGAACTTTTGCCATATTTACTAATTACTTAGAAACAACAAGATTCCACTTCATTTATGCTTACATGCTTAGTTTATTACCTATTTTATTCAAACATGTTGTTAAAGATCATGTTCCATTATTGTAGTTTTTTAGTAAATATTATTGTGAACGACAAATATATTATGTGAGTTTAATTAATTGTATTGAATTAGTTGGTGTAGATTTAATCATTTGTTTTTAGTTTCTATTGGAGAGGCAGCCTCGGGGAAAGTGCCTTTTAACAATAAGAAGCAAGTATGCCTTGGGTCTGAAATGGCCGCCGTGGTAAGGCTCTATGAAAATTTTAGGCCTTTGATCGCCTATCATTACAAAAGGCATATTTGCGCGACTGGCTTATGACGCCTGTAAACTGTGCCTTGACAATGTTAATCCTATCTCTGTTGAACCCTAGGCTGCCTCGGTTTGAGTTAAGTTATGTTATTGGCTATGTGTGTGTGGTATGTATGTTGTAAACTCGTGATTATTGTACAATAATAGTAATTATTCAAAAGTTTTGAATAAACGCCTGCGTTTTATTTATAGTTTCCCACCGTACTCAGAACATTACAAAAAAGCCGGGTTAGGGATCTCGCGCACTATGCCGCCATGACCACGACCCCAGAGGTAGCTGCGATCAGGAAGAAAGTTTGATCCCACGACCGGGCGTCCGACCAGTTGTGTTCAAGATAGCGGTGGGTCATGCGATGAGTCGCGGTCGTGGCGGTGCAGTGCGCGAGGTCCCTAAGGCAGATTAGCATATAAAGTCGTCAGTTTTGCTGACAGCTCATTTAAGGCGCGAATACGCACCGGGTGAACTTATACCCGCTATATAAAATACGCTAATCTGGAACCTCTAAGGAGTCGTGGAACGGCAATCTGACGCGACCGGGGAGGATCAGGCGCAGTACCAACGCCTTAACGTGCGCACCGAGGCACGGGGGGGCATCATACCGCCAATTTCCAAACTGCGAGGTACCTATATACTACTGAAAAATTCCTAATAGAAAAAGTCATAAACAGTTTTTTCTCGACCCAGGAATTGAACTCGGAACCTTACGCTCAGTAGTTGCGCTTACAAGACCAACAGAGCAGTAGCCCATACATAATTAATCGATACAGTTAAGTAATAAGGACCGAGTACATTTTATTATGTGCTAATCCCTCTATGCATAATAAATAAGGAGTAGGTAGGTAAGCCTATGACTCAGTTCGCACTGCTAGGGCACAATGACTAGCACATGTCTCATTCTTCTCATCTGGGAGAGGGAACGGGCTGTACCATAGTCCACCACACTGGCCTAGAGCGGATCGGTAGATAACACGTGTTGTCGTATTTGTGGATATCCTACCGAATAAGAAACACTCAAGACAAACTTGCAATGTTTTCGAAAATCAGCAAATGATAAGAGTCTTATCATTTGCTGATTTTCGTAAATATTGCAACTGGTTTTGTCATAAGACCAGTTTAAAAACACCCAGCTTTAAACTGCAGCAAAGCCTGGCTTACGTAAGCGACTGCGATCTAACGGGCTGGATCGAGCCGCCGAGCCAAGTGGAGGGCATAACTAACTGGAGTTATCCGCTGGCCCACTGCCGCGCGCTGCACTGACACATTAAGCACGCTGCCAACTCGTTATCGCGACAACAGAGGGAATAAAAACGTTGAATTAAGTTAGGATCTGTCTTTTGTTGCTGATTTGAATAGGGCTTGGTCTGGTCCTTGTTGATTACGTACTGCTCTGCAGCGTAGCTCCACACTACCGTAGTATTATAATTTATCTGTGACACTACTTAAGTTCCTTCTTACGCCTACTTATTTCTGAATAGCAATTGTTAACAAGGAGGCGACAACAAAAATCTTTTTCCCGCCCTGGGCTGGGCCTAGGTCGACCGTGATCATGTTTCTGAACTCATTGATTTAATAAAATAAATAGAGAGCCGGCTAGCTTCGCTGGCTCATTGCGTTTTCTTCATCTTAAAACTTGAAAACCTAAATATCTCAGGGGCAAGGCCGTAGGCAGGGGTGGTGAGTGAGGGTACAACCCTCCGAAATCTCCGACAACTAATAAAGAAATCAAACTATCCGAGGCGGAATGCTAAAATTTTCTAGCTCGCTTCGCTCGCCAATACATCCTATACTTTTTCAATTCTGCAAGAGCTGACAGGACTCGGTCCTATTCTCATTTCTGTATACATTAAGAAAAGGAGTGTTGCTACAAACTTCCAGCTCGCTTCACTCGCTAATACATCCTGTATGAATGAACAAAAAGAACTTAATTTGGAGGACAGTTGAAAACATTTTCGAGCTCGCTACGCTCGCTCTTCCGTCTAAGTAGGTACCTACTGTATAACTCCTGCCATGTGTGAATGATCAAAAGAAAATCTAAGCTACCCGATGTTGTGCTAAAATTTTCGAGCTCGCTTTGCGCGCTCTGACATTCTGGGTTCTTTTCAGTTTTTCTTTATAAACTGACACAATTTGTGAAAGCCTATCAAATTCGAACTGGGTGCTAGATTTTACGAGCTTGCTGCGCTTGCTCTTGAATCCTGACTTTTCTCAATAAGCATTGCTGTATATAAATAAATAAATAAATAAAATTGTTTATTTATCCAAGTGGTACACACAGACACAGTTCAAAACAAGATGGCTGAAATACAATAAGTTTATAAGTACAGATTTTTGTGCATCGAAGATTGAAATCTACAAAAAATCTATGTATACAAAAATAATAATGAACCCTGTCTCTTAAACTAGGAGACCTGTATCTTAAGAGACAGTGATCGGTCAAAATAGGAACTTAATAAAACTGAAGTTTACAAGAGTGAAAGTGTGTCGATTTACCTTTATAAATGCGTATAAATATTACTGATATATTACAGATAAGTGTGAGTGTTGAGGTGTGTGTAACATGAGTGTGTGTGTGGGAAGGGAGTGGGAGATGTATGTGTGTGTAATTGTGTATGTATGTTTGAGTAGGTATTTGTTTGTTGTGGTGATAGTAGTTTTTTGAAGAGGTTTATTATGTCAAGCGATGTATGATAGTAAAGATTCTGTTTTTATATAGTCCTGCAGCATGAGCCAGTTAGAGGTTTTTGATTTGACATTAAATTTATTTAGGTCTACTATGTCTAGTTCTTTCTGTATTTTTTTAAAAACTTGATGGCTTAAAACATAGAATTGACGTCTTGCAAAAGAGGTTTTGTACTGTACACCAGGGGGAACATATGTACGTTTCCTTGGATCAGATGGAGGTAGACGGGCGTGTATCCTCAGGACAGATTGGAGAATAAAGAGCTGCCGAACCGTCAGTACTTTGCAATCAGCGTAAAGTTGCGTTGTAGGGTATCTGTAGGGTTTCCGTAACATAACTTTAAGAACAGCCCTTTGAGACCTTTCTGCGCGCAGAAGATAAGTCTTCGCTGCTCCACCCCATACAGTTATACAGTAGCCAAGAATCGATTGGCATAATGTGTAGTACACCATTTTGAGAATGTCAATACCTGCGGATTCTCGGAGAGATTTGAAGATGTGAATAAGACGAAGTGTTCGAGTAGTTAGTGTCTCAAGTTGTTTGTCCCATTTTAGTCCATCGTCTATATTCACACCCAAGTATTTAACACTGTCAACTCTAGCAATAGAAGGGCATGAGCATGACATTAACTGATTCCGGCATGAGTGAGCCGTTATCGTGAAATTACTTGTTGGTTTGGTGTTGCACCGGATTGCAAAGGGTAAGTAGTAGGTTTTTTTTAGATTTAATGTTAATAAGTTTAGGTCAAGCCAGTTCATCACTGAAGACAGTGCAAATTCCGCTTTTCGTTTCACATCTTCCCATGAGGGCCCATCCACCAGAATCGCTGTGTCATCTGCATATGCATAAATTTTACAAGCTGGCATTGACATCCTGCAAAGGTCATCTACATATATTTGAAAAAGTGTGGGGCCTAGAATGCTTCCTTGGGGGACACCGTATAGCACAACCTCTTCATTACTGAAGCTAGAGCCAATCCTAACCATCTGTGTGCGATTCCTCAGGTAATCTTTAAAAATTTCCAGAGCTATGCCACGTACACCTATACACTCTAGCTTGGAAATTAGTTTGGGGACAGAAACTGTGTCGAATGCTTTTGACAGGTCCAGGAATATACCAAGGCATTTTTTTCTACTGTCCAAGGTCTTAGCAATAGATTGCGTTAGATCCAGTACTGCGTCTTCAGTGGAGACTCCAGGCCGGAAGCCGTACTGATTATCCGCTATAATTTTGTATTTATCGAGAAAGCCTCTAAGATTTTGGTTAAGAATCTTCTCGAGGATTTTAGAGAGCGACGACAGTACTGATATAGGCCTATAATTATCGACACAGCCTCTGTTCCCGCCCTTAAAAATTGGATGGACTATAGCCCTCTTGAGGGAATCTGGAAAAACTCCTGTCTCAATGCAAAGATTGCAGATGTATGCTATCGGCGATACCAGAATGTGACGACATGTCTTAAGGAGTGAGGAAGATATTCCATCCCAGCCTACGGCACAGTCGTGGCGCATCTGCAAAATAATAGTTTCTATGTCACATTCATCAACTTTTATTATAGAAAGTGAATTGACATGCGACCTCAGTGTCTTGTTATTACCAGCATGAGTGGTCTCGCAATCTGAAGGTGCTTTATTTGGATCGTTGATTATTTTTACAGCCATGTTTTTACCTATATTGGTGAAGAAAGAACATACATTGTTGAGGGAAGATGCAGGACTGTCACTTATTTTAAGTAGTTCAACAGGACTAGAACATATATTACCAGTATTGGTTATTTCCTTAATGGTTTTCCACAATGCTTTAGGATTATTCCTAGATTTTTCAAGCTCACTCTTCTCATAAGTCCTCTTTAATTTTCTCAGTAGCATATTGCAGAAATTTCGATAACGCGTATAGGTTACTTGTAGTATTAAATTATCTGGTGACTTCTTAGATTTTACGTGCAGTTTATCTCGGTGCTTGATACATTTTAGAAGCCCTGGAGTTATCCACGGTTTTATGGTTCTTTGTTTTCTCGGAACATTGATATGTTTTGTATGTTTGGTAATTGCTGTTGATATCTTTGTAATCAGTGTATTCATAGCAGTATTTGCGTCTTTAATGTGGTAGATATCTGAGAAGTCTGTGTTTTCTAACTCTGTCTTAATGGCTTCGTAATTTAATCGGGATATAATAAAACTTTTGCTCCGTGTCGGATTTGTATTTGAGATCGAAAGAATAATTGGTTTGTGGTCAGTAATATGCGACTCCAGTACCAACGTAGTGGCCATTGCCTTTGTTTTTAATAAGATGTGATCTAGGCAGTTTTCCATTCTAGTTGGTAGGAGGTGGGTTGGTAGTAGTCCATGGGACGCATTTAGGATTAGGTATTCTAGTGCACGGTCATTCCTACTGTCCGCTTTAATGTCAATATTCAGATCTCCCACAGTTGATATAATGGGTGAGTACGATATTTCGTCATAAATATTATTTAAACTAGTCAAAAAACTGTCGAAGTGATCCTTGGTATTATTAGATGGAGAGCGATATATTGCTACTACCGAGAGCTTATTATCAATTTGACATACAAGACAATTTGCATAATTTATGTTTGGTTCCCATACCTTGACGTTTAGCCCAATTTTAGTATAGATTATAACCCCATCGTTTTGGTTTGTAATGTTTTTTGTTGAGTACGATTGGTATCCGTTCAGAACTGGCAGGTTAATCACTTTACTCAGCCAGCACTCAGTCAAAACAATCAGATCAAAATCAATATTAATTAAACAAATCAATGCTAGGAGGCTGTCAAAATTTTTATTAACACTACGAATATTTATGTGCAATAATTTTATACTACTGTCAGCTCTATTTATATATTTAATACACTCATGTGGGTCACAAGAGAAATATATATGTATTATGTTGACCAAATTATTCCTTGCAAGAATCGATACCGACAACGACGAAATCCTAACATATTCGTGGTGGAGTACAAGGTTTTTTCGGGAAGCCGATGATTATCAGTGGGCTTATTCCAGCGAGAAATGACGAACAAGCTCAAAAATTGAATACTAGGTAAACAGTAAACACGGAAAGGCTAGCGGCGCTTACCCCATACAAACGTATTCCCCTTTTTTCTCCCTGGAAAATAAATGTGACGCAATATTTTGTTACTATAAATCTATTAAAACAATACATTTTATTTTTAATATAATTAAAAAAATATAAATATACAGGCACGATATAATTATGTAGTACCTACGCATAATAAAAAAAAATTGCTCCTGGTATATTTTTTAGGGAGAAAACAGCGGAATAAGTTTGAATGGTCTAAGCGACGCTATTATATGTATAGGTAGTCTTTTCCCTAAACCACTCAGTTATCAACTTATCGTATTATCACGTGAATGGTGTAGGTTAGTAGGTACCTACTTTTATTTTGGTTGTTTTTTTGTACGGTCTGCTTAGTATCTATAAATTATACAAATGTACTTACATAATTTTACCGGTTAGGTACCTATGTTATTAATTTTAATGTACCTTACTAATATAAAAAATGAATTTAAAAAAGCATGTTAATATTATGGCAGAATGTGTCCTGCTCTATAATAGTTTTATAACATCTGGCATAATACCACATTGTATGCAAATAAATTAATATACCTACTTACCTACGTACTACTTCTCCTATTCTTCAAGGGTTAGCCAGGAGTAATTCCACATCCAATAATAAATGTTAATCTTGATTTTAGCCTAACATCAATTATGTAAGATTAATTGATAGTGCTTAATCAGCACCGAACGACCATTAGCCCAGCTTCATCTAAAGGGAAATCTCAAGCAATTTCCCGACATTTGACGTTTGAAGAGGCCCTTAATTAAAGCGGACAATTAAAAATGTCAGTAAACGTTGCGATAATAATAACAACTAAATGACTCTTCCATTGTTAAACCGGAGATAACAATGGGTCAGATTAAGTAAATCTATGCAAATTCAGACTGGGCGGGAGACAGTAATACGGGGTAATTTGGGTTCTCTCGCTGGCAATTGGTACTGAAAATGGGGAGCGCGTACTCATAACATTAATTGTTTAATGTACCTACTGTCCTACTATGGCGTTTGTTTTGGGGCTGTATGAAATTCATATGGCTGTCTGACAAAATATAGGTAGGTAAGACGGATAGGTAAATAGGTTCAGTCCTCGTTGGTTACCGATAGATAAGCACAGGCTACTGTCTCTCTTGTGGACTTGTAGAATCCAGAAATATTTAGATTCAGGTTTGATATTGCATGTCTTCTTTTAGCTCTTGTTACCATACGGTTGTAAGTTACTGAAAAAACGATCTACAATTCTAAGGGTTGTTATGGGTTTACTAAATAATTCATTAGGTATTGAGCAGAACTCAACTACTTTGTAAAAATACTGCAAAAAAGAATTCACTAGCTTCTACTTTTTTTAAATCGGTTAAAAAGGATAAAAATACACGGTAATTTATTTGATTGATCAAATGACTTTCGATAAACAAACCCTCGTGCATCGGTCTTCCATGACAGAAGGCTTAATTTTATTCAGATTTAAATAAACTTGTCACACTTTCTGAAATTTCGAGGCAGAATATGCAAATACCGTTGTTTTAAAATGTCGGTGCGCCATTTATTTCGTTATCTCGTAATTACTTTGGGGACAGAATACTGTTGTAAGTTAAAAAAAATCCGTTAAAATTTGTCTCGTTCCAAGTTTCCAACGTTATATTTTCTCGCAAATAAAAAGTAAAAACATGTGCATTTCGCGTGTGCTGAGATTAATGTCGATGTATGTAAGTTTTTGTTTAGTGATGTGCCATTGTAGAGTAAGAATGTCGATGGGTCAATATTGTTTTTTTTTTTATGTACCTATGTGTAAGACATCTAGCATAACTAGTGCACTGCACTGCATACTGCTTGTCTCCGAGTACCAACCCTACCCTACGCGGTACGCCATACATTTCAGTTGTAGCAGTTTATTTCAAAGATAATTAAATTATTTACAAACTACAAAACTATAACAGCAAAAAATATGTACAAGTAGAAAAGGGTTACAAGGCGTCCAAAAATTCGTCCGCATCGCTGTCAACAGGAAAAGTGCCCTGAAGGCTGGCAGCATTGCCACGTTCGTGTCGACACAAGTTGCGTCCCACACCAAAGGCCTACCCAACTTCCATGGCATTATGGTCATACCATCTGGTCTCTTCCCATCGACGCGTGCCAAGCCATTGTGTTCTAAGACAGCTGGCCGCAGCTCCAATATCTCCGTAACTAGAAGGCAATGACAGGGAGAACAAACGCCTTTCGGTTTCGTTAAGGGGTCTTTTACACCCATTATCTTCTCGATAGCTAAACATCGACACTCCAGCATCCCTTGTCGACAGGCGCCGTCTCGCGGCTGCTGCAGGAATTTTATTTCACTTCATTTCGTCGTGACATGACATGCGCCGCGTTAGCCAATAACGATGATGTAATAACACATTTTGTGAATTGTTTTAAGAAACCACAGTTGAGCATGGTTTATGATCCTTGGCTTATTAATATGACACCCGCACTTTATTTGTGGGAAATACTTTTTTAGACCGAATGAGATACATTGTAAAAGGATTGTTCTTATTTCAGTAAATCTAAAAAACGCCAAATCTAAAACGCCAAATTTAATCACAGACTCTGCTATTTACTGACCTGACTTTATTTATTATTTATTTATTTAAACTTCATGTACAAGAGTGTTACATAGGCGGACTTAAAGCCACAAGGCATTCTCTACCAGTCAACCTGGTTTATTCAATTCACCTGGGTATGGCCGGTTTATCAGAATCATTTACGTTACAATTCCTAAAATGTCACAAAGTGACAATTCATAATATCAACTGCGTTTGTGACCATTTTAAGAATTTTAACGTATGATACACGTTAAAATTGTTAAAAAAAATTATCCTACTATGATTCTGCTAAACCGGCCATTTGAAGCCCCCTATTATCGAATTCAATTCATAAAACATAAATATATTCTACATAACCTTAGCTGGGGTACCTAAAGGTTGGGGGTCGTCGCTAGGCTGAGCCGAGTAACGTAACGCGTGAAAATATTTAGGAGGTTAATTAACTTTCCCCCTTCATTTTTAGTCTTAGACGATACATCTTCATTCATCAACGACCATCTATTCCCCATACATCCTTCTCCTTGATGAACTCCATGACCTCAGAGGGCAGAGGCTGAATAGTCATTGTTTTGCCCCGAGTCTGTGGGGAGAACGAAAAAAATATTGTCTATGGCGAAAGGACGGCGCGCGCCGCGATGCGAATAATCCACTAGTAATATAAACAGTGTCTCTTCTCTTCGCTTTGGTTAAGGGGGAGTTCGGGTGGCTGTGCGTTTGGATTAAAAGGGACAGCTAGTGGTTTGGGAAGGTCCTTTAGATCTGCATTTCCTTTGTAAGGAGAAAATGGTATGTGTAAATGAATGCAAGTGATGGCTTCCTTTTCATGACAAAGAGTACATAAACCTCTTGTAAGTAACCAAATGTTTTAGTTGTCTTTTTGGCCCATTTGAAACCTTTCATGAAGAAAAATAGAAAAGTTTTAAATAAAAACAAATTCCTATCAATTTTACATGTAAAGTAGAAGTTCTCAAAGTGCTGCTTAAGAAACGCCACGATGTTTCAATTTCTCCCACAAGCATGGTTCACCTACCTGGGTTAAGAGAGTGAGTTTATTAAAAATTGGATTTGTTCTAGCACGCGGCGCCGCCCGCACAACGGCGCGTTATTATTATTATTTTATTATTATCCCGTAAGTGAGGAACAGTAGGCCTGTCGATGGGTAAATATTTTGTTTTGATTTGACTGACAATGCTATTCATTTTCTTTTACTGGAGTAGCGTAGCGTAGATGTTCTGAGGGAAAATAAGATTATTTCGCCGCTGCGCGCTGTAGTCAAAAGACAGATTAATAAGTCTTCAATATTATCAGTCCTAAAAAATGATGACAGATATTTTGTATTGACGGATAAAATGGTGTAGAAACATTACTTAGGTGCCTATGAGTACATAAGTAGTATCTTTCAGCGTGCACCACAGCTATATCCGCGATTCTTTTTTGTCCAGTCATTAGGAATTTTACATCTAACTTTGCTATATGCTGCTCCTCTCGTTAAGTCCCAATATAGCATACTAATACACACAACATCACTTTCAAGCTAAGATCATTAAAAACTATTCAATAATAACTTTCCAATCTGCTTAAATCTAAAGCCAAGCTTCTTTGCTTTGCCGGCGCGGGTTAACGGAACAATTTATAATTTAATTACCATTGAACCCATTAAACTTGTGCAGTTCCGCCTCGGCATGGCGGCATGGCAAAGATACGTATTTGTAAATTAAATCGGAACTTGTTTAATCCCGTTTGTGACCCTTCACCCTCTGCCCTCCGGCACGTCGACCTAAAATATTGCTGACATTTTTCAGGGACTTAGTCCTCTGTTCGCCCCTCAACGATGAGGGATAGTTATAACGAGATGTGTTTGTTTGCTATCCGAAGGGGCGGTGAATTAATTTTGTTGAAATTTTCAACTTTGATATATTAGTTGGTACATTTCTGGCTGAGTGTGTGAACGATATCCCACGGTAAACAGTTTTGGTTTTAATTTTGAGTCTAAAGTAATTTCTTTGATTGAAATGCTAAAAGTCCAATTGTTGATGTCATAGATTTTATTTTAAGAAATAAATTAATTTTCGATGATCGAATTTTAGATTTAAAATATATCCTTGCTAGATAGATATGAGATTGGTATGAGGTATAGCTAAATGTTGACCGGCTCATATAAATAACTAGGTACCTAGTTATTTTTTAGGGTTCCGTACTCGAAGGGTAACCAACCCCTATTACTAAGCCTCCGCTGTCCATCCGTCCGTCAGTTCGTTTGTCTGTCAGCGGGCTGTATCTCATGATCCGTAATAGGTAGACAGTTGAAATTTTCACAGTATGTGTATTTCTGTTGCCGCTATAACAACAAATAAAATAAAAAATAAAGGGGGCTCCCCTATATTATTATATTATAGTAAATATCGAGATCATTCAATGTATCAAGTAGTACCTTGTGAAGGTGCATAGGTCTTTAAGTATTTTGAGACGATTTGAGGCATTTCCAGGTCTGACCACCAAGCGAGTAACCCATCTTCAACAAATTGCCTTCCCCGCAATTCAGCAGCAACAGTATCTACTTCGACATAATTACAATCAAATCAACTGCAATCAAAGAAAGCCTGCATCGACCATGGGTACCAGTGTAGCGACCGGGTGGTCTCGAAGCGCGCCGTCATCAGCGCTGGAGCAGCGTTGCCAATCGTTTAGACGCGCCGCCATTAGTACCGACACCGTGAGGTTTTTTCCTTAAATGCAGTTGAAGAAAGTAATCTGAGAGGGGAAATTAATTCAAGAATGAGGTTTTAACGCATCGGTGGGTAAAAGCTATAACCATTATTTTTAGGTCGTTCTGGAGCCGAATACCATGAACTCGATCATCGAACTCGAAACGATTGGGACTATTTTTTTCAAAAAATAACAAAAAAAAAAACACGAAAGAATAAATTTAATGTTTTTTTTGTGAAATAATGAGAATCGATCGATGAATGAATTTTTCAATGGGTATCGTTCGCATGTGTTGCTGATCGTGGATATGTTTTACACACACATATGCATTTTAGTTCTCATTATTTAAAAAAAAAAAAACATTAAATTTATTTTTTCGTGTTTTTTTTTTGTTATTTTTTGAAAAAAATAGTCCAAAAAAAAATTAGTTTTTTTAAACAAGGTTGTTTAAAAAAACTAATTCAGTCTGTTGTAACACCATTGTATATCATGTTTTGTGCAAATAAATGATTTATGTTTATGTATATTTCATAGATTGATAACACACAAACACCTAATTCACTTTTAGGCTTGGAATACTTACGTGGAGCAGTTCCCAAATAGAAGGCCATCCCAACTGACTACCTATAATTACGGAAGATGATTTTCAAAAACAGTCGTAGGACAAAAGTATAATAAGACCAGGAGGGAAACGACGACAACATTTTTACAGGTAGGCAATAAAATAAAGTATGTGCCGCAGGAAACAACACTACAATATGGTCTTGGTGCAATTGTATAGGTAATAAAGTGTGCCACTTTTGATTCTCTTCATCAATGTCCGTGGCCCATGTCTCCATTTCCTCGTCTGTCCGGCTGACAAATCAATCGGCGATGCATGAGTGATAGCCGATCGGCGCGAGTCTAGTAACGCAATCCGCGCTTCGTGGAACTTTTCGTTTGTCATACTGTACCTACTGTAGACTTTATTCACTTGTACCAACGTATGTGTTAGTGCCGATTAGACTTGGAGAGGGAAATAGGATGTATTTAGTGAAAGTGTTAGTTACGATGGGCGAGTCAGGCCACTGGATTGGAATATGGCATCTTCTTCTCCTCGAATCGATGACTCAGCTTTTGTCCGAGCGAATATGGCATGAAACTTCTTTTTAAGCAACCCTGTCTGCCACCAATTCTGCTGACTAGTTCATTTTGCATGGACGTGCATTACATGCCAAATTCTCGCGGGAATAGCTTCTACAAAACTTATATGCTGATTTCATGAAACCTTAAACATTACTTTTAAGCCCGTTAAGAAAATGAATAACCTGTTCAATACACCAGACCTTATTAAGATTTTAACCCAGACTAGACAGATTGACTATCTGTTACAGTTACAGCGCTTTATTAAATAACTAAGTATATTATTAACTGTTCTGTTCTGTGACGACCTTGCTGGTCTAGTGATCGCAAGCGGTACTGCTGAGCATGAGGTCCTTGGTTCGATTTCCAGGACAGGCCAAACGTTTTTGGGTTTCTCAATCAAAAGCTTTTCTGCAACACCCACAGAATCTGTATTTGTGCGCGGTTCGTGGCAACAGCTTAAATGACGAAGTGTGCTTAACCCTTCGGACTACAAGGCGTCATGATGTAATTAGTATCATTCCATATTGTAGTTAATGACTTCTTGCACTTAGCACATTATGTATGACTTATACAAACAATCTTGCCTTCACAAAGTAGTACAGCATTATCAACGTATTGAATCAACGTATAGTACAGCGTATCAATCAACGTACAGTACAGCGTATCAATGTATAGTACAGCGTTTCAACGTATAGTACAGTGAGTCAACGTATACTACAGCGCATCAACGTACAGTACAGCGTTTCAACGTATACTACAGCGTATCAACGTACAGTACAGCGTATCAAAGTATAGTACAGCGTATCAACGTATATTACAGCGTATCAACGTATAGTACAGCGTATCAACGTATAGTACAGCGTATCAACGTATAGTACAGCGTATCAACGTATAGTAAAGCGTATCAACGTATAGTACAGCGTATCAACGTACAGTACAACGTATCAATGTATAGTACAGCGTTTCAACGTACAGTACAGCGTATCAAAGTATAGTACAGCGTATCAACGTAAAGTACTTACAGCGTATCAACGTACATAAATGTTGGGTCACCTTCACCTAGATTAGCAGATTAGTTTACTTAAGTTAACTTGACTACGTAGAATTTGGTCGCTGTTATAGTTTAATGTCTTATTCAAAAGATAGATGATATACACGATTGTCCGAGCGAACGGAACGGGACCCGTGTTTGAATTATTTAAAATATTTGCCTTGTCTACGATATTGATTTAGTTAAGTTTACAAGTCGGTTGACATAATAAAGGTTGTTTATGTTTTAGTTTAGTTTCATTAGCATATGGTACCTAAAATAATTTCTTGAGAATGAAGTAATTAGGAGTTTTTTTTTGTCTTTACGGTTTCAGCTGTTCCTAAGATTGATATTGATACCCCGAGACATAACATCACTCCTGTAATCCGAAGGCTAAACAGAGGTGAACCTAATGTATACTAACATTTTACCAGTTATGTTAAGTCCCTTGTTATAGGGGCGAGCCTATTGCCATCAACCGCTCACAAATCCAGACTCCGTGGTTATTACTGAGAAGTTCCTCATGGAAAAACACACACAACACACTTCCACACACACTTTAACACTTTTCCCGAGCCGGTAATCGAACCCAAGAGCTTATGCTCAGCAGTTACGGTTGCAGTCAGTAATTCCTGACACAAATTACGGGTAAGTTTTACAGTCCTTTCACTCTATGTTATGTTAACTCTGATTTTCCATAACTATGAATATCACAGCGAGTTTTATTTTAGTTATAATTTTGTTGCAGTTGTCAGAGGTAGAGCTGGGAGAGAACTTAAAATCTTGTTTATGAGACGGTGTGTCATTGTATTACCAGAAACAGTTTTATTGCAAGCGTCAGTAATCTGGCGAGGGGTGAATCAGTCCTACTCGTTAAAAGGATATTACCGCAATCAGTATATAACGAGTTTATGTTTGGTGTAAGCTTGTTTCATAAAATATCCGACTTACAATTTTTGTCTGTCTTATAATTTGGATTTCTGTTAAAAATGTATGGTCCAGTAACTTTTCAGGTGTCGCCTTTGCGGTCTCCTTGTTTCTCTCCTCAAGATGGCTGTGTAATGTAACATGACCAGCTCACCACCTTGTATCCACTTGTCACAAGGCACTACTAATAATGGCAGACAGTTATACATATGTATCTAATTATATTATAGTGCGTCAAAGCTCTTTTGGCGCTTGAATGACCATGTCTGGCTCTGTTGGTGAAAAAATTTGAAATTGTCTGTGGATATCTTATTTAAAAAAAAAATGGCTTCTTTACTTTCGACTATGGCCACGCGCCATAAAAACTATGATACACTATATCGTGGAATACTGTCTAGAGAAAATCTATTCTAAGGAACCAGTAACTCAATTTTCTCACAGCTTATGAGAATGGACATCTAAAATTGTGCACAATTCTGCACGTGCGTCAGTGCATGTGTATAATGGTGTTAATTGTGTAACTCGGTCACTCATCACGAAGTCTAGGGTGTCTAGAGTGTGGCACTTTACGATGTTAAACCATTTCTCCCGGTCAATTGTAATTGTCATAGTTGATTGGGAGACACGCACTGTGATGGTTCTATTACTTCTATTTACGCGGTAAAGTGACAGTTACAAGTAACAATTAACGTGTTGTTGAGTTCCTAGATAATTTTAATTGAAGCTGACACACTGGATAAAATCTTTTCTGAAACTGTTGAAAGTAGTTCAAACAACAGGAAATTAAATTCCATAGTTTTTCCAAAGGAGTTACGAGCTAATATCGAAGTTAAAGCAAGAAAAGTCCAAGTCACGAAGTAATTTATTGGACGAGCAGAGAAGTAATAATAGTTAGTTAAAGTGTTGGTCAAGTTTTATCGCTCTTACTACTTAGTGTGTAGTACACAGTTACACACACTTGTGGAGCCGTGGGACTGAAACAATTAATACGAACATTCAGGCCATTGAAAGAAAGGGAAAGTTTTTCTGTGTTCTTAGAACTAAATCTACTTATTTACTAGTTTATCGATTAGGTGCCTCGTCGAGGGCCACTGTTGAGTAAAGACTATATATTGTAGTAGCTTAAATTAGTCTCGACTAGCTGCGTTAACCTGTCCACAGCACGACGTTTACTTCGTTTTCGACCTACATGGCCTTTTTTTTCAGACAGCTCTGGCGATAACATCACAATAATTAAAAAAAAAATATAACATCATGTGGGTTCTAATTACATTCATCTTAATGTTGTTGATCATTACGACTACAATGACTTCTTAAAAGGTTTAGGGTAAACAAAAACTAAGGTTGTTTAAAACAACTATTCAATGTTTGAGATCATTTTATAGACTCAGGCAAATAACATTGAAATAATAAACCGATCACTTGTCTGTCGGCACATTATTGATCCCTATCAGTAAGAAGTGACGTTAAATTGAAATACGAAGGGAGAAGGGAGGAAATCCCACATAACACAGGAGAAACACCTCATCTCATATGTCACACTTACAGGTAAAATATTGAGAAATAGAATACTTACTACTTTGTAGTATTTTGTGAAAATGGCAGATGGGTACAAGTTTTTACAGAATACGGTTTGATTTCATAAAATATTCAGGAAAAATGGTTGCAGAAATACAATCTTGTTTTGATTCAATAAAAATTGTGCGGTTTGTTGTATCGGGAACAGGCTAGGCAGATGATGATGTTGTATCGATCTGACTACCAAACAAATTCCTTTCTTGTAGGTATGCAGAAACATCTCAGCGAATATTTTAAAGTAGTACGTTGGGCTCTATCTAAACAAAAACATAACATCACAGCGCGCTTGCGACTACGACATTGACGTAACAAGGAGGTATGCAATGACTGGGCAATGAAATGAGGTAGGCTTTTCTCAAATCCTTACCAAAAGGCTTGCCCCTGAAGAATAAGTTTTGTTCACAGTCTACATATCTGTCTATTTTTCTTATTTACAACTTAAGAGAAATCGCAATTTATTTGGTTCTTCAAACTCACCATCATCCTCTTTGACAGTCGTTACAGATAGTGGCCCGATAGTCTGACAACCAGTCTTACCAAGGGGTATCATATTACCCAGCACTAACTGGGTTGTGGAGGTCAGATAGGCAGTCGCTCCATGTAAAATACTTGTATTCAGCTGCATCCGGTTAGACTGGAAGCCAACCCTAACATAGTTGGGAAAAGGCTAGGCAGATGATGATGATGATGTATGGGGAGCCCCCCCTTAATCTTTATTTTTTGTTTTGGATAAAAATCGTAAAGCGGTTCACAGAATACATCTACTTACCCAGTTTACACTGTATAGTCCTAATAGTTTCGGAATAAAGTGGCTGTGACAAACGGACGGACAGACAGACATGACGAATGTATAAGGCTTCCGTTTTTTTCATTCGGCTACGGAACCCTAAAAAAGAACTAGAAGGGAGCATCTCTTCAGCTTATCTCTTCTTTCTTTTAGGAATGGAAAATAGTTACCTATGAACAAGAAAATCCGTATAGTTAACCCTATTGCGAGGCTGTCAGCTTGCTACGGGTTGGACGATTGAAGACGGTTGCCGCCATATGGAGGCACCCGTCAATACGCTGACAGAATTATTATCTTTTTACAAGTATTAGCGGTAAACTGAAGAAAAGGGATTTATGTGGAAAATATTACAAAAAAAGAAAATTAGGACACAGTTGTAGATATAACAAGGCTTTTACTTGTTTAAAAATTAAGCTTGTCGAGGTGGTTAAAGAGGATGGAATCGCTTGGTTATTTTAAAATCCTTCTGAACCGGTAGCCTTACAATTGGTACGTACTATTACTTTTATCTACAATGAGAAATGGAAGATACAAAAGTTTTTAACTTAAGGTTAGTTTAAAACTTTTATTTAGAATTTCATACCATATTTTCCTTCAAAATATCACAACAACATGCACTTAGATATCCCAAATGATGGATTAATAGTAGTTAAATCTTATTCAGAATTTCAGACTATCTTATCTTGCTATCCAATTTCAGGCTGAAACGTGTCTTATATGCAATTATCGCCCGCTAGGTGCCGCTGGTTGGCAGTGACTGGCGTCACACTCTCAGCGCTCCCCACACAATGAACATCGCACCGCGAACGTTAGGGGAGTGCTACACAGAAAGATAACAAAAGATGACAGCCTAAATGTGCTATCTCACCGCGTGCATTCGCCTCTTATTACAAAAAAACTTAACTCGTATCTCTCTCTCTCTCTTAGCTTATCTCTTCTTATCTTTTTTATTTTCTTTCCTTTTTTTTATTCTTAATGTAACAGTTAATATTCGAGCATTCCACCAGTGAGTGAAGAGAGCATTAATTAAAGTGCAAACAAATCAATTGTTTCTGTATAAAATCGTTTAATTCCCGGGTCGGCCAAAGTGTTATTGGGTCTTTCCATCGGTCATTTCTCAGTAGCACCCACGGAGTCTGGATCCGTGTCCGATAGATGGAAATAAGCTCGTCCCCTATAACAAGGAACAATTCTACCCTAATCCTTCGGGGATTACAGGCGTGATGTATGAAAAGTATAGCTTTATAGCATTCACTGCACTACTGCCCTATGCACTTCTGGTGGCATCATGTAATTAAGTCGCTTCAGACGCGGCTAATAGTACTGAGCGACTCATAACTTGTAACTGCATTGTGTTCAACCCATCTGTAACTCATGGGGTAAGCAGACGACTATTGTAGGGGCAGTTATAGTTACGGAAAGACAAGCTACATTTTACAGACATACATTTTGTAATGTTTTTTCGGGTAAATTCCACGTAGCGGTATATAAGCAAAGAAATAGTTTTATTTGAAGTAATTTTAAATTAGTACTTAAGTTTACCGTCTTTTCTGTAGAAGAAAATTGATACAAAATTTCCAGCAGCAAAAGTGCCATAAATATGCAAAATGTAGGAATACGTAATAATCCAATTACAACTAAGCCAACGATCAAGAATATTCTTGACTAGCTTTTCCCCGCGGCTGTCATAGCATTATGTCGTTAATTATTCCACAGGAACGGCCATGCCAGGAATGGCTATGACACTCGGAGGTAGTATACATTCCCATTAGTGAAAGAATGTTCGGCATCGGCAGTAGTTCCGAAGTTTACAGATTAATTAATATAGATAAATAGAAAGTAGAATCCCAGTTCTTTTTCAATAATCCAGCGTAAACCTCTTTCAGAATCAAGTATTTTCATAGATCAGTCAAATCCTGAACAAACAAGTATAAATCAGTGTAACAATAGTAGAATGATGTACAGCCTCCGCGACGTCCTCATAAATCTCTCCGGCAGATCTATAAATCCATTACGACCACAAGGGAGCCCGGCAGAACTCATTCTTTTAATTTATCGGCTCCTAGTCTTACGCCGGGTTAATTTAATAATGGTTATGGTTTCATTGGCCTGAATATTACGCTTATTTTAAACTGTTAAATTGACTTTGCCCTTATGAATTTATTTAAGCTTCGTTTACTGATCTTACAGAAGTGGTACATAGGCGGACTTAATGGCACGATGGATTGTCCACCAGTCAATATTTGGGTCAAGTAGGGCATTTATGATAGTGCAAAAAATAAAACACAAATAACCAATTTTTCAATGTTATAAAACTAACTAATGTCTTACATAAACACAGGTACGTGACATAGACTTCTATACACACTTAAGAAAATAGATTTCAGTAGGTCGTTCTACATCATATACTTTTCGAATACTTCAGGAGCACTCTTTAAAATGCAATTACAGGATCGAACTTGTCCAATACATTTCTATTTCGATTTGCGTAACCTTTTCACACATTTTCAACTTCATTCTTTGCAGCGAAAACTGAACTACGGTTGGATTTTACTAACGATTGTTGATTTAACACCTTGGAATTTCCAAAGTACGTCTAAGAAAGAAGCTATTATCATGGGCGTTATGAGGGTTAACTAAGCTATTGCTATAGCTCAAACTCAAACTTAAATTTTATCCAGTTATTAACCAGTGTGTAGCCACCTGCATAGCTCTATCATTGGCATCAAATACATTTTAGAGTTTTCTATCATAGTTATTCTTGATAGAAAGCTA
The DNA here is from genome assembly GCA_950022335.1 of Eurois occulta. Lineage (NCBI taxonomy): Eukaryota > Metazoa > Arthropoda > Insecta > Lepidoptera > Noctuidae > Eurois > Eurois occulta. The sequence continues at coordinate 1,290,814 of OX465496.1, forward strand.
CTTTGTCTTGGCCCGCCAATACATTGCCAGTTATGTTACTAGTCAAGTAAGATTAACTATCGATAGGTATTCCCTTGTTAGGCCCTTGATGATCATAACATTATCACGCCTGTTATTTCCGAAGGGTTAGGCAGCTGTGTATACCTATCCCATACTTCAACCTATTGCTAACCGGGCACAAACCCAGACTCTGTGGCAGTTACTGAGAAATTCCTGATAGAAAACCCCGATAACATTGCCCAACCTGGGAATCAAACACAGGTCCTCATGCTAAACAGTCGCGCTTGCAACCACTAGACCAACGAGGCTAGGTGGATAGTCATCAGTGTCAATCATCACAGTGAATGCAAGATGCGTGACACCTGATGTATTTGTGTCACACGTGTCACACACGCTCAGCATAGTTCAGGTGGCGCCACCTGTCGCCATCGCTCGAATACTTCACGTGTTACGTGTAACATACACAGAAAGAAAGAAACAATTTGTTTGACATTAAGATTTAAAGTCGAGGAGAGATTTATTGCGGATACAAATATGAATGTGCAAGCGAACCTGCAGATCTAAATTTGCATTGCGTGGTTCTCCTAACGTCCAGTCAGTCAATACTGAGTAGAGTATCTTACATCACCAAACTTAACTAAACACATTGGCGATCAAGGGTCAGTAAAATAAAAATATCCTTTTGTGTGATGTACGTACCTACGTACCTATACTGTGACATCACATAAAACGATAATTTTGAACAACCTCAGTAAAGTTCTAGTTAACAAGTTTAAATTCAATTTTGAACACATTGATTAGTGGTCGGATTCGAACCCGCGATACTGACCGACCGTGTCTCATTCACCACTTATCGTTCGGGTTATCACGCTACTGTTCCGCGAAACATAAATCAAGTTAAAACAATATACTAATGCCTCCTTATTTGGAAACTGGTTTTATATTTATTTACTGCTTAATGTACACGCTATATCGACTTGGTTCATGGATCAGAGAAACAAGGAAGTTTTCTAAAAGTTCCGGTTTTCCTTTTAAGATCGGAACCCCCAAAAAGAGGCCATGACATTTGATACATTTGTAATCAGTGTTATAGGGCTTCTTGCGAAAGTTATTCCTGGAAGATACTGGCTGGCTGGTAACGTATGTAGCAGTCACCTGTTACGGAAAATAAATCACTGGTACTTCCATACGAGTCAATAGACTTTAATCATCTCTTAGTTATGAAGAAGATGAAGTTATGGTTATCGCCACCTGTCATGTGAAGTGGTTTTTATTGCTGAACTTATCAACATCGTTGAACTGCTGTGTCTGGTATTCACAGAGTCAAGAAATTTCTGGAGCCCTGTCACCAAGGGGCTGTCTCCACGAGCGAGAGAATCGCGACGATATTATCGTCCGTGCCACGTATCTATACACTCTCTTAGAGGCCGTCTCCACGAGACTTTAGAGACAGCCCCCAAGTGATTTGTGGGTATAAAATATTTTCTCGGCAATCATAAACCTACCGTTTTGTCTTATCTCCCTTATTTCTATGATCGTTCGTAATACACTTTAGCGGAAGAGTTTAATTATAAATATATTCTGGAAACAATGGCGACAGCGCCAGGATTAAGATTTCGTTGTAATAATAAACCGGCGTTTGGAGAAACATGACCTTGTTCTGTGTACAGAGCTTAATATAACGCGGATCTACTTATGAACGTTTGTTTTAGATGATTTCTGTCGTACAATGTTTTGATGTTAAACAATAGTTGACAATTTAAGGGACCGACGTATAATTTGAAGCTGTTTAATATCGTTTTATACATTGCTGATCTTTTGGCGCTCCAATGTTGTTGAATAGGGGGCACTGCTGGTAACCAGTTTTGGGAAATGGTTTTTCAAATGCTTTGAAAAAACAAGATGGCTGAGTTAGTCGTGATTGTGGCCACGCGCCAAATGATCATTGTACATATGCAGCTATAGTCTCACCGCATCCGAAGACACTTGTCCACTTTTTGCTTTCTGTCTTGTGACTTTTGAGAGCACTTTTTAGGAAGAAGAAGGGGCTCAGAATCCCGATTATATCCTTCACAAAATTACGAGATTCCTTTACGATGTTTTCCTCGAAATCTGATGCATGACACGAAATAAATACTAATTTGTCCACCTCTGCGTGTGACTTGAGTACATTTAACATCACTGGGACATTTTTTTTTTCCAGCCTCGCTGAAACCAGTAGTGTTTATAATGAAGATGTCAGTCGTTAAGTCTGTAATGACCACTAATAGGTCCTGAGCCGAGGGCGGGGCAGCTTCCATTAGGCTGATGGGTTCCGGCAACCGAGGAGCAAGCCGTGTCACGTGTAACCAGACACTGTTATTGCTAATTTTCTGCACGATCATATATACGTAAAAATGAGAACAAACATTTCGGAATTTGCACTAAAGATCACATTTGGACTTAGCTTCTGAGTCTGAATTTCTCCCTGCTGCTTAAAAATCTGTGTGCATCGTAATGAAAGTAATTGTCTGAGGGCCCAGACATGAGGTAGTCGCCTTCAAAGCGTTTTGTATCACAACGATTTTTATAAGAATGATATTAACTTTCGGTAGGTAGCAAGTTCATCAATGGTATCATTTCCTTCATCGTTATCGGTTATCGCTGAAACAATGTCACTTCGTTCAGGCCCTCTTGTCGCTCCAATATTCTAAACTCCAATATACTATGGCCACATTCTTTACAGTTTCCGTCGCTTTCGTCCCGGGTTTCAAGATAAACACAACAGGTTTTCATGGGAATCGTGTGTCAGTTTCGATTTCGCAAAAAAAAAGGATATTCAAAATATTTCTAGCCTAGGATGGACAGCAAGCACATCAATAATCTTCAGCGCAAAAGGCCGCACTCTTCAACAACTAGTCTAGACTTAACACAAAAGACTCGCTGTCCGGTGTTGCATGCTGGTCACGTGCCGGTAATGCACTCGTACCGGCCCGGCACGATTCGGCGCCGGCTCTGAGGCCGTGTTTATCGGCAGACGAAAGTTCCTAATGGATACATGCGGGATGGAAACGATGAACATGGCTCTGGGTAGTGGAAGTGGGTGAATGGCTTTATAATTTGTTTTCATGCGATTTTGGATATAAAACTGTTTCTGGATGAAAAGTAAAGTTACAGAAGGACTTGGAGAAAAGCTGTGACTATAGTAGGATGTTTATAGAAGGTATGCAACAGGTGAGCAGCAGGATTCAGATTTTCTAAGGTGCGCTAGGTACCTATATTATAATCTGTGTTTTGAAAACTGATTATGTGACATGTTAAAATACTGGGGATTGTCCATTTTTCAAAAATTGTGCTAGTTTATTTATTTATTATTCACAAAATCCACAACTCCTAGAAATTTTATCTTAAAATAGATGAACTAATCTTACAGCCAATTACGGATTTACAATTGAATAGCTTTTCAATACATTGTTAAGTGTACAGCGTGGATGAGTGTGTAGGAGTTGCAAATGGGTGTGTGAGTGTGTGTGTTGTAGTTCCAAAACCATTTCGAGGAATAAGGTCTCTAATTATTTATTTCTCGTTAAAAATAACTAACTAGTTTAATTTAGCTCTCGAAAAAATACTCATTTATACTATTCATTTATATTTTTGAAGAAATGTGGTCAACCTTTATTTGACGTGCAATGACGTTTTCTCAAATACGCTTTTTGCGGTTACAAACCGCGATTTTAATCGCGCGGTTCTCGCCTGTCTGAACGAGCCTTTTCGAGCTTCATGTGAATGCCATTAAAAAACAAACTGTCATTAGAGTGTCACCTACTCACGTATTAAATCGTTGAATGACAAAGGAATATTTTCCAGTGATGACTTCATCAGCCCTAAAACTTTAAAATTAAATATAAATTAAACTAGCCATTGAATTTCAAAAATAATGATAAATGAAAATAAACAGGTTAGATTTTTTGGATAATGCCCATTATTAGCAGGCAAACTGTTTCTGCACGCGAAGAGGTTAGAATTGACGAACAGTACGACTTGTCGGCCAGACCACGATTTAGCGGTTGGGCTATTTATTCCCGTAACCCAAATAAAATCGAGAAAAAACATCACCAAATCAAAAACGCATTTCCGAACGGAATTCTTGAAACGTATGATATAAACAGAAGGCATTATGTAAAGTGAATTGCGCCAGCTGTTCTGTCATGAATAATTCAGGGCTCGTGTCCCAGGGTGCTGCGGTCCACTCGTGAAGACTTCGCAATGATGTGGGCCCCGGAGATAAATCCAAGGGGTTAGGAATTACCAACGTTTAGTTTATTGGGGCTTTTTATAACTGCTGAAAGCCGGACAGGGACGGTTAACTGTTACAAAAGGATGTAAAGACTACAGAAATATTTCCACATTTTTTTATCTTAGTCGGAGAATTTGATGCAAAGGTTTTCGCAGCTCAATCACAGTCGTTTGATACATTTATTACTGCAGTTCCTGGCTCCATAACAACCTCGCCTGGCGGCTCGGGTATGAATTCCACCTCGAATGCCCCCGTTATATTAAAATTTACCATTTTAAATTTATTATAGGAACTTTCCACGCCTTTTTACATTTATTAACTTTTTTACTCTCGTTACTGCAAACACAGTAACTTTAGTTACCTATTAACTGAAGGTACCACGAAGTTACGATGTCTTCAATTAGGAGGGCATTTAAAAGAAACTTAAAACATTGAGAATTTGAGATAAGTAATCTCTTTTGTTCCCATATTAATTTCAGGCACTTTTCCAAGAAACGTTTACACAAGTAACAACGTGAATTTGCCTTCCGTATCTGTGCGTACAACATCTAATCTAAGTTGAAAGCCGCCTCGGGCAGCACCTACTCCTAGCTACTACTTCTACCGGTATAACTGAGTAACTGTATCCCGGACTGCGCGGCCACGAGCTTCACGCTCAGCCGACACGCGGGATGCGAGTGTTGCGACAACAACTGCTGAGGGAATAAATAAAAGAAGTTATTATTTATTTATTTATGCTACGATTCACCGTGAAGAAAACTAGTGACACACGGCCGTCGCGTCGTATCGCCTGAGGTTGGTCTCGGGGCTTACTACACCGAACTCAGGCACCGCTGCATGTGGAAGTGCAACCTCGCAATTTCCGGCTGTCGCTCACAGCGCTCTCTGCGAATTAAACTATTAATATAGAATTACGGGATTGTTATTACAAGTGATGCGATGGCGCTGAAGTCTTGTGTCTTCAGGCGGGTAGTAAGGCGGCTGGGGTTGTTTAATTACAGGTGAAGTAGACGATTCCAACTGGTCTAATGGTCTGGGATTTAATTTATTAGAGTATCTTGTGTCAGGGCTCTGTTCTCCTTTGGTCTGAAGTTGCACCACATGATACATTGCTAATTTGTTTTTGAAAACCTGGACATGAATTGAAAAACACAATATAGGTCTTCTTCTTCGTTTGTATCGAAGGTATGTCACGTTTTTTTTTGAGCCCAGTGTGGCTACTTTAATTGTAGCGTCACCTTCAGTGTCGTTCTTTAAGTTCTCAAAAATGTAGGTGTTGGAAGAGACCATTTGGACGTGATTTGGACACTTTTTAAGTGGTTTTATGGTGGTGGTGGTAAGTAGTGGAGTGGGTGGTGGTGGTTTTTTGTAAGTGGGCCAATGCTTATTATCATCTCATTTCGGGCTGCTACAATCTCTAAACGCTATTCCGTATGCAAAATATAAACAAAAATAAATAAAGCCCCTATTAAATTTATTACAAAAACAGCAGCCAGTCACAATATAAATAACTACGCATCCAAGAATGCAGGATTGTGCGTATCAACGGGGTCACCCCCTGTTAATTAAATGTTTTCAATGGCCAGGGGAGGTAAGAGGTGGGGCAGGGGACCGAGGGAGAGGGAGGGCGGGGGTAATCCTTCACGATTTGTCACGACATTTGATATTGTATTTATTGCGAGGTTCAATAAAAAGGTTAGTGCAGGTTAAACAAATGAGTTCGTTAGTGAATGGGGTGTGTGTTAGTAGTTAGGGGTTGTAGTAACAATGCTGGATTGATATTGGAAGATACTCGTGTTACAGATAGGGATGTAACTCTAAAACGATCAAAATTCTTTATCAATGTGTCCTGAAACAGAAACCTCTTGATGTGAAGGAAGACTTACATTTATCTCATTAGAATCATGCCATCAGTGAACCTACACATACAAATCTCACCATTACACGGAGAAGTAGAAAATAGGCTCATAAATTCTTCTGAATACTCAATTTTCTTCATGGCTCATGCTCGTTCGCTCTCCCTATTTATTTTTGTCTAGCCTCCGAAGGACTCGCTCTAAATACACAAACAGCAGACGAATATTGTTAGCAATACAATACACGTCTCTTCCAGGTAAAATCAATAGAATAAAATAAATAAAACATTATGATTGAGATGTCAGACGTGTATTCTGGCTATAAATAGTTCAAGGCCACTTTGCCTGACACTCAGCAATTATTGAACGAATTTGTAAATTATTTATTTTTCATTTATGAATAATAATTGGATGAATTTGTGAGTTTTTACAAAGGAATGATTTTCTGGTTTTGAATGGTATGTGTTATCCTCTCACTCTTACAACTGCAAGTTTTCCATTTTCTTTCTTTCTTTTCCACTTATGGTGAGTTTAGCGTGTTTCTGAGACTACATCCTAACATAGTTGGTCATAGTCTCAAGCAAAAACAGCCAGTTTTGAACTGTGTTAAGTGAATACATTAACTTGGAACTTATGAACAGTGTTCTATATTTCTAAATACCACGACGAATTACGTGTATCGGATCATGTGATACCACTTAAGCCTATAGCCTAATAATACGCAGCCAGCACTTAAGCCTACGTCTAACAATTTAATTCTATCGATTTAAATTCGCATGAGAGTGTAGTAAAATTCTGTCCTAACTTGGTAACTGGTACGTTTTGCAAATATTTCTCGATTAGCAATTATAGTGCTTTCGTACGACACGCAGTGGGTGTTCAATAGTACGCCCTTTTTAGGTAACGTTCACTCAAGCTTTATGCATTTTGTGTACTAATAGGAAGATACGATAATAACGCTTCTCTAACTAGGACTATAGTTGTGTGGCTCCATTGACTGTACAACTTTATGTTTGCCGTTTACGTGGTTTTATGAAGTTTCCTCATGAAGAGTTCCGAAGCTATATCTGTGACAACATCAGAGAACACAGTTCTTAACTCCTTACCTACTAAGTTTATACAAAAGTGGAAAAGGCGAAAATATCGAAATTAATGATATTATGATAATGCTACCTGGTAAAGCTAAGGGTAGTAATAAAAGCTCCGAAAAAAATATGAGCTATATATACTCAGAATATGAAATTTACTGCTTTATATACTAATTTTCCGACAGCTGAAAGGACAAAAAACGACCGAATAAAATACTGAAAATTCCGAAAATCAATACTGCATTTGCAACGACCATTTCACGTAATATTTTTGCACCAGCTTAAATTTTAATAAGGCTCTATTTCTGTCTGCAGGGTATAAAGTAACCTAACACGAAGGGGATGGCGGGGTCTTAGTTCACACGCTTCGCTTGCTCTCAAGACCCCGCCATCCTCTTCGAACCTAACCTGTCCGGAGTCGGGGTGTCTTAAGTCACGAACTCGCTTCGCTCGCTCTTGCATCCTAAGTTATAGAGCTTAACTTTAAGAAAACTATTATTTAAGCAGAACATGTTTTCGGAAACAGTATTTTTTTTCGGAAGTTTGATATTTTTTTTGTAAATTTAGTTTATTATTTTTCGTAGAATTGTAATTTGAGTAAGCTCATGTTTGTTTGTTAAATACAACATTTTTTGTCGGTTAATTTTGTATTCATTTTCCGGTAATTCTTTTTAACCAAGGTTAGCATTACAGTCAACCACAGATCGTTGGAAGTTAATTTGTTTTTCGGAAGCTTTATTATTTCCCTAAAGCTAATTGTTACCAGAGAACTATGTCGACAGTTTTATCATTTTCATTTGCTGGTAGTCATTCCTAGTAAAGCATATATTCACCAATACTTGTTGATTTACTGATTTTGTTTCCTTTCTATCAGCCCCAGGATATTCATTGCACCAGGACATTGCTCAAGACGTCGTTAATCTGATAAGCTCACGAGCGACGCCATAATGAGATGGAAACTGATTCACTTGCAGTAAAACGCGGCTCACATCGGAGGTATCTCCGCGTTATCAGTAATTGGACGTGTTCCAGTGATAACGAGACACGCGGACGGACAACTGTTGGGGTGCAGTAAAAACTCAATCAGGAACACACCTAGTTTGGTCGGAAGGCTTTTATATACCACGACACCACTAGCTAGTGGAATCAAGTACAATAATGGTACCTACCTTGTAAATCTTGTTGTAATCGAAATATCGGCGTCTTATCTAGGGTATACCAAGTGTGAAAAGTATGAAACCAAATGATTACGTAAACGTTGCGTAACGCATGCATTTTAATTATACAAGAAACTACATTGCTATTGGTTTTTTCTTGATGAACATAATTGAGAACATAGTAGTTATAGTTTTTCAGCAGCTACATGCACATAACAAAGAGCACCTCACGACACGACAATCGTCCACACTAAATGCCCCACACCTATTCGTTTTATTCGACCACTTTATTCCAAGTTTGTTTTAAGGTCTATAAAATTTACAACCAGTCCCGATAAGGCCGCCATAGCCGCGGCGTTTGTCCAGATTTATCATCTCATAAATAAACATAACATGTTACAATTATACGAATTCTTCGCCATGATGTATTCCAAGACAAATTAGTTTCGTGAGGAAATTATTTCGGTCATCATTTGGATACAAAACGGTTAACTTGGTAGTAAATTAGAAGAGTGGTTATGGATTTACGATGTGCGATGTTGCAATGGCGATTAATATTTATCTTTGTTGTGTCAATGATTCCCATATTGAAGTTATCTTAATTCTCACTAATAGTATAAATACGAAAGTTTGTGAGGATGGATGGATGGATGGAGGTTTGTTACTCTTTCACGCGAAAGCTACTGAACGGATTTGGATGAAATTTGGCACACAGATAGTTTCTAACCTGGATTAACATATTATTGCGGACGTTGCGTTGGAAGGCCTCCCACTAGGTGGACCCATGACCTGGTGAACGTTGCGGGGATCCGCTGGCTGCGAGACGCACGGGACCGGGTAATGTGGCGACACTTGGGGTGGCCTATCTCCAGCAGTGGAAGTCTTTCCGCTGAAATGATGTACAGTTACCAAACTTAACGAGGGCGAAGCCGCGGGGAACAGCTACTCCATATAATAACCCCATTATGACCTTCGACGAGAACTCTGCCACCTCGAATCGTTCATAGTAGTGGCCACGGCCAGGTAAGTCCCTCAAGGTGCAGGTAGAGTTGCACACGGAGCAGGCCGGAAGGAAGTGGGATATCGTTTTTGTTGTGGATCTGCAGTCACATTTTATTTAGATGTTGACTAGACTGAAATTGCTAAACAAAATCTATTTTCAAACACTAGTGACCATGATTACCTTATTAGCTTATTAGTCTAGGAATGATGGTTGGACTGCCAGGGAACGGTACGATATCTCATTCTTGTTTAGTATGTTGGTATTAGGTGGAAGATCCATAATTTAATAAATTAATTTAAAATAAATGTAAGTTCCCGTCATTATCCACATTAATTACTTCTCTCATCATAACCATCTTCAAAAATATTTCGGCATCATGAGCACACTGACCCAATTTAATTGAATTATCTCTGGAATGAAGATGAGTTGCGATCGTTTTGTCACACTATATTTACGGCGCTTTCGACAAAGATGCGCGCGCGCATACCGATGTGATCCGCGCCTTCCTGCTGATTCGCGTGACACTGCGCAGCTTACGTTGGACAGGTTTCAGTGGGATTTGGTGAAGAGACCCGTATGTTTTATATCTTAATTTGTTTGTGCTTAGCAGAAAGAAAGACTATCGAGCTGGGAGAAATATTGCTGGAGATTGTGTTCTGCCACTTGTATCATCACTTGTGTGATTTCGAGATGAATGGCGAGCAATAGGAGATACCTATGTCCAGCTGTGTGGATAGCTATAAGCTATTGCGATGATTAGAAACGAAAGCTCGTTGGTATATTGGTCGCAATCGCGAATGCTGAACATAAGGTCCCGGGTACGATTCCCGGCTCGGGCAAATTGTTATTGTGTTTTTCCATCAGGAAATGATGGCAATAGGCTCGATGGGATAATTATGTTTAAGTCCCATGTAATAGGGGTATTACATGGGACTTAAACATAACTGGCAAAATGTGGGTGTACTAGTACCTAATAGTACACCCACATTTTGCGCTCTGCAAACCCTACGGGGATTACAGGTTATTAAAAAAATCTTCAAATGATGAGCAGAGAAAAGTAGCAACACTTTTATGCTGATTGATAAGTGTTGTATAAGGTCTGAGTTATAAATCTTTCATTCATTATTCGGCCACTTTTTGTCAGCATTGTTTTGCGGAACTCCAATAAAAGCTTTAACACGTTGTTACGGGAATTTATGTTAATAACTCATTCAATATGCAGATTGAGCCGTAAACTCTTGCGGCTAATTATTGTGTAGTCTTACGAGCGAAAGTGAGAATTTGGACGTTTTATCGATTTCCTCGTACATGTTACAAGAGGTTTCTGAGGCTACCGACCAGTACCACAGAATCAGTATAGCGCTGAATTAAATAGTTTCCCGGTAGAAGCGATTCCCTGAAGTTACACTACAAGGCTGATGTACTTTTTTGACTAATTGGTTTTCAAAGGATCCGTTCGTTCATGAGATATCAGAAAAGTATCAGTTTAACATCCTCAGTAGATATCTCACAATCAGCAGTTTATGATGGAGGTAGACAATTTCCAGAAAAATCTCTAAAAGTTCGATTTGTCTAAAACAAGCCAGTTTGGGCCTCAAGTTATCGGGTCAAAATTGTTACAAATTAGGTCTAGTATCACCCATTTCAAGGAAAGCACCCAATTACCAATCGCTCTGTATGTAGATATAGTGTACTCAAAATATAATGATGAATGATTTAAATATTTCCTAAGATTGTGATGTTTTGTTACTGCATTCAAAAAGGTTCAAATTCCATTTTTGAAGTTCAAATGATTTTGTTTTTGCGTGTCTTGGACAAATATTATTTGAAAAGCGAACACTACTCGATGACGCAGACATTAGTGGCTCGATGTGTGAGGAGACGTCAAATATACAGGGTGTAAGGGACAGCCCTCCGCAAACTTACAGGGTGCATTCAGCTCCTTATTCTGAATCATATTCCACCGGAAATTTTCTCCGGAAAATTTTCACTTTTTTTACACCGTTTCTTCGGCTAATATTAATATATATTTAATATTATTATTTCAATGTAAAATTACATTCTCTATACGCAGCACTCCGTTTATGTACATAAAACACCGGGGAGGGCAGCCGAAGGCTTGCTGCGCTGCCGTTCGCTACATGCGGTTTGCCACGGTAACGATACAGTGTGTGTGAGGTAATAAACAAATCAGGTTTATTGGATACAAATGACGTTCCTGAAATAATTTCATGTACCGGTCATCTTAGTATGATGTACTGAACTCACCCTATCAGTTTGCGGAGGGCTGTCCCTTACACCCTGTATTGAATATAATATATTGAAAGTCGGAACCATCAGAGAAATCACCTGTGCAGGTTGTGGAGATTGTATTTGCTGCAGCCGATCAATGTTCAAATGTTATGGTGATGATAACTTACGTCCCGTATGAGGGGTCTGGGGAGCGAGGATCGTGGGTAACTGCCAAAGGTGCTATTGACGCAGTTGTGTCATTATTAGACAAAGACGTTTACGTACTTCACTCTTTGTTATTAGATACCTATCGTCACCCATGAACGCTTATTCAAGATACCTACTCCTGTTAACACCTCTACGTAACTATAACTCATTACAAATTGTTTGATTTATTATTTATTTTGACCATCATTCACCACAACAGCCTTGATTGACCAACAAAGTAACAGTTTTATTTAACGTGTTGCCCATACATAGTCACCTGATATAAATACTTCGAGCCCACATAGACATTACTTGAACGATCTGTCCAACACTTAGTTATATCGCCTGCTATCAAAAACACCTACAGAGTTAATGAGACCCTACATCTTAAGTATTGGTATATCATTGGACGTTCAAAGCGCCGACAGACAGACAGACAAACATAACTTTTACACTTAAATATTTCCACCTACAACCTTATTGGAAACGCTTAAGGTTGAGGGTCAAATGAAGAGTGTAATATAAAGTACGAAAGAAAGTTGGCACGTCAATACGCGGGTACAGACGTCAAATCAGTGATCGTTGAGTTCATGTACTTCAGTTGATGACTCTACATTTGTTTTGTTGTTGACTGTACTTCAAATTATTTGTGTGTGAATTTGTTTTACAAGAGAGCTAAATAATGTATGTGCATATATTTTGATTTTACGAAAGCGAAGGATTTGAGGGATGATATGGCTTGTAAGGAGGTGACAGCAAAGATGACGAGTAATAGAGAAGTATGGAAGAAGAAGACATCCTGCGCCGACCCCAAATGAATTGGGATAAGGATAATAATGATGATGATTTTGCGAAAGCGTTTGCTAAGCGATAGATATGCTTTCGTTATAAGTTGCAGTCATGAAAATGAAGGCCCAGGACTTGTCTAAAAGGTTCGTAGATAGTTTTTTTTTGTATTTTATTTATTTATTAATCAATACACACTGTTACACTATTAAAAAACGCAAACATACCACACAAACCATCGTTCTCTCTTTCTCATAAATATCTCATTCGCCTTTTCTTTCTTAATTATTCTCTGAAATATGAAACAGTACGAAAACTAAAATTAAACCTCAAAACACTAACCCACTCACTCACTTTATATCGTGAGCGGTATAAGTTTATTTTCAAAACGTAAAAGCTTAAAACTGTATGAAAACTGCGTTCAGAGGTTCTATTCTAAACATATCCTTTGAAGCTTGTCTTTCTAGTGCCGAATATTACTAGGAACTTTGAGGTCACTCAAGTGTTTTAGGATTTTCTCTTTTGATATGGTCTACTTCATACTATTTCTCCTTAGGGCCATTTTTAATTGTTCCGTTATCGTTTTTATCACTGATAGAGTGTCAGTTGGTCTAGGCCCTCCTGCCTCAGTTCCCGGTGAGGAAACCGCCGTGTTCCTCACACTGCAGTATTTCGGTCGCGTACCTGATTGGCGCTGCGCCAGCGCACCCACAGCTGTTAATAGCCAATTATGTGTTTCCGAGACGCGATCAACTCGTCAATGACGTGTTTTTGGTGATTTGCTGAAGGAGGACATATTTCAGTTTCAGCAGCTTTTTAAGGATAAGGAATTTTATGTATGACATTTAGGTTTGAGGTTGAAACTAATCGGACTTTTTCAGGGTATTTCGATCTTCGTGATCTCTCGTAGTAGTAAAACCGTGTTTATGATTTGCCTAAGAATTGGAAAGCTCTATTCTATCTTTTGTTTTTAGAAGGCGATAACTAACTCCTTGTTAAATTTTAACAAACAATGGTTCAACAAATAGCAAATCAACAAAACTTAAAACTCTTCACCAAAGAGATAGGATCCACACGGTGAAATATAAATTTTAATTTTGTTGCATCCTCAGAAGAGGATAGCACTATCTACCGACAATACTGCTTCCCTGTCTAATCAAGACAATGATATCAAATATTTGCAGCCCGTAGTTTCAGACATTTATCTTATACCGTTAGCCAATATGACAAGAAGTTGCAAAAGGTCCATTTTCAAGAACTTTAATTATCTTGCGTAGCAGCTTCCGTAGCTGTCTGTAGAGTATTATATCAGCACTACTAAGCTATATCAATCTAGTAGGCTATGTCAGACAAATCAACGCCAGTAATGAAAACTTACGTACTGGGACCGATTAATCGGGTTAAAAGGAGCTATAACCCGTATGCTTGATAAACCACTACCTATACGGGTTAATCCTTATAATTTAAGGGTTCACCATTTAAGTATTGCTGACTAACCAGAATCAAAGCGCCGAGTGCGGTGTAATTCTGCCACTTTCTTGCATATTTTTTGGGTTCCGTAGTTAACAAGGAACCCTTATAGTTTCGCCATGTCTGTCTGTCTGTCTGTAGTCTGTACGTAGCTTAGCTCAAGGACTCTTAGTACTAGAAAGCTGTAACTTGGCATGAATATACAGATTAGTTACGCTGACAAAGTGGTAAAATAATCTAGAAAAGTATTTTTTTTAGGGTATCTCCTGTACACATAAAGTGGGGATTTTTTTTCTCGCGTAACCCATAGTGTCGGATATCGTTGGATAGGTCTTTAAAAAATATTGCGAGTTCGTTGAAATAATGTTTCAATTAAGGGATTCGTTTCTGAAATATTAAGCTTTAAAGTTCTAATTTTTGTTGGACTCAAGTGTCTCCCCCTCTAAACGGTTGTGTTTGGGTGTGTGAAAAAATTCAGTGATTGGTTGGTTATAACGAAGTTAAACGGAAAACTATGACAGCTAAGTAGGCTTTACAAGTTTATGAGGAATAGTCGTAAAACTTATAAAATGTACTTGAATAACATATTTTCCTAAACATAAAGTATTCCGGGAGCACAGGGTTTTCAACTGCAAATGTAAGTTTGTTTTTTATTATTACAATAAAAAACATTGTTCGGAGTCAAATCGGACCGTAGGAAGTGGATTAAATTCACGTTGTAAGACTATGGAACCCTACATTGTCCGTGGCCCGAGACGTACTTGGCCGGTATTTTATGTAGAGAAATGGACTCTGTGTGCGTGCACCGATTATTATAGGCTGATTAACCCTTTAATACGAGTTAACCTTTACTCTACTCTCTCCTTTTCTTTACTCTCTCTTTTCTCTTTTTATGTTTTATGCAAATAAATATTCTATTCTATTCTAAGGTATTTCAACTAACCCTCTAAATAACCCGAATAAAATCCTTATACGGTTAATCTTTTCGGTACCAGCGTACGTCATACGAGAACGACATACTCTCATCAAAGTTATGTTGTGGACAAGTAAAATGGTGCAGAGTCAGACTTGCACTGCCCCTTGTTTATCGTGTTGTATGAAGAATGCAGACATCGTACAGAGTTTGCCTTCTGCACTTAACTGCGCGTTGGAGCACGCTCGAATTACCAGCTGATTGTGACTGGGTGCGTGACAAACTTGTCTACGTTTTCTATGTTTCAGATCAACGATTCTGTAAATTATTAATTTAATGAAACCTTACTGGTACCGCATAGTTAAAACCGAATTATCGTTTGCAAACGTTCTATGATTAATCGACATCAATCGATGTTTCATCATATTTTTTTTTTGGGACAAGTCCGCCTCATTATACCCAAACCAGTGTAACTCCTGAAAGCCAGAATCAACAGTAGCGGCTGTTTCTTCATACGAAAAAACCTGAATCTTTCCGTTACTCTATTCTCTTTTTAGATTAACAGCTCCAACGTCAATTATTGTGACCACAAACAAGGCCACCCACTGAATCGACAAGGTCACTCAGACCGTAAACACAATTTTCTAAAACAATAACTGTGCCACACCAGCCCACGCTGGAAGGTTACAAACAAACTTTCATTTCACAGCTTTTCCGACATTCCGGTGTTAATAAACGTTATTTATGATAAGACTAACTTGCAGCATTAGTTACAGGTCTTTATGGTTTAAAGGGGTAGCACGCAAGAGTAATTTGTGCTGGAGATCACGCTCAGTAGTCCGGAGACCATTCAGACTGATAAAGCAATAAAAAGACTTCTATTTTTTTACTTTACGGTGTAAATCGTTTCTTTTCTCCTTTTTTCAGGTGGAATAGTGGAAAGTTACTGCCTTATTTAGTAAATGAACTCATTAATATACTTAAAGTAAAGTTTAAAAAAAAAACAAAAATTATAAAATTAAAACTTTTATTGTTGTACAGAATAAGACTATAAATGACGGATTGTTTTTCAGGAATCCGGATTAGCTCAAACTGCAATTAATTTCTATTGCAACGGTATTATATTAATTCTATGTACCGAAATATTTATGTTATTCCTTCAACAGCATCTCGTTAGCGCTTTGTTCCGGAGATAGCCGGGGACAGACGGATACCGTGCTTATTGGATTTATAAGGGAGGACCACAGAGCTGTGAGGCGAATATTGAGCAGTTAGGGTCATTATTTGTATTAATATTGCGTTTATTAAGTATATTTACGTAGTCTAGCGATCGATAAAGTGTTTTAGGGGCGTTAGCTATTTCCGTGGCAGCTCATAATATCAGTTTATTTTGTGCGTGGGACGTGTATGTGGGTAACACGTACCTCATTCTCAAGAAAAACTGGGCGTTATTCGATATTAACACGCGTAGCTCCAATATTGAAAGGAATCTTCTTTTCATGAAAACTTTTTTAACCTTGAGAAGAATTTATAGTATACGAGTTGTGTGAAATTGCCTTTTAGTTAATTTCAAAGAAAAACCATACGGTATTTTTTTTAGAATAGATGAAACCTGGGTTAATACTAGTAGGCATTACATATAAAGGAGATGGCCAGTTTTGGGCCAAAGTATGTACAGAAACGATATGTATATTAAAAAAGACTAGATTTTTTACTGATTAAAAATAACATGTAACAATATAACTTTCTACCGGAATGAGCTAAAAATTATAATATTAAATATGGTTTTAAATTGAATGTAGTTCTAAAACTAGCTCCGTAAACAAGCTGTCAGGTCATAACTAGTTCGTTCTAAAACTAGTAGTTGTAAAGAAGTTACTAAAAAAACGATATCTATTTTGTTTTAGCATTGGTCATGAACATTATAATCATTTATAAAAGAAAAAACGACATTTGATGAAATTATTGTTGTTTTAGTAATAGTTATTTATTTATTTAACAATAACATCGTTCAAAATCGTGTATCGGTTGACTGTTTCAAAACGAAAAAATATCGATGTTTGTCAAAATGTCAATGTCACGTCACTCCCGTCAAGTCCCATCATTCGTTTTCGTACTCGTGCGGATGTGCTTATTTTTCGATTTCTGCTATTTTTCTGACGAATTTGGATTGATTTTACGGACTTGGACACCGATTGCTTATCGACTGGATAATGGTGAATTGCGTGAGTTGTGGTATCCCTACTGATCGTAGCAACGCTACTAGAAGTGTGCCTTTACATGATGAAACAGTTTCTTTCCATAGTAAGGGCAAGGACTGTCGTCAAACAGTGGCAAGGTACCAAAATACCATCACACCTCCAGCACCATTCCTGTATGATATATTAATTGAGTATGAAAATGAAGACGAATAAAATATTGAAAAAATTACTTGTTTTTATTTTACCTACCTAATTCCTTTTTGTGCTATGCAATAATATGCTAATAGTAACATACAAATATGTTTACAAACAATTAAATCAATGTGTTTATTTGATTATGGTATTTACAATACATTTTGGCGTTATATAGCTACAATTCTTACCATCTGCCGCATAACCTAACCTAGTGAGCCAAAAACTTATTTTCTTCCTAATTCCCATAGAATTAAAAAAAAAATCTTTCTGATATGAATATGTATGTGTTATAACTATTAAATAATACATAAATGATTATTGTTCACATTTGGCCCAACGATGTATGGATTTCTGGCGATCTCCTTTTAAGTAATGGATACGAGGACTACCAATATCGGAATCCATAATACGAGTATGTATACTTATCATGTTTGTTTCAACAAGTCGTGGCACTAATCCAGAAATTCTGCGAAATTCAAAAGAAAAACTTGCAAGCCTTTCAAAGTCAGAAAAACAATTTTAACATGGGAAATCAAGCAAGTTTTCCTCAATTGAAATCCCTGGTATCCTTTAATGACTTGTTTAACATAAATTATATAAAAAACTTGATAGTAGCATTAAAAGTAATAGTGATTATCATAACTTGAAGTTATTGAATGCGCCATGTTGTACAATATGTTCGCGTCTGCCCAGCGGTATCTACATACCTTTTATGAATATTCTGAGTAAACGTTTAAGTGGATTGCTGAAAAATGATGGATGTGGCAAGGAGCACGTTATTGTTGGATGAGGTAACGAGGATTGGAGTCATGGTATGGCAAGGGCATTTATTCTACTTCAGAAAGCTGTAGGGGTCTGTAAGAGGAAGATAAAGCACCTTATTACATAATCAGGGTAGACTAGTGATCTGAGCTGTCAATGCCCTGCTCTTATTTTAGGTTAATTTCGTTGAGCCATGACAGTTGAATCGTTTCACCGGGTCTCGTCGAGCTTCAATACCTCGGTGGTCTTCTGGTGGTAACGATTTTTTTTCATGTGATTCTGTGGTTGAGAATAGACTGGCGGGCTTGTCCCTAGAATGTCAATGCTGACGTGATTTTTAAACATAAAAGTTGAGGAACGCATTTAAGTTTAATAATATGATTTAGATGAATGTAATCTGGAAAAAATTGAAGTATCAGGGTTATAGGATAGTCGAGAGCCTATGGTTTTTTTTTTTATTTAGAGTAAAGTACAGGTTTGTCATATCTCCCCTTCTTCGATCCTCGTTCTCCTGACTTATCAAGAAGCAGTATGATGGATGCAGGCACGCGCCCCTACCCGTGCGACTGCGCGGCGTCGCTCACAAGTGACGCGGCGCGCACGCATGCCTTCCGCATAGCTTCTTTTTTACCCACGATCCCTGCGAGCGCCTGCTCACCCGCCCCGGATTTGTAGTGAGCTGATACTATGAAGAGAATGGGAAATGTGTATTCTGGAAATTGTGAGAAGGTGAGTGGCTTTACAAATCGGGGCTATGCGATTGTATGCATGCTAGTTACCACGAAACTGAACAGTTTCTGCATAGGCTTTGGTAATGGTAAACCTTCGGGGTTGCAGTTCTTATTTTTACTATTTGTTTTAGCGACGACCTGGACGATCTTACTGAAGACGTCGTAAATTAACGCATACGAAGCAAAGCCATTCTTGCTATTGGTTGTGGAAACCGAAATTGAAACCACTGGTCAATTTTCAACCGTTTGTACACTTCACTTACGAAGTTTGATCCATTGTAGAGCATGTTTCCTAAGAAGATCGTTGCTCACTTATCCCTTGAAAATTACAAAGTTTTAACCGACTAACTTTGGCAACTCAACACATTCCTAAGGACGGACTATCCTTACGATAAATTACAAAGTTCTGAGTCCAGGGTCCCAGGAATGCCAACAACGCAAGGACGGACTCTGGCCTTCGGCGGCCTAAATATTTTTTTCTAACCCTTAAATCGATAAGTGTGGCGTTTCGCAGATAAAGCTGCTGGTATGTGGTCAAAGATTTATGGTGCGTGTGGCGAAATGATTGGAATGGGTCTCGCTTATCAAGGATCTACAGCGAAATAAGACGGTGTGGTTTTAATAGGTTTAGAGAAACAAAAATACTACGGTTTTTTTTCTTTTCTGGAAACTTTGCCACCCTTTTCCATGTTTGGATTGGCCTCATTCGTCATGATTTGGCACAAGCCGAGCAACGAAATTAGTGTCGACGCTCCTACAACTGTATATTGTGCGGTCCGCTTTGCCGGATCTTCCCGACCCGAATATCTCTGTTGTATTTTGAAAACAAATGACACTTTGTGTAATCATTTGAGATAGAAAAAAATATTTTTAAAATAGACCACAACACTTGCCGTTGTGCTCATGAAATATCCCATTTTGAACCTGCAATATAACATTCTTAATAGTTCGCTACATAATAGCTATAATATGTAGTTCAGCTCAGCTCCAGAATAAGCCGTCCTCACAAGACTGACATGTCCCCGGCGTCGATAAGTAATTGTCCACTAAGCAGGCAGCCAGTCCGTTTTTGTGTCCGTTCGCCCGCGCCCGTAAATGTCCTGCGGTTGCATAGAGTAGTTGCACCGGTAGAGAGAACAGGACTATTTAATAGATTTTCTTTTGCTGAAACTGTTCAGTTATAGTTATTTACATATATATGTAGTCGGTCAAGGGTTAGCTCCTGTTCTGGTATCTGAAAGATATTCTAATAAGGGTTTTGTTAATATTCTGTAGTAAAACTTTTCTCACACACCGAAACATACTTAAAACCCTAATATTATGTCATATTCATGATTTTCTGAAGTTTTCATTGATTCATTTAGAACTTTTTGCATTACGAAAGTATTATCGTGAGTTCGCGACCCTCTGAATGTATGCTTAATAATATTAAATACCCGAAACTATCTGCCCAACACTACGCTATGCCGCAGTAGTCCATACAGGGGTAATGGCTGCGATTAGTCGCCATTGGGCCGCGACTTTTTGTGCGACTATCCGTCAGATCGTATCGCAGACGAGTTGGTATCGCCAGTTATGTTATTACACTTGCTAGGCGCAGTTTTTATGGCAGCCCTTAGAGGATAGTTACATGGTGTTGGGCGAGGAATCTTGTATGTGCGCTATGTTATTGGATGGAGACTAATTGGAACATTGTACGACGCTCCGATTCCTTGAAAGTGCTGGTACACTCGTAGATTACTATTGCAGTGACTATGCATAGAATTTTAGCTTGAATAGGACAGGGTCGGGTGGGCCGTTAGGTTAGAGAAATGTAGCTAATAACAAACTACGATGGTGATCATTGTTTGTCATAATTATTTTGTCGTGCAGTCGTGGTGATTTTACTTTTGATTTGTGCATTGTAGAAATGGAAAAGGAAAGCTATTGCCCTCCGTCACAGCTAGTTTACAGTCTGATAAACCGACAAAACTCTCGGAATATAAATATCTAATTCCATTGTCCAAACATCGAAATTTCCCCTATAATTTAGCTACACGATGATCCCGCCACTCAACACAACATGTCTAGGAGTGGTCCTCACATCTCCGATATGATCTCGTGCAGTCATGTCATGGCAGCCATTCATACAATTGCACTTTGTTCTCATTGTTCTCGCCACGTCACGCGTAGCATTTGCGTAATCATACACTACGGGATACTAGCTTGTAATCATGCTGTAGCTTTGGAAATAGGTGTCTGGATGGAAGAAAATTTAGGGCAGGTTATAAATCTCTAAGGTTTCGTCAAAAGAATAAAATGACCTGATAAACTTTGACCTGACTAACATATTTAAGTTTGGAGACAGTCCGAAATAAGGGTCGTCTATTTTGGCTCCCCAATAGAATAGTAGAGGTTTTCAGTTGACTGGATTATAAGCAAGTGGCAAGGGACAAACGTTTCGAGTTTAATACTTAAAGTTTTAAAATATTATTATGAGGTAAGATTAAAGTGAAAAGAAGAGAAAAGTGTATGTGTGAAATCTACTATTCCCACATGATTATGTAGAACTGAAACTAACGGTACAATTCGATTGAATCAGCCATGTTTTACTTGTAAGTAGTTGTAACTTGTAAACGATGTGCCAATGCGTTGTGGAATATTTTAAATCGATACATTATGTATGTTAAACGTCCGGTTTTCACAATAGGCAGAATGCAAGTATGCGTAGATGTGTGGAACCTTATTTTGCACTTTCAATTGTAAACGTTCTTACTTAACAAGTAAGAGACGTCATGATGTTGTTAATTATAATTAAATCCAGCTGTTCCATTTACCAAGAACAAATAAAAGCCTGTCCTCATACTTTAGTCACGCCAATGGATACACTATAGCTAGAACTTCCTCCAACATTAATACGTGAGATGGCCACACAAACTTTTTCAGCCACATAAAACAAAAACTTGTTCCACGAAAAACACTATATATTGCGCAAATCTCTCCGTCATTAAAATATGAAGCCCATAAAGGGATGCAGGGGTGACCGGAAGTTACAGAAGTGAGTAATTACCGCCCGCTGGCCGGCGGGAAGATAACGTAACTACGTCATCCATGCATTCCAGAGTGCGGGCCGGGCAGTCAACTGCAGTGTAATGAAATTATGCGCGTCCGGAATTTTAAACGAAACTTAAAGAGGACTTTTTGTAATTAGTTGAGTGCTTCCGGAATTTTATAATGTGCACATTTTGTTATATGAGTTTTTCTAGTTTTCTTTTTATGTAGAAGGGTTTTAGCATGTGGCTGTCGTTTCTGCCTCTCCTTATGATGTATTTCATTTAAGTATTGAAAGCGAAGGCTGTTTTGAGATGCTGCAGGAATAAAGTACCTATCTGGGGGTTACAATGACCTTTTAAAGCAGAATTCAGTGTGGGAAAGAGACGTTAGACGTATATGTATTGTAAAGCTCCTGGAAGAATATGGGGAGACCTTTGCCCAGCAGTTGGACTTTTAAAGCTAACTTAAAACAAATAGGTACTTACTTTTATGTAAGTTCTTGTGCTCTGTTTACTTAGCATTTTATAAGGATGTTTATACGTACCTAATCTTATAGTACGTTTAGCGGTGAACAGTGGTGCAATTATTGTCGATATCGGGTCTTTGGGTCCATATCGACCGAAACAACGTTAGCAGGAGTTATATAAATAACGAAAGGTTTGTAGAGATAAATGGCGAAATACACCAAAAAT
Source organism: Eurois occulta (assembly GCA_950022335.1). Classification (NCBI taxonomy): domain Eukaryota; kingdom Metazoa; phylum Arthropoda; class Insecta; order Lepidoptera; family Noctuidae; genus Eurois; species Eurois occulta. Next base: position 1,313,416 of record OX465496.1, read on the forward strand.
TATAAGCGCACCAAAAGAAAATAAAATATCTTCGTCTATTTTTCAACAACACTAGCTTCCTAGAGTTTTGGGCAACTCGGTAAAATACTATGGAAAAAAATTGAAATTCAAACCTGTACCAAGCCTTAACTCACAGTATGGTACAAAACACGGCAATTATATAATTTATATAGAAAAATAACTAAATGTTGATCATGACAATTATGCAAACAAACGGACAAACAGTGGCTACCATCAAACAACCCTGGTATGAACCCCTTGAAGAGCTTAACTTAAATAATGAAGAAGGATCCGAGCCCCCTTGGAGTCAAGCGTGATGTAACCTACTCAGTGAGGCTCAGTGACATGTGACAGACGGACAGACAAAGCAGAGTACTATCTTAATTAACATAGAATGAAATAACTCGTTTAAGATATATTTCCTCCTCCTTTTTTGATATTCCACGGAAAATTTGAGTACTACTTAAGGGTACCTACTATTTAAGGGGTAGGCAGAGGCGTAATAGTACACCCACATTTCGTCACTTATGTTTAAGTCCCATGTAATAGGGGTGACCATGATGCCATCAACCGTGAACGAATCCAGACTCCGTGTTTGTTACTGAGAAATTCCTGATGGAACAACCCAATAACACTTTACCCGACCTGGGAATCGAATCTAGGACCTCATGCTTAACAGTCGCGCTTGACCATTAGACCAACAGTATCTTATTCCACGTCTCACTAAAACTAGACGACATCTAAAAGTATGCTTAAGTATCATTGCACTGTTGAAAAATCTAGTTTGCGTTGAAAATCCCACAATGCGGTTCAATTTAGGGTTTTAGACTAGTCTTAGTAAAACAGGTGTAATAGGTACAGTTCTAGGTCGAGCTTAAATTTGTTTAATAATTACGTGAGCAAGAAATTGTTTTACGATAAATATGCGAAATAGAATAAAAAAATCTACTGAAACGTCAGCAAAACCAAACGGGCATTGTGCCAACGGCTTATAGCCAATTTTGATACTCTCGAAACAGTTTGTAATACAAACAAATCACACAATGAGATGTGAAAGCTATTTAATTAGTTAATTAACTGCTTGTCGACGGATAATGAACGAAGAGATTGATGAACATAATTTGCACATATGAGTGATGAGAGATTTAATTATGAGGAAAAAAATCTAAGTGCACATATGTATAGTGAGTGGTGAGGGCTAATATGTTACTAAATGCTGATAGGAATGTTAATAGAGTTAAAAACAATTTGATCCATTTATCTAGAGCTGAAATTAAACTTTTAAGTACTATATAGTCCAATAAATATTGTTTTTTGTTTTAATTAAAAAAAGTAACAATTTTAGCTTTAGGAAAGTCCTGGATTTTTTGGAGACCCTAGTTTTTAATGAGTAACTAACCTAAAACTTATAATGTTCTCCAAAAATACAAACCGAAAAAAATACAACAAATAATCATTTTATGTTTTCCTATGGCCCAGCAGTCGAAACAGTTTTCGTTTCCTAACCATAAACGATGAAACATCAATTTGAAAATATTTAGAGTCAACGCACAAACTGTAATTGACTTGTTACTTTCAGAGAGCTTTTGATAAAAGCGTATTATGATTACTTGTGAAAAGCTTTCAGTTCGAATCCCGTGAGTACGGACTACGGGCACTATTGCCCGAGGCGATAGTTTGATGCGGCCTACATCGTAATAAATTGGAAACTTTCCATACCTGGCACACCACTAGCTTTTAATGATAGTTTTAATATTATAGGTAATGTTAGTGCCCCGGAAGTAAGTTAGCTTTCATGTTTTAACTTTTTATGATTGGCATAATATCCTATTAATTTAAAAAAGCTTTTTGCGTTTATTGTCGCATTAAATACTAATAAGTCATTAAAAAGCTTCATTGCATTTTAGGTTCATACAGATTACTGTAATTGTTGTTAATAACAACCTAGACACTACAAAGAAGTATTAAAAAGAGTACATAAATCTCCCAATTAAAAATTACCAGAGCGCCAACAAAAAACTCAAATAAGCTGAACAAGCAAACAATACAGACCGCATAACACGGAGGACTCAAAACAAATCGTTTTCAATGGAGCCGTAGGGAACCCTACAGCTCAGGGGCTCGGGGTTCCGGGGGTAAGCGAGTTATGAATTAGTCTCAGGTATGATGGGTGCGCGGAGGGGCGCATTCTTACACACGCGGGATCAAAACCGTCTGGCCAAGTCCCTATTGTACGACCCTAATGCTCCTAACGTATGAAAGCTCTAAAATAAAGTAGTTCAGACACGGATAGCTTTTATAAAGTTGATTCATGCAGTCAAAAAAAAAAAAATAGCAAACATAATAATACACCAATCTAAACAGTCATATTCGAACAATCTCCTAAATAGCATGAATGATTACAGTTAACAAGAGCTGCAATCACGGAAGAGAGCAGTTAGCTGTCCACCGGCGAAGTGCGGCTCGTTGATGTCGTTTGTACAACAGAGGTAATTTATACGTATCTACTATCTAATCAAATCACACACGATATTAAAAATAGTAAACTTTCACTGCGCGGCGCGCGGCGGGTGCTTCTCGACCGCCGTGCGCCGCGCGGTCCGCGGTGCGCCTCCGAGCTCCGCCAGCAAAGCTCGCAAGCTCCGCGCCCCTTCAGTCCGCCGGCGGCAGTCGACCGGCGAGTACGTGCCGCTCGCAACGCCCTCCCACGGAAACTTTACGCGAGTGTAGTGACAGTGAGTGAGCATGCCCGCCCGCGCCGTGGCCCTCCTAGCCACCGCGGCCCTCGCGCTCGCCGCCACCCCGCCCGACCCCTGCCTGGAGGACGGCCGCCCGCGCCGCTGCATCCCCGACTTCGTCAACGCTGCCTTCGGCGCCCCCGTGGTCGCCTCCTCCATCTGCGGCAGGCGAGGACCCGAGCGCCTCTGCGACCCGCCTGGAGACCAACCCCCGGAGAATTCCTGCAGAGTATGTGATGCTGCCAGGTCCGACCGACGACACTCGCCGACCCATCTAACTGACTTGAACAACCCTCACGATGTTACCTGCTGGAGATCCGCTCCTATACCTCCGACCTCTTACGATTCACCACCCGACAACGTATCGCTTACCCTATCTCTCGGTAAAAAGTATGAGTTAACTTACGTGAGTCTACAATTTTGTCCAAAAGCCGCTCGTCCTGACTCTGTCGCTATCTACAAGAGCGCGGACAACGGTATCACCTGGCAACCCTTCCAGTTTTACTCCAGTCAATGCAGACGGGTATACGGGAGGCCCAACAAGGCGACTGTTACTGCTGCTAATGAGCAGGAAGCTAGGTGCTCCGACAGTCATCGACTGGCCGGAGAGAGCTCTGGAGGAGCGAGGCTGGCCTTTAGCACCCTGGAGGGACGCCCGAGCGCTTCTAACTTCGACATATCCCCAGTTCTCCAAGACTGGGTCACTGCAACCGATGTCAGGGTGGTGTTCAACCGCCTGCACATGGTCAATGAAGGTGATGAGATAGACAACAAGAAGCAGGCGGCTCCGGGCAGTCAGCACTACGCGGTGTCGGACTTCGCGGTCGGGGGGCGATGCAAGTGCAATGGTCACGCGTCGCGGTGCATTCCAATGAAGGGCGGGGAGCTGGCCGCTACCGGAGGCGTGCAGCAGCTGACCTGCGAATGCAAGCACAACACGGCGGGCCGGGACTGCGAGCGCTGCAAGCCCTTCCACTTCGACCGGCCCTGGGGACGCGCCACCGCCAGGGATGCCAACGAATGCAAAGGTCAGTTCCATAAAACTGTTAAACCTGCTTGCTGATATTTTATTATTTGTTTCTACTAATCGATGTAGGATTTTTTATTTGAGTATCCGTAGATTAGAGGTAATTTACATTCTTGTTTTGAAACAATTAGATGATTTGCTTATTTTTTGTTGCTCTCTGTTTGTTTTACGACTGTCCAATCAATGTTATTTTCGTAATTAGTCCGCAATAATTGTGGAGCGATCATTAAATTCTACAAAGTTACTTCAAGATAAAAAAAAATGTTGTATTAATTACAATCTCTAACTTAATCGAATAGCTTAACGATGAAGATAAGTATTCCTATCTGTTTAAAAGCACTTGGATATCGCAAAATCAAATCAAAGAAAAAAGAATCAAAGGATCTGAAAATGTAAATCCCTCCTTTCTTATTTTAAAGCTAGCTTTGAAGCTAAACTTAAGTAAAAGACTAAGACGAAGGAAGATTACCATTCGCCTACACTTACTTAAAAGTGAGGCCTACGTTCAACAGAATAGCTTTGCCTTCTTATTATAGAGTCCAACATTATTACACATTATTTTTATAGAAACGAACATACATTTTTATGTGCGGCTCGTAAGTACTCATCATCAATAACAGGTACTATGTGATTAAATTACTTCATTACATTTTCTTTATAATTCTTTAGAATGAAACAGTTGCATTTTTATAAGTAGGTAGCATGTATTTCATCAATTTCCATAGTGCTGTAATTGCAGCGATATTTCTTTGAATTTAAACGGGGCTTCATTAAAATAACACTTCTCCCTAATCCTTCTGGACTAACGATTAAAATAATGATACTGTGATCCATAACCCTATCCATATAAACATTTTTCCTGGAAAATCCTTAATTTCTTTCACTGAGAATTTAAGGTTCCGCGAGCTATGTCAGTTCCGCCGTGAAAATCTCCCAAATTGACAGTGGAATTGATTTCACTTATTAGGTTGCGTTCCTGTTTCAGATCCGATTAATCTGTAAGCACTTGAATTAACTAAAACCGAAATAGACCGAATTTGATCATAAACTCAGTTTCTTATATTTCCACCTAGATCGACTGACAACTTCGCGTGAAAGATATCAGTAACTACCAAATAAGAGGTTTCTACAAACAGTACTTAATCTAAGTCATATTTAACCCGTTCCCAACTAACTGCTGGTTAAATTAATTGATTTATTGCACGGCATAGCTGTCCGTTAATTAACATTTATGAGTTATAAATTTTTCCGCTGAGCGGCGCAGGCGCAGCGTAACCCCATCCATCATGGATTGATGGCCGTCAGCTTTATGAGAATACCATATTAGAAAATTAAAAAGTGCTTGGAAAAGTTGTTACCAGTTTTGAAGAACGGAATTAGTGGTTTTATTGAATGGGAATCAGGGCATTGGTAGTCGTATGTTTGAGAAGATGAAGTTTTTGATGTTACTTGGCGTTAAATTGTCTTTAATTGGCTTCTGACAGATTACGCGTTTGAGGAAATCTTTTACCTATGTTCAATCATTTAGAGAGCAAGCTTTTAGCGTTCTGAATTTAGAAGAACAAGTTCTCTCCGGCATTTTTTCTCGAAGGAGTGTTTTTTTCTAAATCTATACTATATCCTATTTCCTACTAATTATGAATGTAATGCGAATTAAGTCTAAAGGTGTTGTGGTAAGTTAGAGAAGCTTTGGGCTTTTAACAATCTCAACTGTAGCACAAAAGAAACTTGTATTGAAATCAACAATTATCTTGAATGTCGTCCTCACGTAATTACCCATCCATTCGGTATCACAATGTAGAGCTAACAAACTCCGCCGCGATAATAGAGGTGCGCCCACGCATCCCACCTCTATGATTTGTGGTCCACAAACGCATATTATCATAAATTTACCAACTCTACTTTTAAAGACGTCTCAAGGATGTCTTTTTATTTTTTCAGTATTATTATCTCCCCTTAAAAGTAATGGGCAACGACTTATTTAGATTTTTATGTAGATCGTTAATTTCTTTTTGGATATTTTAATGGATTATTTGGTGACTGAATAAATTGAATTGTTACAATATCTTCTTTTTTAGGGAACATAGAGACTTTTTACGTAAAGTACTACATTTGATTTTTATTGTATTTAGCAGCTAATGTTACGAAAATGTTAATTTTGGCAATAATTTTTATGAAAACGGCCGAAAAAATAACAATTCGGTATTGCGTACCAGTTTTATTATATTCCCGACCCATTTCCACTTTTCCAAGTATTTTATACTGAAACAACTACCTACATAGTAGGCATTCCACCTTAATAAAAATTTCAACTAGTTTTACCAGAAAGTCATAAAATAAACGTCTTATTTCTGCAGTTATTGCATAAAGTATATACCAAAAACCAGTTTCAACAAAAATGATATCAGAATAAAGCCATAAAAACCATGATTCTGTGTAATAAAGGCCATTTCGAGCCATTTCACTATCGCTACGAACATTCAGAAGCACCCACATAGCCGAGACAATGTAAAAAATATAAATAACTTAACTTTGTAGATACTATTTCAATAAAGTTATACAGTTTGTTGTGGCAGTTGACGGAAAGCTTGATCAATGGGCTTTTTATTACCTGTGGAAGAAAATCTGAGATACGGGGTACTTTATACAGTACTGTTATCAAAGTAGGGTTGGAAAAATCAATACTTAATGAGGTACTTATAGGAATGCCTCGTGGCATTAGGTACGCCTTTTTACCACAATTGTACATGAAGTTTTAATATTTAAAAAAATAAGACGATACCTATGCAAATCTGTATTCAAAGAGCCGTGCTATGTGCAGAATTTATTGTTATTACAGTAACTTCGCCCTGCCCGTCTTTTGCTCTTATAAAAAACTTGTAATGATCATTTTATTCTGACAACCAAGTCCACGCCACCTTACCTAACTTCTATTCACGGACAAACTTCTCAAAAAAAGTCTTAGATCTGGGTTAACTACGTCATTATCCTTATTCCATTTAGGGGTTTAACTGCTTAATACTTACACGCGAGTGTCACACCGATAAGGATCCGATGAGACCTTCTCCTTTAAAGTACAGACGATAAAAGGATAAAAATTAGGATGAATCACAGTGCTTCGATCGGCGTGTAGATAATGTTATTTTATTGTGCTAGTTTAGTGTTAAACGTGCTGTTTGTCTCGGAATTCTAGTTTATTGCTTTGGACACCGAGCAGGGCTGGCAACCTGAGGAAAAGTTGACATCAGTTTTGACATATGTAATTTGACTCGTTTTTGTTAGAATGGGACAACTTATTGATGCAGTTGCGATAATGTTCTGTTAATAATAAAGCGATTTAAAAAAAAAACAGTGCGAAAGGCATGTTAACTGATTGTAGGAGGCGTGACCATATCTAAGTCTCAATCTGACTAAATAGGGTAAACTCTCTTGAAACATAGAATGGCATCGACAGGTTTTGAACCAATAACAATGCATATAACTGGCTATGCTAGCACCATTAGTGTCACAGTTGACATCCCAACCGCAAAAAGTAATAGAAAAGAGCATAACACTTCTTCTACCGTCACTAGAATTTTTTAAACTTGTTGTTGCTCTCGTAATCTTTCTAAAAAGTTCGACTACAAAATGGTTTCTGCCCCTGATAACTAAGTAAGGGAAACAATAGTTATCAACTAGGAATTTGCGCTAAATGTCCGAAAAAGGTTAAATTTAAATCGGTTGGAGCATCCGAAATATATGGAAAAGCCTTCGTAAGTATACTCACAGCAAATAGTCACTCCCTTTTAGCTTCGAGTTCGACTATCTCAGAGTGTGTTGCGAAGAGCAAAAAACAATACCCAGTGAATGAATTGTAGCACATTAGTACTCTCATCTATATTGGCACTTGACAGGTTGCAAAAAGGTACAATCCTTTTTGTATCCAATATCACAGCGAAAAAATCAGGAACGTAAAGTATTTTTGGTCATACATAACCGAATTAAAACTAGTTGAGGAATTTCAGTTACCAAGTCAGAGTTTGGCAACACAGTGAAAACCTTTAGTTGAAAATCGATTTAAAATGGCACTGTGGGAATTGGAATGCTAACTATCCTATTAAAGTAAAGTGTATTGATATAAAAACTAGTCGTACCAGCCCTATGAATTCCAGTGATTGATATTATCAAGTTATTTGTCGAGATATGTCGCTATGGCATGTTTTATAGCCTTAGGAAGTGATAAAAACCATGTATTTGATTACCAATGGCTTATTTCCTTTACGACATGTCTAGAGGCCGTTTTTGAGGAACAATCGGCTATCTCCAGGAGTCCTGGTATTATTGTCTACTTAAGGTTTAGTTATGCGGGCTTATGATGGCCTGTGGTTAGTGAATTAATAGTAATGGCTGCTGTTTTTAATTTGAAAATGAGTTTTAATGAGTCGAGATGTAATAATTTTTATTGCAATTTTTAATTAAATAATAAATAGGTTTAGATACAATAAATAAGTCAAATCACAATGAAAGAAATTCATGAATTATAATTATATTTGTTCATTTTGCATTTCAATATTCCAGCTACAAGAATGGACATTAGTAATTGAATGTAAATTTTTATATGGGTGTATTCCTGAAATAAATGATCTATCATATTCAATAAAATCCAGTTTATTTTTTGGTAGCTGAGTAATTTCGTTAATAGGTGGCGCTAGAAAAGTTCTTGATGACCTATTTACATCTACTGCACTTTAGTAAGCCACTTACCAGCTAATTCTACTCTCCTGTCCCCAAAACCCATGACTAAGTCATACATCGCAGCTAATATTGTTAACAAAACGTATTAAAAAAACTTTACAGATAAGCGAGTATTTACGGCCCAGTGTTTATCCGGACCTATCTAGTCGACTTGGCAGCGCTCAACGGGTGAGCTACTGACGCGAGTTACTAGCGCCAGCGATAAACGTAATTGGACTACTGAACATTTTGTATCTCGGGTTGTTGTTTTAGAGTTTATTTAGATGGGTATACTTGCGTAAGTGGACTGCTTTTCCATGTTGTAGCAAATATTTGTAATGACTTTTAGTATTGTGTTTTCAATGAAATAATGAATGATGATTCAATGAAATGGCATAAGTATGCACCTGTAATGTAGGGCATACTTATGCCATTATGGCATTTACACTAGCAGCACAGTCTAAAGATGGTAATTTCTTACCTATTGAATTATTTCCATTTTTCCTTGTAATTTATTGGTTTTCCGTAGATGCAAACTTTGTACGCAAGTTTGCACCTATCTAGAATAAGGATACACGGTTATCGATCCTCTAGTCATTAGTCAAGTGTGGTGATTATGGTATGATCCGTTTTTAGTATGTGTACACTCAGCTTTACAGTTGAGCTCCATGTTTGAGTCCATACTTCTACGGCTTCTCAGCATCCATAAAATAATAAACATTCAATAAATCCTACCTATCTTGTAATTTTTCTTGCAATAGAACGAGACTGCAATAGTTATGTAGGTTTTTATATAACAAGTAGTTTATTTATTGATTTAACTAATAAATAAAATGGAAATCGTTGGCCTTTATTTGGAATGAGGCAAAGAAGATCATAGACTTGTTGTATGAATTTAGAATAAATTCTAGGTTTAAAACAGAAATTACACTATTTTTTTTCATCCATATAAGTTGGAAGATTTAGTACTTGAATATAATATTGTAGTCACAAGATGTAATCCTTATAAAATATCACAAGAATATTTTAAACAAAGAGCTTATTCTTACATAGGTACTAGTGTGTAGTTACAAGTTTACAACTGAAGACAATGAATCTTGAGACTGAAAAATGAGTCTCCTTTATTTTATAAAAATATGAGTACCCAAACCAATTAAAATAAAGCCGTTTGTGTGGAGTCGGGGGTTGTACTTATTTTTACAGTGACTTTCAGGATGACGCTAAGTTTTCCGATACCTTATTTCACCCCAACACATATTGTTTAGAGATTTCCATCATGAACTACATGAATCGATATGGCTGATAGAATATCACTATCCCCTATGCCCTGGCTTTGACCCTTCCTACTATTATTATCAATCACTGTTTTAAAAACGGGATCTTTGCTTTGCGATCCAAGCAAGATATTTAAATCTAATTATAATTTCTCCGAATGATACGAGTTTAATAAACCACATTCAAACCGTCACAATAATTATGTGCATACTAAAAAGTACATAATTATACTCGTACATAGCCTGCCTAAAAAAATACACAAAACCGCGTATAATAAATCATCACTAGATGCAGATGCAGACTAAACAGACAGAATGATATTACGCTCACACTCATGATCCGTAATGGGTCAAGCAGTAGCCACAAGTGTTATTTCAGAGCAGCACTCGAATCAAACCGAATAAATACAGGCAGTTATGATAACTGTGCTATTTACTCAACAACTACATATCTACTGATACTATACAAACCTATTAATACAGGAATGATGGCATACCATTATTCCTGTTTTTTATTCTTGAAATCATGATGTTTGGCGATCTTCTTGAGTGTCAGTCATTATAAAAGAACAGTGTGGCTATATGGATGCTCCTTGGGTAATTGTTGTCATGTCATGTTGTGTCATGAAAATTACTCAAAGAAGAAATAGCAGTGATAGATAATATAGCTACACTTACACTGTCACTTACGGGATATCTTCCGAAATGTTCAATTATTGTGAGGTCCCGATATTTCGACGCGATCATGGCAAAAACCGTGAAAGCTTAAAATGCCATTTTTCCTAGTTCTTAGCTGAACTCATTTTCTCCTTTGATTTGATTATATTTTTTCAAAAACATTTGACCCTTGTTTTTTATTTGTTCCGTACACAGTTGGGGCTAATACTTTGAATTCTCAAAGCTCTGCTGAAATTTTTTTCTCGTGTCAATAGCACTATCTATTAAACATTTGGCCCAATACTTCGCCAGTACCACAGCATCATCGGCCATTCTTCCAAACGTCATATGCACCCTAGACTCCTAGCACTCGGTAAAGCAGAGTCCAGCCAGATGACTAATCCTGTCACCACGATGCGCGAGGGTAGAGGAGATTTTTCGCAAGGCCTATCCCAAACTCTTTGCTTAAAACAAAACAACTCATTTCGCATCTACTTATGCATTTTTCATCGCCACATTAGCATCAAAACATTATCTTCGTGCGTAATAAACTAGAACTAAAGCCTCCGGTTGGCGCGACCCCAAGTTTACAATAAAGCGATGGCATGCGCGGGCCCAATGAGATACTTACAAGTTATTCACTTTGACAAACTACTGCTGTTTACGTAATAGCTGCTTTATGTTACGTACGTAGTAATGCTGTTTCTGTTCTTATGTTTTGTTTATTGTGGCCATTTTTATAAAAAAAAGAATAATTTTAATTATAAAGTTTCAACGGCTGGGACACAGACCGGGGTCATTCCTGGTGAGAGGGAGTGGGCTGCATCACGCTGGCCCAGTTGGTAGGTGTCACACGTATACGAATGTTGTGTAATGCGGGAAATGCCGTATTCCCCACAATGTTTTCCTTCACCGTTTTGAGAGCAGAGGTGGTAAAATAAATAACACAAAGTTGCCTACTTGGGTCCGAACCACGAACTACGGCTCGTAAGTCGGCGCCGACACCACTGGGCCACCACTGCACTCATATTTTTGCAGTAAAACAATAGCTAGTTTCCTTTGCAGTCGGTGGTCAGAAGGTCGTCTTAGGGGGGTTAATTACTCTTATTACTCTTATGACGACCGGTCGTGACGACGGCGCGATCGTGGTCCACGCGCGCCTCAAAGAGATGTCAGCAAACCGGAGGGGGTGCGCAAGGGCCGATGCCTGCCAGGGCTGTGGGAGTGTTCGAAAAAAAGGGGGGTTAATTACTGTCTTTTGTATTTCAGAAAAGGCTATATTACTTATTTAAAGTTTAAGTTACAAAACAAAACGCAGTAAGCATTAAACACACTTATACCATTAAATCTTTATAATAACGACCGCAATCATCATCAAGTATAACTATTTCAAATACATCATTGACAGCGGCATTGAGATTAAAACCAACACATCCAGACGATTACCTTCGGAAGTCATCATTCAAATCATTGTTTTTCATTCATTCATTCATTCGTTCAATGCAACTAAACTGACATTCTCCTTGATGTCACTGTTTCTTACAAACTTAATATTCGTATCAATAAAATTAACAGCACACTCTTATTTCTTCAAGAGTAAGTCTTGAAATCGATTGGTGTGTAAGAAGAGTAGTAGCACATTAAGGTATGTTTTTGAACTGTCAATATAATTGATGTGTAGTGAAGTTTCGACCGCCCACTATGCTAAAACTTTTTTCTTAGTTTCAGTACAATGGGAGAACAAAAACAATTGGTAGAATAATAGTTGCTTTGTATCTGAGATGGATATTTTGGCTAATTTTGTATAAATTACTGGTTGACTTTCAGTTTGTTAAATGTCCTGCTGGTTTTATGAATAGAAATTCTTGATGTTTTGTGTACTTGCCAGGAAACTAAGTTACTTTGACAACCAATGTACAAACTTGTACCTTGTAAGTTTGAAAGCTTAATTTAGTGACGTGTTTCCATCACTCTTTTACCATACGATAAAACTGGTGGTTTTTAATTTTTTTTTTATGTTTTTCGATAAAGAACCAGTTCTTTGACAATAAAAAATCGGTCCTCTATCTCAAGTCCTCACTTAAACAACCGTCACTTAAAAAAATGCTTAGTCACCCATCCAAATAATTGAATCAGACCATTCTTTATCCAGGAAAGAAGTCCATGTTAATAATAACATTAAACTTAGTTGAATCTAACCAGGCAACCAGGACCCCAGTATCAATATAACCGTGTCGGCATCAGTCAAAGCCTGGCCGCGACGTGTAGGGTCAGAGATCAGCGCACGCGCAAATATAACGGAGGCTGGATGGCTGGACTCGTTAACTTTATGCACTAGTCCACTGGGTACTGATTTTTTTGAGATGAGGTTGATAAAACAGCTAGCTTTAGTAGATTTTTTCCTGTTGTATGCTGGTGGCCCGAGCTTGTTGTGATTATGACGGCTATTAAAGAATGAACTAGATATGTTACTAGAAGTGTCATAGTACTGTCTGCACTGTGTGGTCAATTAGATAAAGCGACGAACAGATGTGTTACAATTTCTTTTTCAAAAGTCATAAATTTGATATAGGATGAGAATCAGCACAACCCGTAAAACGCCAAACCTTCGCTCCGCCAAGTGTGAGTTGAGCTAGGGAGGAAAAGTGGCTCTTTCACCCACTGAGCACGTGAGTTCAGAGTGAGAAGAATTCTAAATAATTCAATAGTTTTTAGCGGAATAAACTCATCAGTCTATGAGTTTACAAGAACTAAAAATAGCTATATAAATTCAACTCTGTTCATGTAATGGTGTTTGGTATCAAGTCTTACATTCGTTTTTAAAAAGCTTATTAATCTAAAATGTCATTAAAAACAATCAAGATGATAAACACAGTAATTTTTCTCACATTCCCAGACTCACACATATTTTCTCACAGTAACCACACTTATTAACATAAGAAACAAGTTTTCAATGAAAACAAACACTATTTATTTCACTTTTCTTTCAAAACAGCACTTAAGTCATTTCCTCTAGCATTATGTATTCAGACACGCAAAGCTTCAATTACTAGACAACCAGCATAAAACGGCCCTTCATTTGTTTCTCTTTGTACTGAAGTTGGAACAGTAAGGAGCTTTTGATGGGTCAAGCTAATTTGGTGGAAAGGAGCTTAATTATGATAAGTCGTTCTCAAAAATATAAAATTGTGAAGCTGGTTGTCGAGTTAATAGTTATGTGCTTTTATGATGATAATGTAACCCTTATTATGGGTAGTTAGAGATGGATGGAAATTGAACTTGGAGCCTGTTTAGGGTTCCGTACCCGAAGAGTAACAAACGGGACACTATTACTAAGCTTCCGCTGACCGTTCGTCCGGCTGTCAGGCCTGTCAGCGGGCAGACAAAGGTAGACAGTTGAAATTTTCACAGAATGTGTATTTTTGTTGCCGCTATAACAACAAATGATAAAAATAAATTCAAAATTAATGAGGGCTCCCCTACTACGATGGTACGGAACCCTTCAAGCGCGAGTCCGACTCGCACTTGGCTGGTTTTTAGTGTTTTGTCTGCGTGACAAGATTAGTTGATTTACTAATGAACCATAGTTGTGGTAAAAGGTCATATTTAAACTTTTAAAGACTGTGGTCATATCGTTCTATCAGATCTGAAAAATGACACATACCTGCAATGGAAATTGGAAATTGATTTTTTCAACTCTTTCGTTGTTGTTTTCTGATTAATTTCGTTGCGAGATCCAAGACAGTTGAACCGTAACTCTGGGACTCGTCGAGCTTCATTGTGTCGGGGCTTTACTGGTGGTTGCCAATGTTGATTATGGCTATGGTCATGGCAGTGGTTGCGAATAGAGCCCACCAGGGCTTGTCCCATAAAAACCCTGCAAGTATAAGACAACAACTACTTAGGCCCTTAGGTTGGTAATATTGTACAGAAGCCTGAATAACTATAAAAGTTGGCGACCGCCACCAGCTAGCATGCCAGCCCGACCCTTGTTGTCCCCTCAATGACGCACTAAGCCTAGGCCCGAACCCCACAGGGGGTGCCCTTAGTGTCTGCTCATTTAATGTATATCCTTAGTTTGTAAGCCCTGGCTGGGGGCCTTAAAGTAATTTTTGGCCACCACAGGATTGTCCGGTTAAGCAGCTTCAACCTTAGCGAGTTGTTGCGCTGCGAGAGGCCATACAAAAAAAAAAAAAAACCAGCTAGCATGACTTTGAACGTAGGTAGATAATAATTATATGAGTACACATTTACAGCATGAAATCTCTGCATATAAAAAACCGTTATTAACTTCGTATAACTACTGCCTGGCAGTAACTGCTTACCAGTTACTGATCTTTGACCCAGCACGTGCAGACTTCGCACTTTATTCTATAATAAATACACCGCAAGAATACAGCTACCTGCCACAACTGTGTTAAGATTAATTTTGTTAAAATTAACTAATAGCCACTTAGGACAGAGTATAATAATTCCTTGCTCAAATATTTAAATGTAGCTATTTAACTTTGAATACAATATTGACATCCATGAATAATTTGTGTTTGCTTGCATGATTTTACTATTCATTTGCGCACATAGGGAAAGAGCCAAGCGTTAATCAACTGTCTTTGGTAGAGAAAGCTGGCAACTGTACCGATTAATGGTAAAAACAGTCAAAATGGCACCCTGTCGGTGTGACACAGCATAAAGCATAAGAAGCCTATAATGTCCTCACTTACCACGTGGGGACTGTTTGATTATTATCTATTTGATTGGTAGGTTGACTTTAAAAATGACGCCAAATTATGAAATAAAACAATTGAAATTTGAGGAACTAACACTAAAACTACTAAGTTAATGTTTCTTCTGAACACCACCTAAATAATAATAAATTATGGCACAAACGGCCCAAATAAATCTCAAATCTGAACTGCCTTTATAATGTTTTCTCCGGGTGACACTGAGACAGTCAGTCTCTGTTCATATATTACATTACTATAGAAATAGGTCCACCCGTATTAGTTATTATAACTATAACATAATAACGAGATAATTCAAAAATGCCCTGTTCAGAGGACGCCGCCGATAGAATTTAAGCCGCCATGATGGATGGTCGCTGATGACAGTAATGACAGTTAAATACGTTCGGATATTTTTCTAATAATATGTCATTAGCTCGGCTTAAGGCTGTATATGTGTTGACGTGTGCCTATTAAGAGTGTTGCCAAGTTTTTTATTCATGTTGATGATTTGAAAAAGGTGGGCGGGATTGAATGTGTAAAAAATGGACAAAAGAAATAAAAATGTGGAGTAGATCCAGCTTTGTGCCATGACGATAAAAACTATTATGGTATGTCGGACTAAACAGATTTTTTTATACTAACAAGTTTAAAACCTAAAGAAAACCCTTGTAGACATTGTTTTCGTTCCCCATTGACGGTAAAAGTCACTCCAACCCAGACTTCATAAAAAACTGTCTCATATTTTATGAAAACCATTTCCTTATTACACGTGCTTCTATTTGAAACCTTCGAGGAAGCTATGAAAGTCCCCAGTTATTATATAGTTTTTAACGTCACATTTGTTTAAAATAACGATACGTTTAGTTCGAATATCAGTCATAAAACCGTCGTTGTAATAATAACTAACGCTTTAACTATAGCACGGTGTAGTGTTGCCAGATACGGCACCCTGCATTTTGGGATACGGAATTTTAAATGGTTCTGGTATCTTAAAATTGCTTTATATGAATCGGTACCTAATTAAAATATTAGCACTATGCATTTGTGTATAGGATAATTCATCAACAATTACTTTGTTATAAGTTTTTAAAAAATACTGCGTTTGTACCAGTTGCTGGTCAGGAGACACACAGTATAATATTCCATAGCTGGAGACTGCTCCTCCAACCTCAATACTTAACCATAAAATTCAGCTTCTTACAAGGAACCAAAACGTGTGACAGCTAACTTCAAAGTCCCATTACAAAATCCAGGTTAAACATTAAACCATAGTCCCGGAACCATCGTCCACCTGGCCACTCTAACCTTAGTTCTATTTTAACCCGGCGTTAAACGCGCGGTTACTGCTAGATTTATGGCGCGCCCGGTAACAGGACTCTTTGCTTTTTTTAAACAGCCGTCAATGGAAACGTTTGTTGCCAGTTCTGTTATGTAATACGAATATACGAATTTGTTTTAGGAATAAGGACGTGTTTGTAAACGTTTTGTAGAAACAACAGGTGGTTCGTGGGGAATACTTAGGGTAATGGTTTTCTTCTACTGTATTGTGTTGCAGTAGGCCAAAATTTTCGATCCACAAGATTCGAAAAGAACCCTGAATACCTTGGCGTTATTTCGTCTGTTTCTTCTTCATTATCACGGGCTATAAAAGCTACACCGTCAACATTAACACATACTTAAAAAAAATACTAACTTAGCTACGTTGTGTCCGACCTTCCCACACGCTTGCAGCCTGCCTATAACAAGATACACCGTTGTCTCACAAATGACTGCAATTTGTTCTATTTCAGGCTAGGAGCCATTCCAGCTTCGCCTACATGGGATCTAAATTGGCCTTTCGCCAAAATAAGTATGTTTCCGAGTTGTCAAACAAATACCGTATTTAGATGAATGCTTCAGATCTCAAATTGAATCGTTTCGTCTTATTTATGAAGTTACCAAATGGCGGATACTTATTGTGTTGGATGTAGGGTAATGGCGTGCGTGAAATTGTTGCCATTAATATCGTCGTGGTATTTGAGACGACGTGAAACTATGAGTTGTTGCATTAACTTCTGATTCTCGGAAATTGTTAAGTAGTTTGTAAATTACTTTTGTAAACAGCATCATATATTCAAACAAAGATCGTGCGTTAAAACCTTCTATACGCACAACTTAAACAGTGCAGCCTGTTTGTGAATGACTAACTGCAATGGTTTACATGTACCAGAGGGTGGACATCGAATTATGTCCAGTAGACGGTGTATCAGTCGTTATGTGGACACAAGCAACAGATGATGACAATGGCCAGTGTCCCTTTCACACGCGTTCATTAGCTTAATAACATTAATCGCCTTAATTCAACAGCTGGGTATTGTTACAATTCAATTAAGACAAATTAAATCGTCCCAAACGCAGATGTTCGCGTGACATCCGGCCTGTAACTGCAACATTGACACCCCCCTTTTGACCTGCAGTCCGCACTATTATTGCAATACAACAATACAAAATGGCCGTCCAACTGTCATCCGATTCCAATTCGCGCGCTTTCTATACAATTGTAGGTCTTCATTGTGCGCCAAAATTTTGGGGAACTCGTAAATACAGCAGATAATTTGATGTATGAATAGAGTTAATTACAGCATTTATTTATTGTATCCGTTTCATAGCACGCGGGCGGCGGGGGTGGCCCCTGTTTTTATTAGCAATATGCGCCCTAAACTTTACGGTTTCCACTGGGGTGAGTTTAGCCATGTTGATTTATTTCTTTTGCGATGCATGAAAACGTTGTTTTTTGTCTATGCGACTCACAAAGGAGGTTATGAGAAAGGTTGGATTTTATTGAGGTTATGTTAAAATTGGCGGAAAATACAGTTTTTTTTTTGTATCGCCCGTGACGATTGTAAACACGTAGAATTTAGTACGAACGAATCAAAAGGGGGATTTGGCTGTTCAGCAAAATAAAGCGAGTTCTTTTGTAAAACGAGATTAACCTAAGTTAAGGCGAAGTCTGTGCGTTAGATAATTCGCATCAGAATTTGCTTTTAAAAAGCTCGTTTATCAAGCGGACGTTAATTTATTTAATAAATCAGTTTGGAGGATGGCGGGCTGGCTGCCATTAGTCAAACAGAGCGGCTGAGATTCAATACGGGGACTGGTCGGGTCTGCCGAGTGGCGGTATGGCGGGAACTACAAATGATGCTATATGACGGAGATGGATGGAGCAGCCGGCCGCGGACAGACGTTTAACTTAATACAACGACACAATACTAAGTACTTGTAATTGGAAAACTTATGGGATAACTGAGTTTATTGATAGTCTGTGTCGGTCTGTGGGAGACAGTGGGATATTGTTGTATAAGTATGCTCATTATCTTATTAAATTCGGATGCTAATGCTAACTTAGCTAAAACGAATTATTGAATAATGACGCCAGCACATCAAGCTACTACAATCTGTCAAATTTCTTTAATAGATTTTCAACTTTATCGCTGAAGCATTAGGTTCCTGGTTGATTGGGAAAATTTGACAGTTTCGTTCGGGTAGCTTGATGGACTATTAGGTACTTACCTAGTACTACGTAATTCCAAATTATAAACTTACGAAGTAGGCATAGGCATCTATTTTTATAAATCGCATATTAATTATTTACAAACCTCCCCCCCACTCGACTTTTTCCAAAACTTCTTAACTTAACGAAGATTCTAAAGACAAACATTCGGGTCAAAATGTGATTAAATTCGGTAGAACGGCGGAAATAAGATTTGCAGTTATTTCGGGAGCCAGTAAAACCTTTGCTAAGTTTTTTTACGTTCCAAGTTGTTCGAGGCGTAATGAGATGAAAAAAGTTAGCAGCCTCCTTAGATAACTCGGAAGAGCTCGAAGTAAAAATATTATGAGTTTATGACCAATATCGGGAGCTTTTAAAAGCAAAATAATGGGTATTTATTACCTGGACATGTCCTAACTTTGTTATGAAAATGTGATCTTCTTACTTTTTACATTATAGGCCAACGAGACGTGAGTTATTAAGAAAACCATTTCTAAGTGAATGAATAACTTCGATTCATACATGAAAAATAGTTTGTCGAAGCTCACTTGGGGGTCTAAAATGGCCGCTTTAGCAGAATCATAATAGGATAATAATATGAATTACGTTTAAATTCTTAAAATGGTCATAAACGTACCTACTAATATGAATTGACACCTTGTGACCATTTTACGAATTTAAACGTAATTTATATTATTATCCTATTAAGATTCTGCTAAAGGGGCCATTTTAGATCCCTGGTTTTGTAACGCTTGTATCCACCACTAAGCGATAGAGGACACTTTTTTCCAAACATTTCTTTTACATGTCACCTTTATCGGTCAACTAACATTAATAATGAAAAAATATTGTTGTAATCCTACGCCTTAAGGGCACGTCGCGTGTGTCGCGCGTACGCATACCTCTCGCGGATTAACGCTACATAATGCCACGGAAGTTCTACCAACGTACTTCCCCTTAATGAACCAACTTTACATTCATAATTACGACTTTATTACCTCACCCCGAAGGGCTAATTTCAATTGTTTGAGGTTACATAAAGTTTGGTAAAAAAATATAAGCTGTGTGTAAGTTTGGGTGAAAGTGGATCTTATTAGCATGGAATAGGGTAGACTTTTGTTGGTTTAAGACAGAACAAACATAGTGGATGGGACCGAACTCGTGTCTATGCATAATATCATTGGCACACACTCTTATTGGTGATGATTTGTCAACTTTACTCCACACATTGGATTTTGGACTCTAGTTTTAGGATCCGAAGGTAGTTTTTCTTAGAAAAGTAGTCCCAAAACTATGTTTTCTTTGAGCACAGAGTTGTAAAAAGTCCATTCACGCTGTGATGTTGGCAGTGTGAGCAGGAAATTATTATAATTTTGCCTTCACGAGAACGTTTCTTGAATTTTAAGTTGTATTAAAATGTCGGGTAACTTGATTGTCATGTTTTCTTTAGTGCCTTAAGGTTTTCCCTAATGTCGTAATTTCGAAGTTTTTCGACAAAAGTTTGGTAACGTTATATTGTCGTAACTGTCTGTAACAAGAAGAATGAGAATATTGTCCAGGATGTGATCTTTGATAATAAAATATGAATATTCAGGGCAAAAGTCAATTAGAAAATTATTCTTCGTCTCTATCATACAAGTAGGTACCTAAGTGTCTTCATTAAAAGAAAAGTCGTTAAGTACATCCTCAATTTAATTATTAAAAAAAAACTTCAGCAGCAATATTTTTTCAATTAGCAAAAAAAGTTTAACGAAGGCACATTTACCCTGGCTATCGTCTCCACTTCTCGCTCTCAACATACAAACTGACACCTTTTATTTTCTCAAATGAATAGATCTCGTTTATTTTTAAAAGGAAGTCGGGATGAATAAATCATGACGTCAGTTCCGGAGCAATTCATTTCAGGTAAATTATTTTCTTTTCCGTAGACTTCTCTTCGCACAAAGCTATGCTAATTTTATTTACTTTTTAAGCTGAAACTTGAACGTATGCAGTCCTTGGAGTGTTATATTTACGAACATTTTGTATGTAATTTTTCTGTCGTTGCTGTACGAAAAGAAACGTCTGTCCCATCTTTACGTATAATACTTAGTTTATATAAACAAGTATTATACGTTAAGGGGGGAGAAACGTTTCTTTATAATGAACCTGTTATAGGTAACTACCTAATTCGCCATGGGATCTGGAGGCCATAGTCCTCGCGCGCCTGCACGAGTGGCGCGCGGAGGTACAGAGCCGGGGGGTAACTCCGCTGTTGCGGCAAATTGTCGCGCAGTGGACAGACCTCCGCCGTGATCTCATGGCGACATGGAGAGAGCGACTATCGCAACCCCGTGCAGGGCACGCCACGATAGTGGCCATAAGTCCCCTCTTTGAGGAGTGGCTTGAGAGGCGCCACGGCGCCCTCACCTTCCGCCTGACGCAGGTCCTCACCGGACACGGATGTTTCGGGAGGTACCTGCACCGAATCGGGCGGGAGGAAACGCCCGGGTGCTACTATTGCGAGGATCGCCCGGAGGACACGGTGGAGCACACCGTCGAGGTCTGCTCCGCTTGGGAGGAGCACCGCCGTGTCCTCGTAGCGGCGATTGGCGGCGGCGACCTCTCGCGCCCGGCCCTGGTTCAAGCCATGGTTCGGGGCGAGAGGGAATGGGAAGCCGTCGCCTCCTTCTGCGAAGCAGTCATGCTAGCGAAGGAGGCGGCGGAACGTGAGAGGGAGAGAGCCTCACGTCCCAGCCGCCGCGGGAGGAGGAGAAGCACCGGGCGTCGGGGGCCACGCCGTGATGGCTCTCGGCCACCGTAGGCGCGGGCCTGTGGACGGTGAGTAATGGGCTAGCTCGCCGTCCGTCCGTCGTATGACGACGGGCAGGCCGTGTCGACGGCGCGTTCGTGTTCCACGCGCGCCTCAAAGAGTTGTCAGCAAACGGGAGGGGCCCGCAAGGGCCGATGCCTGCCAGGGCTGCGGGACATAAAGGGCCAAAGAAGGAACATGGGTGGTTTTTAGTCAGTAAGAGTCTGACACTCCCTCCGCTCCGCCCAGAGCGGGGGGGGGGGGGGGTCATTTGATGATTTCCCACCCACCAAAAAAAAAAAAAAGGTAACTACCTAATTTAGTCATTCTTCTTAAGAAGACCTAATTTAGTGATGTAGGTCAAAAACGTATCTACATATAATATATCCACGTCATATTTTCATGGTTTGAAAGAACATTGAACCTAATCCAATCATTCACATTTGCAATAGGCGCTAGGCGGATAGAATCAGAATTCATTGTTTTATACTGCTATTTGCAGCTTGAAACAATGAGTTGGAACACACCGAAGAAGTCACGAATACACTACAAATCTCTCGCCCACACCCATAATTAGGACCTTAATCCTCTTATTACCATTGATTATTAGCAAATACCATTCATTCAATACTGTAAGTATTACTCAGCAACAAATTATCTTGTCATAATAATTATTAGTGCCACTTCTAGACCAAGCAGTGCCGCGCCAACTATATTATGTTATTATTTACGATAATCCTACGTTAGGCCATTTATTAGCTGACTTATTGTCGAAGAAACTGTTAAATCAGATAATAGTAATACGGTTAGACTTGCAGGTATTAAGTTATTATGATAATTTTCACGGTATAAGTAGGTTAGGAAGGGATATTTTGTGGTGTGAATTGATATCTATAAGTATTTAATTCTGCACGCAATATCAACCAAAAAGAACTGATGATTATGTTTTACCCAATAAATTGCAAGTTAATAGAAACGTAGACTAACTGACATTTTGAAAATGATTTTGGAAAAGTCAGATCGTAATGTACTTGGTCGGGAAAAATGTGAGTCACACACGAGAAAACGCAGCGTAATCGAAATAAAAATCCCATTAGTTTTATTTCTTAGTTTTATTAAAAAAAAAAAACTGTTTGAAAGTATTTCCTTAAACTAATCACGTTTAGACATGTAACTGAAAAAGCAACATAAACATGCTCACCCGACATGTTTATAGCTATTATACAATATTGTTGCATTTTCATTAACCAGTTCTCCCTATTCTAGACTTCCTGCCATCGATTGGCAGCGAAGCCGTATGCCGTATGCCGCGGATAAGCTTTGGATAAAAAATCCTTACGCAGTCGGATAATCCATCCATACATCTGTCACTATACATCCTACCGCTTCAGAACGTAACAAATACGGGTCTATTTCTCTTTTTGCTAGCTTATAGTGTATAGCCAACTGCGAACAACAACAAGTTGCGTTGCGAAACTAGCTCTTGTTGTCACGACATAGAAGCGCAATCGATGTCAAACTGTTTCTACAGATATGCGGTTGGCTGTACGTATTCGTATTTCAATGGTCGTGGTCTGCTTAGAATACGAAACAAAAGCTATTTCAACTTTAGGCCAGCCAAAGTGCAAGTTTTAAGGTATATTTTGACATGGATTTATTACTACGAACCTGAAGTTTATTACCGTTTTGATAGTAGTGTTATTTGATCTGTTTTGTTTAAAACTATTTAGCAAATACTGCTGGTTAATATTCAAGAGACGATGTACGCCATTTACAGTTGAGCAGTCAGGTTCCAAAAACTCTATTGTGGTCTTGTGGGAGCAGGCTACCTGTTACCTGTCTGTATTATAATATTCCCTTGTCCACAAAAACTTGGTATCCATGAACGCTCCATATTGAATATTGATTGTCATTGACATTTTTATTTTTAACAAAAGAAGATCGCAAGCTGGCATTTAAAGTTGTAGTAGAGATTTTTTGTGAATTAAATATTTATCTGTTATGGTTCGGTCGAACCGACCGGTACGGCCAAAATTTCCGGACGCGGCTACAGCGACCAAACTCTGACAGATAATATACTGACTTATCAGTCAGAGTCCGGGGAATAGGCAGAACCAAGCCGTTCCGTAATCTGTCCGTTCTGCTTGGACTGAATCTTTACCTATAAATCTAGACTTTTGGTTCCCCACTCTGGAAATAAGCCTTAAAGCCATGCGTTAGGCATAAAATACAAGAAATTATATCTACGCATCTGTCGCGCGACGTGAAATCGTTATAGATCGATAAGTGTAAAAATGCCCTTTAAAAAGTAGATTTTAAGTTGCTTTTCTACACTTTTCATCTCGGAATGGCGGAGAGGCCATAAAATATTGATCGAATATGAGTTCAAATTACACAGGTTTCCGAGTGGCGGCCATAACGCGGGAAATTATTAATTTATTCATAGGAGCGCGACTTTACTAACTAGCTGCATTTTAGTGGCACTGGCAGACGCACTCAACGTCTGAGACATACGGGGGTGGAGGATAGCGAACATTGCTGTTAGTGTCAGTATTTGCACAGGTATTGCGATAAATTTATGTTGAAATGTGGTTGATGCTGCTGTTTATATGTTTTTTACATACAACAATATGAGACCCCGACATTTTTAGTGTTGAAACAACGTTTGCCTTTGTGTAATTACTTGGGTTTTTTGTTTCTATGGCATCGTCATCATCAGCCGTCCTCACAGGAGCATTATCTCTAGATGTGGAGGCCAATCCAATAGTTTATGAAAGTTAATCATATTAATCTTGTTGATAGACCGAGATTACGGTAGTGTTTTACCAGAACTGACAGAGTAATAATCGTAACGATTATTTTAATCTGCGAAGTAATCATAATTTTTGCGATCACTACACTAGCTGGTCTAGCAGCCCGTGTGTCGCTGCCAGCAGGGTGTCTTCATCGCTTGCCGTGTTAAACACATTGTCACCGACTCGCCTCTAACAGTCGCTTATGCTGCCTCAACTTAACTGCAACTTGACTACTTAACTTAAAGCACTTAATTTCACTTCCTGTAAACGGAATGTTAGCGAGTTTTATGATTTTAAAAGTTTCTTTTTCCACTGGACTTTACTGGTAGAATGCGATAAACTCCTGACTTTAGTACCTAATAAGCTTCATTATCATTGTTCGTAGTCCATTTTCAATGAGTAAATTAAGCATCGTAAAATACCGTATTTGGGTACCAATTGTAACAATTTTCCTACAGTTATCTTCGTTCCCAATTTTCTTTTATCCCACGTCGTTTATTGTCAAGTTAAACTACTGAGCAAGTTTTGACCATGCGTGGGCGCAGTGATGGTAGTACTACCGATATACTGGCGCGTTTACAGCGCGCATCCAAATGTTTTGATGACAGCGGTTTACATTTTACTTGTCGATGTATGTAAATGTGAATCCGGAATTCCGGGTTGGTGACGAAAATCTACTTTGTAAAATGTTAAATTCAATTCATTCAACGACTGACAGCGCATGGTCTGCACCACAGGGTCTAGAAGCTTGACATGTTACACCAGAGTTGAGATGAGGAAGGATTTTTGAAAATTCATTCTGTACTGGGGTTGAATAATGATGTTGATAGTTTTATCCTGGATCCCAGTTCACAATTTTTCTGTAAAGATTTCCGACCACCACGTGCCTCAAAATAAAGTACTGAGAGCAAGCTCGGTGTAAGTATCTACGTTGATACACAAGTGCTGGTGTATCAATTTACGTATGAATGAAACCTTGTCTGTTTCCGTAATGAATGAAAATATTATGATGTTTTGCAATAAAACTGGTTTTGTCAATAATAATTTCAATATTAATGTAATTTTATTACATTTCCGGAAGTTTCCTAAGCCTTTTCTAGCGCTTGTTGCCCGAGGCTGAACTAGTACATATTTCTTAAGGTATCAGAAGTCGTAACACTGGTTATGTTATTCCATGGACAATAATAATTTACTTTCATATTAATATTGGGAAGTAGGAGAAATTCAGCAAAAACCCGGAAGAGGAAGTAAGCGCAAAAAATATATATATTTTGACAGGCTGCTGTCGCCGGTGCTTCTATTTGGTGCTTTTGGCCTTTTTTGCGATCGTTTTTATTTTCGACTTGAATCCGTACTAATGACAAAGTAACTCCTGTCTGTAAGCTTTTTACATTGCGATGAAATTTGGCACACAGGTAGACCACGACCTGGGAACTTATTACCGGGATAAAATCCTTGATCCTAACCAATTATTTTATACCTACCGGTAATAAGTTCCTGTGGTATAATTTCCGATATTCACGAGCAAAGGTACCTACTTAATGTATCAACAGATGATATCATGCACCTCCATGCTACGATATTTTCTAGACAACCTTTTTAGAGAAAACTTGTCAAAAGCTTCTTAGCTTAGTGTTACATTTCTATGGAACGTGGTGTTAAAAATAAAATATAAGGATTTTCACTTACACTTCACTGCGACGAAAGGAGATGAGAGAACTCGTCTTGGTGGTCGTCTGGTTTGAAAAAGGAAAGTGTAATAAAAGTGAGACCAACCTGTGAAAATAGAATAGAAGATATGTCATTATAAATTCTGATACTTTCGATTTCTTTTGAAACTGTATGCATCTAAGTTTAGAGATGAAAAACAAGGACAACTGAATCCTAAAATTAGAAAAGTACGCAAAGTTTTCTGTTACCTAACGGACTACTTACGAATAAGATCACAACAAGTCTACAAATAAACGCGTATGTGCCATGTTTGTAGTTCAATAAAATGAAACTCTTACCTACTAATTACCTACCTACACTATAGCAAAAATTATTCCCAAATTACTAACAATTAAAATCCCGTTAACCATCAAAGTGTAAACAGAGGCCAGTATCATGTCAGTGTTTAGTCAGTCGGCAACTTGAGTCTGTCGCGTGTTTGCGCACGGCGCACGGTATCCGTGACTGCCAGCCGTTCTGTCTGCAAACTGACAGACAAACAAACACATCTTCCGTGTGTGCTGTGTACTTTGGCTTATTGGGTTATTAACACAGGGTTCCCGAAGAGGGACAGGTGCACTGTGCACTTGTGCAGGAATGTTAGTTGAAGTTTGCGATTTGGGGTTATCGTAGAGATAGGTTTTAGTCGGTACATGTTAAGCCAGCCCCAGTTTCGTAGGATTTCAATGATAATTATAGTTATAATCTCGAAAGTCGAACAAACGAATCTGTCAGCAATGGATTATGAGTTTCCTTAAAAAAATATCAGCCTGACATCTTGTACAAAGGATTAGTTCGTAAAAGTACTACGAGTCGCATAATTTTACCTTTGGAACACGTACATCGTTTGACCAATAAGCACGTCCGGGAAATGTCAGGTTTTATTAGTTACCAGAGCGACCAGAACCATTCCCTCCAATAATGCGATACCTACCTGGGTATACCATCTATGTATTTATTTTCCTAACCTATTGCATCACGTCGTCTGCAACTTTTAAGATACAACCTGTCATTTTGTTCACGTGACAGACAGACCCGCGTGTTACGACTCACGGAAGATGTCGGGTCCAGTCGGATCCGCCGGTTAAGGACACGTCCACATTATTCAACAGCACGAACTTTTATAGCGAAAACCTCTTGAAAACCTGCGGACAGTTTGTGTACATGTAATGTTGGATGTTGGCAGGCATTTTATGAATATTCACAAGTCACAGCGCGAAAGTGTGACCAAACAAGAAAGCGTCACTTTTTGACATCGATTCTTTAAGAACGCTATGATATGTGTGTCTTCGGATATGTTTAACTAGTAATTGAGAGTGTTAAAGTGTTTACTGCAATCGTTTGTGCATATTTACTGCGACGATGACGGACTTAAAATGTTGTTAATTTGTTAGTCGATGACTGTTTGTGTCTATGTCGTAGCTAGATCTTAAATTTTTTAACCGACTTCCAAAAAGGAGGAGGTTCTTTGATCGACTGCAGTAGCTGTTAAAATATTTTGTTTAACTACAACCGCTTGTACTTACGTACCTACCTAAAACAAACATAAATTGTTTTAAAGTATTACTTACATCGTAACCGTTATCTCTGATACCGTTTGAAGACCTAAGAAACAGCAGGAAGGCATATTTTCAAAGAAACCAAGGCCGCTCCTTACGAATGCATCGGTTAACTTCTTCTCCATTCAAACGAGTGAGACGTGCAATAAATTCTAAGAATTTATTACCTAACTTATAAATTATTTATCTACTTACTTTATCATACGTTTTCTCAAGTGAAATTGTATCGGGAATGTACTTCATATACTGTAGGTCCGTGTTTGGTCTAAGTTAACATGCTCTGCAACTTGGCAACTTAGTGCTACTAATTGCAGGGCATTGGGAAAGTATCTTATAGCTAATGAGCTAGGTCATTCTATTTCTAGAACTGTAATGGGTAAATGTAACAGATGACAATTTTACACTCTAAAGAAAATGATTTCCATAATATTTTAAAATAATAACTTTCATAGACCTTTCTGATTTAGGGAAAATACTGCTGAAATACTACTTATGTAATTCTCAACGTTTCTAGATGTGAAAGTAAATGTAGTAAGGTTTCGTAAAAACAATAAATCAACACAAGTTGGTACAATCAATTACACATCAGTGGCAACAATTTGACATCGACAGCACCTTTACGTCGTAGCGAGTAAGGGTGATTTTTATTGCATCACGGATGTGCGGTGAATTTTACCTATATACGATATTTTTCCTGCTTATTATTCCGCATCATAAATATGGAATTAGGGAAAGGGCTTGCGGTGTTCCCCGGGAAATAATAGACCAGTTATTCTTATCCCGAGGGAGTAGTAAAGTCAAGATGAGCAACGATACCGGTACGGTTCCTGAGGCGGAAACAATAACGGATTGCGAGAACCAATCCGAGTACGAAGTTATAATAATAGGGACGTTCGACCTATTTGTGAGGTTCTCAGCTGTAACACGAATCACTAACCTATTGAAATCTGCACCATATATCTTAGCCAATTCATTTATTATTGTGACAAGGTCGATGTCAATAATCTCTCCGGTTTATTATACCTACTAATAGCAATTTCTTCTTTGATCTATAACGAGAGATCCATGTTCTCAAGTGGTAGATAATTTAAGAGGCCCACTGTATGAAGAAAATCTTTTTACTCAGTTTCATAACATAACATCACGCTTGTAATCCCCGAAGGGTTAGGCAGAGGTGTACCTAATAGTAGGTACACCTACATTTCGCCAGTTATGTTTATGTCTTATGAAATAGGGGGCGAGCCTATTGCCATCAATGGGCACAAATCCAAGCTTCGTGGCTGCGATTGAGAAATCCGTGATGAAAAAAACCCAATAACACTTGGCCGACCTGACAATCGAACCCAGGATCTCATAGTCAGCAGTCGCGCTTGCGACCACTCATCATTTCTTACAAAACATCCTGCTACCATTTTCTAAGCGCGACTTTGATGTAACACGTCTAAAACACAGATCTAAATCCGAGGAAAGTAGAACAGACGCGTTACGTGATTGTTACAGGCGGTGTTATTGCCCAAATATGTCACGGAGACAAAGCGCCTCGTTTGGCACAAGGCTGAGACAGATTCGCGAGAGATTGCACTGTTTTTTGGACTTGGAGGATAGCTTTTTGAAGGTTATGTCATAATAGCTGTGTCACGGATTTACTTACGAGTTATGTTGTAGGGTTTCTGAAATGGAAAGTATACTGATGTTATTTTTCAGGTATGAAATCGCAATCAAATAATGTATTTAAATGTGACTAGTCACAGGCAATTTTAGGTTTTTTTAAGTGTCAAGCATTTGGACTAAATTTTCAAAATGCATGATTTAACTAGTAGTTTAACTGTGAAAATATTCACAGTGTTAGCTTTAAGTTCAAATTAAAGTTTAAAAGAAGGATGTGTACCTAGTTACTGTTAATTTTAACTACATTTAAATAACATCATTTACTGTTACCTTTATGAACTGCAGAAGATACAACTTTAATTTTACAGCAGATCTTAGAAAATAAACGTTTTATCTGAAATCTCGGAATAAAACGAGTGCTTATCTTTCTATACATATACGTGACCATAAGGCGTCTCGGCAAGTGAGCCGTTTGAAGATAATTGCTTAACTGATATTGTCTGTTAGCTGTGACATTTGATATGTTCCGGGTGCGATGATCTAGCTGCTGTTAGTGTTGCATGCCTGTAGGTGCAGCATCACGTCACTAACCGACTAGGTACTGCTATCAATCTTACAAATCGACAGACTCACGTAATTGTGACTATTAGGTTTATCTCTTAAACTTTCATTTACCGACTCGGGAGAAGAATTAATGAAGCAATATACTCGTTCTGGTATGCAATCATGCCACAGCTGGACAAAGGTCTCTCCAGATAACTTTCAATTATTTCGTTCTCGGGTTAATCTGGACCAATGGTCGTTGGTGTTGTCCAGCTCGTCCCGCCATCATTTACGAGGTCTGCCGCGACGCCTCCTGCCTGAGTCATGAGTTCAGAACTTCACATTGTGTCTTATGTCAACTAAGAAGCCACGTCTTGAGACAATATTGGCGTACTGTGGGTTATCACCCATTCCTTGTCGATGTTCCACACATTCGCACGAAGCGGTTTGCTACTTCGTTTATTATGCGCACAGCCAAGGAGTGGAATTCCCTGCCTTCGTCGGTGTTCCCAAGTTTATATGACCCCAATTAGTTAATAGGCTTCTTTTGGGTTACCTCGTTCCATCGTCAACGTCATCTCTGTCCTCAGGACTAGATTGAGGTCACGAGTAGGCCCATTTAACATAAAAAAAAACAATCGGGGATGAAAGTGACGACATTTTGATAATAATGATTATTTATTTCAACAAAACGTCGTACTTGCTTACCGTTTTCTTGTAGATAAATCTGAATGTCATTTCACACTGCGTGGAAGAAAAATAAAAGCAATACGATAAAGTGGCAGCTGTTTATTTTATCACCTCGCGCGTCCCGCGTTGTCCAACTCGTAAATGTGCACATTATCGCCAATCGCTAAGTAATTCAAGGTTTATCGCTTGCACTCACCCTCAAAAGGAAAAACTAGAACCAACAGACGATTGAATGAAACTTGTATCAACTGTGGGAAATGTGGGAATGCGCAAAACCACGATTAGAAGTACGGATTAGAGTAAGTTATAGTAAAACATAGTGTTACACCACCTAACATTTTACACCAGGTGAAACTTTTGGAATAGATTGCAACCCGGCTCAGAAACCTCATTGGGTTTGTTTCTCTATCGATGATTCCATTTCCATAAAGGTAATATACAAGTACAATTTACAAGTCACAAACTTCAGCATTGGCTTCAATGTTCAAAAGGCAGTATTTACATTTCAATATCAGTCATATTGGTTCCCTATCATCTGCCAAACCTTTTCCCAACTATTTTGGGGTCGGCTTCCAGTCTAACCGAATGCAACTGAATACCAGTATTTTACGTGGAGCGACTGCCTATTTGACCTCCACAACCCAGTTAGTTCTGGGTAATACGATATTCTTTGGTAAGACTCCACTCCCCTGACTACCTGTAACGACTGTCAAAGATCTACAAATGACAGCCGGGAGGGACCAACGGCTTAACGTGCTTTCCCATCCATGAACCAACCTAGGCAAGCGCAGTATAACCTAAAGATCGACCCGAGCAGCTGTTATTATTTAGCCACGAGCTCCTCCCATATTGATTCCCTATGTAGATCTTAATTAATCAACCACAATAATCTCTTGGCATTTTGTGTATACTTATAGGTGCGATCGTTTATTAATCGCCCTGTCGGTTGTCGCAGTAAAATTAATTATTTCTTATTATTCAACATACATATTATTTATGTATATAGACATGCATACGTCTAATTTACAGTATCAGTTAACGCAGCAGAACATTCTTTACGCTATCAACTGCGAGGCAGTAACCATTCGATATCTGCCTGTCAATGCAAATGTGCCGCCATTAGCAGTTAAGAGTCCCACATATCCTTTACTTTATGTTTTAGTGCTGCAGGACCTGGTAATATTGTAGTACAAGGTATGGGGGTGTAGCGATCATCTGTTTAATGGGAATCAGTTAGAAGTATCTTGGTCTCTTTGTATAGAATGGCTGCAAGGATCAATTGGTGTTTTGAAATCTAAAGTGCTTTCAATAAGTTTTGTTTGTGTTGTAATATTTAATAGGGCTTGATCCTGCTTCCATTTCTTAAGTCGAAACTTATTTGAACCCCAGCTTTCTCCTCACATTTGAACCGTTACTTCTAGAAGAGATATCATCCTTCTCTTGCCTTATCCCAATTCATTTGGGGTCGGCGCAGCATGTCTTCTTGTTCCATATTTACTATTACTATTCTCGTCTTGACAGCAGACACCTCCTTTCGTGCCATATCGTCTTCCATCCATCTAGAAGAAATAATACTATCCAAAATATTTTAGCCAGCACTTTTAGCAAACATGTTGGTGACTAAAACTGCCCTTCGTTTCCCTGGTGAGTAAGGTGAATTACATAAACCCGCTGGCGCCACCACTTGTTCGTCTAATACCTGGCAACTTTGTGGAGAAAACTTATCATTATTTAGCAATAAGAATTACAAATATAGACCCGTGACTCACTGCAGACGCAGTCTATCTATTAATAACTGTCCTTTCCTGATAGTTTCACCTCACGCCTTATACCTATATAATGTACATATGTATCTATGTATGTGCAGTTAGGAGGACGATACCCCACGTGCGTGTAACCCAGTATTTATGATCCAGTTACGATAGAAATCTAGACGGAATGTCTGGCAGATATAGTAATAGACTGACAGTTTGAATCCTCTAGAAAATGCACGTGTTTATCTTTACTGAGTCTCGTTTTATGAAAGATATAATCTGTTTCGGTTGAAACTTTTACTAGCTAAGTCTCTCGTATACTTAAATAGTCCAAGCGATGCTTAATCGCTGATTAGATTTTGTATAATTATGTTTTCCTTAATTTGCCATAATCCTTGCTTCAATATGGCGTGATCACAAATCATCTTATCATCTAAGTAAATCTTCCAACTAGCACCAACATTCACTATCTCTAGCTCTTGCGACACAAACAACCAACGAAACCTGTCCCCAAAAACAAAAGTAAAAGTATCCTACAAGAATCCTTGTCAAAGGAAAAACACATGTAACCATTCACGAGCGTGTTGTTTAACAGGGGACAAGCCATAAAGTGGTGTACCTCCCACACGAGTTGGCGCGAAGGATAGCCATCGCACAAGCGCGCGCGCGGGCTCTGGCGCTCGCGAAGTCTCCGAATATTTTGCACAGCCAAATGTATGGCCGTGCTTGTGAAGAGAGGAATATGAATAACATGGCAAGAGCAAGTAGCAAAACTACTATAGTATCGTTGATCATTTGTATGGGGGACTTAATTCAATCTCTTGATATGTGGGCTCTGTTATATAAATAGACCATAGTAACTGACTATATTTATATACTTTTTAAGTCACTGCTTCATAAGTATAACCCACAAAGTACGAAATCGTGGACAGTTTCCGGTCAGTGGCCGCTTAATGGCTTACGATAATAATATAATTGTTAAGGCAAAACAATTTTTTGACTTGACCGGACATAATCTCGAATTTGAGGTTTTAGCAACTAGTTAAGCATATATTTTTCGGACCGCTACAATTAATTGAAAACTGATGTTTTTGTTTAATTGTGGGAGAAAGGGTGAATCTGCACATCGTATGACTCCTGAATGTTTCATGACTACGCCAGGCGCCCATGACGCGGGGAAACCCACCGTTTTCTTAGTATAAATCTTGTAGTGACATGTAATATTGAACAGTTCTTCCACGTACCATCACTTAAGTTATGCACACTTTGTCTTAACCAAATTTATTGTTTCTTGTTACAGGTAATTAAAATTCCGTATTGGCGCGCGGTGAGAATCTTAAAACATTAGTTATGTACTGCTTTGAAGCGGAGATCAAATTAACAGCTTTATATAAGCTCTTTACGACTCATTAAAATGGTGTTTGTGTTAATGTTGCATGTATTATTTAAATAGATTTACAATGAGGTTGGAATAGGAATGACCGTTTGACATCATTATGTGTTGTGACGTATTATAATTTCAGTTAAGTCACGGTAATAACTGTGAGTTACATTGAATATCCTATCTGATGAGCGATGACTCATCTGTACTATTTATATTGACAATTTAAATGCATTGAAGGTGAGAGATCACTTAAATATCCAGGCAATGAGCGAACAGAACGCGTGGTGGATTATGGCCCACCCCCTCTCAAAAAAATGGTCCTTTTCTAAAAGTGAAACGGTTTACCTTAAGACGCCACAGCGAGAGATCTAGCGACAGCAACCCCCATGTTTCCCTCCAACGGAACTTGGATGATTCAGTTCAGCTGTCAGTCGTGACAGTCAAAGAGATGATTGCGAGCAGGTGAGTGGGCTATTCGTGGTCTTCAGTTCTTCTTCTTAAGTCTTGTAAAGTAGAGACACTAGACACTGTAAACAAGTTTTTATTTAGGTTGCTAAGTACTGGTCTGACAAAATTAGAGTAATCGACATTTTTTCTCTCTTTATTTAAAAGGGCTTATTCAATTTGAAGATGTCGCCCCTGTAATACCTACACATATTTCAAAATATCAATCATTGTGGCATCTTTTTTTAAGTTTTTGTTGGGATGTATGTTAAACACAGAATGGACGGATGTCGATCAAGAATAGACCGGCCCTTAACCGAAATGAGTAAATAAGAGCTTTAATAACTAACGGCGTTAACCTTGAAGCAATAATTCCTCTCTTGAAATTGAAGAGCCTCACAATAGTCGATTCAACTTATGTCTGCTCCAATAATCGACTAGAGAATAATTAACAAACTCGCCCTTGACTGGTTTTGTTGTACAGTTAAAATAAACTTATCCACCGTTCAATAGTTACGTTATTACAACACTAGTATCGATAATTAGTCACTCCCACGTTGTGTTGCGTAACTGTAAGTACCATCACTAATTATTTATTAAATAAACATAAACTCAATAGAAAATTTAAGCAAAGTAAGCTTTATTAGTATAAGTTTAAGTAGCAAAGTTCATTGAACATGACTGTATGGCTGTTAAGTCATGTGGAATTGCGTATGCATAGTGCACAAAGGTTATGGTAAAATAATAGTAGAATATTTTAAATAAATAACAAAACCTTGAGCCACCGGTTTACGCCGTAATAAGACATTATTTACTCTCAAGATTACTTTAAAATTACTGTTCTTGGAGGCAATTATTTTTTGCTACTTCCAATAAATAAATAAAAGGTATGTCTATGACTCGTTTTATATACACCATAAACAACTAAAGAACTATTCATGAAAAAATACGGCCACTAAACTGTTCCCAAGTCACAATATTTACTACTTTAGCTTTGCCATCTACTAACTCACATTCATTAGAAAACAGCTGTAAAATAAATAATATAAAACAAAATTGCCGAACGCCATTAGTGTATAAATAACTGGCAACTAATTACGAATGCAAAGTAGTGCCATTTCTCACGGCTAGGGAGGCGACGTCTATAGGTGTCGACATCAAACAAAAAACAAAAACTATCGATAATTTTTCCTCACACTAACTTTGTGGTGTAATAGTTTGGTATAATTTGTGAGCGGAGCGACGTTAATCGCTCTGCTCACAATTGCGCATGCTATGTAATAGTTACAAAGATGGCAGAAAATGAGAGTCTGCCATGGTACCATTAATTCAATTTGCACCTCATCGGATAGACAATTGCGGAGACAGGCAACTTTATTGTCATACGAAAAGAAAGTTATTCACAATGTCTGCACACTAAAGGTATAGAAAACCCAAATAAAAGACGTAAAAAAAACATAAAGGATCAAATCTGACGGTCTAACAGTGAAACCGTTTCTGAATTAATGCCTTCGATTAAATTTAATTCAGTTTGGCTGGCCACTTAAGGATATAAATTAAGTTCTTTGAGTATTCTACTCAACTAGCTTTCACTTTATTTCCTTATGTCTTACTAGTGTTGAATGAATATTACCTAATTCAGCAACAACTATAATTGCAAATTAAATCAGATACCGCTGTCTAATAACTGCAATATTACCTTACATAGTTATCGAGTCAATATAAAGCACATATTTTATTATACTTCAAGTCACATATTTAGTGACTTGAATATAAATAAGGCGTTAATGTATTCATCGCCTAACTGTGGCAAAATCGCCGCAATTTTATGTCTTGGACCACGCCCTACACCACAGGGGTCCTCTAATTTATTTGAAGGCTCTATTACTAGACACCGAGTGGTTGGATAGGCTTTTTATTTATACACACACCGTAATACACACATATTTACATATAGACATAGCGCACTCGAACATTCCTAGTCGTTTTGCTGTTGTTATGCAGATTCGATTACTCTATCGTCTGTTCTGATCTTCTTACGACGTAAAATTATGAAAAATAAAGATATTCACGAAGTATGTACTATTCTTACAAGATGGTGGGTGTTTCCCTGAGTGGTTTTTAGTTTGTTGCTCGTCTGTCTGTCCTGCCCACGACTGCATGTTTATTGTGTTTCTAACACACCGTTTTGACGGCTTATAATGGTTTTATTGGCCATATATAAAGTTCTCCGTGTGTACAAATATGTGTATTTATAATGGTCGTAAATGGTCAGTGGCCTGTGAACCGGGTTACGTATGTTACCTATGATATATAGTTTTAATAAACCTTCTTAAGTTTCAAAACTATCGTGACATTTCATAAATATGTAATTTAGCAAAAAAAAAACAACACTATATTAAATGAACTCTTCGCTTGGCTTGTAAAATATGTTGTGTGAAATATGTTGCACTAAGTACTTCATTTTACCAGGAAGTTACCGCTGCGCTAATTAAATCTTTTTCATGTCTCTTTTTTAGAGAAATTCAATTTAAAACGTCGTACTCGTATGTACACCCTTAGCCATCTGTCACTCACGCAATGAACGATCTTTAGTTAATCCGGCTACCTATATGTATGTGTGTGTGTTTGTTGCATGCACTCACTAGTACGGCTTCTGATGATAGCAACGCTTGCACTTGCAATAGGATGTAACATTTATAAAGAGATTAGGTACTTTACCTACATGTACGCACAGCCACTCAGAAGTTAAAATTTCTTCGGTGCGGCTGTCATTCTTTCAGAGACCCCTATAATGCTATCTGGCAGTAGAACCTCAGGCAATAGCTTAGCAAATTCTGCAGACTTTCTGACGGATAAAGGCCAGCACACACTGAAGACGGCAGGGCAAAGCAATTTATCTTTACCTAACGTAAATTCATACGTAGCTAGAGGTAACAAGATTCAGATTTCAATTTTGATTCAATGTTTAGTGATCGACCTCAAGGCACTAAAGGGAATTTTCCTTCGCGACATTGAAGAGCGCGGAGAGGATGCCGCAGCGGAATGCGATGGCATGGGCTGGGACACGATGCCGTCATGCCGGCATGCCGTAGTCCTACCCTGCCGTCTCTGGTGTGGGCTGGCCCTCGACATGCCGCGGGATGACTCGGTAGCTGCCGGCATGACACGGTATCTCATAGGCCGCTGAAGTCATCACTGTGTGGTGGCCGGTGGCAAAATCGCCTGCCCTGCCGTCCCTGGTGTGCGCTAGCCTTTAAATGGTTTAATTGAAATTGAAATAATTATGTACATGCTTTAAGCTTGTTTGTGATCAGCAATCCGTTCACTAAACGATTCTGTTTCCTCTGACATTGTAGAGCTACAGCTCCAATTACAATGAATGGCTTATTATAAAAACTTATGATAATATGATTAGTATTAAGTATCTAGGATTCTAGGAATTTGGAATACCGACAAGTAACCAGGCTTTATATAATTAATTTAACACAGTTTCCCTTAGCTACGGGTAATATGTTTGGTAGTAGATACGCATAATTAATTCACTCCAATTCCTAGTCAGTGTTTGTACTAAATATTCAATTAATATTAAAGCTTATTACATGAACGCGTATCTAATGCAGGCGGCAATATAATTGTACATTTGAATAGGTAATTAACTAAGTCTTGTGAGCGATTGTTTCAATTTGAATTCATTAATTAATATCTGAACTGGATCTGCAGGTTCTCAGTCAGTTCTCATTTAAGATGTTGCATAACTTGAATAATATGAAAGTAATGCTATGGGTTCTGTAATGTACAGTATCTGTTCCGGTTCTTAACTTTTTGTCCGGTGCTTTTTACAAAATAGTTGTAGAGGCCATAGTTTTTGGAATCAAAGCATCCAGAATCAAAAGGTTTCAGGTTCAAAACCTGTTGTACAACGTGACTTTTCTCTGATATCTCTTAGTTACCCTAATAACTTACTTTCGCATAGCATAGCTTATCATCACACGAGTTTTCCCTGAAGAGTAAGGCAGGGGTGTACCGATATTATACCGGCATTTGCCAGTTTAAAGACTTGCGTGTTACGTAAATAAAGTTTAGAACGTGAAACTTTAAATAAGTACGTAATGGCACAATTTTGTTGAACATAATATGTATTAGCATGACAAGACAAAGTAGGCACGTACAAAGTTCAGCCATATTGGATGACAGGTTGTGTTTCTGAGTCAGATTCAGTGGGGTGCTCGTTCACACGTGAATTCAAGGTGACACACAAGGACAGCCTACCTGTACCTCTTACTTACTTGAGTTTCAGTTAGGGTTAAGTTGGTCTAGATATCGGGTTTACAAAATAAAATTGACTGGGTGACAAATCTCTATACTATTTCTACAAAGATTATAGATTTTAACAACATTATATAGCCGCAGTACTCTGCCTCTGCTGGTTAAAAGCTTCTCTAGTGGCTCGCCATTAAATTTGGTCTTTTGCCACTCCTATACATCGGATAGATTTGTTATCTATTAAAAAAACGGGAAGGATTTATTGTTGTCAGCTGTGAGACTAATACAATTTCGTAGTCAAAATTAATACAAAATACGTACGTAGGTACTCATGTTTCAGTAAA
This sequence comes from Eurois occulta, assembly GCA_950022335.1. Classification (NCBI taxonomy): domain Eukaryota; kingdom Metazoa; phylum Arthropoda; class Insecta; order Lepidoptera; family Noctuidae; genus Eurois; species Eurois occulta. The sequence continues at coordinate 1,351,966 of OX465496.1, forward strand.
GTTGAGACGCAACCTTACATTATCTTTCCTTTCTGCAATTCTAGATCCTTTGAAAAACTTTGACTAACATGAATACAAAGCTGACCGACCATGCGTCCACTAGTTGCGATCAACACAAAAGTTTTGCATGTCTCATAACTACTTTACGACTGCTGTGACACGCGATTGGTAACTGACCTCTATGGGAATGAAGACAGGGTAAAATATGACAGGGAAACGATGGCAACAGGGGAATTAGTTATGGTAGGTCAATGAATGAACGGTTGGATAAAGCCGACGGGGTCATTTTGGCGGTGGAATGAGGATTTGTGAACGGTGACAGGGTAAAGATGGCAAAAGAATTTATTCTGGCACCCCAATGATGGCAGGGAAATAATACCAGAGGAATGATGCCATCGGATATCTGACGGAGATAAAGACACGGTAGTGACGCCAGGAGAATAAGGACAAGAATTTTGACAAAGTAAACATGACAGTGATGTTTCGGTAATGACGGTACGATACACCACTCTGAAATATCATTCATTCATTCATTCATTCATTTATTTATTCATTAACAATTTACATTGTGTTGAATAAAATTATTACATGCAGAAACAAATACATTTAAAAGCCTATTAAAATAAAAGTGAAATGTTTAGTTCGAGAATTGATTGAATTAATGCTACTTAACATACTAGCGTCTCCTTCACCAAGTTACATGAGAATCAAACTCCTCAATTGAATGTAACAAGTCTATAAGTTAGGTTTAACATATCCTGGCCCGAGGTGACGTCGTAGTCAGCTGTTACATGTTTGTTTGGACGTAAAAAACATTCAATGAGACACGAGTAAGTGTGAGTTCAACGAAGTGAATGAAGAGTCACTTACACTTTGATAGTCCTATTGGAATACTATGTGGATGATAAAGTGGTGGAGTAGGAACATGGCGAGTTCTTTGTTAAAATCCTGTTTTATTTAGATTTATTTGGTTCCGCTCGCTTGAACATAAAGTATCCTCCTAATAGACTTAAACCTAATCTTTTGATTAGGACTAAGCTTATTAGGATACTATTGATTGTCTAGCTAAAGATCAAAATCCCATGGTTCTCTACTCGTAACCTTAATGTATACGAGCAGGCTTGACTCTCAAAACAATTAGGTACATTTTATTAGGATTTATCAAGTCTGTGCATATTATGTTGGGTTTAAACATATACTTACTAACGATCTTAAAGATCGTGTAGATTCTATAACATTCAGATAGTCTACGATGATTGTGTGTTAAAGCAGCTTCGCAAGTATTAGCGACATCGTTCTGTTGAAAAGTGATGGTTATTGTGACTGTAGAGGTTCAGATTGGCGCTGAGCTGTTCAACTGGTTGGTTAGCAGCCTATGATGGTGTTTATGTGATTGTACTATTGTTATGGGCTACGGCTAGGAATTAATAGAAGTGTTTATTGGTACTAGGAGAAAATTCATTGCGGAAATAACAGCTAAAAATTGTAGTATTGTTGCAACTTATAAGGATTGAGTTTGAAATAAAGGTTTCAGAGGTTTTGGATGGTAAAAAATGAAAAACAGAAGAACAGTTAAACATTAAACTCATCATATATTTACAGCATCACAATTATTTCCTAATCCATCACAACCAGCGTCTCTAACAATACGTCATCAGTTCATCAATGGTACAGGACTTGTAGCAGCACTCGTCGACGGGGCCGCGTTTGCCGCGCATGCCAACCAGCGCGGCCGCCGGTGGCCCCCAGCTGCCGCGCTTGTCCTCCTCGGGCCCCCAGCACAGCGAGGCCAGCGTCTGGGCCAGGTGGCGCCCGCAGAACACGCCGCGCCCGCCCGCCGCCGGCGTGGCTACACACACGCAGCACAACAGCGCCACACATAACAACACTAACTTCAACATGGCTGCTTTACTGAGGGATGATCTACTGCTCGATGTGATGCTCCCAATAGATGGGGTTGGAATGTGTTCTTCCCTTAGATTACTACCCTTTTATACCTGGATGTAATTCATTAATATTCTGGTGCTTACGTTTTTATCACGTGAACGTGTGTAGGTGACGTCCTACGCATAGCACTCATTATCTTACCGCTTTATAAGTGAATGATGTTTATTTTGTAAATTGGTTTTCACAAACACTTCTACAATTTTTTTTGATGAAAATATTTTACAAGTTAGATGGGGTCATTGTTTCCTATCCGACTATTCTGAAAAGAAACAAACTCAGAGGTCACCATCGCTTTTAAAGTCCAGACATATAATATAATCTTGGTCAAGCAGAAGCAACGAGTACCCTTAGGTACAGATTAATAAGTGATATGATCTTTTATAGAACTAACCACAGAGATTTCTGGGACCAGTCCAGTCAGTGCACGTATTTGTCAGTTATCGTGTAGTTCAACTCATACTTCAACGACGCGACGAACAAGAACAATACCAAAGGAAGGACATTTGGGAAGGCCGCATAAAGTACTTAAACTGCCAAATAACAGTTAAAACAAGCTGCAAAAAAGAAATGACCGATATAGTCCTCACATGTACAATAATAAAATAGAGAAATAAAATAGAGAAATTAAATACATATTTTAAAGTTTTATTCCTCTCATGAGACAAATACAGTCGCCAATGTTCTGTTGGGAAGTTAGACTGCCACTGATGCAGCTGCGACCTGCCAAATGATGTAGCTATCATACGAGGCTTTCTACGCGACCGTCCATAAGTCCTTATAGAACTGTGGCGCTAGTGCGTTTAATCAAACCTCACAGAATGAATAGCTAACTAACTTTACTACTATCGTTTTAAGGCTTACATCAGCTTGATTCTGATAGGTAGATTTGAAGCCGTAAGACATTGCAAAATGGAGAGAAGTTATAAGTTTTTTGTGGGTTACAGGAACAATGGTAGACAATCCAAAGATAGTATTGTCAAAGAAGTTCTTAACCGTTAACATTTTACTTATATACACTTGGGAGCAAATAAATCGAGCCACTTCCTTTTTCACGCATTATGGTAATTATTTTTGGTATTAAGGAACGCATCGATTCGAAACATATATCGCCTAAAAGGGTATTTAATAACCTTTACAATGAGGGTAGTTAGTTGTCAAAATTTCATTTTTATTAAAGTTTAAAGGGTAGAATAAAATTATCGCATTTAATTTGCTTATGACATTTTTATTGTACTCTGTTAAGAAAAGATTAAATTTGAGGTTTTTGTTAATCATACCCATATTACTTGTTATTGTTGTCTTTATCTGTGTCTGTGTAATCAAAATAACCTGATAAAATGGATACTACACCGACGGAAGCTGCCCAAGTTGTAGCTTTACTTGAGGTTGGACACGGACAACGTGAAGTGGCACGCAGACTTCATTTGAGTCGTTCAAAGGTACAGCGGGTATACCGCAGGTATCTGGAGACTGGTGCTTTTGTTCGGCGACCTGGAACTGGCCGACCACGGGCAACAACAGAACGTGACGACCGCTTTATTGCAACCAATTCGTTGCGCGACCGTGGACTTAATGCTGTTCAGCTACAGCAAGCGTTACGTGACGTTCGAGGAGTCGCAATCAGTAGGTGGACAGTGAGACGAAGACTAAAAGAACGAAATTTAACATCACACAAACCAGCAACTGGCCCAAAATTGACTGTAGCTCATCGCCGATCTCGCTTGGAGTTTGCTCGAGAACACATTAATTGGACGTTAGAAGACTGGAGGTCAGTTTTGTTTTCTGACGAGTCAAGAATCTGTCTTTTTAGCAATGACGGGAGAAACCGAGTGTATAGACGTCCTGGTGAAAGATTTGCCCAATGTTGCATTCGAGAAACGGTGAGTTTTGGTGGTGGTTCTTGTATGGTGTGGGGAGGAATTTCTCTAGACGGAAAAACGGAACTTGTCTTCGTCGACCCCGCCAACGATGGCAGTGGTAGACGTGGATTAACAGCTGACCGATACATAACTGACATTCTTGAAAACCACGTAATGCCGTATGCTGGTTTTGTCGGAGAAAATTTCTTGTTTATGCATGACAATGCGAGACCTCATACCGCGCAGATCGTTACGGAATACTTGTCTGCGATCGGGATTCAACAAATGGTATGGCCAGCACGAAGTCCCGATTTGAACCCGATCGAACACCTATGGGACGAGCTAAAACGGAGAGTCCGAGCCAGGGTTCCCGCTGTTTCATCCATTCCCGAGCTTAAAGTCGCTGTGCTTGAAGAGTGGGAGAACATACCACAATATGTCATCGTAACGCTGATCAGATCGATGACTAATAGGCTACAAGAATGTATCAGGGCCCGGGGGGGTAATACCAGTTATTAAGAATATTTTTTTTGCAATAATTTTGTTTTTTTATTGTTTTTATGGACTGTTTTAGCCCTACTAAATTTTCTATCAAAATTACCATTTTTCTTGCAGAGCCAATAATTTATCATTCAATAAGGTTATTATTCAATAATTTACCCTCATTGTAAAGGTTATTAACTAAACTTTTAGGCGATATATAGTTCGAATTGATACGTTCCATATTACCAAAAATATTTACCATTTTACGTGAAAAAAGGTAGTGGCTCGATTTATTTGCTCCCAAGTGTACATACAGATACAGATACAGTTGATACAATAATAAACGTTGAACGTGTCGATTCAACAAATATCCAAGTCTAGAGCTATTTTACGTCAAGTTACAAGAAAAGCGTGGGCAGTACCTACCAGGGCCAGAACCTACACATTGTAAGGCGTCAAATTGAAAGTGCATATTAATGAGTTATCCCTTAGTATAAAAGGGTAGTAATCTAAGGGAAGAACACATTCCAACCCCATCCACTGGGACAATCACACCGAGTAGCACATCCATCCCTCAGTAAAGCAGCCATGTTGAAGTTAGTGTTGTTATGTGTGGCGCTGCTGTGCTGCGTGTGTGTAGCCACGCCGGCGGCGGGCGGGCGCGGCGTGTTCTGCGGGCGCCACCTGGCCCAGACGCTGGCCTCGCTGTGCTGGGGGCCCGAGGAGGACAAGCGCGGCAGCTGGGGGCCACGCGCGGCCGCGCTGGTTGGCGTGCGCGGCAAGCGCGGCCCCGTCGACGAGTGCTGCTATAAGTCCTGTACCATTGATGAACTGATGACGTATTGTTAGCGAAGCTGGTTGTGACTAATTTGAAAATAATTGTGATGCTGTAAATATATGATGAGTCTAATGTTTAACTGTTCTCTTGTCTTTCATTTATTTAGCATCTTAATCTCTGGAAACCATGGCTTTTAGAAATATTACCCTTAGGAATTGCCAAAAACATTTTTAGCAGAAATTTTCGCAACGAATCTCCTAGTATCAATAAACACTGCTAATCCTATCCCATAACAGCAGTACTAAAAACAAGGCAGACCATCATTGCCTTCTAACCAACCAGTTGAACGGCTCCGAACTAATCTCAACCTCGACGGTGACAATAACATCACACCGGTCCACACAAACGATGTTGCTAGTACTGCTATGTTGTGTTAACGCACAATCATCGTGGATTATGTGTTTATTACAAAATCATTGAGAATTGTTTCGAGACGGTAATGTCCAAAACAGGTTTTACGATGCGGGTTAGATTGTGCATTTTTTTTTGCAAGTCCAGCCATCTATCTATCATGTGGAAAGAAAATATATGATGAGTTCAAATCTTTAACTGGTTGTTTTATTTCGCCAGTAGCTCAGCCCACCCGATATACCCTGGGTTTGATTTGATGGGGTCATACTACCGGCGGCTGAGTGTTGCTCTCTCAGATTTTCACTGAAAACCGCATTTATTAACCACTGTAACTTTAATTTGTTTTACGAATACCCTGCTTACTACTTACTCGGCAGTTGGCAATTTGGCATAGTACTGTTTCTCCCGGTAGGTGATCTCTATCCAATCATTTTATAGCGACGAGTTTCTACATTGAATGTTCCAATGCGTTCTAAACCAGTACTATCTTGATGCGTGTTTATCCAACTACATCCACCTCCACAGCGCGTCTCGGCGTCATAACGTCTAACGCAATAGCAAAAATTAATAGCATTTATCTATCGGTGTTAATATGATAATCTATGTAAGCCTAGCTCATAACTAACCGCCTCACAGTTAATTATTTACTGCGTTTATAACTTGCGTAGTCTGACAGCTCGATAAGATATAATTGATAAATCCGTGATTTTCTTTCACGCAAATATTAACTTCATGAGACTCTTTGCTAACGAGAGGTGTGAAACTTATGCCACCATTACGTAAACAAATATTACTAGTGCCTTCTTACGGTTCCGTACCTCAAAAGGAAAAACGGAACCCCATAAAGTATCACTCGCGTGTCTGTTTGTCTGTCTGTCGGTCTTGTACAATTACACAATTGACTCCGAAACTACTGGACTGATTGAGTTATATGTAAGTCGGTGACCCAATTTTTTTTTACTTTTTGGTGGTAATTTAGAAAATAAAAAAAGAAGTTTTGAAAACTATATTGTGTTACATGTCCGTCATATGACGACAGGCCGTGTCGACGGCGCGTTCGTGTTCCACGCGCGCCTCAAAGAGATGTCAAAACACCGGAGGGGGTCCGCAATGGCCGATGCCTGCTGAGGCTGCGGGACTGTTCGAAAGAGATACCGCGGCCCTGGAACACAAAGGGCAAAGAAGGAACAGGATGGGTTTTAGTCAGTAAAAGTCTGACACTCCCTTCCGCTCCGCCCAGAGCGGGAGGCCCTCCATGATTGCCCCCCCCCCATTTGATGATTTCCCATTCCAAAAAAAAGGGCTTATTATGAACATCTGAAATATATATTTTGTATAATTCTTTAAGTTATTTAAGAAAATAGGCAAAAATTTACGATCCCCCCAACGCCACCCCCCCCCCCCCTAACTCCGATGTAATAAAAATAGCGATACCTAAATAGGCAAAACATTATTGCTCTGTTGTATTTACGCATTAATTAAGGTGTAGTTTAGTGATGGTGAAAACCGGCATTTACATCTTTGTTCAAGTATCGTGTTGTTAAGAGGCTTTCATGAATGGATCTGCCTTCAGTAATGCGGATAATTATATCTAACCTTGAGCATCGTCTCGCAGTCAAAGCTCATTATTTCAGATAATTCATTCAAGTATAACATGATGTCATCTTGGCCTACTTATAACTCCTACACATAAATACACATAATTATATCTTTACATCTTATTTTATGTACCTACAATCTATGCAAATAAATTTTACTTTACATGTATGTAGGTGTATCATTTTATAAGACGTTTACCCTTGTTACTTAGATGAGCTTACTGAATTTAAATGCTCTATTTCACATCGGAGTATAAAAGCTCAATGTATCTAATGAAGTAGCACCTAATGAGTTCTTAGCCATATTATTGTGCAGAACACAGTCTTATCATTTTAAAACTCAAGCTCCTTGCTTAGTTGTGCACTTGGAAAAGATAACCCATTTTTGTTGATCTAACAATTGCAGCAATTCACATAAGTTAAATGGAAAGGTCGTACTTTCTCTCAATCATCAATATGACCTGGTATGTATTTGAATAGTTGCAAACAAAATCAGCAATTTGTACAATCTACAATAACATTCATAAATGAGGATCGTAAAAACTATCAATTTTATGAGCATTAAGAATTTATGAGTGGCGGTCTGGGTGGCTGTGCACACGATGGCCCACTGTATAGACGATGGTAGAGGGTTAAGTACGTTCGTAAATCAAGCAGATAAAACCAAGTTTCAATGGTCGCTTTGTTAATTATAAATCGATTTATTTGATTAATTCAGTCTTTGGAAATTACTGAGCGGAATAAAATCATTGTTGTGAGTTGTGACTATCTCTGGCAGTAAACTTTGCCTTACAAATAGGAATTTATTAGGCTAGAAGTAATGTTTGGGTGTTATTTGAATATACTAGTAATTATCTTATGGTTTACTTGAGAAATACGTAAACTGCCCCTACATAGCATTTCTTAGCTTAAGCTTAACTAAAGCCGTTGCCATGAATTAATCAAGATCTTGCAGATAACTAGTAAGTAACTCAACTCAATCTTTCCAGAAGTTCTGTCATCTGATCAGCTAGTTGGTGCTGAAGCACAAGTCTATTCCTCGACTGGTGCTTCAGCACCAACTAGCTTACCCCGAAGGTCGGGTTAAAGAAACTACTGCCCTTATGTCCGCCGCACGCCAGACAGATCTGGGCTACCTTTTGACCTATTTGAGAAACTCTAAACATAATTAACGTATCTAGCCGCTAGCACTTTAAAACATGGGTAGGTACATATATACATATCTCACGCCTTGTTCACACGGGAGAAGGCAGAAATTAAAGAACGCTATGTGCTACGAGCCTTACCTACTCATTTTACTTCGACCACGATTAGATCAGGTCATACACGCACACTGGTTACAAGTACACATATCTTACCTTGCTTTAGAACATAAGCATTTCACCAGTAAGTTCCTTCTAGAGCGTTCAGACTTTTTCTTTACACATTACCCCACACTAGGAATTTCTACTGTATTGTGGGTACGTTTAAAGACACATACACAAACAGCCAGACCCAGAACAACTACCTGTAGGTCATACAAATATTTGTTACGTGCGGGAATCGAACCCGCGACACGCAGTGCAGGAGCCAATCGCTCAGCCACTGCGCCAACCGTGCCGTCAAACTCGAACAAACTTCGGCGGACATCTGCATCGAAAAACAGATTCAAATGACATTTCCATCCAACACTCCACATTAGTCCCTTACCACAGACTCAAAGATTACCAAAGATTAATAATCAGTATAAATTAAGAGTAGTTAATAGAAACAAGACGAGTTATCGCGCTATCTCGCGATCAGACGATATCTAGTGGCTGTTAAGTGGCCGCCATTGTCTCACAGCTTATAAACGACGCTGATAATCTTATAGATTTATTGTTAGATACTGCTCGGTGTAGGTACGGCCGTACGGGGAGCGGATTATGTAGATGCAGGGTTAAAAATCCTTTTTGATTTAGAACTTAGAATTGGAGTTTTTTTTTTTAACTTTCTCTGAATCCAAAGTTCTTCCGATTTAGATATCTTTTCCTAAATGATTTAAATGATTTAACTGAGTCTACACCGGGCGGTGTAGGCCTCAACAATACTTCATGATGTGCTTTACGTCAATAAGCTTACTCAGTCAATTCAGCCTATCGTAGTCCACTGGTAGACATAATAATATGCTGCTCCCAATTTGCACCACAGCACATCCGCGTTCTGCATCCGCACCAAGCCACCTTTTGAAAGATTGTCGGTCTATCTAGCTGGGGGGCGTCCTAGGTTATAGGCACAAACGCCATTTTTTTTCGATGTGGAAATCCTCAATAAATGTCGTCCGGCCTGAGGAGCTACCATAACTTAGGCTCGTTCATGTCCCAAAGATTCACTATCGTGTTCTATAAACCTTACTAATACCTACTTACTTACCTACGAGCTTTACTATTCATGTGTAGGTTATACATGCATAGCTCGTTCGATCTACTTAATGATTTAAAGCACACGAACGCATTAGCCGTCGGCTCCATTCGGCTTCAGTCGGCTTCACTCGGCGTGATCCCATCATATTACTATTAAAAGTCATCGCTCGTGACTCTAGCACACAATTATGCATTTTGGGTGTGGTGCAAGTGATAGTCGGGTAGCTTTTTATGGACATTCGTTATTGCTATTCATTTAATTGCTATGTTGGTTTGGCACTGTTGTGATTTTTTTATGAAATCACAATCAGTACTGATTGAATAAATAAGTCAGGACAATCCGTTGAAATGCCTGCCCTTCACCACTTCCTAGTTCCTAGTGTTGTAGCTGGTGAAAAGAAGTAGTTAACACGAATGTCCAAAAGTGTTTAGTGGGCTACCATCGCAATTGTGGTTTAATATGTTTTAAATAAGTAAGTACTTACTATACATTAAGGTAGTCTATACAACTAAGGGCAGGGGTTGCTTTTATTCTTGAGAATCTTTAATATACGTATACTTAATAGAAAAATCGCTTCCGCCGCCTCCTCGCTCTTTCTCGGCACTTCGGCAGTATTAAGTGTAGTGCAGCTCTAGGCGGTATCACACCTTGAGTTGTAGCTCGATACTCTGCATTATCGACACGCCAGCCTCCTTCTCCGTATTGATTGAAATAATACGTAATTATATGATATCCTTCTCAACAATACAGCCCCTGGAATAAAATAAGAGGAAAAAATACGGCTTTGTTGTTTTAAAATTTTCCGTGTTTGGCTTCGGGGAATCTGTAACTAGGACTTATTTTAAAAACAAAAGCGGTCGTCGAAAAACGTGCACGGTAATGATAATTTTCTCACGGAGAAGCAAACCAGCTGCTAAAACAACACAATAAAATTAACAGGGCAACAAATCATACAAATTAAATTTCTACAAGTTGACACAACAATTACGAATACAGACATTAATTTCCGCAACAAGTTATACAAAATAAACAAAAAATTCGTAGCTAGCAACAAATGCGCTACATTCCACGCCCGCTGCGCCCACAATTATAATTGCCTTAACCGCTACACGTTATAAATCTTTCACCAAGATGAAGATTAGGCTGTTTGTAATAAAAATAAACATTCCCTTGCCACAGAACGCGATGATAGTATGACAAATTAATCGGAACGCGACCGACGCTTTGTAATATTTGAAAATAGAACGTCGCGTGGCTGAACGGCTGAACCGCGTCTGGCCGTTGCGGCAATTTTCTAAGCATGTGTAATGTAATACTAATAATAGATGAGTGTTATTAATTTCAGTTTCAAACACTCATTCATGACGCTTTTCGTAGCAGACATGATAAGAATTTCTGAGGAAAATAGATGTTTTTTCAAGACGCACCGTCACGCGTCGTGTCAAATGATGTTGATGACAGAAACACGAGTCTGGGCTAAATTCGAAGAGGATTACCTAACATTTTCACGTCAATTTATATCTTTTCAAACATTTACAGAGAAATTACTACCTAAGTATATTTTTCTGAGAATATGTAGGGATCAAGGAACATAGTATTTACCAACACGTGCTAAGTTGGCGACATTTTGGCTAAAGAATAAATATTAATATGTATGATTAAGATAACGAATAGACATTTTATTACAAATTCAATTAAAGTGTTCAGTCTCTTCACGACCGGTTATCAGCAACTTGTGACTTACAAACGACACTTTCTTCAATATCGTGTTGTTTGACAGTACAGTGCAGACGGACACTCGCTCATAATCTGAAATATTATAATTAATAATTCATAATTCCATTTTCAAATAATTCAAATTAAGATAACGATGTTTCATTTTTTTCGTCTGGTAACTTTATCACGGGCTCTTATTGATGATTGAATTTGTAAATACAGAATGTCTTGTCTGATTTAACGTTTTGTTAAAATCTTTTCTTGTGTTCAATTGTTTTCAAAATTGTTGTTCAATTTCATGGTCTTAATGAAACTGTTAGGAAATATTCCCATAAGCATTACGCTCTGGGAAACGGATGCTGCTCTGATCTTTTGCTATCATCAATATCAATTGTCTACAAAGCAAAACGTTTGCAACACAGCTAATGCACAGAAGGCCACACGTCTGTGGTATCAAACCTAGTATAAGCTGGTCTCTTATTCTATTGCAATTCTGTCTGTGGTACGCTAGGCCAGCTCGGGTAGGTTCTGCACAACGTTCAACACTCAATAAATTAGAGTATTTACTGGCAGTTTTCAACTGTACAGTACAGAAGTTTTTAAGTCATCATAAACTTAGATTTCAAACTCTTGTACCTAATTGCTTTCTAAATTTCATCCACATTTTTGACTGTTGTCAGTTTACCTACTGACTTGTTTAGTTAACAGCTTAAGCAGTTTAAGAGCGATTTCCGTGTACAACGTGCTTTAAATTATTAATATTGTTATGTCAAAGTAAAATTTACTTGCCGAGTCGTTAAGTTATGGCTTATTGTGCTCAGAGCACAATGGAGGAAAGTAGGTAGGTACGCCAGTCGTACACTGAAAGAGTTCTCTGATCACCTGACGTTCGATTAAAACTGTTGTTTTTTATGTGCTATTAATTGGTTGTTTATTCGACGTTGAATAGATTTTACGTCTTAGGTGACAATATACGTAAACAGATTATTGAATTACAGGGGGTCTAAAATGGCCTTAAAGGGTCTTAAATGGTCATAGACATACCTACTATTATGAGTTGTCACCTTATGACCATTTTACGAATTTAAACGTAATTCATATTATGATTCTGCTAAAGCGGCCATTTTAGACCCCCTGTTCATAGTTGTAAAATGAGTAGCTAGCTAATATCAATGAAGATTGTGAATGAAGTAGTAGAAAGATTGTAAATTATGAGCAATACAGTATTGTTAAGTTGGTAGTTAGTTTAGCTGTGGTCTGTAGCTTTCCAAGTTGTAGGTTGCAGCTATAGTATCGTTTGTACTAAGTACCTGCTGTGCGCTGTCAGTGTGACCATGGGTTTTCATTAAACTAAAAACTAAAACCTTAAATAAATGCAACAGCAGGAACAAATCCCACTATTTCCTCCACGCGAAAGGTAAGTAGTTAACTAACCTGCACAAGCAACAATGCAGCTTTAATGGCCGAACAAGTGGCCCACGTTTGCGGGGTAATAAATTCATATAAACGCCTTTCCTATGAGGCGTGGCTTATAATAATAAGTTCATAACCTTAAGTACCCCATTTAACGTATAAAATGGTTGCATCATTAAAAACCTATTCTAAACTACAGTTAAATCATAATTATGTTACTTTTACATTGCACCATCAGCGATCAAGTGATCTGAACCCTATTAACCTCTATCTAGTCGATAGCCGCCCCAGAATAGTTAAGAAATACTAGGAATACGGGAAATTAGTTTAGCATTAGTTAGCAGTACTTAGAAACATGAATCACGATGTATATTAGCTACAGAAGTTCAACTTCAGGAGACGTATCTCTTGAATATAGCATAAAGCGCTTCGCTATTCTTCTTTATTTGTGTGGTCCTTCGCGAAGTTTTCATGAATGAACTTAGAGCTTGTACAGTTCAGAGATCAGACTTCTACTGTTCGTACTAACCACCCACACCCAGTAGTCATCTTTTGGTCAAATAGCGAACGTATTTTGAATCTTTAAATGGCTGCAACAGATGCCTATGCTAAGCTACGCCAGAGCCCTTTCTAACGGCTCCAATAAAATAAGGTTCAGTAGAATCTGGCTTATTCTGGGAGAATAAAGTGGGTCTTCTGTCATACTTCTTCCTTGTCTAAACGGACACACACAGCCAGACAAATTGAATTCATCAGTGCATTTTTGAATCTTTAAATGGCTGCAACAGATGCCTATGCTAAGCTACGCCAGAGCCCTTTCTAACGGCTCCAATAAAATAAGGTTCAGTAGAATCTGGCTTATTCTGGGAGAATAAAGTGGGTCTTCTGTCATACTTCTTCCTTGTCTAAACGGACACACACAGCCAGACAAATTGAATTCATCAGTGCATTTTTGAATCTTTAAATGGCTGCAACAGATGCCTATGCTAAGCTACGCCAGAGCCCTTTCTAACGGCTCCAATAAAATAAGGTTCAGTAGAATCTGGCTTATTCTGGGAGAATAAAGTGGGTCTTCTGTCATACTTCTTCCTTGTCTAAACGGACACACACAGCCAGACAAATTGAATTCATCAGTGCATTGTAACCGAGACAAATGGCGTTTTTATTGAAACCGTCGCGCCTGATGCAAAATAATGTAATGTCACCGCTATGATTTTAATATCACTGACAACGCGGTACTGACATACTTAGCGAGATGGTTCTTTTACAGGAGTCGGAATTAATGGACCATCAGTGTGTGTTTCTCAGTAATAACATGGTGTTCAATGAGATCAGATAAAATGAGGTTTGTTCTCGCAACATTGTTAGTATTTAGAAAGTCTTTCTGTGTGTTTTAGTCTTCCCAAAGTTCGTAATTAAATTGCATTATTCTAAATGATTAAGTCTATTATACAATCTTATTTCTTACTTAACTAAATGACGGTTACGAACTCCCAAGAATTCAATTTATAATCTTCGTTGACCCAACCTCATTGACAATTCATCTACAAGATTGAATCCCAAAGCAAACGCTTTCTCCGTTGAACTGTGAACCCTTGTAACTTCATATTAGTTGTCTTATCAGTTGGCCATGGTTGAGCGAGTGCTGCCCAGCTGCCCAGGCTCTGGCAAGCCATCCGTCAATGGAGCTCAATTCATCTCCCTTATCGGTAATGTATTCCACACAATCGATGAATCGAGCCCATGTGTGTATTGTTCACGAATTTTGGGATAAGTGGATCTCGGAAAATGTTTGTAAATAGACAGGTATGAGGTAAGGTGATCGATTAAATTGTTTTGTTGATCGTGAGTGTATTGGTGTGGATGTCAAAGATCAGTTGAGATGTTGTGTTCTGTGAATGTAGGTACCTATAGTACGCCAAATTATTGCGTGAGTTGAAGTTACGCCTAATAAAATTTCAAACTCTGAAAGAATCCGAAGTTATTGAACTATCAAGTTCCTAGAAAGATAGAGGGTGGTGAGGGTTGGTAAATAATATCATAAAAGTGAGAGGAGGAGAAATGAGTCATAGAGATGTTCATAATACTGAATACCCCTCTTACTCACAGGGGGAGAGCAAACACCAAACATTAACAAACGCTTGAAGAAATTAATGAAACTAAGAAACATCCGTAATAGATACACAACCAAGCTGCATAAATTAGACTCGTAGTTAAATCCTACTCTGATTGAGAACAGTAGGTTAAAGATCTACACAATTGACAACAAAATAAACCTCAGTATTATCTTAAACTATCCTAACATCATTACCACATACAACACCAACTAATTTACAAACAAACACGACTCTAATAAACCAAAATGCTTCCATTAACACGAATCGTGATCATCCAGCAATCGTGAGAATGTTAGCCGAGTTGCGAAACACTCGAGTTGACAGTATCGAGTCGACCAGGCGAACGATAATCGATTTAATGACGGGGGACGCAATCGATTTCGAATGTATAATGCAGGGCAGGAGTAAGGAGTTGTTCGTAAAGTTCACCTAGGTTGTTATTTATTGAAAGTTTTTCGTAGTATTAGGGTTTTGTCCAGAACATAATTTAACATCACGCCCATAGTCCCCAAAGGGTTTGGCAGAAGTGTATCCACATTTTAGCGCAGGGGGTGAAACCATTATTATCAAACAGGCAGTAGTCCCGACTCTGGGCTACCGAGAAGTTCCTGATGGGAAACCCAATAACAGTTTGCCTGATATGGAAATCGAATTCAAAACCTCTATCTCAACAGTTGTACTTGCGACCAGTAGTCCAAAAAGCAGTTTAAGTCAGGTGGAAATGGCAAAATAAGTCTTCTATTCTAGAGTCGGTTAAAACTTTCAGAGATTAGAGAGAAACGCATTAACATTTCTTCCATTTCAATTTTCTACCGTCTTGGATTACCTTATTTCAACTTAATATTCCACACAAATAGAAGTACATAATTCATCGATTTAAATACATAACCACTAGGCATACAATGTTAACCCTCCCAAGATCAAAATTCCAAAGACGCTTCCATTTTCACGACCATTAAATTTAATAACCCTATAATTTCGTCACTGTTTATTAACCCTCCAAAGTTTGGAAAATCAAACGCCAATAAAATGTGGACATTATAGCTGCAGGGTTGAGCCCTGAAGTTTACTGAGAGCAGTGATGCTCCGATCCGATACTTTACAGTATCGATTTATCATGATACGATACTTCGATATTTTGGATCGTTAGTAAAATAATACGACAAAGGGGTAAAAGATAGCGTGACAATTAACATGGGACAAGGGCAGGGAGATGAGGATGACTTAAATATAGGACAATTGCTTGCATCGGTACAAAAGTACCGGTATCGGAATGAATGAATCGTATTGTACAGACGCCAGCACATCAAGCTACTACAATCTGACAAATTTCTTTAATAGATTTTCAACTTTATCTCTAAAGTATTAGGTTCACGGTTGGTTGGGAAAATCTGACAGTTTTGGGTAGGTTGACCTGCTGGCGTCTGTACATACATTGTTATAAATGGCTTGATCAGTCAATTTGAAGGAATGCAAAAAGAGAGCACAACAAAAGTACTGGATTTTTTTAAATTAATAAGTACGATACGATGCTTGCGCTTGTATCGACCCAAAGTATCGATAAAAATGCAAGTTTCGTACACCCCTAACTGAAAGCTTCAGTTAAATGAATTTGTACTTTGAAAGTACAGACGCGCACAGCGTTTGTTACATGATACTGTTGATGTTGGCAACCCTGTTTGTTGGGAAGTTACAGCAAGGATTCGGATGGATGCTCGTTTCGGATTTTTGTACTGAAAAAAAGTTATTATTTTGGTTAGTTTGTACAATGAAATAAGTGAGCAAAAACTTTGTGAGTTACTGAATTTTGGTAGGTACAGGTATTCATTGTTGCACCATAATTATGCAAAAAAAATGTTTTGTAAAAATATGTTTTGATTTTTTTTCCTGGGTATTTAAAAAAAGTAAAACAAGAAAGAATTATAAAAAACACTGTGCTGAAAAAAGATCTATCAAACTCGAACTTGTGTAACCGACGACGCTACACCACCGAAGCCCGCGGCGTCCAGTGATCCAGACGTTTCATTAGTATCCCAACACTATCCACCACTCAACTCTGGTCCCTCACCTCACTACAAATTCTCCCTTTAAACCCCATAGCTCAAACAACCAGCAAGGGGTGGGAGCTCAACACAAACTGGCCAATAATTTGTACGCGCGTAATTCCGCACTAGTTGTTCCCGTCAGTTTGTTTGACGGAATTTGCATAGTTATTAGCCCCGGCGTTGTTTATTTAATAGTGGATATTTGTTTTATTTCTCCGTTACAAAGGGGAGCTTTTTAATTATTTTGGGATTAAAGTGATTGATACTATAGTTCATAGCAGCGTCGCATACAATGTTTAGAGTTGAATCTCTTTGAACGGCTTCATTTAGAAAGAGGAAGATTTGCTCATGTATTTAAAATGTTTACGAGTAGTATTAATTCTTTTATTGCATTTTACCGAACGATATTGAGTATGAAGCAAGATGAAAGTCCTTTCATTTCATTTGATCCTCAAGGAGCAAATTGAATTTTTCAATGAAAGTAGCTCTACGATTTTATAAATTATTTTATTTCTTGATTCAATTCACTCACAGACAGAATTTACCTGTCATTTAAATTGCTATAGCAAGAATTTGGACTTAATCAGGTACCTATTTTTAAGAACTTGCTACACTTTTCTAACAATTCATATCCTTTGTTGCAAAACCTATTCCGCAAATAAGCTTACATGGCTACCATTATATAAATACAATAAACAACTATTACTCAACCCGCGCTACAATATTATTGTACAGTATTGTATGTAGATGTCGTTGGTCTGTTTGTCACTGGCCATTGTCCTGTCCGCTAGCTAGGCGAGTAGCTCGCCTGACTTGTGGATACGCCAGTGCACACGGTGACTGGCTGGACTAGCTTTTGTTGTTTTAGGTTCCCTTTTTTGTGAAAGGTCCTGCAAGATATTATGTTACCTACTAGCACTACGTAAATGTTTAATTTATTATTTGTTTTTGAAAATATATTAAAGAGTATTTTGGCTGAATGATGATGTATGCAAGTTCTCGACACAAACGTATCCCAAATCATAACATCTTCGATTGACAAAAAGCATGGTTAGAACGGTCCTAAACCATCTTGATTATTATGGTTTATATGTAACCTTTCCCCTCACACCCTGTATTTCCGCTTCCGCTCCCCGCTAGCTAATCAGCCACAACCTCCAGTTTATCTTCCACACATTCAAACCAAAACCTAACTATAATGACCTGTAATTACTACAACTATAGACTATGCGAAACTCGTATCCATTTTCAAAGTTTCTCCACTACAACAATAGTTTCGCAGACTTTTGCTGTATCTAGTCCCGAAACCCGACACGGCCTGGTCCGGCCGTTGCGGCCTGGCGGCCCAGCGGCCCGGGTAGCTGGCCGTATGTTCTGCGATGTGAACACGCTTGCTCGACCCTCGGGACGATCCCTTTTATGTCAAGACATGCTCCGTGAGCATTCGGTAAGATTAACTACTCGCAAATTGTCCCTCTCTATAGGAATGTTTGAAGATGTGTGTCTGAGCGGAAATGTATGTTTTATTTTGTTGTTGGATGATTGTATGGGACTTATGGGCGAGGAATGTCGTTACGAAGGGAATGCTTAATCGTTTTTGGTTATTATTCATTGTTGATGAAGGGTTTCCTGTTGTTACATAGAGGCATAATTATGCTACATATCCGCTTATGAAGGAAAGGTACCTACTAGAGTCAATACTAACTGCTAAACTCTAAAATTTGGTGTCAAGCCTTGCGACTATGCTGTTCTAAAACGCACTCCTTGGAAGACCTTCAACGCGTTACAGGACAATAGATCTTGTTTGTTGCGATACATCTATGCTGAATTACTAAATAAGCAAAACTTACTCTCCAAAAACTAGTCCAAGTAAAGACACCAAGTCCTTTAGCACATTTTACCTTGCTTACGAAAGCTACACGGTTACAAAACTGTACCGATACGCTGCTTGGCTCCAATCTCAGAGGTTAATTCCTCTCGGGTTGATCGGTTACCCTTTGTCGCTCGCTATTATGGTAATGACTGAATTATCGGTTAACGAGCCCGAGATCTCTGCGGTCAGTAACCGATACAGTATCGATATCCAAGCTTTTAAAGTAGAATCAATCTTTTGTAACGTGAGTGTTGGGTTTTGTTCATATTTTTCATAAAAGAATTAACTTTATCCATGAGAGAACCTGTTTTATCCATTGAAAAGGTATACATATAGTATTTCTGTTGCAGTGAATTTTAGTACGAATAGATGAACACTGAACGGCTTTCCGTTACAGCAATGTGTTGAGATAAATCTGCCAAGAAGTAATAGAAAAACTGTCCGGTTGTCTGTAATTGAAAACATGAGAGAAAATATCAGGATTTCTTGGTATAAGATAGTAGCATATAATTCCTTATAATATTATACGAGATTGAACATAACCTATGGATGCGATTATGACCCCAGTCTAGTTTATTAAACTTGGAGGCGGAGCTTGTTTATAAAGTTGCATTTAAATAAGTTTCAAACACCCTCTTTAGTAGTTTCGAGTAATCACTTCTGACAGCTTTTGCTGATTGGACGGAAGGGAGGACTGTTGCCATTTGTCAATGTTACGTTTATAAGCGAGACTGGCATGCGAAGTGGTGATAAAACTTAATTATTCATCTACAAGCCGTGTCCCCGATGTTATTATCTCTTTTTCTAATCTGATTTTTACAATAGTTTTCAAATAATTTATACATCCTTCAGAATAGTTACAGCACTGATGACAATATTTGTGTCACTGTTAATTTAGTATTTTACAATATTTTCTTACCTTTTTTAACGATTGTTTGTGAATGTGTGAACATTGTAGGCTTTGTAGATTCCCAGGTGCTTGTTAACTTTTTATCTTGTTTTACATTTTTTGTGTAGTAAGCTATTGTCGAGCCTAAGCTGTCCCCTCATACTTAAGTCAAATGCTGTAACAGGATAATATTGTTATACCAAATGATTTGAAAAGAGTAACCATGGAGTTTCTTGCCGGTTCTTCTCCATAGGAAACGACCAACCCGAACCGTGCACCTTTTTGTCGACGTTTTATAAGTGTCCATGTAGGCCTATGTGAAATGAAATATTTGGTTTTGAAATTAGCTATTTGGAAAAAAATAGAACTTCCATATAAACTTTCATCCCCTATTTTAGGCCCTACGGGGTGAACTCCCAATAATCCTTTCGGTACATACGAGTAAGAGAAACTTGGGCCTCATGCTTATAGAGTCAGTGACTGAATGAATGAATTTAAGATTTATATTTAGTAGACTCTGGCTTCCTTCACAAATGAAGAGGTTTTAGGGTCAGTGGCTGAGTTGAGAGGTACGCCTTCCTTCGTATAATGAGGATAGGAGACGATGAAGTTATTTTGTCCCAAAAATGGGGTGTTTCCCATTATAATATTCCTACTTGTGCCAAATATGAGGATACTTTCTATTCTCATCAGCTCCTATTCTCATTATCTCGACGACATTATTTCAGCCCCCCCCTCTCAATATTCCTGGGCCCGCTATAATGGTCCAATAAGTTAATTAAGTGGAGATTTCCTCCCGAGATGTGGAGTGTGCGCCCAGTGTGGAGGGGCCAGGAGCCTCGTAAAATTAATTAGCCTTAAGTAATTTATTTTGTTAATTTATTGCCCGGGAATGTAACTTGTAAGGCTGTGTTATGAATTTTGAATTGTTGGCAGTTGTGTTGTTTATTAGGTCGTGTATGGTTTGGAAAGTTTGCTGTGCCTGTATCGTGCTCATATATTTGCTTATAGTGTGTTGTCGGTTCGATTTTGGTCGTTTAAGGCCAATTTTTCATCTTAAGTTAATAATATTTTCGGACTTCTAATAAATTGTGTACCAAAATCGACTCATCCCGCACACAGTGCCAGAGTGGTTGCCCCTTCTCAGGATATGCCTCACCTCCTTTCTTGACCAAGATGCATAGTCATCTGCGCTTTCTAATTAGAAGCAAAGAATAAGCTTGTGTTAGAGACAATCAGTTGACTACATACTTATCGTACACAATTTCAGTCAAATCAACACTTAAAGAAGATAGTAAAAATATTATTTTGTCACACTTAGTCATCTTAATTACTTTTCTACAATCCAATCAAACGAACTTATACTTTATTTACACGCAGTGAGTTTATCATTGTGAAAGCGTAGCAAGCATTGTATCTACGCGGCGCGGCGTAGCACTGGCGCGGGCGCAGACGTCCAAACTGACAGGTGGCGCGATCCATCACGGTAAGTCGTGAAGCTGGGCCGTTATTCACCTACGTGTAGAGGTAATAAATACTTATCATAAAGACTATCTCCACATACTATATCGTAGAGGCTCGTGGTAAAATAATAACAGCCGATCCTCAAGATTAAGCAACGCTTGGCGAGGTCAGTACGTAGATGGGTGACCAAAGCATGGTAAGCCGTTTCTCCCGGCGGTCATTTGTATATCTTTGACTGTCACTACGGGTTCTGCCTACCCGTAGTGACAGTCAAAGAGCTTGAAAGTCTGCCAGTTAGTCTTGCCAGTCTGGTAGTCAGGAAGACCGTCGCTCTATGTAAAATTTTGTTGCCTGGAACCAGACATGAGACATGACAAAGCTAGGACAAGGCTAGGCCGATGATGAACCATGATTGTCTTTTATAGGATGGCGCCGACAATGTCACAATAAATAAAAACACTGGTACTTAATACTACTTCACAGGAATATTTTTAACTATCAAATAAAACCAAACATTGATATTTAAAAAAAATATTTTTTTAAACAAACTAAATTGCAAAAATCTGCTATAGCCTATTAATCTACCTACATCATGTAGAAAATGCTGTGACTAAACTACTGGATATATTCGAATTAATTTTTGTATGCAGACTAGGAACGTCATGTGGTAACGTCAAACGCAGTTTAATTGATTGTCGTATGGTCGGCACCACCTATTTAACTGTGACAAAGGTCTAGGCAAGATGTTGGTACTACTGCAATAAAACGCTTTTTGACCACTTTTCATCAAGTAGAGTCACTGATCCGACATTTAATCTACAATCCCAGATAGTTCAAAAACGTGACATTAGTATTAATCAACAATTAATAACTATCAACAATCGTTCGCTTGTTGACAGCAACTAATACACGGATACATGAACAACTCCTGATCTGACACCCGATACCAGAGCGACACTGACGGTTGTATTAATTAACATGTCATTAACAACTAACAACGCGACTCGTCTTGTGACTGATAGGTATCTAATTCGTGATCTGATCGCACTGCGAAAGACTAATCTGTCGAATTAACGCGTTGGTTTACATAATTATTGGTTTAATTAGTTGAACAAAGTAGTGATTAAATCATCATGTCGTCTTCCTGCCCTTGTCCCATGTTACTTGGGGTCGGCGCAACACGTTTTTTTCTTCCATGCTCCTCTGTCAACCGTCACGCTATCATTTACTTCTTTATCTTTCATATCATTCCTCACACAATCCATCGTGTCTTTGGTCTTCCTCTCCCTCTCCATTCATCAACGAAAGTAGTGATTAAATATTAGCTCTTTTATGGAGCTACAGGCTTTGTATTAAATCGTCAAATTACTGACACACATAACGCAGTCTAAACAGCTGGATCTAGAAGCTTAAAAAATTTGGACAAGAGTTTCCTAGGACGAAAAATATGGCGGCATGACACAACAAACTCCACCACGCCACTGTCTGTTAAACGAACTCAGGATATGATCATAGGCATTCGCCCTAACATCATCATCATTCTTTGTTAGAACACGTTTTATTTGAGGGTCGGTATATTTACTTTTGTACTTAGCAATCAGTACTAGGCCCGTGTGATAGATTATATCCCACTCTCTCTCACTAAGAGCTCTGTCCACCTCTGACGTGTCTCACTAGTGGGAACATTATAGACTGTTATTCCCTACTCGCGAACAGTATATTAATTCCACAGTTACCTAAAACATCTCCAGATGAAGAAGAGGGTTTATCTTATGTAATTAGAGTAATTCAAACCACATCAACCGTATCACATTGTAATTTCGCACCGCATGAGATTCAGCAATCAATCCGCCACACTTGGCTTCTGCGCCGCCATCCTACGCCGAATTAGCTTCCGACACGGGACTAATTAGCACATCATTATGGAACAGGCGTGTAATGTGTTCTGTTCTAGCGCTGCCGGGGTTCTGACGCCCACGCGAGGTGGTATTGGCGGTAACTAATGTCCTGGCTTGTTTGTGCTTCAGTTCTTTTGCAAGAAAAGGTGAAGGAAAGGGTGTTTGTAATGTTGATCCCGGCATCCCCAGAAACAAAAATGTGTTAAATACTTGAACTAGGCTCAATAAAAAAAAACTATTGTGACATTCGATCTTCTGTATTGTTCATTCGCATTAGACCGTTGTTTACTTTCTCGGCACGAAGAAAATAAGGATTGTGTAACGTGTAAGCAAAAAAAAAAATGTCTGGCTGTGGAAACAGCAATATGTCTGGCACAGCCAATTTAGTCCCTAAGGCTATCGTTAAATGGTAATTTAGAATGTAATGAGTTTCGCGTTGTTTGATAGTAAATTAATCGGTTTACTGCTAATAAATGGGGAGTTTTAGTGATACTAGACTTATATTGATGCTGTCTGGCGTAACTTCTTTTCTTTTGCATGTTTTCTAGAGGTGTGAGGAGGTCGAAGGCCTTACAGTGGTTACCTTGAGGTACACCTTTTCATTTTTTTTGTTGACATAAATGACGGACAGAATGTTAAAGATTTAATACGAGGTAAAGTGCTTGCTTTATCTACAAGTAGTCCCCGAATTCAACAGGTTACTTGGAAAGGTGATCGCGTCTTTGATCCTCCTTACTAGTACTATTTCACTATCAACCCAAAAAATCAATAAACTTCATGAAACAATCGATCACTGAATCATCTTCGCACCAGTAGCTAACGAGACTCACAGAGTTAAATCAAATCTGGCTCGATTGCGAGAACATAACAATTGCACGGGGTATCGCTTCGCTCGTAATTGGTGGCGCAGTAAACGTCGCCGTATATCGTTTACTGGGAGTGTTGATACCCTGGTACGGCAATACGGCATTAGAGGCCCGTTCAGCCTCGCAGGATACGGTAAACACGGTGAGGTTAGCACGCCTGTGTGGGCTGGCTTTTATTAGCGTTTGTGAGCTGTTATATCGTTATGATCTTCATATGGAGTGATTAGGAATGTAAAAGGGTTCTTAAGTTAGTAATTTGAGTTATAAATATTATCAAATATGGTTTGGTAGCTTATGCAGACCGTAAACATACTTTGCTGAACAAGATACTAACGATAAAGGAACAGCCTGTCAGAGATCTCGATGTTTTTAAAAGTTATGTGTCACATTTTTCTCTTCGTGGACTTTTATGGGCTGCGATGTTTAAACAGCTAAACGCAGGAGACAGAAACGCATTAAAAATCCTACAACAAACGAAGACGATCTCTAATCACAAGTTACAACATTAGTTTAACGACATAGCTGCATAGATACGCCATAAAACTCCGTAAAGAAATAACCAAATGCTCATAATTATAATTTACGGCAGTCCCCCGATCGGGTGCAGTTTTTAAATAAAGCGAATTAACTGGCGTAGTAAACCCTATCACTCGTCGTGCCGGCTCGGGCTGTAAATTAATACTATTCGCTTCTTATTCGCTCCTCGTATCCGTTTTATACCTTTGCGGTTAGAGAAAGGTCACGGGATGCCGCAGTGTTTTACTACGACTAATATTTTCTGGTTTGCGGAGTAGCAATGTAGCAGTTTGGTCCGAGATTTCGTGTAATGGTTTTCTTGGCTTGGCTCTCGGAATGTTTTATTATTCTCTTGCTAGTTCCCGAGCTGGCATAAAGCAAGGCTAGATTTCTCACTTACTTTACGTTATATTTTCTGCTTTAGCTTCCAAGAAAGTAAATAACTCGTTCAAATCTGTAAAATTAAATCCTTTTTACTCCACAGTGTAAGTTGAGAATGCCACTTGGGAAGCAATAATAAAATCTAATATTCCTCGGTTCCTCGTCTGCCGTAAATGAATATTATTCACTTTGCTTGTTTTAGGTGGGGGTCTGCGGATTGCCCGTAAGTCGTAAGATTCCTCACAGTAGCCGGCTTTGTCGGCGATATTATCGCACTTGGGGCACTTTAGAATTTATTGTAAGACTAGGACAATTGTTTTGTTGAATAATTGCGGAATTTCTTACTCTGTAACTTAATAAATCATCTTTTAAGATTTACTGTTTGAATTAACAGTTTCGCCAGTAGCAGGAATTGAATTATGATTTCACTAGAGAACCAGTTCTAGAACTTTTAAAATAATGTTGTGAGCTTCTCACTTCCTTTCCTAAATGAATCAATTTTTGAAATCACTTCGTCTTTCGAACCAAATAGAATTCTTTAAAATATTACGACTCACTCAATATCTAATAGCAGGTAGTTACACCACCAGCTTGTTGTTATTTTTTTTAGTTTCCTTCGAGTCGCCGGTTCTCAATGGACGACGATTTACGGCAGACATCGTGGCAACAAAAAGAACCTTTTTTTCAAAATACGAACGCGACGAGTCATTCATAAAGATGACCTTATAAAGGCTTTATGTTCAAACTTTGCTGTAAACAACTTTGAACTTAACACGAGATCAGATAAAGTTTAACATAAGACGTTAAGAAATTTGTTATTTTTTTGTAAAAGTTTGTTTAGGACCGTTTAGTTCGATGTATCGAAGCGTTTAATTTTTTCTGGTAGTTGACAAAATTATTTGCGGTTAAAACGAGAAAGGAAGGACGTTTAAAATTGAAATTCATTTGGGATTATGGGTGTAAATTAAATCTTGTTCCTTTCTTTAGTGGATGGTTCCATGTTCTTTTAGTTTAATGTTTCTTTTTACGATCCCTTGATTTACACCAGTAACTTTTAATAGATTGTGTGTGGCACTGGCTGTAATGTACGAAAGTTTTTTTTTTCATTTCATGGAAAAAATAAGAATATGGCTATATGTATATATTTGTACGGAGACGTAACATTTCAAATAATTTAATAGACATTTTTTAGGTGTGAGTAATTTGTAGTGAAATTACAATTTGTTCTTTACATGGAACTACTAAGTACAAAGTTGCACTATAATCAGACCACAGACTATAAAACACTAGAACCCTTTCTATTTCCGTACCCAACCTTGGCAAAGGAAACCCGATACACAGCCTACTCGTTACTTATCCGCCAGGTCACCTAAGTTCAGACAAAAATAAAAGGTCAGTGCACAATTGAACATGTTAATTACAAACTAACATTGTTTTACGACGTGTGCACGTAAACATAGCTGTGCTGAGGCCCGAGCCATAACACGCGTTAACATTGTTAATACGTAAATATTTGTGTGTCTGTCTGTTTGTATGAGGGCCTATTGCACCCGCTTTGCTTCAAATTATGTTATTTGTAACGTTACTTGCTGTGCACTGTGCAGGTCTGAACTGTCTTACATTACTTAAATAGTTTAGGGTTGCCCTTAAAGAATAATATTCAGGAATAAAGAAAACAAAATGTTATGAATTAAAACTAAGTAAGTAAATGAAATAAAAATCGGGATTTTTTTAAAAAAGTTATAAGTAGCTCTTTCCAAAATCTGTCAGTTGTATGTCTGCTCAGTTAGCTCAATAATTACCACAGCTTTTGGACATAAGTTAGTTTATTTTTTACAATACAACATTACTATGACAAATTACAATAGGTAAATCTAGTAGATGTGTCTGATTGTCTTTTCCAAATAATTCATCTCATCTTGTCATGTTGCGCCTTCATTTCAGTGATTCGTCATGTTCATCTTAAAACGTAACGGTGGACGATCACAAACAATACGTTAATGTCAAGATGGCGATTTGTAGCATGCTTTATGGTTCTTTGTTAGCGACGACGTTAAATTGACGACTGTTTGTCCTGAGTTGGTCGCCCAAATAACACTTGTGCAGATGCACGTCTGGTTAGGACTTTGGAATGTGCAGTTTATGCTTAAATTTGGGAACCTAGCCATTTATTGTGTTCATGTCAGTTTCTAGAAAGATTCATCTAGGACATCTGCAATTAGCAACTGAAACATAAATTAAAATAACTATACGTAATTACGTATAGATAGCCCTGGAAACAGAGAGCAGATCCTTTCTGTGAGACTGACACTGAACTCTTTTTATATTTCCGAAATATAAAATCACATCACATGACTTATCAATACAAGAATACCTTCTTAACTTATCCATGAAAAGACTTTAATCGTTCGAGATTTGAGACAAAAAAAACACATTCTCATAAAAAGTTTCCATTTCTCTCCAAAAAGGTTGCTCTTCATCAAAACAATGACTAATTGGAGCTCTCACAACACATCAGCAAGCTTATTGACGTTCGACCAGATGCAAGTCCTCCATATTGCTTCATTTATGTTAGCAGCTCTTAACCCAACACATTGTTAATTTGCCCGACGCATTAGCTGGACAAATGTTTACGCAAACACAAGTTTACACTTTAGATTGTTGCCAATATTTGTTATAAAACACTAACTTAGTCCAATGTTTGTTTTACTTCAAACAGTACATTTTCTTACGTCCGGGTGTTGGAGGGAAAATTAGAAATGACTATAGACAATAAGCAGTGTGGTTTGACAGTTGTAATGGTGTTGCTAGTTATGGAGATAATATTTCTACTTTCTTAATTCAATTTGTGTCAGCAATTTTAGTGATAATAGGACAAGATTATTTGAAATACCTAAATAGTTACTACAATGTCCTCTACAGCAGGCATTTGTGTGTTGTTTTTTGTGTGTTGTGGCATTGATTGGAATAGATTACCAAAACACAAAGTGCAAATCAGTGATCATAAGGCACTTAAAGACGCTCTCATTTTTATGGTGGCTATTCTCAAAGAACAAAGTTAGGCTGAACGAACGACTGAAAAATAGACAAGTATGAAACGTGATGATACAAAACAAACAAAAATCAAACTTCAACATTTGAATCAAAGCTACCATGATGAAAACTGCAATAAAGTCTGTCATAAATAAATCATAAGAGAGCAACATCGTAAACACGACACTAACGTTATCTGCAGCCGGAACGCTTTGTTCTATGTTTACTACTTCACGCCTGCTTCCTTTACGGGGCTGGCAGTTTTCGACGCTGTGCCCGTAGCTAATTGAGCTGCCCCGTAATGGGTCAAAGACCATACATATATTGTTTGAAAATAATTAGGCGTTATTATTCCAAAGGTCTTTTTTCATTATATGTCTGTTCGTTTTTATCCTAACATTTCCAACTTGTGTTTGATATCCAAGAAAGTGTTCTTGGATATCAAACACAACCGGGCACGAATCCAGACTCCGTGGCTGCTATTGAGAAATTCTAGATGAAAAAACCCAACAACAATTTACCAGACCCGGGGATCGAACCCAGGACCTCATGCTCGGTAGTCGCGATTGCAGCCACTAGACTAACGCAGCAGAGAAGCTAGTTAATCATAAAAATAAAATATTCCACCGAAAAACTCCAGTCTTGTTCAATCCGATCGTTCAGACGGAAGACATATATTTTGATACCACCGCTCTTATAGCAGACCTATTTATAACTTCTATAAGTAGGTCTAACCATGTGTTTTTATTTCGTCACCTGTGCCTAAGAATAGATGATTGTCACATGTTTTCCGTGGGTGGATCAGGTGGGCCGATTCCACCTGCGTGTTAACGACGACATCAAGTGCCAAATTCGATCAACTACGATTCATTGCGTTATTTTGTGATTTTTAGGTTGGTCTCCCACGTTACTAGATTTGGAAAGCTTAATGGTAAAGATAACTTTATTTGTCAAAACATGCGTATACATGCAAATTAAGTATGCAGGATGATATAATACTGATATTTAGTTCGTACATGTTTCACCCGTAAGGCGCAGAAATTGCAAATAACAAAATATAAAAAAGATAAAATAAAAATGTTAGTAAAATAAATTAGTCATAAAATGTCACAAAATTAAAGATTAATAAAATAAAAGAAAAATAAAAAGATGTCAAATAGTGTCATTCAAAAAGTCATTTAGCTCATAATAACATTTGTTTTTTAATAGATCTCGAATCTTTTTTTTTTAAATAAATTTACCGGCAAAACTTTATATGACTATGGTTAGTGACGGTTTGGCCAAAAACTAATACTTTTTATTTTCCTAGCCTGCTCTGTCCCACTCCAGGGCAAATACTTACTCTTATTAACACAGTATACAAGGTATAAACGGATCCTTCATGAAGTCGTCAACCAAATGTTCTGTACATTGAATTGAGTAACTCGACGCAAAAATATTGCTGGTAAATAACTTTTTTTGGGGATGAAAAATCACTGTTTACGGTAGGACTCAGTGTAACACACACATTGTGCTGATGGATGCATTGAATATTACGGCTTGGGTCATGGAGGTATTTAAAGTAAAGTTATTACAATAATTCTTTTTTAAATTGTGAAAAAGTTGGAAAAGTTGGGTTTGACCTCCAATATATCCGTAACAAGAAGATTTCATCTTGAGAAATGATCGCAGTGACGGGGAGAACAAGTGCCATTCGGGTTCGTGAAAGGTCTTTTTACACCCAATGAACTCTCTTTTAACAACACAACTGTCGGGTAAGACAGTTGTGTTGTAAAGAAGTTTGTTCCGCCACATCCCCTCAGCTGAAACAGCAGAAAGTGGCAGAACCGGCGTTGTGAAGGTATGTCTGATGTCATATTGATGTTCATAAATTCCGATCCTGAGCTTAATTTTAACAAATTACTTACGTTCCTACTTTTGATTTTGAGTTAGTATCTTCCTGTAAGGAAGTTCGTATATGACCGTAACTTCCTGAAAAATCATCATGAGATAACCCTAATGATACTTGCTAATGTGGCCTCTAGAATTAAATCAATAGGTAGGTTACATTAACATAATTATTACAAACATCCGAATAAATCCAATTATTATTCAATTATTACTATAATTCGAACGTAATTACAATCAAATTGTCATTATGATCTGTTCCCTGTTAATCAAAAGAAAACCTTATTTCTGTGAGTCAAGGTTTAATAAAGTAAAATGGATGTTGTTCTTTATTGTGAAGAATGACGGATGTCTAAATAATGGGTAAGCACAGATCGTGGTGGATTATTGTTATGTAATTATGGCTATAATTTCGTCGTTTTGTTGATTGTCAAATTGTTTTTGTTGCCCAATTGAGTCATTTTGTTGGGTGTATCACTGTCACGAATGTCTCTCTCTATCTTTATCTATGCTATTTCGTATTCTGGCAACTTTATCTTTATTTTTATTCTCGCTAGGTAAAAAACTGAATTAACAGGAAGTTTTGAGAGTTCAGGTTTTCGAATTAATTATTGTTAAGGTAAACTAAGGCGCGATTTATACAGAAACGGCGTAAGGTGAAGGCGCGGCGCAGGCGCAGCGCAAGCATGATGCCGCTTCAAAACGTTTTCATACAAAATGTACCTACGTATAGGTAGTAGGCGACTTGTCGTGAATTACACATAAGCGGCGCGGCGCAGGCACGCCGTCCTTTCTTTTCGTTATCCGTTCCACGCCTGCGCTGCGCTGCGCCAGCGCCGCGCCTTCACTTAGCGCCGTTTCTGTATAATTCGCGCCTAAATGTTCTTTGTCATTAAACACTTTTCTAATGTTACTATTTTTTGTTACAGGTAATTGACTTGCTTGCCCTTATCATCAGATATTAAATGTGTAAGTACACACAACAAACACACATGCATCTAAAACTACTGAAAGTTAGTCTCAACAGTACACAGACAATAGTAAAGTTTCAAGTATATTACAGGCATACCTACCTGGATTTATTGTAAACAAATTCTTGATATTGGTAAAATATAATACCTACCTTCCGGATAAATTAATCATGTTTTGCTACAATAATTGCTCAATCATTGGTTTTAGTAATTTTCTGAATTATTGAACATGTATAATTTGTTTGTTTGTTTCCTTGTTTACCTTTTCAAGTACCTTCTAGATACAGTTAGGTAATTGCAATTCCATGAATCGTGGATTTGATAAATCGGATATTTTAATGAAACAAAAGTTTATGACCTAGGTAACCGATAAAATAGCAATGTGAATGATAAAATAGAATTTCGAAATACTTAGGACATTAAGGACTAAGTACCTATTTCACAGGTACATTTAGTTCATAACATAGCTGTTCTAGATAACTAGTCATGATTACTTTGAAGTTAGCTTAGATACATGAAACGCAGATGTTTCCGTTCCTAAGTTACAGAATACTTGATGATAGCTAAAAAACCTGAATAAGCTTGCTTTAGCTATGATTACCAAGCATACCTAAAGATGTAACCTGAATTGAACGCGATCAGCAAATAATGGTCATTTTCCAAAAATATTATTGGTAATACTGACAGCTCTTAAACGTAGTTTAGAATAGACGTACTGTTGACCACATTCCGTTTTGGTGAAATTCACCCTGTAAGATGGCTACCCAAAAACTTCTGCTGAAGTTTTTGGGAACGAAATTGCTGCTGCACTTTCGTTGCAATGCATTTAACGTCGCCGCCATTTAAAATTTCGCTTGTCACAGAGTAAAAAAGTCCCAAGACTTCAACGGGTACATCGTTGCACATTACCGACGTAATAACTGTAGTCTGTGGTCGACTGGCTTGTTGGCTGCAGCTAAACTGTGGAGATTCCTGTTGCGTGTAATGACTGTGGCCGCGTCTGTAGCGACAACGAATAAGGTTGAAGGAATCGTTTTAATAAAAATATTAATACGAAATTGTGTTTGAAAGGGGAGTTAAGAAGAGTAAGGAGAGTTGTTGTCTTTGTTTCGACAGTTCAAAAGTGCCTGTAACGGGCCTACTTGAAATAAATGCTTTGATTTTGATTGATTTTTGATTTTGAGTAATTATCTATAAGAACAGATTTAGTAGAAGTAATTAGATTTATTTGTGTTAAGGTTTTTTATCTAGGTAAGTTCTGCGGTAAGCAAGACCACCGGGTCTTGCCAACCCACAAGGTTGTCTTGACGCAGAACGACCGATTCATACATGACTATGGTAGTTTCCTACTTGTAAACTCGCATGGATCTAATTCTGGTGAAAAATAAAGCAATAAGTGTGAAGACAGAGTTTTGTACAGTGCGTGTTTCCTTGAAAATGCGGCCCCTAATAGCTCTGATCTTATCTTTCTTTGAAATATACGCGAATGGCCCACCTACTCAGTAATTTTTGAACCCCAATAAGTGCGGAGTATCCCAAAAATTCTTCACCGCGTACAAATTACATATTTATTTAGGTTCGCTACCTAATAAAATGAACAGGAAACAAAATAAATGCACCAAATATATAATTATGAAAACAAAAGAGATAAGCTTGTTATAAACTAATTTGGGTACCTTCCAGGTAAAACAAACTGATTTGCCGACCGTACTTTCCGGTCCGCCGGTCGCAATGACCATCTTGCCAACTCGTCATTACAGTATTGGCAAAAACTCTAATAACCCATTGTTTTGGACCAAACAATCGAGACACAATCGAGCCGCCATCCAGGGGTCTTTTAGACCCGATTGTAATTTCATCTGCAGTTAATTTAGGGTTACAGAACTTGATTCAGAATGACATTCGAGAGTTCCCATTCGCGAATTATGTATGAATCGAATAACAGTACCTCGTGTGTGCGTGTGTGTGTGTTTGTGTATAGCCGACTTCGTAATTGCTTTACCACTTTTTACAAAAGATCCCAGTGCGGTCAAAACATTACGGACCGGTAGCGGACACCCCGCGCTGACAGATATACGAGTACATCAGTACCTATGTATATTTATTATCTGTCAGAGTTCGGTACAGAGCCGCATCCGCAATTGATTCTGATCAGACCTTTAGTAAAAAATTTACTGAAGTTAAAACTATATAATTATATCTGCCTCACTGGCTCTAGAGAAAAAAATAGATCTTAGCGTTTTATGTGACATTCAACCTTAGCGTGGTAACGCAATGCGAGGTAGATTGTCTTACTTATAAATTAGTGTAAGTCTGTGTGTGTATTTGGAAATGAGATGTAATTTTTTACGAAAAGTTGATTGATGACATGATCCGATCTTGAATGTTATTAGAGTCAAACATAAATGTTACCGACTCGAGATGAGTTCATCTGCTACTTTATGATGGATGAGCAGAGATTTAGCTTAATTTAAAAATCTTTCGCGCGTGGCTTGGATTGGCAAATTGATCTACCAATAAAAATGTATTACGACTGCTGAGTGTGACGGGATCGGTTCCCAGGTTGAGTCAGGTTTTTATAAAGTCCCAGCAGCAGAAGTTGGGGGTGTGTCTCGGAAAAAAATATTTTATTAATATTTAAATTGTGTTTATAAATAGAATATCATATATAAACATTTATAAAATTATTTGCTTTTATAAAAAAAAAAACATTTATTTGTGTTCTAAATTCAAAAATATTAAAATTTTCTTTTTTTTTAATAATAGGCTCTTTTGCAGCATCATACTTTTGCTTCTCCTTCAACCTATGAAAGAAAAACGTGAAAAAAAAGCAAATGAAATCATAGTTTCAAAATTATTAATGACAAAAATACTTATCGCTCCATTATTTATTTCTTCGTAAGTGTATTAAAAAACATCGATTGAAACTCGTGGGCATTTGTCACTGCAGTTCTCGGCTACAAAACACTCTCGCCTACGGCTTGGATGTCAATTTCACCTCGGCTGCAATGACAAAGTTTGCTCACTTGTATCAAAATGTCCTATTTCCCAATAGATCCCCGTACACACTGGCCATTAAACTGGTCTAAAAGCAGCGAGAAGAACCCTAAAATGCTTTACATTGTCCGCAGTTTTCGGCACTGACATAAAGCCTGTCCAAAATGGCAGAGTGTCAAGTTTTTGCGAGGCCGTCGGCGCTCGGCTGACGAGTGTCGGCGGTGTGCGGGCACTCGGGCAGGCTCGGGTGGGTAGGGAACACTGACAGCGAGGGGTTTGATGGACTAAGTTATAGGAGGATACTAAATATAGGTATCCTAGTAAAGTGGACGCTCATAAAACACTGAAAACGACACATACTGAACATTGATAGAACCTTGATTCTTTATAGGTACCTTAGGGTTTTATAAACGATGGGGTACTTAAAATCGTGTTCAGCTCTTGTTTCTGTTGTCTTACTCTTTACAGGAACTGATGACAACTAAAAGTGCTAAACCAGGAGCCAAATCCTGGGCCGACTCAATTTAAATTGCCTTTGAAACAGCCTCAAAAATTGGCTCAGTGTACCTATTCTAACAGATTATACGGTAACTACATCGGCATCGTAACAAACATGATACAAAAATTAATCCTGAGCTTGTTTTATTTCGTAAGCGTATAAGAAATACGAAAGTACCTATATTGCTCAGTGTGAAAATATGGCCCTTAGGGAAATTACTTCATTGTTTTGTCTTTGCATACAGAATAAGGTGGATAAGTTAAATATTCCTTACTTATTACATTTACAGGAAAGTTGAACGAACGAAAAGTATCAGTATGTAGATATTACTTACCTACGTAGTTTTTGAAATGGAAGATAAATAGCATAATAGCATTAAAAATATTCTAAGCAAGATAAATATGTTAAATAAATTACTTATTTCTACCAAAACAGTGACAATATTTTTACAGACATAATTATCTTAAAAAAATACAACTTAAATACTAAAATAGTGTCGTACACATATTATGTCATAGCGCCCAAACTATAGTATAAACATTTAAAGTTGTTTTGTTACTAACACTGTGGTTTTTGACCGAAATACAGAACAGTTTATTGTTAATAATAGTATACTTGTGACTTAGGAGACAGAATACACGGAATAGAATAGAATCAAGAACTTTTTTTGACTTTTCTATTTTATGAGTGATCCGGAATTTGTCAAATTAATCTTAATCCATAGTATCTTTTAGACTGAGTCAGAACTCTAAGTTTGGATAAAAAAATCAGGCTCATCAACCGCTCCCGCTCGTAACTTGTTCTTAACCTGTAACCTGTCTAATTTGACAGGTGTCATTCCACTTGCGTGCCGAATTTTGTGGCTTAACGTTTTTACATCTTTTCGTTTACACGTGTAGAATTTTGGGAGATAGCTTCCTTTTATACAATCTTATGTATATTGTGTAAGAGTATGTCAATTCAGTAAGTGTTTTTTATCAAGAAACATAATTATTACATAAAACATATTCATATATTTATAAAAATGTATTTAAATTCCTTGATTATTTTTTTGTTTAAAAAAGAGACGGTCATTAATACGAAATTATGTTTTGAGACATTCTTCTTTACATAATATGTCAAAACAGGTGAAAGCGCGTATATTTTAAAAGCCTCGGTCTCACAGCTCATACTACTACATAATACCCCCACGTCGCCTGTCACAAGTGTATTTACGACTGTAACACCAGCAGATAAGACCCCGACACCAAATAAATAAACACATAGGCCTGTGGGACACCGCCATAAAATGGGCAAACTACCGAAAAGGGTATAGACCAAATTCCTATTTGTGCAACACAGGGTAACGTTCAGAAGGTCTACTTTTGTCCCGTGTGTTCCTTAGGAGGGTTTGTTTGAAAATATTGCCACTTGGGTCTGTACGTACAACCCAATAATTGATATACAAGTATCCGTCTAACTCCCTATTTTTTAAGAAAGCTCAATAAAGTGACTCACTTCCAATTTCTGAAACCCAGACTGAGATCAAGTCTCTGATTTGCCAATCTGCTGTCACATCTTCTTTACGCTGTTATGCAGCATCAGTTGACTCGTATTAATAAAACGATAAAAGCAAACTTAAGAGAATCAAATTACCTAAATACTTCAAGTAAGTACACTGTGTATTGAAAGTTTTTGACTTTTTGCACATTTCCTGTTTTGTGACTTACGCAATGGTATTCAATTTTGAGTTATTGAATATTACTGAGGCTTATGGGAAATTGTGGGTTCTTTTTGTGATTACCAGTCAGAAGGGTAACGGAGATAGCACACGCATTTAAAGGGATGGTCAAGAGTAAATGATTACCTACCCGAGATGTTTAAAGGAGGATGTCCGATATGGTCAGAGGCGATAGCCAGAATGCTGGGGCCAGTTGGTATCCTAAGTACTTGTTATTTTTATCAATATTTGTGAGGAACCCTTTGCCTGTTTTTCGATGCTTTTTTTAGACATCCTCTTGTGCTGCAGTGTTTGTGTTTGGCTTTCCTTGTCTTGTAATTTTTTTAATAAGGACCAGTTTTAACATTTTTTTTAAACTTTAGCCCCCTATTCCATTTACATTTTTTTAAGTGTCTGAGCAGCAAGCGAAATCATAGCGAGATCAATTAAATAATATGGTTCGATAATTAGTACCGCATCGCTCGATAGATGGCAGCACAGGAAAAATTAAAAGTCGCTATGGTTTCGTTACATGCATTTAGTTGGGTCCGGTGGATTATTTTATTTTGTGAGCAGCGCACCTATCGGAGTTACTTGTTACTAATAGATACTGAAATAATATACGGGTAGTGACGTAATTCAGTTGGTGTTATTTCGAAATCCCTCTCCAAGTTGATCCTCGGATATACATGGTCCTTGTCGAGTCGGATACGGCCGCGAGTGTTTTTGGTGGTCACCGGTGGTGGTAGTGATTACCACCCTACGCGTCGTTACTGGGCAGTGGATCGCTGTCCAGATCAGCCCCTTCAGCGGGTACCAGGTGAAAGGTACCCAGGAGTTGGAGGTGGAGCCGGGTGGAACTGGAGCCAGAGGAGCAGCCTGTTGGAGCCAAGGCAGCCTGGACTGGCTGTGACACCCTGGAGGAGCAGCGCGAGGGAGGTGAAGCGGACCTTAGTAAGCGGCTAAGCAGAGGGCGCCACTTGTATGGTGCAAGAGTCGATCATCAGAGTGAGTGAGTGAATAATTATTGTGAAGAAAAAACTGTGAGTACATTTAAATAATTATTTAAAAAGTGCATTTCTTCAACTTGTAAAAATATTTTCGGTCAAAGTGGTTGGAACGGGGAACCTATGCCCAAATTTCATAAAACGTCAATTCTCAAACACTTGTAAAAATTTAAAAATCGTGATTCTGACTTAAGTTTGTTGGAGATAAATTTGAAGAAGTTCGAAGTGTTTTAGAGACATTAAGCTCGATTGATAGTTCTGAATACTGCTATCATAAGTCTATTATTTTTAAAGTGTTGCTTATTTGTATTTCTTATTGTATTTGTGTTATTGTTGTTTATAAACATGGATGCCTATAATGATATTCAGGATGACATTAAATCCAAAATTGTAAAGGCTAAAATTAATTTTAAAAAATGTCCAAAAGATCGACTTACGGTCTCATACATAGAAACACGGTTGGAAAGTTTGGAACAACATTGGAATATGTTTTACACTACGCACTTAAAAATAATTAGTGAAATAAAACGATCAGATTTGTATAGTTCAAACTATCACAAAAATTGTGTGTATGATGAGGTAGAAGAAACGTATTTGCTACACAAAAGTGATCTAAAAGAATTGTTATGTGAGGGTAAGACGGTACAATATAGCGATACGCATAGTAGTTCAGGAAATTGTAAGGAAGTTTCTAATTTTAAATTACCTGAAATAAAAATTCCTGTGTTCTCTGGTAAATACCTCGAGTGGCAGACCTTTCGGGACTTATTTGTCGGGTTAATTCATGATAATAAAAGGCTGGATGATGCACAAAAAATGTATTATCTCAAGGGGTATTTGACAGGAGACGCGGAACAATTGTTGAGAAATGTAAATGTTACTTCCGATAATTATAAGGCAAGCTGGAAAAAGTTAGAATCGATGTATAATAACAAAAGATTTATGGCAAATGGTATTTTAAAACGTCTATTTGCTCAAAGGGTTTTAACGGTAGAATCGGCTACAGATATTAAAAGGTTACTCAGTACTACATCTGACTGTTTGGGGTCATTACAAAATTTAGGTATTGATGTGGCGTCCTGGGATATCATGATAATTCATATAGTTAGTACAAAATTAGATAGAGATACCAGAAAAGCCTGGGAATTGCATGCAGCTTCCGATACCACAGATGAGTTGTCTACGTTTAAACAGTTTAGTGAATTTTTAACAAGTCGCTTCCGCGGTTTGGAAAATCTGGATAGCAAAATAGATAAAAACCCTAAAAGCACACAGTCATTTCATGTGTCAAAAGATTCAAAAAGTGTTACTTGTGCATATTGTTCAGCTGATCATCGAAATTCATCTTGCCCAAAGTTTTCTAAAGAATCTATTGATAGTCGTCGAAATATTGTAAAAGAAAAGAACTTATGCTTTATTTGCCTAAATAGTAACCACTCTGCTAGGGTCTGCAAAAACACTCAAAGGTGCCAGGTGTGTAAACGCCGCCACCATTCTTTGTTACATCCCACGGGTGGGTCTGCATCGGTTATTGGTGAGGGTAGATCGGCTGCTCGCGAGGGAACCTCATCGATGGCTAATGAGGAAAACGATGTTGCCGCGCAAGCGGAGGAGAAACCACTAGTCTCATGTTTTTCGACAGGAAACATCAAACAAACGGTGTTATTAAGCACAGCCTTATTAAAGGCTGAGTCAAAAAATGGGACTTACCGGGTGGTTAGGGCGTTACTGGATCAGGGATCACAGGGATCCTTTGTAACGGAATCCATGGTCCAGTATTTGGGTTTGAAGAAAATATCTTCAAAAAATACGGTGGTGGGTGTGGGTGGAGATAAAAGTACTACGTCGACTGCCAAAGTAGTTGTCACGATTGGATCAAGAATCGATCCAACGTTCAAACTGCAGGTAAACGCCTACGTTCTGAAATCGGTCACGGCTTTTCTCCCGTCTACCAAAGTATCCAGGGTAGAATGGGTAGACTTAATCGATACCGAGTTGGCAGATCCGGAATATTTCAGGCCTAATAAAATTGACATTTTATTGGGTGCTGATATATATAGCCAGCTTATTCGGGACGGGGTAAAGAAGAACTCAAGCGGGACGCTCTTAGCGCAGGGCACCGCTTTAGGCTGGATATTGTCGGGGGCAGTCGAAGTGGACAATGGTCCTAATATCCACTCGCATATTACCGTGATGCATTCCAGTGTCCAAGATGATGACATGTTAAGAAAATTTTGGGAGTTAGAGGCGGAACCATCTGCAAAAAGGATGCTCACGGAGGATGAAGTCAAATGTGAACAACTGTTTACGACTTCTACAGTGCGGAATAAAGATGGCAGATATGTCGTAAGATTGCCGTTGCGAGATGAAAGGCTGGTTGGCAAGTTTGGCGAGTCAAAGAGTATAGCTGAAAAAAGATTTAAAAGCTTAGAATTAAAATTAGGAAGGAATAATGAATTAAAACAAGATTACAAAAAAGTTATACATGAATATTTAGAATTGCAACATATGGAAAAGGTATCACAAGATAAAGTAAAAATTAAAGAAGCCATATACTTACCACATCACGCCGTCGTCCGCGCGGATAAGGATACTACAAAGGTGCGAGTAGTATTCGATGCCTCCTGTAAGGGTTCAAATGGAATGTCACTTAACGACAATTTGTTGATTGGACCCACCTTGCAGGCAGAACTTCGACATATTATAATGCGTTGGAGATCCTACCAGATATGTTTAGTTGCCGATATCATTAAGATGTATCGACAAGTTTTGGTTGACCGCAAAGACACGATATTCCAACGCATACTTTGGAGGGATACTCCTGAAAAGGAAATAGAAGAGTACGAACTGAAGACGGTGACATTCGGTACGGCATCAGCACCATATTTGGCAGTTCGGGCTCTTCACCAAGTCGCATATGACGAGTGTGAAGATTCTCCTGTAATAAAGAAAATAATTTTAAATGACTTTTACATGGACGATTTGATGACTGGAGCTGAAAACATAGAAAAAGGCATCAAAATCTTCACAGAAATAAATGACACTTTGAGTAAAGGCGGTTTTAAGTTGCAAAAGTGGATGAGCAATAGTAAAGAATTATTGAATAGAATAAAAGATAAGAAAGGATCTACTGATGAAGAGTTAAAAATAAAAATTGATGATATAGCAAAAATATTGGGACTTACCTGGAATTCAAGCGAAGACTTCTTCCAATACTCTCTGGAACTCCCGACGATTACTGGACCTGTAACAAAAAGAAAAATTATTTCGGAAATATCGCGTTTGTTTGACCCTCTGGGATGGTTAGCACCTAGCATAATATTAGCTAAAATATATATACAGAAATTGTGGTTGGCAGGTTTAGACTGGGATCAAGAAATTCCAAGCAATTTAGAACAAGAATGGAGTACTTACCATCACAGCTTGGCTTCTCTGGTTCAGATTAAAATTCCTCGATGGTTATACACTGGTCCTCATAACACTAAGTCAGAATTGCACGGGTTTTCAGACGCATCAAAGTCAGCGTTTGCAGCAGTCGTTTACCTTAGGGTGGTGGATAATTTTGGAAATGTTCATACGTCGCTAATAACATCCAAAACAAAGGTAGCACCTATTAAACAAGTGTCTATCCCAAGACTGGAACTCTGTGGAGCAGTTCTAGTTGCTAAATTAATATCGGAAGTAGGTGAAGTTATGGGTATACCAAAGGCTGATTGGCATGCATGGACTGACAGTGAAGTAGTATTGGCATGGTTAAACTGTCATCCATCTCGCTGGAAAACATTTGTAGCCAATCGGGTTTCTGATATTTTAACCACATTAGATACATTTCACTGGGCACATGTGCCAACTAAGCAAAATCCAGCAGATTGTGCGTCACGAGGTGTTTCTCCTTCAGAACTTATAGGTACTTCTATATGGTGGGAGGGGCCGAGCTTCCTGAAGAATCCTGATGTCGAATACAAAAGGCCCAAACATCTTGTAACGCGTTTAGAAGAAATTAAGGTACACACATCTACGTTGGATGTAACCTTTTGGAACAGATTTTCGACACTGCCAAGAATGATCCGAGTTGTAGCTTATTGTCGCCGGTTTTTAAGAATACAAAGGCAAAGAATCGGGCCGAAACCTTTGACTAAGCAAGAACTGGAAGAGGCAACAGAGATATGTGTTAAGAAATGTCAAGAAGAAGGATTCGCCAATGAATTGGAAGAATTGAGGAATCAGAAATATGAGGGAAAGGGGAGTCTAAAATCATTAAATATATTTTTGGATTCAAAGGGAATCATAAGAGTTGGAGGGCGGCTTGAGATGTCCCAATTAAATTATGATAGAGTTCACCCCATTCTGATACCGAAAGAGTCCTTTCTCACAAGTCTCCTAATTGCCGATGCACATCAGAAAACCATGCATGGTGGTCCGCAATTCGTGATAACCTATTTGCGGTCCAAATATTGGATTATGGGAGTTAAGCTTTCAGTTAAAAAGCATGTAAGGCAATGTGTTAAATGCCTGAGACATGCATCTAAGGTTAGAACACAGTTAATGGGACAACTACCTTCGGCACGGGTTACACCCAACAAGCCATTTCTGTGTAGTGGAGTGGATTACGCGGGCCCCATTAATATAAGGGTTTCAAAAGGTCGAGGAAACAAATCCTACAAGGGCTACATAGCATTGTTCATATGCATGTCTACGAGAGCAGTGCATTTAGAAGCGGTCAGTGAACTGAGTACAAGAGGTTTTCTGGCTGCGTTCAAGAGATTTGTGGCAAGGCGTGGTCGATGTGCTGAGTTGCACAGCGATAATGGCACCAATTTCGTGGGAGCAGCACGAGAATTACGGCATTTATTTACGGAAGAAAAATCCAATTTCAATTTAGAATTAGCAGAGGAGCTTGCCACCAATGGTACTGAGTGGCACTTTATCCCTCCTCACTCGCCAAACTTTGGGGGCCTTTGGGAGGCAGGGATAAGGTCCACAAAGTATCACCTTAAGAGGGTGGTAGGAGACTCCACGCTGACCTATGAAGAAATTGTGACGGTGTTGGCTCAAGTAGAAGCATGCCTTAATTCAAGACCGTTATCCTATGTCGAGGATCAAGATAAGTTGATAATTTTAACTCCAGGTCATTTTCTGGTGGGGGAACCACTCGTTGTACCTCCAGACTCAAATTATGAAGGATGTAATACAAGCAGTTTACAAAGATGGCAACTCCACCAGAGAATGATGCAGGATTTCTGGCGTCGATGGTCGCACGACTACCTTCACCAATTCCTGCAGAGGCATAAGTGGACTTACAAAACCCCTGAACCATCCATTGGTGAAGTGGTCTTAGTGAAGGAAGATAATTTGCCCCCTGGCAAGTGGTTACTAGGTAGGATTACAGCGAAACATCCGGGGTCGGATGGTGTCACCCGGGTTGTTACGTTACGTACACAGTCGTCTACTATAAAAAGACCGACGTCCAAATTATGTGTACTCCCTGTAACCGATTGAACTTGTAACTTTAGTCTTAAGCAATACATTTTAGGTTATATTTTTTTGTTAATTGCTAGTATAGTTAAGACTTAGATGTAAGGATTTGTTGTTAAATTGGTTAAGTTTCTCACCAATGACATTGGTACACCCTATGTTCAACCAATCTAAATTACTTTGGCACGGTGGGCGGTGTTGAAGGACATTGGCCAGTATGTCCTTGGTGGGCGGTATGTCTGAGCAGCAAGCGAAATCATAGCGAGATCAATTAAATAATATGGTTCGATAATTAGTACCGCATCGCTCGATAGATGGCAGCACAGGAAAAATTAAAAGTCGCTATGGTTTCGTTACATGCATTTAGTTGGGTCCGGTGGATTATTTTATTTTGTGAGCAGCGCACCTATCGGAGTTACATGTTACTAATACTTATATATTATACGGGTAGTGACGTAATTCAGTTGGTGTTATTTCGAAATCCCTCTCCAAGTAGACCCTCGGATATACATTAAGTGTGCTGAAAATAACAATAATGCTGTGCAAGACGATTTTTACTTTATCAAATCATGCCCAAGAAGTCATATTTTTTTGTCATATTATGTTACATACAAAATTAAATCGAACAACCAAACCTTTCCCTTGGGAACTTCGGCAGTGGAGCTGCGCCCGCGTCTCCGTGCACTAGCTGGATCAGTAAATCTGTCACCGGCCAGTCTTCAGTGTTGCCACACACTGTGGTACGATGTAATTGTGCTGTGGTATGCCTCAACTATTTATTGGGTAACGAAGTATCTACTTAGTTCGTTTCAAAGTCAGTAAGAATTTTCATTTGCCTAATTGCCTTAGGTTTTTGAAATACGAAATCGAACTCTGTTAAGTAGGTAAATGAAAGGAGTTTTTAATTTAGGTCGTAAAATTAAAATAGGTACGTATAATAAGAATTCGGAAGTTTTAAAATAAAAAGAAACAAAATAGAAAAAATATTAAAAGGCATCCAAGATTTTTTTTTACAAAATATGCCAGAGTTATAAAAATATTTACATTCAGTTGAAGGAGTTTTTAATCACTCTCCGCAAAATTTTATAAACAATGTATAATAATAGTCGCATTTAATATTACATGCGTGTGAGTATGACCAAAAACATGGAATAAAAAGATAACTAAAAGAGCACGGAAACAAATAATTTTACAGATGTTTGAAATCAGACGCAAACAGACGAAAATCCAGTACACACAACTTTCTAATACCCCCAACGTAGAACAAAAACTCCTAATTTATAAGTCACTAAACCACAATGTTCTCCTTTAATTTTCACTTTATAAATTATAGCGTTGCGCGCATGCGTGCGACGTGTCATTAACACCCCATAAAGCGGGAAGTGTAAACATGGGGCTAAATGTAACCACAGAGCGGCTTGGTTAATTTTGTCCCCAAAAACAACCATCGGCGGCACGTATTAACGGAATTTAATGAAAAAGCTTATTGGAGGAATGTGGATTGTTGTAGAGGAATTTAATTTGAAAAGCTTAATTCATTTTATGAATTTCATAGATCTACTATCTACTTATATCTATCTAATCGTTATGTGAAAAGAGATTCATACATAAACTTGCGACAGACGGAAAAAAGTGAACAACATCGCTATCTACTTGGAACTGATTACTTACGAGTATTAGTTCAAAGGTACGACGGTAATGCTGGGTGGAAGGGACACTGACGCACTTGACAGACGTTTACCAAGTATTCAGTACATCATTCCGGACCAAAATTGAAATTTTTCAGCGGTACTTCAAAAAGTAGCCTATTTTCTACAAAAGTGCAATCAATCCCTACACTACACGGTCAACATGTATGGAACGGCTGTTTTTAAAATACCTATGTTTAGAATGATTTAAGTAGGTACTGACTGAATACCTACGTGGTAAGCGTTTGTCGTTTGTTTGCGTCTCTTCCACCCTGTGTAATAAATAATAACCAATGGTTAGCGGTCGGTACTAGTGAATAGTCCCGGGAAATCCCGTAACAAATTTATTATTCTTTATAGATAAAACAAAACGTTTTATTTGATTTGATGTTCCTAAATGTTTTTTATTTTGTCCTGTAA
Organism: Eurois occulta; assembly: GCA_950022335.1. Lineage (NCBI taxonomy): Eukaryota > Metazoa > Arthropoda > Insecta > Lepidoptera > Noctuidae > Eurois > Eurois occulta. Next base: position 1,396,278 of record OX465496.1, read on the forward strand.
TTTAGTCTTTCTCAATACTTTCTCCGTAGCAGCACTTTCAACTCTACTATCTTAAAAAGTCTTCTTATAGTATCAAAAGTATGCAATCCTGGTTCTTTAGCCCGAAGATCCCGGATCTTTAAAACAGAACCGTTTCTGCATTCCCTTCGGTACAAGATATAATAACAAGAGTAATGTCTCAAACTTGGCAATTAGTTATGGTATTTGGTTTTTATTTTAATCACAGTTTCTCAACCTTTTGGTTTTGGTAGCTTCTGTATCGTATCTTAAATATCTTCGGTAATGTAATTAATTACCTATGTCTAAAGTTAACAAATTGAATGTTTAATTAATAAATATCCTGAAATTATACTGACTGTCTCGATAGTTACTAAATTTTGCAAAATCATCTTGTCTATTTAGTTATTTACCTAACCCAGGCGAGTGGATACCTACCTATTATAAGTAACTACTTACTTAAGTCGAAAGTTAGCTTGCAACATCTTTGTAAACATTCTTCAGAATTTGCATTTATAAGTACTTGTTTACAGAGAAGCCACAGACTGAGATCTTGACATTTGGTAAGAAGGTATATTAGGACAGTAAAGCACCTGCCTACCTCTTCAGACTTTCCACAAGCTAGACTGCTTGCGAAACTGTAAATCCTTAAGTTATAGAACCTTTTTTTTTGGGATGGGAAATCATCAAATGACTCCTCCCGCTCTGGGCGGAGCGGAAGGGATTGTCAGTTCCTTCTTTTGCCCTTTATGTTCCAGGGCCGTGGTATCTCTTTCGAACAGTCCCGCAGCCCTGGCAGGCATCGGCCCTTGCGGGCCCCTCATGTTTGCTGACATCTCTTTGAGGCGCGCGTGGAACACGAACGCGCCGTCGACACGGCCTGTCGTCATAAGACGGACGGACGGCGAGCTAGCCCATTACTCACCGTCCACAGGCCCGCGCCTACGGTGGCCGAGAGCCACCACGTGGCCCCCGACGCCCGGTTCTTCTCCCGCGGCGGCTGGGACGTGAGGTTCTCTCCCTCTAACGTTCCGCCACCTCCTTCGCTAGCATGACTGCTTCACAGAAGGAGGTGACGGCTTCCCATTCCCTCTCGCCCCGAACCATGGCTTGAACCAGGGCCGGGCGCGAGAGGTCACCGCCGCCAATCGCCGCTACGAGGACACGGCGGTGCTCCGCCCAAGCGGAGGAGACCTCCACAGTGTGGTCCACCGTGTCCTCCGGGCGATCCTCAAAGTTATAGAACCTGCCTTTGAATTTTTTTTTATTAAAATCCATTGAATTAATATCGCCGTCTTTAAATTTCTTTTAGGCATGCTTTGTCGGTCTGAATCGAACAACGTGTAGGGACTGTTGAAATCTTTATGATGTTCAATATTATTAAGTGCAGTAGAGTGGTGCTTCATATGCAGACCACATGCAGAAGCTGCTCAACTAACATACTAATCTATTCTCTATAGTTGACACTCACTACTCGCACAGAATACTGAGACGTTAAAATATTTACCTTCAACTTTTCTTCGCAAACTGCAAAGCTTTTAAAAACGGAAAACACAATATAAATCCTCTTCGTGTTACATTACTAAAAAAAGTGACACACATACATACATCAGATTTTCGGTCAATTAGTCGATTTGATTCGAGATATCGAATAACGAAAATAAAGTATGCCATGCATGAGCATTAAACATTCGTTAACCGGCATAAAATACTTCATTACCAGTGCCTTCGCATTTTAAAAAGCGAGACGAGTCGGTTTCGCGCCCTTTTTGTTTATTTTTTAAAAAGATTCTTTTTCATCGGGTGATTGATGTTGTGCATGCGGGCCGCGAGCCGCGGGTCGTGGAATGGATGCACCCTGAGCAAAAACCTGCTGTATTAAATAACAATTTTTCACTTTGATAAATTTCTGTGAGCTCTTTAAATCCTTATTTATGAAGCTTGTGCTGTGCGTGATTGAAAACTCAGATTCGGTGAACGGATTCTAAAAATAATGCTAAATTGCTATCGGGATCAGTATTTGAATTTCCATATTTATTGTTTCGAACAAATAACCTTCGAACAAAGTTACAATAACATTTCGTACATTTTTGTAACAACCAGAATCGATTCGAGAATTGTATCGAATCGAAAGTTCCGTTCGCGATCGCGGAATCGATCTTTCGATAATGTTATAAATAGTTCGCCTTTGATGTGTGGACTGGCGCGATTTGATCAAAGCATTATATATTAGTGTCTGTTTGTCTGTGTGTTGTTAGCTCGTGGACAGGACATGTTTTATAGACTTTCCTTACTAATTTATTGATGTAAATTGAGCTCGTACCAGGTAGTGGAGGAATGTAGGAGATAAACTACCGATTGTCGATCTCAGAATCGCATATGTAAAACGTTAGTGGGTTTGCCCTAACCAGGGCTACCAATGTAACATAACTTGTCGTGTCTCTTTGATTTGTTTTTTACGAGACATTTGAGCATTTTAGACCATTTTAATCAATAAAGCTTGATTTAAAATTAGATTTCAGGCTGAGTTTCAGAAATCTCTGTTTTTAATCGAAGTTCAAAAGTGAATATGCTAATGAGTCATACATAACTGGGATTTGTGGACATTCAAGAAAATCGGTCAGCACGCGTTAAATTTTTTTGCACACCGTACTTTTCATCCGTAAAAGCAACACGTAACTTTAAACTCATCAACTTAAATAAAACTCATTTATAAAAAAGATAAACACAATTCTTTCACGACCCTGTCCTTTTATTTCATATCCGACAAGAATCAATGTCATTCCTAAAGTACACCGTAACGTACAGTCATGGGCCCCAGTGATACCTACATATATAACTAAATTAAACAGCGTTTTTTTTTGGGAAATACCAAAAGCTATTCATAATAGTATTCATGAGTTCTAAAGTATTATATTAGTAAGAACATTTGTAAAATTACCTCATCTAGTTTTTATAGGTATGCAGAAAGTGTTTGTAGAAACCAATTTTCAAAATAAATATCATAAATTATCATTACGATCAACAGTCAGTAGGAAAAAAACACTTAAACGTTGCTAAGTATACGCATATAAATGCTCGTGACTGTACGTGTACACCACGTATATCACGTATGTCAGACTTTATCGCGACTTCACACTGTCACACATTCAAAACGAATATGACATAAAAGTGAAAAATCCACAAAAACGCTTGAAGCCTTGCCGCGCGGTGCGAGTTGCCGCGCGTCACGCCTTATCGCGGCAATTAATCGCGCGCGGCGGCAGACCGCGTATCGCGCGACAAATCTGTTCTCCGCTTGCCCGCCTGCCCAGCAACGCGTTTTATGATTTCATTTTGTCGATGTGATGTCATTTGACACTTTCTGGATACGTGGACGGGTTTGGGGTCACATTTTTGTTTATTGTGATTTTTTAGGGCGATTTTTATTTTGTAGTAAAGCTCTGTACTTTGGACAAGACGGAAATATTTTAAAAGCCAATTTACCAATAACAATTGTTACGATTTCTGAATGGAGCAATGATAACAATATATTCATAGTACAACATATCAGTTAAAATGGTTCTTATGTTAATAAGATTTTCAGGAAAAGATGGGGCTTATTTTCAGTAAAGAGTGACACGGTTAATGAAATAAAGAAGTCAAAGCATCGTTTAAACTCGAAAACTGTGCGCTGTAAAATTAAATCATAAAAATAGTGTTATAAATGTACAAGCGGATTTAAAACGCTATAAACAGCAATGAAAAACAACAAAACGTTTAAGGAGGCTTTTTATTGCTGTCATTTCAACCGATAGTTAAATCTAAGATCGTGTTACCATCGGCTATGCAATGATGGTAATGGTATGTATACTAGTAGTTTAGTTTAAAGATCGAAAGATCGAAATTAACAAAATTACTTAAGGTCCTTAGAGGATTTATTTAAAAAAAAAAACACTATATTCCTGGCACTATTGTGTCAAATAAATGTGTAAAAGCCATTAAATAATTAAAAATAAGTTAATTAAGAATAAATATTTAATGGCATCCAATATTTTTTGATTTTTTGAGTAAGAACTGCCAGTACCACGTGGCGTCATTTAGATATAGACCAAGGAAGTCGAAAACAAAATGGAATCTCTGTAATTTAATTTTTGATTTCAACCTCCTTGATCTAAATTACTAACAGTATTTTTTTTCTACATGGCAATTGGCAGAATGTCAACAAACTGTCTCAAAAAAGAAACATGAATAATATGTGCAACATGTTTTAATAACAAGTCCAAAATTAAAATAAGTCTGTACATAGGCTTAAAATAAACCTGTGTACGGACGGGAATTAATATCGCGATCACTGTCAACAGGTGTCACGCATAACTTACGAATAAATCCTTATAAGTGCCCCAGCGCACTGTACTACATAAATGCACTAAATTGTAATGTTGATTTGTTAGTAAAGCGCTTTCATTTCGTGGGACAAAATAATAGGAATATTTTATGGGTACAACTTACAACCTGACAAAAAGATTTATATGTTTTCATTTAAAGCACGATGTGAGTTCTTGTTTTCCTTAATAACTTGATTTATGTAAAGTTAAGCATTGAACGTTTAAATCAAAATTAATGATTCGCGATTTAGTTGAATACATCTTAACCTTTCACAGCTATCAACTACAAGATAAACTTGCCTAAACCACGGCTTTCACCGGTTTGTAAATATAATACTCTAACAGGAATACAATAGACTAATATATAAAATGAAACAGAACACACCGTTGCGTGCTTACAAATCCTTCCCACTAGCCTGTCTGATACAACATAGATTCGAAAACGTCAGAATGTTTGACAGACTGTGTTCGTTCCCAAAGGGCTTCAGAAGTCATGTTGGTTTCCTTTCAACATTTGCGACATAAACTCGGTTGTGTTGACGCCATGATAAGCATTTGTTAAAATTTGTCGAAGCTTTGAAGTTGATTTACTAGCGCGAAGTCGGATTTTAGTAGTTTAGCTGACAGTTTTATTAGCAAGAGTTTGTTTAGAAAGATTATTTTGAGTATACGTTTATGTGTCAATTAATTTTAATGTTGTGTTTCGTATATTAAAAGTTGCATAACCTTGCACTTTTGTGGTTGATTAATTTTTATCGAATTTTCACATCTTTATTACGCCAATTTAAAAATTTCCGGGCGAAGCACGCATTACAAACTCTCAAAAAATCGTTTTACTTTTTATAACCTCTCATTAATTACATAACACTGCCCCCACTTTATCATCAATTAGCATCTTAATAGTGCACTAATTGAGTGGCTCATTACAACATGTTGGACATGTCTCGTGAGCGCGGGCACTAACTTCTGTTGATCAAATAGTTGATAAGCGTCGCTCAGCGGTTTGTAAACTGCTATGTTTATGCCTCGGCGTTGCTCGCGAACGACGTAAACTGTGATGTTTACGTTCTCCTCGCAATTAGAACTTTTGATGTGGATCAAGTTGGTGACAGCAATTTGTTCTAATTTGTCGTATTTTTAGATAAAGCTTGTAGTTTTGTTAGGATAAAGTTATGTGTCTAGCAGTAGTTACTGCTAGATTAATGAGGAGGTGACATTATGGGTTCGATAAAGCGGGTACGTTTGTAGATATTTTTTCCTCATTGGTAAACTCACTAAACGTTTAAATGTCCGAATAGGCAATAATAAATCAGTTTGCGATCCCATTTCACTTCCACGTACCTACTCAACAACAAAGAGAAGCATTATATTCACATAAATCATAACGTAATGAGGGATCATCATTGTGGACTCTTTTGTGACAGTATTTATATAAATAATGGTGGACAAACGACCGACAACCAAAGAGTGGACTTAGAACACACAAATTACAAGCTCGTTGTTTCCGCGCAATTTAACAAAACAAGATGGAAGCCGAGACGGTTCCTTGATTGTTGCTTATTTGCGTTTTTAGATCGTTCTATTTATTTTTAGGATATTTTATTCAATCAAGGATTAATTCATTTTGGGATAATCGGTAAGGTACTTCTTTTCTTCTATAGTACGTAGAATCTAACTACATATCAAATGACCCAATTACACCTTATAGATTTTTAAACTTACTTAAAGGCAAAGTTACTGGTTCTTACCTATAAAATTCATCCGAATCAATGACTAGTAATACCAATCCAGGGCCAAAAATAGGTCCCAAAGCAATTACATTTAAACAGTTTAGTAAAGCTAACAATTCCATTGTAATGCTACAATTTAAACATGCTAACTTAATTGTAACTCCAGGCACTTTCAGTTTGACCAAATACGCCATGTTTTATGTTTGCTTGCAATGCTTAACTTGTAAGGAAACGCCAGTAAATAAGCAATCAAGTAGGTCGAATATTCCTATAAAGGTAGAAACAATTTAATTCGCACAAATATAGACCTTTTGTGCAGGAGTCATAGCTCTTTATGCAGATATGCAAATGTTGGTAGTTCAGTAATGTAATGACATCTCTATTTTAAGGAATTAATGGGTCGAGTTGATTTACGGGATAGTCTAAACTTCATTGTTGTTTCAGAGAATTTTAGCACTGCTGGGGATTTAGACTAAAAGAATTAGAAGGTTGTTTTTTCAGAAAGAGTCCCATGAGATTAAAGTATAGTTTTCCAGAGCGTGCCAAGTTTCAGCATGGTCACCTGTGTTAGACGACTAAGTTTACCCTAAGGCTTTTGGGATGGCTTCATCTACTATTGCACATATAGACCAACACTGATATTCAAATATTCATCATTCATCATAATTCTCCTGCCCTTACCCCAATTTATTTGGGTTTGGCGCAGCATGTCTTCTTCTACCATACTTCTCTATTACTGGTCATCTCAGGAATCAGCTCGTTTCTAGCCATATCATACTTCAAGACTAATATTGATCAACTACGTAGGAGACAAACACAACAAAACAAAAGTACACAATATTTGTTTATTATAGGTAGGTATATCAAGTGCCGTTCGTAATTCCACAATAAAACCACTGCAGCAGCTACTACTAGGTATAATTTGATAGTGATTACATATTTATGGCACAATGTTGGGAGCCGGTGTCATCGAGTGGACATTCTACCTGTCATTATCGTACCGCGGTACGTGTGCACGGGAAATAGTGAGGCGTGCATGTGATAGGAGAGAGCGGAGTGCGCGTTTGTGTCGATATTTGCGGCGCAAAAAATCAAGAAGAACGAAAAGAAAGGCTGATTCTTGTTGCTCTTCCAAATTCGTAATTATTCATCTTTTTGATGACTGTCAACGGGACGCCTGAATGTACCCTGATTTTGATTTGCAGTAGGTAGGTAGGTAGGTAGGTAGGTGTTTTTGTAGTAGGTATCAAGCTCATTTATAACGCAGAATTGTAAAGGCAATAGCAATCGTATATTATAATAATTAGTATTATCTGAACTTAAAAGCAGTTAAGACACCTGAAAGACTCGAATTTAACCGTTCAACTTTCATCCGTAAAAATGTTTTCTCGCTACCGCTCCAAACTTACACCGCTTGCCCTAAACAAAATCGTTGACAGTATGACAAATTAATACGGTGTGCGCGCGTGCTGCATTAGCGTCGCCCGCGATCGAAGGGACACTGCCCTCCCGCCTGCCGCCCTGCCCCACTGAGCCCACGTGCCCGATACGGGGACACGGGGCCGCCATGCTCATAAACACGAAAATATATGGATTGACCACTTACATGCATAAATTCATGGTAGAAACTACGGAATGACACGTGTGTGTAAAGCGTACGATCTTTACATATTCATGTTTTGGATACAGGTTGCGACTGGAGTGGCTGTGTAGTTAACCTTTTTCAAGAACTTCTTGGGTGATTATATTTTCAGCCTGAAATAATTTTGTCTCAGTGCAGCGGTATGTACTGGTAGTCGCTAGCACATCAAGCTACCCGAAACTGTCAAATTTTCCCAATCAACCTTGAACCTAATGCTTTAGCGATTTAGCTAAAAATTTGACAGATTTGCACATCTGTTTATTGGAATAAAAATAAGAATAACCGGTAAATTAATCATCGCGTGCGGTCACCGCGTGTCGGCAATTATGGTTTCGCCCTCATTTGTACCAACTTAATTGAGCCTATTGGTTAATGATCTAGGTATCAATAACCATTTTTTGAACTTGATATAGTAGGCAAGAAGCGTGTCTTCAAGGGCATCACATCACAAGTTTCTTAGTTTTTTTTTCTGACTTTGGTCCATTTTGGGCCACATATTTTTACAGGAAAATAACGCAAGCCAGACTACTTATCTTCCTCCGGGTCAAGAGGAGTATCAATGGCTCCCTAGAGAGATTTTCGACGGGATCACATGACTCCGAGGTATTTAGGCTTCTTAAGCAAGTCTTTCTGATCTTGTGAGAAACTAAGAAAGTAAGGGATTTACATCAGTTTTCTACGCGTATTTTTCTTGGTCATACATAAGTAAACTTACAATCTCAGTTTCAAGTTACCTTTTGTATATATTCTATAAGTTTTCGTATTCCAGTTTGCTACAAATGGAATTAGGCTTGTCTTATAATCTGCCGCATGCCGGAGGAGCAACGGGCAAAAATAATCACTCAGTGGATCTCAAGTGTCAGAAAAAGATTGAGGGCGAAGCCCAGTAGGCGATGGCTGGATGAGCTGGGCTCATTGGCCTATTGGCATTCGATTGAGAAAAGTGGAAAGAGGCAAATAGAGAAACCGGAAAGACACAACAACGAGATCAGAATGAATTGTCTTTGAAAATAAATAATCAAACTATTTCTGATAAGCTAGAAGTCGCTGAGACTCTAGAAAATTTCTTTACCAATATTCCGTTAGAGGTTACGAAATCTCTCCCCTCTTCATCTAAATTAGCTGAAGCACTTCTTAAAGAAAACTTTACTAAGGACATTCCAAACTTTAAATTTAAACCAATATGTATTGATACAATTATAAATGCATTCAAAAGTCTAAACATAAAAAATACTGAAGACTTATGGGGGATATCCGTCAAAGTTCTTGGGGATATTATTGACTCTATTGCTCCTCTCCTAACTGGCATATTCAATCAATGTTTGGATAGCGGCAAGTTTCCTGACTTAATGAAACATAGTAAAGTAATACCAATATTCAAATCGGGTTGTAAGGGTGACCCCTCTAATTATAGACCTATATCTGTGCTTCCAGCATTGAGTAAAATCTATGAAAAAATAATGCTGGACCAGATGCTGTCTCACTTCAACTCAAATGGGATTCTGCATAGTCAACAGTTTGGTTTTACGAAGGGCAGGTCGACAACAGACGCGGGAGTAAAACTCATCAGTCACATTCTGGAATCCTGGGAGAAGTCCCAGGATGCCATTGGTATTTTCTGTGACCTCTCAAAAGCGTTTGACTGCGTCGACCACAACACACTGATCTGTAAATTACACCACTACGGAATTCGTGGACAAGCTGCTGATCTTGTTCTCTCATATTTATCAAACAGGCAGCAAAAAGTAAATGTAAATGGGGCGACGTCCTCCGGGTCTCTAGTAAAGATGGGCGTGCCCCAAGGTTCAATTCTCGGGCCTTTCCTATTTCTTGTTTACATTAATGATCTCCCTTACATGATGGCCAAATTATCGGATATAATTCTATTTGCTGATGACACTTCGCTAATTTTTAAAATAGATAGAAAGGATACGGATGTCTTACATGCCAACGAAAGTCTAACTGTTCTCTCGAAATGGTTCGCAGCTAACAATCTTTTACTGAATGCGAACAAAACAAAATGTCTAAAATTCTCTTTACCAAATGTACCTCAACGGGATATAAATTTAAATCTTGACGGCAAAAAACTTGATGTTATAGCGGAAACTGTATTCCTAGGGATTACTATCGATTCAAAATTGCAGTGGGGACCGCACATTAGAACTCTTTCGGGTAGGTTAAGCTCAGCTGCATATGCAGTAAGGAAAATAAGGCAGTTAACTGATGCAGCTACAGCTAGGTTAATATACTATGCTTATTTCCACAGTATTATGTCTTATGGCATTCTGCTGTGGGGATCGGCGGCAGACGTTGACTCAATTTTCATTTTACAAAAGCGGGCAGTCCGCGCGATCTATAAAATGGGTCCTCGCGAGTCCCTCAGAGAAAAATTTAAAGAGATCGATGTACTGACTCTGCCTTCCCTTTATATCCTAGAATGTATTTTATATGTCCGCAAAAACCGAGGGCTTTTCAAAATTAGAAGCGACTTCCACAATATTAATACACGCAGTAAACACGAAATTGTAATACCCAAATTCAGGTTAACAAAAACTAGTAAGTCTTTTCTTATTAACAGTATACGTTTTTATAACAAATTACCTAAGTCAGTTATAGAACTGACCGATGGAAAGTTCAAAAATTACATTAAACGTGTCCTTATTAAAAAAGCATATTACAAAATCAAGGACTACGTTGAAGATAAAGAGGTTTGGCTTTAGTTCCTTCTGCGCATGCGGCTTCCCTGGTAGCTCATAAACAGCAAAAATACGTGGATGTCTCTAACTACTCTCAATCAATTTTTTTTTTTTGTTTTCTTTTCATTTTAATTTACAATGGTTTTTTTTCTTTCTTTTTTTACAATGGTTATCACATCACTTAAACACCCTTTGTTCAGAATAGTTGCAGCACTGATGACAATATTTTTGTCACTTGTTTAATTTAGTCTTTTATAATATTTTCTTGCCTTTGTATAGATTCTTTTTAACGATTGTTTGTGAATGTGTGAACAGTGTAGGCCTTGTAGATTCCTAGATGTGTGTTAACTTTTGTTAACCTCTTATCTTGTTTTCCGTTTTTCTTGTGTAGTAAGCAACGACTTATTGTCGGGCCTATGCTGTCCCCCCATACTTGAGTACTAATGCTGTAATATTGTAAAACTAATCATTTTAAAAGAGTAACCATGGAGTTTCTTGCCGGTTCTTCTCCATAGGAAACGACCAACCCGAACCGTGCACCTTTTTGTCGACGTTTCATAAGTGCCAAGGCCTATGTGAAATAAAAATATTTTGATTTTGATTTTGATTTTTGAAGGCCTTCGCCTTGCAGTGGAACAACATAGGCTTATAATAATCATTCCAGTTTGCGAAATTTTGTAAAAATGTCTCATCATCAAGTCATTAAGTCGGGTATCTTCATCCCAACTTAATTTTGCAGCCATTTAAAACGTACTTAAGTACTTCATACATTTTTGTGTTCCAGCACAACTCGTTAATTATACACAAATTGTCCGCCAGTGTTTCGGTTATTAATGGCTCTGCCCGGACAATGTGCGTAACGACCGGAATATTAATGCTTTCGCCAATGAACTTTAATCATAACTGTGTTATGGGATTTTACAAGTTTAGGTGCGTATTTCATGGTAGTTTAACTGGCACTGGCGAATGTCGAAATGTTCGCATAAAAACATGATATCTGATGAGATAAAGGATTGCAAGTAAGAGAAGAGAGAGAGAGAGATTTCAATATGTTTTATGTGAATATTTCGCCACTACGAACACATTGTAACGGAGATTCGTTTAGATGGTACCTTTCACTACGTTGCAACTATGTTACAAATTATATCCTCAATTTTGTAGAGAGTATCAAGATATTCATAATAGCACCCTTTAGCAAAAATTGACTAGGTATTTAAGTTATTTTCATAGCCTTAAACCAAAAACAATTCTTAATTGATTCCAATCGCAATAAATTCACAAGTCTCCCTCGTTATTTCACCCATTGTACTAGATCTGGAATGATAATGTTGCACAAAAACTTTATTTTGGTTAACATAACCGTCAAGTATCTTAAAGCCGTCTTTAAATCTAGCCTATCATTTATTATTTCTATCTAAGTTTCCTAGTCAAACATTCCATCTTCGTTAGTAGAACTATTCTTTCTACAACTGACTGCACCCGTTTGCAATCCATCGCAATAATACCTAAAACTTCAGCAGGCGAGGGTTAAAAGAGTAGAAACAAAACAAGGAACGAAACACTAAAGGGTTGAAAGTTGCAACATGGCTGAAACCCACTCGGTTGCCAATCGACTGGGGATCCAATCCTGGCTGTGCCGTCAGTACGAAAAAAAAAACGAACCATAGGCACTGTTCCGTGAGTAGGGTTCGAAAATCAAAAAGGAGGTATCGAGTTCAGTTGGTTTGGTGAAAAAGTTTCCAAATAACGATGATCGACTTTTATCGCTTTGGTTTTGGTGCCGTTGCAGTAACTTTTATTGGATTTTCTGTTCTAACGAAATAATTTAATTTCTCATAGATCTCCGTATCGGCATCCCCAGAACAAAGAAAAATGTATATGTGCTCATATGAGTTTAATCGATCGACGTATCGATAACACGGATATGGAACCAGTACAAACTCAGCTCAAACCAGTACAAACACATCCAGTACAGATACTGAAGAAGGTAACTGTCCGTGTCCGGATCTGCGTCCACAATTAGTGGGTTTGGCCGAATCTTAAGGAGGGAATCCTTATCCTGTCCGTAGGATTTTCGGGCTTGTCCTTAGGTGTAACACAGATGTAAATGCGGTGTTAGGCCGCAGTTACCAACAGTAGTAAGTTTTCCAATTCCCCATAGTCCGTAAAAACACGGCGTATGAAAGTTATCAATAAATGTCAGTGTATTCGTTAACGTTTGGTCAGACCTTGTTATTGTTTGTGCAGCGTTGAGCAAACCATTCCTATCTGGTCATGGTGGAACTATTGATGAGAGCAATAAAAAAGCGGATATTGTGGGGGAAGTCAAAATGGTACCTCGAACTAGGTACTTATAACGAGTTCGAGGTACCTACCATTTTTACTTTGAGCTTGTAGGAGCTCGTCGTGGCTAAATAATACCAGCCGCACGGGTCGATCTTCAGGTTTGGTTGCCAAGTTTGGTCAGTGGATGGGTAACCATCCATTATATATCGACTTCCTTCCGTGCCACGCAAAGCACGCTAAGCAGTTGGTCTCGGCTGTCATTGGTATATCTATGTCAGTCGTTATGAGGTATTCAGTACCTATCCAGAAAGTCCGACAACCAGGCTTACTAAGGGGTGTGGTATTACTCAGTACTAACTGAGTTGTGGGGGTCAGATAGGCAGTCGCTCCATGTAAAATACTGGTCCTCCATGTAAAAGCTGTATCCAGTTAGACTGGAAGCCCAACATGGTTGGGAAAAGGCTAGGCAGATAATGATGGTTAAGGAATAAGTTTAAACCTTTTACAATGAAAGGACACTAACGTTTATAGACAGATTTTTAAACTTATAAACACGACTAGTTCTTTGCTACGGTAGTTACCTACTCACATAATATTTGCATTTTATTTGCAATTGTTTCTTCCTCATGTTCTATGTATACTGATTTTTCATCTTTTTTGTTACAGGTATGTACCGATTTTTAGTGTCAGCCATCTAACACACCACTAGGTAAGAGCTCTTGCTTTAATTAACGGATTTTCCACACATGGAATCAAATCTAATCTCGGTCATACCTACATAAACCTATCGCAATCACGAACTGGAAGATTACAAAACGACTCTCGCCTACTTTCTTATCCAGAAAACCAAGCAAATACATGAGAACTATTGAATGGCTGTTACATGGTCATCTGAATCGACAACGTCAATTCAACTAAAGCTTTTAACTAACTAAACCTTCACGACATTCGTCGCCCTCTCAAAGGTTTCCTCTTAAATCTAAACCAGCCGTGCGAGTACCAACACAGGTATCGCTTTACATATTTATCGTACGATACGTACTCGTACGGGGTCCGTGCGAGTCGGTGCGAGTCGGTGAGCGGGGCGTGATCCTAATTCAATAACATTCAATTAAGGCCCTCCCTGCAATTAGAAACCGGGCCCTTAGGTGGTGAGCGACCAGCATACAGAGAGCATGGATAAGAAACTTTTAATTCTGTTGGCGGCAAAAGTTGTGGTGTTTAAAGTGAACTTTGCATGTATTTTGCTAAACGAGAGCGTTAATTTAGTTTAATTAGGTAGAAATACTTGTGAGGTTTTCTGAGAGCTTAAAAATTTATAGTTATATAATAATTTTGTGTAAAAAAGCTTGCTTTCATTGAAATGCAAAGTTTTCTTGATCTGTACGATACATAGTACAAATTGTTGTCTACTTCATGGTATTAAATGATAAGCAAAATTCATTGTAGTTTTAATGTCGCGAAAACTCCACATGTTGCTTAACATTTATCTTGGATATCCGCCAAGTAACGTCTGATTCTGTAAATTAACTTCATAGTTCTTTTTTTAATTCGTCTTTTTGAACTTCTTCAATATCCTTTTTAGGGTTCCGTAGCCGAATGACAAAAAACGGAACCCTTATAGATTCGTCATGTCTGTCTGTCTAGGACTACACAGTTGAAACTTGGTAAGTAGTATGTATTCTGTGAACCGCTTTACGGCGAGATTTGAGGCTCCCCCATACATGGAATGGAAACTAAAATAAAATCATCAAACCTGTACGTGCGGGGCGTCTATAGATAGGTTTTTAAAAATGATATTGAGGTTCCAAAACCCATTTTCTCTCAAAATCAATCGTTTGAAAGGTACTTCCGAAGTGGTGTCCCCCCCCCCCCTCTAATTTCTATAGTAAGAAGAGGAAAATTACGAGAAAATGTAGGATTGTAGAACGTAAAAAAAACTTTCAACGAAAATTGGTTTGAATAAGATTTGTTGTGAAGTTTTTGAGATACATATGGGACTTTTTTATCAAACTTCAGCAGTAACTTTTACTTAGTTTTGCTGTAGAATGTAATACAATGCAACATATATTATGATATTGAGCCTTCAAAATATTTTTATTATATGGTTTGGTGCTACGGAACCCTATGTGAGTACGTGTGAGTACGAGTCGCAATTGGTCGGTTTTACTTGGTTTTACTGTTGTTATAATCTCAGATTCTCGTTTTCACAGAAATTAACAGAAAAAAAAAATCTTTATTTCTTATCCACCGCTAGCCTGCTCCAAGTCAGTCGTCCAGTAAGATTTCCGTAACAAATTGTGTTGTCATGTTTTCTGTAATTTAAGCGCTATCTACACGCACCGACTGACGCGCCTACCTGCCTACCCACCGGCCGGCGGTGTACACTTGCACTATAATGTGTAGTGTCCGACGGTTTTAGATCACTATCACGGTGTGATACGATGGTCAGAGTAAGAGAAGTCACGTGATAGAAGGGTTTAGGAGATTTACAAGGCTGTTTTGAGGTTTATTGTAAACTGAGGAGAAATGGTTCTGATTTGTTCAAGTTTGAATTTTTTAATTGAATATGTTACGGGACAAATGTGGAAATTCTGTTTCCGAGTAAATTCAAACGTTGGATTGTCGGCCTTAAACGAATGTATAGTGATCTAGCTTTGAATAGGCACCAAATTACTTAGACTAAATTCTCTAGACTTAAATATTGGCGTAGTCTTATTTCCAGGTCAACCTGAGGAAAGAAAAATCCCGTACCTTTTCTGTCCGGCAACGTAATGGCCTTTCTCAACCACAACCGGTCCCTGTTTTAACTCTACATAAAATTAAAGCACGCCGTGTTAATATCTGCCACATTAACGATAATTAATTAATAAACATTCGCCAACAGGTTCAACTTACGAGCACCTCACTAACCTAGATCTAGACTGAACTAGACTGAGCCTAGTCTACAACCTAGCCACGAGCTTATGAGGCTAATCCATAGACAAGATCTGCTCGATAAAGATCTACAACGTGTAAATAAGACCAAAGCGTGTTTGTGGTTTCAAAATATTCTAATGCTTTGGTTTATTTTGCGCGTGTTAACGTGGGATATGAATATAAATAATACAGAGATAGTATATATATAATACAGAGACAGAATTGGTTAAGCTTGTCGGAGGAAATGACAACACGCAATGAATAATTGTTAACTTAATTTAGTTTCATTAAATACACGCAGATAAATGATGTAATTATATTTATGGGTTTAGTAAGTAGCTCTTCATAAAACTTATAGTACACACCAAATACCATAAATTACTTATTTGGATCTTTTATAGATGACTTTACGCGATTCAACGAAGAACGTTCAGAGAAACAAAGGGACCAGAATAAAACGTTAAATAGTTACGTTTTTAACATTCTTCGAAACACATGCATTCTTCATATCTTATTTATTACTTTAGTAATACCAGTCTGAGTGCTACGAAGATCAAGGTGAACAAAAGTTCTGAACACGTCAAAAATAAACCTAAATTTTTTTTTAGTTTCACCTGTAAGTGTTGGCAAAGACATCAAAGAAGTATTTAATAACCTGACACAAAACGTTTAACTCTTTGAATGTTATTTTCACCAGATGTTTAGGAAACTATTCATCTCACGAGATGTTTGCAAACAAACTGATTTCATCTTATCGAGATCGCGTTTGGCAGTTTTGAAAAAGATCGTAAAGTTAGATTGTTTGAATGTCAAAGTCAGTTTTTGTTTGAATTCATTTTGATGGGTGCTTTTAAGAAAAGAATTTGAAAATGCGTAAGCTGCAGGTCCAGCTGGATATCAGTAGGTAGTCTTCCCAGTTACAGAAGTGGTTTAATTATAATATTCTACCAAATAGTTTGCATCCAAGAATTCGTTCTAAGTTCACACGAAGTGTCAATAATTTGTGTTTAAATTGCTATAATTTGTCACGTATTCAATTATTTAATATGTATAGAGTTTACAAATACTTTTACACCTCTATAATATTTTTTAAACTAAGTAGGTAGATGAGATCAGTGTTTCATATCCGACTACTCTGAAGAAATACCGAACTCAGAGGTCACAGTCTTTTCTTGTACATCTTTCTTTTAGTTTCTTTGTCTTGGTCGATTAAGGCGAGGACCATGCAGATAAGTCTGTATCAACGTCTTTGTTTTTTCCACGATGTTCACTCTCGAAAGTCGCCACATTCAGGTTCTTTATGTTAATAATTTCTCCAAAAATCTGCATACAACTTTTATCATTCGATCACAGACAGTTTTCCCCAAAAAACTGCCAAAACCCCGGCTTTCTTTCACGACGAGCCTTATGCAGGTCTTCCAGGACATGTCTGCATACGTTTGCATATCAATAGTAACGGGACGGAGGTTTTTACGTCCTGTTGCGCGGGCGCATCGCCATGTGAGTGTGCGTGGCGGCGAAGATACACGATAGCGCGTAATGAACGAAACGCGGACGAATGGGCATTCTTTGTGATGTGATGTACTTAATTTGTTGACGACTCTGGGGACAATAAAGGCAAGACTTTCAAGAATCAGTAGATTTTGTTATGAAAGGATTCCAGTTTCTATTCATAGGCCTCTCTATTCCTTAATGCCTGTTGTCCGAAGATGATTTGTATAATACGTTTTCAGATATTTGGAATGAAGTCTGTTAAAATAATTCTTTGGCTTCAAGGTCACAACGTAAGTATCACAGATTCCATTCAGCGATTATCTCATCTCAACTTTGTCTTGTATTCCTGCGCCCCCTCTCTTCATCGAGCTCTAAAATAAATATTCAAAGGATTTTCATGTCTTAATTTTGTTTATCACAAAAAAGGAGTTGGATCTCGCCTTTTTTTGTGTTCATCTTTTAAACCACGTATCAAATAAATTGTTATCTCAATTATCGCATCACTTGGACCAGCCCCGACTTCTGAATAGGGGTGGCTCAATAAACTGTGCGACGGCTTTTTTTGACCATCTATAATGACCGATCAGATACCTCTTAAATGATCGCAATTAAAATGTTGCTATTGTCCAACAGATTGAGGTTGAGTTCCAAGTAGAGGACATTTTTGAATATTTTTAATACAAATTGAATTATCAATTTATTTCACTATAGTTCGGTTTTGAAATCTCAAAGAAAAATCTGCCACACAATTTCAAACAAGGAAATTGATTTTCTGCACACAATTTTAATTTACTAAAACGAACATCACAAACCAAATTCTGGCCAAAATCCCATCGATGTGCGTTCAATCGGAAACTCAGCGTCCATTCAAGCGTCAGATGAAGTTTTTTTAAAACAATAAAATTAACAAAACAAAAGCAATGTTGCCATCCGGTTACGGCGGAATATTTACAATGAGTCGGGCATCGGGCTGGTTCGATTGTCTCGATTCTCGATTTATTTTTATTCGATTCTTGTCTCCAGATCAGCGAGTGGGAATGCGTGAAGCGTACTGCGAGTTTATATTTAATGTTCACGTTTATTTGGGAAGCAAATTGGTCTTACGTTCCCAAATGAAGACATCGCTTTCTCATTTGTATTAATGTTTATCCTTCATGTTCGTCCTCGCGCGTTTCTTTCTGCATTTTGAATCATACGTCATAAATACTTATCCAGTCATCTCAAAGCTTGAGTTTATTGTATTATCATTTCTCGCTGTTTGTTGTTTCAGGTGCTTTTATATTTTAATTTGGTATTTTTTTACATTGGCTTATCATTTCTTTGAAAATTAACACGTTAGTGACCATTCGTGCACTCTTAATCGTCTACCTACAGTTTCTTAATCAATGGGAGAAAAACCCATTAACTAAATTAAATGAGTACAACATTATTTTGCTTTAAAATTAATAGCCCAATAAATTACATAATCAGTAATTACTCCTCTTATCAGCACTTAACTTCGTCTTTAAGATTTTTATCGAATTATGTGTCAGACGTAAACGATCTCAGATTAATTTTAAGTTCATTTAACCTGGCTTTAGTCGTCCATAGAGTAGACATAAAACTTGTGACACCAGAATCAACTTTCACAAAACTCTGTACTTTCATTGTTCCCCCGACCAACTTAGTTTGGAACAGAATCTTACACCCATTTAATTACAAACTTTATTACAAAACAGTAGGGAACAGACTTGTAATCTAACTGTTTTCTAATTGAAAACTCAAGTTGCCCTGTGGAGCATTCCCTTTGCACTGGACACTTTACATTTTTACGACGGCACCTTAATAGAACCAGCCATGTTTTTGTCTACAACTTTAATCTTGTCACCATTACAAAGGACATTGCGCTCTCCTACTTTCGAAATAAGAGCTTTACGAGTTACAGCTTTGTGTTTGTCCGTCGGCGTTTTTGATTAGCAACCTTTAGTACGGCGAGAATTGTTTTAATCTCGAAACTTCATTATTCTGAGGACTTTAAAAAATGAACATCAAAAACGGTAGTGTTTTATCAGAAAACTCGTTAAAGCGGCAATTAACTCCTGTAATCTGTTTTGCTTAATTCAGTTTGATTAACCCATTACCTTTGTGTTTTGGTTTAGGAACAAATGTGTCTGAATCAGTATGGAGCTCATTAAATAAAAGCATTGATATTTCAATGACATGCAGTAAAACCAACTTTAATCATTATTGTATTACTTTGACTTGGAATCGACTTCAAATGGTAGTTAATGGTCTTTTCTGTAATACCTTAATACCGATCTTAAAGACAAGTAAATTTCTAGATTCCTACTACTTTAACAGCCTTACCTTGAAGCAGTCACGATTTAAACAAAGCTTTTATTTTCACATTCGCTACCAACATTTTTCCAGCCATTATCCGGAATCTTTCACACAATGCACCAATATTTTTGCATTTACTTCGTGACAAAGAACGATAGCTTTATAAGCGGGAATGGCGCCTGAAGGGAGTTGTCTCGTTGTTATTTATACAATAGCCCCGTAAAGCCCGCCGATTTCTAGATGTTTCTCGAAAAGTATCGAGGAGCAATTTTGTCGAAGCTTGAGTAGTTGAGACATCAGGTGGGCTGCTTGGATGGGCTGTCTATTGGAGGGTAACAATGCACTCTGTTATTTATCAAAAAGACGCTTTTGTGGATTTGTCGGTAAATTGCGGGAAGGAATAAAAATACAGTGTTGATTTCTAGTAATGAATTGCATTGCCATTGTAGAAATAAAATCTACAGCGTCTTTAGTTTCTAGTTGTAAAGAAGGTATGTCGATGTTTTCAACTGTCATCAGTTTTACCCAAAGGAATTAACAGTAGCGTTTCATAAGGTACTCTGTCCATAAATCTTTATATTTTTAATCCAAGAACGTTAAAAAAAACAAACAAAAATATAAAAGTACATTCCTACAGCACGCTACGCCTTCCCCGTATCATTTTACACCAGATATTAGTTGGCGTAAAGTTTTGTAACGGAGCGTGCCTCAGGGCAGTATCCTAGGCCCAGTACTGCTTGCAATCATATCATCTACGGCCAGCAATCACCAGTCGTTTTGTTTGCTTGCTCTCCCGCCTCAGGACGTAAACCCAACCAAATTATCTGTTAGGTTACACTGGTATTTTCATTTCACATTTTAATGTAATTTTATGCTGCAAGTAATCTTATTAGAGTTAATTTTATTATGAATTTCTTGTCGTCATCATCAATCATGACACTAATCCATCATCCACGTAATAAATGTGTGATAAATGAATGTGCAATATAATCAGTACGTTCTAAACTATTACACGATGTTATTAGATAAATCATCGTTAAACACCTGCCTGTAGGTGCGAGAACATCGTTCATGTGACTACATTTTTCATCGATAACATTTGTTTATAGCTTTCTTAATAAATATCCTTCAAATCCCTAGAAATCTCGTCGATATTTCCCTCAACTCTTCTTCCTGGCTTGTAAGGTATAACTCGCGCGCGTCGCCTGGGGCCGAGCGATTGGGCAAGCGGCGCACGAGTTCAGATAATTACACCAGTTTGCATGTCAGAAGGATCTTCAACGTTGGGATCTGCTGTATGTGTGGAAAACTTTGCGGAGAATTTCTTGTACGAACTTGTTTCATGTTTTGAAGATTTCGTATTTCGTTTCGTGTGATCTTATGATTATGTTTAACAATATGCATTTAATTTCTTTACTAAAATCGCTGTAATTTTTCATTCTTCATGTCGATAGCCTTCGAAGCCGAGTTCATTATTTCATTATTTCGCAATAGACGTAAAACATTTATTCCAGCACAGTTTGCCGCGCTACGTAAAAGAGCGCGCGGTGCTAACTTGACGTCTCGCTGCTATTACTTGCCGCTTTGTCAAGATGCCGCAGATTGTTAAAACTTCTGCCTACTACCGCGAATGTGAATGGTTTTGCGATTGCTATTCTTTCTTTGAGTTATTTTCCTGTTGTGTTGGACATCAAAAGTCAGTATCTAAAAAGCAAACTTTTTCAAATGTACTGTCATCGCCATCAGTTTCAGTAGGTAATATTATTAATAGGTGATTGTTCTGTGAACATTAATTACTTATTAAGTTCAATTACGCCACTAATAATATTTCGCAAATCAAAAGCCATGTTGTCAAAATTAATCATATTAATTATTTCACAAACGAATAGCTCAAATAATTAATATTTATAATAATATGCCATTTGCGGACGCCACCCACTTAATGCGTGCAATGGTCGCCATATTTAAATCCTGCAGACAGAGTACAATGTTTCAATTTAAATAATAAATAATCGATGCCACCGGGCATGTGTGATTGCGAAATATTACTCGGGCCGACATCACAGCTTAAATTACTGCTGCCTCGAGATAAAAATATGGTAAATTACCTTATGATTAAGCAGATGTTTATAGATATTATTAATTTGTACACAAATACGTTGAGAGATGTGAAAAAGATAATGACCCACCTACGAGTTTCACTTTTGGTGAATGGAGAAATAAATTGAGGTCTTATGGGCTCAATGTGCAGGTTCGACGCACTATGAAAGAACATTGGCTTCGGGTTATTGCGTGAAACTTGCACGTTAAACCACATAACATATTGGACACTGCACGGTGTGCCGAGCTATGTTCGAGCTCGTGTGTCGAGTGTTGCTGCTGTTTGAAGATTAGTTCACCTGGTGTATTGTTAGACACACCTTTATTGCTCCACTGTAAGGGTTTCATGGGATGCTAGTGTGTTCTAAAATTACAAAGAAGTAAAGTTTGGATGTAGGAGGTTGTCAATCTCCGAAACTAGTTATTTGATTTCAAAAATTGGAAAGGACATTTACGCGGACAAGTCGTGAGCAGAAGCTAGTGGTAAATATTTTGGAAATATAAACCAGACAGCAGCCTAGCTCATCTTCATTTCAAATTTATTAAAAGTTATTATTCAATGCCCGGAGCTTTCCCATTTCCATCCATCAGAGTGCAATCTTTAATCTGCCGGGCACACTGTAGCCAACCGTTAATATATCATAAAACACCCACACGCTATGAAATATGAACGATATTTTTAATACGTAGCTTTAAAATGGATAAAATGTTCTGTAAAGTGCATTAATTTACGTATTACGCGGTTGCTTTTACAAGTTTTTTTTTAAAATTTTACCTCGCAATGTTGTCCGTTTTCATTTTTATTATATTTATAATCTTTAGATATTATAATGGCCGCTTTGCACGACACCCATATAGCACATCGCTCTATGATCTATGGTCATACTAGTAATTATAAAAACAGCAACATTTGGCATCGTATCGCAGTCGTTAGTCGCAGCAGCCAAATAGGTCCACTTTACACGGATTTGTAGTAACTAAAACCTTTTAAAGCTGTGATATAGTTAATGCAGTCAAGCCAGTACCTACATGATATTTGAAAAATCAAATGAATTCAATGCTTATTAAAAATTAATAGGCTTCCTTGAAGAAATCCATTTTTATTCATCTGTGTCATAAATAAACATGGAGTATCCCGGAAAATGAATCTAAATAAAATTTGATCCGAAACGTAATTTTAATGGTGTTTTATTATTAATGAGATATCTCATCGTGATTAATTATTATTTCAGAAGGAAAAGTTAAAAATAAATCTACGCAGAGTGCCATCGACAAACTTCACTTTTTAATTTTATTTGTATTTTCGTATTTTTGTAGCGCCGAAAATATCTGGAGTGCGATAAAAATATTAAAATTTACGTTTATTATCATGTACGATATAATGGCACAGAGTGTGATTTTATGAATCATCCAGTTTAGGTGTAAGGATTGTTATACTTCTAACATATAAACAGTAACGAAACAGAATTGATGTTATCGCAAGCCATTTCGTTACGTCGACGACCTTTATTTTTTAAATCACCACTCTTCCTTTTCACCCTTACTTTTCAAGAATATCTTAACGACATTTCTTCGTAACTGGGAAAACGAACACTTTTCTTATAACAAAGCTGCCAGCCCTCATTCACTCGGGCCTTAATAGTCCATGACATCTGGCAGGCCACCAACGCAATGGACCATTACGTTCTCTCAACGAGATTTCCACGCTTCATTCATGCGGCCCGTACCTAAAAAATGTCAGGAGAGCGCGGCATTGCACCATTCATCCTAACCTAATTTCGTTTGCAACGGTCAATGGCCGTTAGCGCTGTTTTTTATGTGTGCTAGATAATCTAGTGTGAAAATACTAGATGTGCTAGATCCCATTCATAACTTGTATTTGGTTATGCAACAACTTGAAATTTCTATCCGCATGCGTTTTGACCTATTTGAAAGGAATTAGTAATTCTGAAATATGTGACATTAATGAGCTTTTCACAACTTCCTCCATGTAGAAACTATAGAATGGAAAACATGTTACCCCTGCATTCTCTGCTTGTTAGCTAAAAACTTGTAAACGATCATGATTTATGAACAAAAAGAAGCCTCTTTGGTCTTAAAATTCTAAGTTTTACTGCTAAACTGGACAGGTATTAATTCATGCCCATTGAAAGGCCACAGCCTCCTCAGCAGTAAATAGCAATGTAGTAAGGTGCTCCAAGACAACGATGTTTTTCACATGAAACGTACAGGAGCTAATAGAAAACCTGTCTCGTCAAATAAATAGAAAGACGCTAACCAACTAGAAAATATCATTACTTGCAAAGTTACAACGACGTTGTGTCCCGGATTATTGACAATCTTTTGACAGAACGAACACAGAACACTTCTTCAATCATGACCATAGACCACCTATAATACTTTTTTCCCGTTTCCCGCCCTCACGACCCCAGCGCCACTTAAAGATGACAGCTCAAATTACGCGAAGCGCATGCGCTCAACAAATTAATGAGCTCATTTCGCGCGCTTTTTATTTATCGTTCGGATATTAGTCTGCGCTTAAAGGAACCAGTGCAATAATTTGTATTTACATGCACGTTTGTCATTTTTATTTCGCATTGCGTTTCGTGGTTTCTTAGTAAGTTTCACTTGGTGTGTGATAATTTAAGGAGCGAGTGCAAAATTTATGATTTAGTTGCCAATAAGGCTTAATTAATATTCTGTGTTATTTGTTTCAGGTATTAAACTAAACAAGAAAGGTCTTTACGACACAATACGCGGTAAGCTACGGGAAGTAATGTAAAGTAACCATACTTAATTACCTATTTATATTAATCGCCTTTTGTCGGGCCGCATCATTTTATCGTAGGTACTTAAGCTTAACCTAACCTGATATAGGGTTGCCATCAATGCTATAACAGCAAACGAGACAATTGGGAACCTCAGTTAGAAGCGTATGTCTATGTAGATTTTTTTAAAGTACTTTTAGAATTTGAACACACTTTTGCAACATCAAATGTTATCAGTTAAAAACCCATTTAAATATCTCCGTGCAATTTCCGCGGAGAAATTAAGTTACGTTTCGCTACATCCGTGATTCCCTCGGTTGCAAGTTTTAAGTGAATTAGAAATGAAACTTTGTTGGAAAGTCTCGTTTTACAAAAGTGAAGTTTGTGTGCGTGCGAACGAAGTGCGTGGCAAATCGGACCGAGACGGAACGAATAAAACAATGACCCGCCCGGCCTTGTGCACAGGGTTACCAGAGGTAAAAAGAGGACCGTTTTGTTTTGCGATTAACTTAAAATATGTTAGCAGCTGGTAGTTCAGAAATGGGGACATTTGACTTGTAGCGTGTCTCGAAATTATGTTAATATTATTGACTGAAATGGTTGATTTTGTTTTTAATCTAGCTTAAAAGGGATATGAACTATCCATTTTATTGACTTCGAGGGAACAAAACACAATTTTTTTTATTTTTTTTTTTTAAATTCACACGAACATTCCACAGTCCTGAACACATCAATAAATTCTAAGTTTACAACTCAGCAAATGTATTTTCTAGATAAATTATTGCAGGAACAATAAAATAGGCTGAAAAATGTTATGACACGCTTTCACGTGGGAATAAAACCTTGTTTATGGTTTAAAAAGTAAAGCATCGTTTAGTTCGCGATAGTAAACGATCTTTTTTGTCGAACAACATGTTTTACAACTCTCTTACAAAGTGGAACATTAAACATAGGTACGTTTGAAGATTTACTAAACAAGTTTGACAGAGCTCTTTTACTGAAATAAATCAATGGAGTATGAAAACTAGCCATTTTTACGTGGAAGCTGTTAGAAATTAAACAGACAAGTTCAGTCAACGTAAAGGTTTTGCCAATGTATTTTTTTATTATAATTGCTTCTACCTTACCTACCTACTCTACCTAAATCTAAATCAGCAAAACTTAATTGTTTAGTTCTATTTGTAGTCTGTTTATAATGTAGGGGAAACCGGGGCAATGGGGGCCCCTTAAGGGAAATCTTGAATAAAATCTTAGAAAAACAAGATAATGAAAAAAAACAACAACCATTTATTAGTGTCATTAATGTTCTCTAAACTTAACGTAAAATAATTATCTTAGTCTACCAGTCTTTGGCGCTAATCGAACTTAAAAAAAAAGAAGAAACTGCCTGTTTTGCCCCGTGTCCGGGGTAAAATGGTCATATGCGGGGCATAATAGGCATACACAGGTATATTCACTCGAATAAGTTTTAATTCGACCACAAAAGGAACAAATGTGAAAGAACTCGTCATCATTATTCTCTTCGCCGTCGCAAGAACAGCGGGCCCATCTGTGGCATGCACGGCAGGTGACCCTACCCTCAGTAGATTCAGAGTACCAATATCCACGGTGCAAACACTCTACATCTTTTTCCTCCGATTCGTTTTCCTTATTTTTTTCATTTTTCTTCGTCCATCCATTCCTATCCAACCTTTCATCCATCCACCAATCCATCCATTCTGTCCATTGTTATCCAACCTTTCTCATCACATTCTGCCCAAAAATTGGGAGGAGCTCCATCAGTTTAGAGCTTTCGCTGGCCAAATTGCATATGCCTGTTTCCATTTCCTCCAAGCTCCATTTGGCATGTTCCTTTGGTAGTGGCGAACCATACTTGTATCTGGAGGAAAACGATCAACTTAATACCTATACCCTACCCGAGGTAAAACGGGCATCCTACCCGTTTTGCCCCGCTCAAAATGCCCCCGAGGTCAAATAAAATAAATGTTAACCTAATCAAACGAATTTATGGTAGTTAATTCACAACTCTTTTTAGTTATTTAGTCACATAATTGAACGTCGCAATTTACTTAATAACTGAGCATTTAACACAAACACGAATTAACTACAACGCAGACTTAAAAATGAAAAATAATATCAAATGTATCAACTTACGTATTTTCGTTTTGTCGACGAACGACGCGCATCTACAAACACAGAACTACTTTTCTAGCTATCGCGAGGTCGACTAGAACGCGATCTGACTACTTCCAACCGTCTCGGTTTATTATCTTGCGGGGGAGAGGGGGTGTCCGTCTTACCCCGGGAGCCCGTAATGCCCCGGCTTCCCCTACATAGTATATTGTTTAGCATTTAAAATTAAGTTAATTAGAGACTTCATTATAAACACAGAAAGCAAAAGAAAACGACTTTATTTATCTAGGATTTTAGACTAACTTTGTCCAGTCAAAAAAAAAATTTTTTTTTGACTGGGCAAAGTGATGACTAGTTTGACTACTCAACAAGACAAACAACCAGAATTTATAGTGTATTTTACCACCAAAATCGGACCAAGTCCAAGATGGCGTCGTTTTTAGCAGGAACTTACACCAGATCCTTATCGCCTCTCAAACAGCGAATGGAAGGCAAATGACAGCATTAAATGGAATTATTGCAGCATTATTTTGTAACGTTTTTCTTTGTGTTTTAAGAAGAAATGCCGAAATTGAGAAATATCTTCGTGTCTTGATAATACTTTTGAGGAAAGAATTTTAATTTGTCAAGTCAAGCATGAACACTTCAGTATTAACATTTTCCTAAATAAACACTTCAGCTGTCATTTTTTTTTGCATAATACATTTTCAACATACTTATTCGTCATATTTTAATGGTTTTTGGTTTTTTAATATCCTACAAAGTTAATCCTTTTAAATAAAAAGCTTTGATCAATTAGATATGGAAGTAAATAAAACACTCGAGATCAATTTATATCAAAGAAATGCGATGGCAAACAGAACAGACACACGACCCTGGCGGTGTAGGTAAATAAACGGTAATGGCCGGGGGTAGCCACCCCGAGATTTAAAATATTTTATCTTTAAAATAAAAAGCATGTCCCGCCCGAGGCCAGTCGCGGTATCAGCCAAAATCTGCCTTCATTTTACAATGGGACATACAAACATACCTACAACTCCAATTCTACATATAATACAATTTACGTTGAAATGCGTCTGGCTTCTGACATATTGTTTTGTTTTCCAGACGTTACAAATCATTCTTTTGTTTTGGCTAATTACCTTTTGTAAAAGCAATGGAAATTGGACGTTAGTAACATAATAAGTAGTTATTAGCATTTTCTAAAGGTGGACGTTGGAAAATGTAGATAAAAAGCAATTAATTTCCCGCAGCAAACAATAAAACAGAGAAATAATAACAGAAATATAAATTAATACTTAGACTTATAAATTAACGAAAGTACTAACTACAGTCTAAAATTAGAGGAGAGACTTAGAGAGGAGAGGAGAGGAGCTCGTGGCTAAATAACAACAGCCGCTCGGGTCGATCTTTAGGTTAAGCCGTGCTTACCTAGGTTGGTCCGTGGATGGGTGACCACCCATTACATACCGAGTTTCCTCCGTGCCTCGGAAAGCACGATAAGCCGTTGGTCCCGTCTGTCATTTGTAGATCTTTGACAGTCGCTACAGGTAGTCAGTGACCCGAAAGTCTGACAACCAGTCTTACCAAGGGGTATCGTATTACCTAGCGCTAACTGGGTTGTGGAGGTCAGATAGGCAGTCGCTCCATGTAAAATACTGGTTTTGAGCTGCATCCGGTTGACTGGAAGCCGACCCCAACATAGCTGGGAAAAGGCTAGGTAGATGATGACTACAGTCTAAACTTTAAATTACTTTAGCCCCTAAAAGAAAGGCCAAAACAAAGTTGTCAACAGCTTTTGAGGAAATATACTGTGAATATTATCGAGCTTTAACTTTTATAAACAGGAACTTTCTTCAGTAATATTAGCCAGACAAAAAGATATCTTCTGATCATAATAAATTCAATTGATCAACAATTAGTTTGTTTAGGACTTTTATTGCTTCTAAAATTGGATTTTAATCTACTGAACTAGAACCACTCAAAACCACTCAAATGGGATTTGACAAAATATATATAACTTTCTTAACATTTTAATCTATTCTGAACTGAATGCATACCCAGTGAGGCTATCTATTGCTCAATGGGCATGTAGTGGCATATTGCCCAACCCTTCGGAGATTACATGAGGTTCCTACATTACCTATGCACCCTCAGACTTTCTTGACAAGATACGTTACCCTGGCAAAGACAGGTTGTTATCAGTTGAGATAAGCCGTTTTAAAAACGATCAATACAAAATGGTAGCTTTTCCCGAATAGAGGTTCGGTTAAACTTGAACCGGTACGGCAAATGGCAGATGCAGTTCCGGTATACCGGACTCTGGCTGAAACTATATTGAAGCCTCTGTTAGTGTCCGACTGTCCGGTTCCCGCAGCCGATCCACAATTTATCCTTATTTGATTGCTGCTAAAAGCACTTTAGACATCAGGAAAAACTGTGCATTTTCACCTAGATAGAAATAAGTTTTCTAAGTAGGTACTATGATTGAACATAATTATGTCTTTCGGAGAAACTGAAAATCGTAATTTTCCTTGAATTCGGCGCTGACATAAATCCGGTAATTTGTCAAGATTACTGTCCGCGACACAAATTAATTGCTGATTTACTTTGCGGGCTAAATTTGGAAAAAACAGCTGTTAGGTTTAACTGTTTTGTATGAGGAATGAAATGAGAGAAAACGGAGTAAATGATAGCGTGACAGATATCAGGAGATAATGAAAGAAAAATACATGCTGCACCGACTCCTAGTAACATGGAGCGAGGGCAGGAAGATGCAGAATATGTGTTAAAAGTAGGACATGAGACAGTAAAACTGCAATTAGGAGAAATGCACAAGATGGTATGGCAATACGCTTTATTACTGACTGTGATGTCAATGGTAAAGGATAGATCATCTCCGGATTGTGACTTCACAAATGAAAGAGGATAGGCTGCACCATCCTGTTGTTTATACATCATTGTTTCAAAATGGATACGAAAATGCGGAGGATCGGTCATAAACTATCGAATTTATGATACTTATTGAGAAATACGTGTATAGCTCTTCTTGCATTGAGGAACATGTCAGTTGAAATTATTGCCTGGCTATTAAGACAGATGATATAAATAAATAAACTCTAGCTTACGTGATGCAAGTTCCGCAATATCGATATTTCGACTGTCAAGCTTACCCCGATGACCAACTTAACTACAAAGGACTCGCACTTTATTCCGCACCTTAAAGAAACAATATTAATGCAGCAGAGGAGCATTATTCCACGACTCCACGACGCGTCGCCCGCGCATTGAATCCGGCACTTTATCAAGATAACTGTCGTCGTGAGTAATTTTCACTGATACGCGACCGACGTTGATCAATCGATTTTTGTACACGAATCGATACCGCCCGAGAATCGGATCGCATCGAATCGAACTTTGGCGTAACGTGTTGATTTATTCGAGTGATCCGTGATGTTATGGCGCATTATGGCCCTGTTTAAAGGTCAGAGCGTTTCCTTTTTCTTTATTTTGCGGTTGACGTGGCTTATCTGACGACAAATGGGTAGATTTCTGCAAAGCTGGACATGTGCCGTTTTATCTTTGGCCGTGTCATCGTAATTTCGTGGTTTTTTATGAGATCTTCCAACAGTTTCAACACTGAATTCACACGGTTTCGTGCTGTGATTCATCATCAGTAAAAAGGTAAAACAAACATAATTTTCTGCGAAGAGTGGACGCACAGCTACCCATTTTGTCCCTCCTCAATTCTCTCATCCCTCACCAAACCAAGCAAACACATAAACAAAAACGCCCCTAATATGAAACTCAAACACACAAACCCTTTATAATCCTTTACGCTCAGCAGATGTATAATTACTAATTAAATAATTAATTACAAACGGTATCCTGTTCGGGGTGTAATTCGCAGGCGATTCGTGAATTCAACCCTTTCGCCCCCACTTGGGGTTTAATCGGGGCATTTGATCTACTTCAGTTGTTACAAAACAACTTTAAAACGAGACGATTGGGAAGCCTATTGTTTTCATAATTACTTTTGATTTTGAATATCATATTTCGTTTATTTGTTCGCCATTTGCTTTTGTGATTAGATGTTTATCTCTTATTTCTAGACTCAACTGTTTATTGGTATTCTGTCTAAAATTAGAACTTTCATTAAGATCTTCAGTGTCCTATTGGAAACTAAAACCACAATCTGCTCTGCTGAATACCCAATC
Source organism: Eurois occulta (assembly GCA_950022335.1). NCBI lineage: Eukaryota > Metazoa > Arthropoda > Insecta > Lepidoptera > Noctuidae > Eurois > Eurois occulta. The sequence continues at coordinate 1,426,946 of OX465496.1, forward strand.
CGTTTGATAAAAGTTATACTGATTTAAGATGACACATAATTATTTTGGGATCATTTTCAGTACCTAGTTTCGTACTATTCACAGGCAGAAATTTGCGATTATGCACAGAATAACATTAACACAACACTAATCCGATTTTTTCCAGTATCTGTGCGTTATGTTATGACTCATGTCCATTTCTACCAACACTAAGCGACTACTAAATATTAAAAAAAAAAAAAAAAAGAAAAAAAAAAAAAAAATCACATCATCATCATCTACACTACCTAATATTATAAAGAGGAAAACTTTGTTTGTATGTTTGTAATGAATAGGCTCAAAAACCACTGGACCGATTTTAAAAATTCTTTCACCATTCGAAAGCTACATTATCCACGAGTAACATAGGCTATATTTATTTTGGAAAAAGATAGGGTTCCGTAAGATATTTGGGTTTTTCGGACACAAGGTGTAAAAAATCAACCAGAAAAGTTACTTATTTTGCGTACGCTGCCTAAACTATAAAAGATAGAACCATAAAATGTGCTAATCTACACTAATATAATATATAATATAATCTACACTATACACTAATATTATAAAGAGGAAAACTTTGTTGAGGAAAACTTTGTTTGTATGTTTGTTTGTTTGTAATGAATAGGCTCAAAAACCACTGGACCGATTTTAAAAATTCTTTCACCATTCGAAAGCTACATTATCCACGAGTACCATAGGCTATATTTTATTTTGGAAAAAGATAGGGTTCTGTAAGATATTTGGGTTTTTCGGACACAAGGTGTAAAAAATCAACCACAAAAGTTACTTATTTTGCGTACGCTGCCTAAACTATAAAAGATAGAACCATAAAATGCGCTAATTAATTGTAGATCTTATAAATATCTACAAAAAAGTCCGCGACACACTATACCTATCTATGTCGAGTGAGGCACAACAACCATTTTTTTTATTTAAAAATCTTGAATTTTTTTTGGACTACATTTATTTATTTTTTATTTATTTATTTATTAACTCATCATCACTATCATTACAGGGATATCCTAATTCAATAGTGTGGCCATAATTACAGTTTTATTATTTACCATAACATATCCTGTACATCGTGGTTTTTGTGAACTCACTCAGAGAACAAGTAAAAAGATCTATGCTGTCTGCTACGTCATTAAGTACAGTCAAGGTACGTGTTATTTAAACGCCTTTATTTTACTCATGCTATTAATCCTTATCAAAATAAATTATTTCATCATTAAGTACAGTTTATGTAGATAATGTGACAATCTGTGCAGCCTGCGGATAATGACTGCGTCGTTGATGTTACTGTCGGTGTCTGTGAATTGACCTGGGAATCATTTTGCTGACCGTGTCTTTCCTGGGTAGGCTTTTTGCAGCGGTAACCGACATCCACGCGGGCGGAGCCGCGGGCGACCGCTAGTCTCTAAATATGATTGCACTGTTACAATTTTAACATCAGCGTCAGCCAAATAACTGTAATGTTATGTCCTACCCTTTCAATGGCTACCCGACAGTGCTACACGTCCCTTGACAGAGCTAAACGCATTTCTACAGCACTTATATAGACCACTAGAAGCAAAATAAAATGGCACTTAGGTTTAACCTTATACCTACCTAGTGTCAAGGGTGATATTTGGCTTAGTGTTACGTGCCCTGTTCCTTTTATAGGAACAGCTGAATGTGTATAACGACCTCATTAGTCTAGTGCCTGCTGGTACAATTTTCTTGCTCGAAAATCATTTCTTTTTTTGGTCAAGTAATATTTACTGAAGACCTGACGCGTAATGCATGTTATAAGGGCAGGTTCGAGGTGGTCCAGTAAAAGAATACGGGGAAGAACTTGGGTGAAGACTTGCCAAGCAATTGATTCATGTAAATGACTGGTATGCAGCTGCATCCGGCAAGACTGGAAGCCGACCCCAATATAGTTGAGAGAAGGTTAGGCAGATGATGATGACAGATTTACCAAGAAGGGGACAATATTGGCTACAATTTTTTGTTTTATTCCAAAGCTAAAATATTGACGGGTGCTCAAAAGGGAATATCTTTGTCTATCTTGTCGTGCTCTAAACTTTGCTCTTAAAATCGGTGCTCTAAGGGGAATACTTCGAAAACTTGATGGGAAATAGTAACTGCTATGTGTGGAGGCTTACAACACCATTGGTTTGGCGATGCCTTGCCAAATTACATGTAATAAAACAGACGAAAGCCTTGGAATGTGGTTGCTATTTCATCAACCTCCAACTCGAAACAAGATAATACTGTCGGCAGTGGTACATCTAGCACTAGCACTACTATTCCTTTTTACGAGCCCTTTCCAAGAACCTCTACTACTACAGAAAATTACATCGCAAAATTAACCAGCACTATAACCCTCTCAAAGACACTACATTACAACCCTTACATGCGAGAGCACATCCCTACAATCGAACTTAACTAATCACATCTTCGCATTAGCACAGACAGCCCTCAGACCGCAGAGGGGGGGTGAACCACGAGGAGGGGGAGATATGGAGGGGGCTGTTCGCTTTGAGTTAACACCTCACTGCTCGATTATACGAATACGAGTTATTCGACGGTAGTAAAGCAGACTCGGTAATGACGGGTCGTAATGAGATGGGATTCGTAATAATATTAGATACTCGGTGTTTTTTTGGGTTGGCGAAAGTGTGATTTTTTCTGGGATTTACAGAGTAAGGAGAAATGTAGTTCTGCTTCATATATGCACGCCTGTTGAGAGTCGGTTGTAGGTATCTACTGTTTGGATTAATATAAAGGTCTCAAGTTTTAGTTTATTTAGGGAAAGCGTAGACGCGACCCTTTTGTCCGTATATCTCTTTGCCAACGAAATAGAAACATGAACATTTTTGGCGTGGTCTACGGACAGGCCCATAAAGTAAGTTATTTTTGTGAGTGGGTTGATGGTGAAACTGAAATCAACGCCAGCGTGGCAACAACACTGGGTATACTTTCAGAAGTGATTGTTTTGGCATTCCTTTTAACATTATGTCATAACTTCTTGTACAGTCACCCCCAGTGACATTCGAATCTTATAGCATAGCTAATTTCCCATATTATAGCAGGTAGCACTATTGAGTTGTAGAAAATAATCTTCCTATATCAATAATTTCTCCGTTTCTTTCATTAGAACAAGTCTATCTCCTACTCTTAGACAAAAGTAAAAGTAAGTAGTAGTTAGTAGTGTTAATGTTGTGGGTAGTAAGTATATTTGTTAAGACAAATTTTAAGCCAACGCTGTTTATGCGCAATATACTACAGTTTGTTTTCCCAAATTTAATAAATAAATAAAAGCCTTTCCTACATTGTACCACACCCACAGCGCTCGGCCTCCTCAAAGTATATCGCTATCACAATGTTTGTTCATAATGGCGCAAATGACATTTGTGCAAGCGTCCCTTTGCAGCGGCAGCGACGGTAATGAGCGCGATTGTAATGATATATATATACCTAACGGCGGGAGTTTAATGGTATGACTTGTGGTATGCGTTTGATATATTTTTATTATTTTATGTTGGGAGGTACATTTTTCAGTTGCATTATTTGTGGCAATAGCGCCGTCTGCTGTCGCAACGTCTTCTGTCAAAGATTTCTGTGTCAGTGAACCAGATTTGTACGAAGAGATGTAAGATGCTAGGAGAGGCTATCATTAGAAATATCATAGAAACAATGAGAGTCCATGAAACCCGATGAAACCAGAAAAATGACATAATTGTCAATTTTGACACGGTACATAGAACTAGTTAGGCTAGCAATGGCCAGTTTGGTTTTTGTAAGCAGATTACGATTTTGTGCACTTTTTTTTTAAAGTAAGTGTGACTTCTAAGTATGAGGCCCTGCCCTGGGTTGGATTCCCGGGTGGGGCAAAGCGTTATTGGGTTTCTCCATTAGGAATTTAACAGTAGCAGCCACGGGCCCTGGATTTGTGGCCGGTTGGTGGCAATAGGCGCCCCCCTATTATATGGGACTTAAACATAATTGGCGATTTGTGGGTGTACTATATACACCACTGCCTATCCCTTCGGGGATTTCAGGCGTGAAGTTAGATTTTTTTTAAAAGACACATCAAAATCCTTTCGTTTGATACGATGGATTGGCCTGCTTTAATAACAACCATAGAAAGTACACTTTATAAGACAATGATCGTTAGTAGCAGTACCACAGTCCATTTAATGTTGAATTGTCGATAGTCATATTATTATTGATTGCTTTAAAATGATTGTAGTCAGTTGTAGTGCATTGACTTACTAACTCTTTACCACCTAGGAAGAAACTCGAGCCGAAATCTATAAACTTGACTTACTTAATACGTTCTTTGTCATTGAAGTTTCTATCTTTCACCAGTAGTTTGTCAGCTGTGTGACAGTAACAGGAAGACTAAGATCTCGCCTCGCCCTCTGTGCTTTACGTCTTTACTTTGATGGTTTTTAATTATCATTGCCTGTCTTGTTGATTTAGTGGTCGCCAGCGCGACTGCTGAGCATGAACTCGTGGATTCGATTCCCAGGTCGGCCAGTGTTGGGTTTTTCATCTTGATTTTTAGCTACATCTAGAATTTCTCATTAGCAGTCACGGAGTCTGGATTTGTGCCCGGTTGTTGGCAATAGGCTCGCTCCCGCTTACATAGGAATTAAACATAACTGGCGAAATGTACTGTATTATTAGGTACACCTCTGCCTAACCCCTCGGGGATTACACGCTTGATGTTATGTGTTATGTTATGCAATCTCTAACAAGAGATCTTGAAACACCTTTTTTTGCATTCACCTATGACCCACAATAAATTAAGACTCAATTGATTGATTGATACTCTTACTTAGCTCCTCAATCAACACAGTCTGAAGTCTCATCCCATTACTCCCATCTTCCACCTCAAAATTATTAATTGATAAACAAACCAAAATCCTCTGAAACACATCATTATATTAAGTAACACCTGTCGTCTTTCCCCAGCGACAACGCACTCATTACGCGAGGGTTAAGTCATTCACATTGCCGGTGTCCGCGGATCGTCGCAGGAGGGGGGTTGACAAATAACCTGATGACGTTTTCATGTAATATGATGGTATTGTAGACTGTGGTTATTAGGATTTATTGGTGGGCTATGGGGTTGGTGTTAAGCCAGGTTCTAGAATTTATGATACGTTTCTGGTGTTCATTTTGTTGTGTTAATAATGTAAAGGGATTTGCATATTGGATTAGGAGGGAGGCGTGCTGCAAAATTGGTCTTTTTTTTGTATTTAGAGTCAAAACACATGGCTTGTTTTTGACATTTTAGTCACGGTGCCCAGAATAGGCTGAATTCCAGTTTTGGCGATGTTTGACTTCAAAAGCAGTTATAATAAGAACAGACTGAGCATAATTATACTGAATTAAAGATTTAAGTCTCTATGCCAAATGTTTTCGTATTGTGCTACTAGCGACGTCACCCTCTCTTCCCTCCCTCCATATTACCATGAGAGTGAGCGTTGATAAAGTGACATTAAGTATATTAGCGATAACAATGGTGGAAATGTCTAAAAAGGCATTACATTACTAAACTACAGAAAAGCTTCATCAATCCTGTTCTTGTAGGTCACTGTAGAATTTCGAAATGCTTTGAAAACGTTTACCTCTTGTCTAGGCCTTCTTATCCACCATCAACACGACCTGACCCTGCGGCAATCCAATTGATAATAAAGTCACATTAACCAAAGCTACGGCCGCCCACTCCCGCGCAGCCTGTTGACTGATCGCTTCCGACACACGCATGCGCCCGCGTCGCGTGTTTGACTGTTGGCCAATCAATACGGGAAATGTTGCCATACCGCTGATAACGATAGATACCAACCATTAGTTATGCGTAATTGGGAGGGTTAATTGAATTAAAATGTAGGAAGCCATAGTTTCGTTTCAGGCTATTTGCATGTTCTGCCTATGTGCTGGTTAACTTGAAGTAACAGTAATTTGTCATTGTCAGTTCTGGCCGGAATCACCCACAGCTACGTATAAGCCTCCCCTGTCTCCACACTGCCCGCGACCAAGTGTTTCCTCACTTCCTGTGACTTTGAAGATATCGCCAACCCAACGCGCTTTTAGATGGCTCTGATATCTTTAGCTTAACCCTAGCCACCATTCCGAACAAGATTTGCTCTATCGGCCATCTCCGCGTCAAGCCAGATGTCCTATTCTGTAACAGGTTTTAAATCAGAATGCCAATTGCCTAAGTTCTCTTCTGTGTTCTCATCTCGTACCTAATCTTCTTGATTGCGAATAGCTCAGACTGTGTTGAGAAAAAGTGCTACCTATTGGGTTTTTCCATCAGAAATTTCTTGGCAGCAGCCCGGAGTCTAGATTTGTACCCAACTGATGTCAATAGGCTCGGCCTATGCGGGGATTACGGGTGTGAGGTGTGGTGGTTTATAAAAACCAGTCGGCAATGCGGTATAGCTAAAATGACGACTCAGTTAGTACCAGATTTGCATTTAAATATTTATCCACTCGTATTCGTTAGGTTTAATAATTAAGTAACAAAATAATTGATACCAGATCGATGACCGTATTACCCGTTATTGTAATAGAACTCGAACTCAATTGCTAGTCAATAGTTCAATACCCTATTACTTTGGCTTCATAATTTCGATAATAGCCACATCCCTGCCTAACCAACTTGTATAATAGGTGTGCGGTTCGGTATCGACTGTAAACAATCTATTTAATTTGAATAATAACAGCTGGGAATATAATCTAGCTAACTCGTAATTACTGACGTAGGGCTGTCGCAAACTATCTCGCTACGTTAAAAGTTATCTTGAAATGTTTCTGTGACTGCAGTATCTTATGCCCGTTTTCACTAAAACTAACTGATGCCTAATCCCTGAATAAAAATTGAATTTCCAACCCTCGACACATTGCCGAGAGTTTAAATTTCAACACATTAAGGCATTTTCTTATCTTAATGTTAAAGAAAACGAGCAACAGTGAATAGGTCACCTTGTTGCTTGTCTAATCTAATACGTTGCAAAGTAACATTTAAAGATAATTTGTACAGAAATATCAAAGCTGAGACAACGATTTCAGTGAATTTTAGGAGTGGTCAGGTGATATGCACCAAGACGACATGCAAGACTTATTAGATCTCTAATGCATTGACGAACTTGATAGAGTCCCATTAGCCGCTTTGATTTAATTTCGCAATTCCTAAAGCACCAGAAATCGGAAATAGATCAAAAACGGTGAAGGATAACATCAGCAGAAAACCGAAATGCCTAAGAACCAAAAATTGGTAGATATGCGACCTCCTCCAACTCGAACTGGGCCCACGTAGTTGGATAACGGACCACCCCTCTGACAGGAGCCCTGAGTCTCAACCGTGGCAATATTATATTCTCCTTAAGTTTATCAGTTAATCGTACTAAGAGCTAACTCGTTCACTATTTAGTTTTCTCTAATACAGCTACAAAAAAACGACACTAACTTAGTCAAGTTAGCGTCAATATCTTCAATACTCCTCCATCAACTGATTGCCACCCCTAATTACAGCATCGATCGCGAACTTGATTACAAGTTAATTGGCTGCCCACAAAGGCGGTCGCACACCGTCCGACAACGCGACTGCTAATGACGACTAATCGCAGCGACCGGACACGTGCGTCACGAGCGCCCCAGGCGTTGCGATTAATTGAAATCGTGTAATTTGAGCTGTGTATGAAGCGTAATGCCTTGTTTGTTTATTGGTTGCGGATGATATAAATCGCTGCGATTAATTTGTGGCTGCGGCCGTCTGGTGTAGTCTTTAGTGGATTCGTTTGATGTGTTGTTTTTAGTCGCGTCGTCGTTGGTGGGGTAGTCTTGGTGTCTGGTTGGTTCTCCGTGTGTAGAAATCTACCTGTGTCTATTTGTTATTGGGAGTTCTCATCACTACCACGTTTATTGGGAGCGTTGATTCACATGGACTACCACCTGAATTTTGGAAAACAGGTGGATTTTCTTAGTAGTTTTTCTGTCTTCTTAAATTAATTGACGATGATTTGTAACGCATTCTTTCGAGAAGGTTTTTCTTAAAACAGCTTTGGTAGACGATCCATACAAAATCCTTAGTTCAACTTTGTATCTGCAAGACATCGTAAGCAAATCGGCATACTCTAAAATTCGAAGACATTTGACATCCAACCCACAGGGACATGATGCAAAAAGGCCCACTCCCTCTCATAGAGGGGAGGCTTGCGTCCCAGCAGTGGGAACGATATAAGCTGGTCGGCGTAGACAGGATAAATAAATGTAGTCAGATAATTAACTAACATGAACTAAATAAATATCAGTAATCGATAAACATATTTACTGCATAAAACTCATGTATCAATACGACAGTAATTAACCGGTACATTCGTTTAATTTGTTTAAGTAAATAAATAAACTGCCATAATTTATTTAATTTCTGTCAGTAATCACCGTTGCGAATGGACTGTGTACGTAAAATAATTGCGTGCTAGGGTTGGTACGATGATACGATCATAAAACGTATTTTATTTATAATAATTTTGATATCTTAACTTTGAAAGGGCCAGTAAGTTGACTTCTGTATAATTGATTTGGGAGAGAAAGCATCGTGAGGAAACAGGCATATTCTAGACCCAAAAATCCCAAGAAATAATGTTATTGTGTACCAACCCGCACTGGGCCGGCATAGTGGCCCATTATGGTCACCGTCTCATAGAAACCGAGAGAGTTTGTGGCTGATTTTGCACGTTGTTAATGTTACTGTGCTCGAATCCGTCAGCTCGAATAGCTTAAACGCACTCAGTGATAACTGTTTCCCTTGTGAGAGTCCAAACCAATCCAAGCAAGACAAGAACAATTTTAAGCTAAGTAAAACTTAGAACTACTACTAAAATATTTGACGTTATCAAAATGTCATGTATGGTAGTTGTACTTTTGTTAATACTGATCCGAACTAGAGGTAGAGTGCAAACGACTACAGAATAATATCGGCACATCTACTCCAAATGACTTACTTTACACCATTCATGCTCGCACACGATTTAAAAACCCCCTAAATTCGTAACAGTCCGTAACGGCACGCGAGAAAAGACATCCTATTCAGTCCAAGCAGAATATTCCATTCAATAGAGTTCCACTCATTAACAGTTCAACGAAATTTTCTCAAAACAAAAACATACCAAGTACAAAGCCTGAAATATTACAAAATACTGAGAAAAGCCACAGAATGGCGCTGAGTTTTTACGGCGGACTCAATTAGGTGAGTTTACGACATTTTTCAGTTTATTTCAGTGAGACCACACGCGTTTACCGTTGTAAAGCTATTTACATGTTTTACTGTTTCGTTACTTCACGCTGGTTTTCATGGAAGGGAGAGAATCTAGGTGGAGGCAATGCTGGAATCTTGCGCTCTGTTCAAAGTGATATTAACAAACTTATAAGACTAGTGATCTGCCCCGGCTCGCTGTGCAACTTGATCAGGCATACTCATAGTATACATTTCTACAGCATTAGATACCTTAACATACCGCCTGTAATCCGCGAGAGGTTAGGCAGAGGTTTCGCTGGTTATGTTTAAGTTCCATGAAGGGCGAGCCTATTGACTGCTACTGAGAAATTTCTAATTGATAAATCCAAGAATCGGAGCATCGAACCTAGGCCCTCTTCAGCAGTTAAGATCAACGAGGCGGGTGCTTCTACCATTATGGCAATTATAAATTAATTATTGTTTCCAAGCAAAATATGACTAAAGTAAGTAGATTGTTTTCTCCGAATAAGTATAATGAAGCCAAGAGATTTTGTTTTATGTAAAAAACAAATCTTCCTTAGCACCAGCTTCTAAGAACTTGAGAAGTTTATTAAGCCCAAGAAAGCCTTGGAAATATTCCGCGAAGAAGCTAGGATAACTAAGTTACTAAAACAGCTAATCTTCTTCTAAAGTTAGCACTTATGAAAATCTTAAGGTCTATTACTTACAACTGATCCGCTAAACACAGAAGTTGTACAGTAACACATTTTTTTATGGCTATTGCTAAACAATTTATTGTGGGATAGAATGGCGAGGCGCGAACATTTGTATACAGTTCATGAATATCAAACTCCCGGTTTTATCGACCTGTAACGTTATTGGACAAATTTTGTTCAAACTAGGGTTGTCAAATTGCGGCGAACATTTTTTGTTTTTGATTTTAAACATTAAATTATATTCAAATCTATGAATGGATTTGACATGGTCTGTGGTCGAGCGAGGTGGGATTTCAATATTAACCATACGTTTTGTATGTAGGTACTAAGTTTATTTGCGTAATGTCGTATTTAACCGACGAAAAAAGTAAGAGGTTTTCAAGTTGACGTATACATATTTTTAGATCCTCCAAACATTTGATATAATTCGTCAATATCGCAAACAATTATTTAAGATTCTTGTGAAAACCACTAATTTCATAAACATGAAAAGTAGAAAATATTTCTAAAAGCAGCCACAGGTAAGTCACGTTAGAACGTTACCGAGATCTTTGTGATACCTTATTATCAAAATCCTCTACGTCTTAGAAACCGCAACACTTACCTACCTAACAATAAACGTATCACCAAAGCGTTATCGCAAATGTTATAACATAACAGTTATAACGTTATTCTCGCGATAACGTTATTCCTTTTGTTACAGTTACGATACGCGTGAAATTAACCGTTCCCGGGGGTTCCGTACTTCTATTTAATATTGTATGTTATATTATCCTTATTGTGTCTTATCAACGATATCGGAAAATTGGATATTCGAAGTTTGTGAATATAATTCGGTTTCATTTACTATTGTTTCTGTTATTGTCAAGGATACGGAAAATAACTATTGCCAATATCGCGGGACTTCAATCTATGATATCTCTTGTTCTGTACAAGAGTTTTAATGAAAATAGTTGAACAATGTAATAACGACTACTGCTAATTCAGTACCAAATATTCTAATTTAAAAGAGCTTCTTGTAATGAATCTTAATTTCTTAGTGTTTCAGTAGGTATTTATTTCAAACTTGACTTATTAGCTATTAGAAAGCAGAATCTAGATTTTTATTTAAGATACTTTTTATTTTCCAAGTCATTGCTCAAGTAATTTAAAATGTGTGTATGTTTGAACATTGCCTCAGGCAATGTACTAACATCGAAGTAACATCAAATGCATCCAAAACAAAAAAGCATCAATGCCTCATTTCATTCAAGCATGATAATCATATAGGTAGATAATAAAATGCATTAAAGCTTCACCATCTTCCCTTCCTTTCTAACCTCAACATTTACCAATCTATCTATCTCTTTCTCAAAAGTTGCAGCACAACTGGGAATTCCGACACTTTCACCATTGACCCCCGCGCTGTCGGTCATTTGTCAAAACGTCTAGATACTCATGTCTCCATTATGGCGGCATTGTGGAGGATACCAGTTCTTATTGCGGGTAATCGCTTGTAATATAAACATCTAATGATATTAGTTACACCTCGTTAGCTTATTGATACACGGGATTTGAAGACGAAATTAGTGAATATGAAAGTTCGTTTTGATTTTTTGGTGTTCCGTATAATTTTTTGTTCCTATTGCCCACAGTTAAATTAGCCATAGAATTCTTAAAGCATTAATAGAATAGTACATTTTTATGCAAGTGTGTGAAGATTATCATTGCAATTCAGGATGAGATTGACACCCGCACATTATATGGAGCTGAGAGTGCAATACTCACGCGTATCAAACGACAACATACTTGCAACAAAGTTAAATTTTCACAATTTTGTAACACACTTACTATTGAATTTTAATTCGCCGATTATTTTCACGTTCCCTGCACTTGTGACCCGACGTCGCGTCGTAATAAATAATGGGTGTAAAAATATCCTTAACGAAGCCGAAAGGTACTTATTCTCCCTGCCTTGCAATAGTTTTTTTGTTTTAGACTATACCTGGGGACCTTCTAGATAAAGAGATATTCGGGGTAAAAGTTCCAACTTTTTCACAAGTGTTTTTTTTTTAATACCTACAAGTTTTAAATGTTACGATTTTACTTTAATTACCTCCACCACGACCCCGTACTATTTAATGCATTCATCAACACAACGTCATGAGTGCGTTACATGAGTTTTACCGTAAAACGTGATTTTTGACCCAAAAAAAGTCATTCCCCAGCAATAATTTTTGCGTAGGGTTACTTAGCTTGATGTACAGAATGCTTGGTTGACAGCTCCGTGAAGGGTCTGTTTACACCATGTATTAAAAATACAATAACAGAACCCAATTAATTTGAAGTTACTGCCGCTGATTTCCGACTGATTACAACATCCGCTAATAAATATAAAACGTTTATAAAATTGATCAGTAAATTATTGATGTTTGCATTAGCAGTGAAAGTCACATAGACGTTTTTTTTACAGGTTCCTACTTACAGACTAGATAATTACCGTCTATCAAAGTTCAATCATGATTCCGGCCCATTGGTTTAGAAAAGAATTGGCATAGAAAGTTGTAGTATTTAACTTAATGCATCGATTTGCTTACTAAAAAACAATTCTTGCATCCGATTATGTCTAACTAGTTTTCCGCCTGCGGCTTCGCCCGCGTCTAGTTCGGTTATATAATATCGCGTTTTCAAGAGAACTCTTCAAAAGTCCGGGATAAAAACTATCCTATGTTCTTTCCCAAGGTCAACTCTATCTCTGTACCTTTCATTAAAAACAGTTCAGTGGTTTAGACAGACAGACAGAGTTACTTTCGCATTTATAATATAAAAAGTCGTCATTTTAGTCGATATCCCTACGGATATCGACTAAAATGACGACTTTTTTTTAATCCTTTCTTTGTGAGCACTAAGAAAGGATTAAAAAAAAATCGTCTTCATTACCTGAGGTTAATTATTTTATTTACGTGTATTTTTAATATTAATTATTTACAAACTACAAAACTATAATAGAAATAAATATGTACCTACAAGTATAAAAGGGTTACAGGGCATCCAAAAATTCGTCCGCATCGCTGTCAATAGGAAAAGTGCCCAGAAGGCTGGCAGCATTACCACGTTGGATGGCAATGCTGATTCTTTGGCCAAAAAATAGGCCCACCCTCTGGTCACGTGAAGAGTCGACCAACCGCTTGGCGATTTCCCGAAAAACTAGGTGGGCACTCGGACCCCATGGCCCTAGTGTTTCAACCCCAAACGGCTCAAACACATAACTACCAATTAAATTATTTTTTATTTTTTTTATTTTGTATTACCTTTAATTATGGGTGCTAATTAAACAAGCTTCTTTTTAATATCATTATTCGCCTCCAAAAATGTATGTTGCCTTCTAAATCAAATCCAAACCATTTTGAATTTTGCGGGCCAGACACAAAGACAAGCTGCGCACCGTAGCCAGTAAAACAAAGCTTTGCACCAAAGTATCTTTTGTATGGGCCCACGTATCTATAATAATCTTCCACCTTTTCTCAGAACTATGAATACCTTCAAAAAAAAACTACACGAATTATTGATATGTAAATGTTATTACTCTATAAGAGAATTTCTAGATGACAATACATTGAAGCGAATCCATTGAATGTGTAATTTGTAATTTGACATAGATAAATATTTTAATAATTTAATAATAATGTATTGCATGACAATTGAATATTTTGTACTTTAACTACCTAGATATTTACAGAACATGTGACATAAATTTTGTATGCCTCAATGGCGGGACATAGCAGACTTATCTGTATTTAATTAACACAACATCTTATGTACCTATGATCCACAATAAATTATTTGAATTTGAATTTGAATTTGAATTTAAATTACTAAGTCAGCCACAATTAACGAGCATCTAAATAATACTATCTTAGCCACTAGTTATCTTCTATGTAAACCACTCTAAATACAACTCGGCATGATGGTTATTTTTTAGCATCTATATTTGTAACATACATTCTAACAGTAAACTTCTAAAATACTATTAAATGACATCAAAAAATATATTTATTTAGCTTCACATTTTTTAACTCAGTACGTTTAAAATGTAACTCATCCCATATTAATTGATCGTCAAAATTTTGCTAAAAATGTCATCAAATAGTATATTGACCACTAATATTACCCCAAAAGCTATTGAGGCGAGACAAAATAAAAGGCTTTATTTTTTCAAAATCAATTTGTTCATTGAATTACCATCATTTTACTTATAGTAAATAATAGAAACACATAAAAAGAATGTAGGTAGGTACCTAATCAAAAAAGAAAATTAAACCATTATTGGATTATTAACGCAGCTCGCGCTTTAGTTGGCCTTCCACGTTTTCTTTTTAATCCAAGTGGTTGTGACTTTGCCTCTAATGGTGGCATCACGTATTTCAGTCTTATTGCAGGCCTATCAAGGCCTATCAAATGCTTGCAGCTTTACTTGCGATAAAAGTCTGGACAATCACAGCAACCAGTAATCCACTCGGTCTGATTGTTCGGGTACGTATCAAAATCCCGAATTTTAATAGACCGAATTTTAAAATACCGATAGACGAAATCCCGATAATTGAAACGCCGAATGGTTATTTGGTCGAAAGTTTTAAATCCCGAAAGTTCATTTGCCCGAAAGTTTAAAATCCCGAAGTTTAAAATCCCGAAGTACAAAATCCCGAAATTGCCACCGTTTCCGAGAAAAACGATTTTTTGTAAACCAGGTTAGGTCAAAACACTTAAAAGTTGCCAAAAAAGCGTAGTCGGAGCCTACTGAAGTACTAGGGCTCTATCTCTTTATCTCCTATTTCTGTCTGCAAGGTTTACAGGAACCTAACTAACCGAACCTCGGGGTGCCCCTGACGTCGACCGTCTAGGGTTAGCGTTTCCGTCAGCAGGTCGACGGATCCCCGCTGCGCGGGGCTCCTATTTCTGTCTGCAAGATTTACAGGAACCTAACTAACCGAACCTCGGGGTGCCCCTGACGTCGCGCGTCGTGCAAATAGCCGGTCGCTGTCGTCTCGCGTACTCGCGCCAAATCATACAGTGGCTATTTTCACGATAAAAGAATATGATCTATCATTTTACATGCTAAGTTATAATAAATGATGCTTTCTGTAGAAGCTTGAATTATATTTTTTTGAGGATATTGCGTTGAAGCTGTAAAACGTAAAATGGTGACGAGATGTAAAATCCGTGGCCGAGTTAGTAAATTAGGTGGCAATGTATAAATAAGAAGGACAAGTCACAATAATTGATGATCTTTACTTGACGCTTTCTATAGAATATTTAGTTGTCATTGTAAAAAAGACGAATTAGTTTATTAGAGGCTATGTCACTTTCCCGTTGCTTAGTTATAAAATTAGAAGTTTAATCACGTGTCCAATCAATAATTTTATGGCTAGACTTATAATTTCCCTTTAATTATAAGGAACTCTTGTAGATGAGCTCGTGGCTAAATAATAACAGCCGCTTGGATCAATCTTCAGGTTAAACCGCGCTTGCCCTAGGTTGACCTGTGGATGGGTGACCACCCATTACATACCGACTTTCCTCCACGCTTCGGAAAGCACGTTAATCCGTTGGTCCCGGCTGTCATTTGTAGATCTTTGACAGTCGTTAGGACTACCTGAGTTCTAGTGGTCCGAAAGTCTGATACTGGTTGTCAGACTTTCGGATCACTACTGATGTAAGGGTATCATATTACCCAGTACCATATCGGTTGTGGAGGTCAGACAGGCAGTCGTTCCATGTAAAATACTAGTATTCAGCTGCATCCGGTTAGACTGGAAGCCGACCTCAACATAGTTGGGTAAAGGCTAGGCAGATGATAACAAACTCTTGTGCATTTCGTGCTTCTAGGTTTTTTTAGTCCATTTTTGGTTTAGGTTGTACATTGTCTGTCAGTGAATTTATGTTTTTATATTCTTTAAAAAACTACACATTAAAAACCAAATCATTTTTAAAACCACGCGCCAGCCCTAACGATCAGAAAGATCGATCGACCACGAAAAGCCGAATCAGCTCAGCGCAATCAATTGAAACAATTTGAGCATTAAATACGACAGCACGCCGATACGCTACGCCAGTACGCCGGTATCGGTACGCCGCAACCGCAGTGATTGATAACAGTACGCTGGCAAAATGGAATATCAATTGTATTCAAATCAATGTTATGTTAGCATTGGATTGGTATGCGAATAAAATACAGTACCTATTTTGGATCAACGTAAATGCCTCGATCTGGCAAAAAGAGCTACCTAAGGGTCGAAACAGTGGCTATCGCTTTCAAAGAGTTTCGTATTGAAGGACTTTTAACAAGATGGACATTTAGCTGGTTTGACGGCCTCGTTGATCAAGTGGTCGCAAGCACGACTGCTGAGCAAGAGGTCCTGCGTTCGATTCCCAGGTCGGTTGGATTTTTTCCATCAGGAATTTCTCAGTAGCAGCCACGGAGTCTGGATCCGTGCCCGGATGATGGCAATAGGCCCCCTATTGCATGGGACTCAAACATAACTGGCGAAATGTGGGTGTACTATTAGGTACATCTCTACCTAACCCTTTGGGATTACAGAGGTGATGTTATGTTATGTGACATTAAGTTTTTCGGAAGCTTAAGTTGGTCCAATAGTTGACTTTTCCAGTATCGTTATCGCTCTTAGAATGTCATTTTGTGGACAAAACGACATTCCAAGAGCCCTCTGCTTCCATTTCAGTGCTGACAAGACGAAGCTGACTGAAGACTTTCAAATGAGTCGCTAACAAAACAACTCCTGTAAATACCCCTTTTAAGAACGCTCAAACAATTGATCATAACAGCTCAAACAATTTAACATAATAGTGACTGTAAGTAATACAATTAGGTGCAGGCCAGACAGAAGAGACGTAAGACTATTACGCGCCCGCGCCCGCGCCCCGTCTCTTCTGTATGTTTAGCATCGCGTCGCTTCTATACATTTTGTATGAAAGGGACGCGGTCGAGACAAATGTCCGCGTCCCGTCTGCGTCTTACGTCTTTTCTGTGTGTCCAGCGCCTTTTAGGCAGCATTATGAAAATTCAACCTAGTTTTCTTGCCAAGTAAAAAGAGATTGGTAAGAGGAAAGGCTAGTATTTTTTTAACATTTATGATAAAATCGACACAGAGGCATATGGCTAAGGATTATATTGTAAAAAATAAATGCTCTAGTTTTATTTTCCAGGGTGAATAAATATTTTGTATTCTTCTATCTAATCGCCACTAGCCTTTCCCCTAAGTATATATCCGTTAGCGAAAAATGATTACAACAGACTTCATTTCATACGTCGCTGGACGTCGTCGTGGGCGTTCGTCTGTATCTCCATTTAAGTCAACAATTTTCCCACGCCTGCTCCATTCATCTTCAGTTTTGATACGAAACAATAAAATTCTTAATCTTGTCCACTCCGACATAATAGCCACATATCAAGCTAGGTAAATTGAAATCCTTTTACAGCGCCATGAACACGTTTACGATACGACGTAACCATCCCGTTTCCGTTACCATCCCGTGTCGGGATTCGGTCCGTCCTATCATGTGCGTGCCTTTTCGCAACGATGTTAGGGTCGACTTCTAGTCTAACCGGATACAGCTGAATACCAGTATTTTTCAAGGAGCGAGTGCCTATTTGACCTCCACAAACCACCTTGGGAATTAAGTAGTGGGTAAACTTCTTGGTAAGATTGGTTGTCACTTACGGACTCCTGACAAATGACAGCCGGTGTGAGTGTTTCCTGTGGTGCGGGGGAAACTCGGCATATCATGGATTGTCACCCATCCAGGGACCGACCTCGGCAAGCACTGATTAACCTTGAAGATCGACCACGAGCGGCTGTTTTCTGATTATTTAGCCACGTGCGCCTTCCATAGACAACACTAAAATGTGTCGGGTCCGTTACGTCTAAAACAGATGTAGGAAAACGGTATTTTCTGATTTTGTCGAGTTTTAGTATCTTGAGGTCTTAATGATTTCCTTTGTGTAACTAATATTATATTGCTGCGGTGTCTTTTAAAGGTAAGACCGTTAAGTTTAGTACTGTTTGTTTTGAAGGCAGTTTAATGTTCCAGCCACTTGTAATAGATTAGTTTCTTTAGCAGTTAATAACACTAAACTTAATTACTTGTGGAGTTCGGCAGTTAAGCCGTCAGTCCCGGTTTGCATACTAATATCTTTTACAACTGTTTACGGTAGTAAGCCTGAAATATAGCTGAAAACATCGGTTTAGTTGAAGAGAGTTTGAGTGCACATAATTCAGCCATAGTTGTAGTTTTAAAATTGTAACATAGGTATTCTTCTCTGCTCCGATTCGGTCTTTTAAGATGTAACGATGCCTCCTTCCATTCGTTGTTGGTGATCACCGAGGAGGTTTTAATATGGTTAAAATCTCACACTCCCCGGTGTTATCCTCCCGTAAACAAAAAAGGTGTCCTCCGATAACTCCAACGAGATAGTTAGCTGCGTTGTTGAGGAAGTTGTAACACTCTCTTTTCACAAGCTCAAGCACAAGCGAAAATGCAATCCACATAATGATAGTGGTTTCGTTGAGCATTAGCCCTAAAGATAATCAAAGGTTAGATCTCTTTAAATGAAAGAAGAATACTAACACCTGCATCTATGCAGAAGTCAAAGTGATTACTTGAGAAAAAGTCATTATTTATGATACGGTTTTTATTCGGTGTTTAGTAATTGTTTGGTTAGAATTTTTAGCTTGCCAGTTTGACGATTCTCACTTCGTTCAACTTCTTGTCTATTGCATAATAGTACATTTTGAATTATGTGAAGAAACTTTGTTATTGCATTTAAGGCAGAATTCACACCCGAGCCGCAGGCGAGGTTGTTATGGAGCCGAGAACTCAGTAACAAATGGCCCACGTATAAAAAACGACGTTTTTCAATACACTTTCGATATAAATAAAAAATAAAACGAAAAGTATTTTTGTCATGAATTATTAAGAAACACGCACGGGACCGGTCCATGTGGCGACACTGGGGGGAGGCCTATGTCCAGCAGTGGATATCTTGCGGCTGAAATAAGAAAGAAAGAAAACACATTTATTTGGCACATGCCACAAATACACTTTTACTTGACTGAATATACAAGTGTTAACTTTGCTTTTTTGACGGTTGTTAGGTGCCATCCATAAATTGCATCACACGAATTTCATGTTTTTTTTTTGGAACGTCCTTGTCATAGCTGGTCACATTTGTGAGACTCCTCCCCTCCCTGGTGTAATGGCACATATTTTGCAATTTTACATGTTAATCCAGATAAATTTGGAACAGGAGGGGCCCGCAAGGGCCGATGCCTGCCAGGGCTGCGGGACTGTTCGAAAGAGATACCGCGGCCCTGGAACATAAAGGGCAAAAGAAGGAACATGGATGGTTTTTAGTCAGTAAAAGTCTGACACTCTTCCGCTCCGCCCAGAGCTGGAGGAGTCATTTGATGATTTCCCATCCGAAAAAAAAAAGATAAAGTTGGAAATATTTTTAAGTTTTTCGTTGTTAGTTCAAATTTCGTGTTTTAATACTTCGATATATTAGATTTTGAAATGTGACGTCACGAAATTTAGCACCCCTCCTACCTCTTGTCACACAATGTCACACTTTGTCGACCCCCTCCCCCCCTTAACGTGTAAAGGAGATCGCCAGAAATCCATACATCGTTGGGCCAAATATGAACAGTAATCATTTATGTATTATTTAATAGATAAAACACAAACATATTCATATCAGAAAGATTTTTTAAAAATTCTATGGGAATTAGGAAGAAAATAAGTTTTTGGGTTAGGTTATGCGGCAGATGGTAAGAATTGTACAGGCTATATAACGCCAAAATGTATTGTAAATACCATAATCAAATAAACACATTGATTTAATTGTTTGTAAACATATTTGTATGTTACTATTAGCATATTATTGCATAGCACAAAAAAGGAACTAGGTAGGTAAAATAAAAAACAAGTTATTTTTTCAATATTTTATTCATCTTCATTTTAATACTCAATTAATATTATCATACAGGAATGGTGCTGAAGGTGTGATGGTATTTTGGTACCTTGCCACTGTTTGACGACAGTCCTTGCCCTTTTTATGGAAATAACTGCTTCATCATGTAAAGGCACACTTCCAGTAGCGTTGCTACGATCAGTAGGGATACCACAACTCACTCAATTCACCATTATCCAGTCGATAAGCAATCGGTGTCCAAGTCCGTAAAATCAATCCAAAGTCGTCAGAAAAATAGGAGAAATCGAATAATAAGCACATCCGCACGAGTACGAAAACGAATGACGGGACTTGACGGGAGTGATGTGACATTGACATTTTGACAAACATCGATATTTTTTCGTTTTGAAACAGTCAACCGATACACGATTTTGAACGATGTTATTGTTAAATAAATAAATAACTATTACTAAAACAACAATAATTTCATCAAATGTCATTTTTTCTTTTATAAATGATTATAATGTTCATGACCAATGCTAAAACAAAATAGATATCGTTTTTTTAGTAACTTCTTTAGAACTACTAGTTTTAGAACGAACTCGTAATGACCTGACAGCTTGTTTACGGAGCTAGTTTTCGAACTACATTCAATTTAAAACCATATTTCAAATTATAATTTTTAGCTCATTCCGGTAGAAAGTTATTATTGTTACATGTTATTTTTAATCAGTAAAAAATCTAGTCTTTTTTAATATACATATCGTTTCTGTACATACTTTGGCCCAAAACTGGCCATCTCCTTTATGGATAGCCCCTTACTTCGTTGAACTTCTTGTCTATTGCATAAAAATGTTTGCATCAGTAATTACTTTAACTTGACTATAGATGCGGGTGTATGAGTTTCTTCGCCTACATTTATAAGACAATGTCCACGTATAAGATCCAGATGCATTTTCCTTGCATCGAACACAAGTAAGTCACCGGCGGCGGCGACGAGTACTAAATCTATTTAAAGCTTTCCCGCGCGCCTGTACTTTACGAGCTCGTAAAGTCGCGCGTTCACCTGCGCACGCGCAGACAGCCGCACACAGAGGTGTGTTTTCAATAGGGTTTTGTTTATTCAGGCAAATTGTTTATTAATTATTGGTGGTGGTGTCTTTACGTATTCCGTAGGTTTTATAATGTTTTTATTACTAGCAAACTTATCAGTAAAGAAAACTATTTTCTTTTTGTGTAAGGTTGTCTTATTACTGCAACGAATAAGAGAAGTTTTCTGCTTTTTTGTATGTCAGTAACGACAAAACATAGCACAAACCTTAACTATAAGATCCCTAATGTTTATACCATGTTCAACAAATAAATGATTCTGATTCTTAGTTAAGCCTAGCTCATGTCCAGCTAGATGTACCTAATTGAGGCCACTAAACATTTCTTGCTGTGTACCAAAAATGAACAGTAACACTATTTCGAGTAAATCAAACACCCCTACCGGTCATTTTCCAAGATAAATCATATTCATTTCAACCACCAAAGCACGCTGGCTTTAAAGATCATAATTAACGAAGCTGCGATGTCTGCGATAGCATCAAACGTCGATTATCGCCGTAATCAGCGCGGTGTATAATGAAATTATCGCGTTAACACTTGCGAGTGCGACTGTACGTTAGCACTTGCGCGCGCGACTGTATGTTAGCACCTTGCCCACGCGCTGTGCCGACAAATAAACACTAGAGTAAGCTGGGGAGGTGGAGTCCAAGTGCGAGCGACTAGCGAAGGAGTTAGAGTCCTTTCACAGCTGTTATTTGACCTCCGGCAGCAGTTACCCAAAACCAGCCTTATTGTAACGAGAACCAAGATCAGTGTGATTTTGACTGTTACTGCACATTCAGAGGGAAAAGACTGAAAGGAAGCAGTATCTCTCAGAATACGGCGTATACCAACAGCTAATACAGCATCGCATCCTATTCTTAAGTCGATAAATTATATTATAGATTGTTGTGATTATAGCGATAAGTATTTAAATCCGAGCGAAATACGAAAAATAATAGCGAGTAACAAATCAAGTTCCAAACTAAACGTTCCTACAGATAAACCCAGAAAAGGGACAATCCCTTACTACTTTGGTCGTATTGAGGGTACAACGCCCCACGAACATGGTTCCTCTTTGCAACACAACTCAAAAGGTCAAATAGGGACTATACCGTATTACTTTCCTGTGTTAAACAAGCGTGACTCATTTTTTCGTATCTCAAACTAATAAAAAACCCCAGTTTAGAATACTGCATCAAAATATAGCGAGTTTATTATCTAAACAAGAACTACTAGACATTACTATTCAGGAGTTGAAAGAAGCGAATAATGATCCAGATATTATATGTCTATCTGAAACCTTTGTAAAAAAAGGTTATGAAAATTATGTGAAAATCTGCAACTATCAGTTGGCTACCAGCTACTGTAGAGAAAAGCAAAGAGGTGGCACATGCATATTAGTAAAAATGGGTTTACTTTATAAAGAACTATCATTTGTTAAAAACTACGCAACTCAAAACACGTTCGAAGCTTGTGGCATAGAAATAATAAATAATAAATTAATAGTAATATGTGTTTATAGAACACCACAATCTGATCCAAATCTGTTTTTGACAAAATTACACAATTTTTTGCACGAGTTGTCAAATAAATATAAGTCCAAAATAAATATAGTTGTGGCAGGTGATTTAAACATAAATACTCTTAAAAAAGGTAACATCACAAATGGATTGCAAGATTTATGTAACAATCATAATTTAAAAATCCACATCACGGTACCAACTCGCAAATTGACTTGTATTGACCATATTTTAAGTAACATTGCCAACGCAACTGCCACTGTACTGCCCCTGTATCTGTCTGATCACGACACAGCACAGATGTTAAGCTTTCCAATCAAAAAGAAACCACAGAATTCAACCTACTATATTTATAAAAGAGACTATAACGTAGACAACATTCGAAAATTTAAAGAATGTCTGGAAAATCTTTCTTGGTCCGATATTTATCTCAAAACTGACACTAACTGTGCATTCAATGATTTTCATGAGCTATTGTGTCTGTTGTATGGTCTCTGTTTTCCTAAAGTAAGAGTTAAAATCAATAGTAATAAGAAAAACAAACAGAAGTGGATAAGTAAGGGTTTGAAACAAAGTTGTAAAACTAAACGGAAGCTACGGTTTGGATATTATAAAAATAAAAATTTAATTAATAAAACAAAATATAAAAACTACTCCAGTCTGCTAAATAAATGCATTTATAATTCAAAAAAGAGTGCAAATATAAAATATATTCATAATCATGACAACAAGTGCAAAGCCACATGGAATGTCATTAAAAGCGAAATAAACAGTAACACTCACAAAGACAACATAGAGAGTATTAAATTCAATGAAACAATAACTACAGACCCTGTACAAATGGCTACTATATTTAATAACAATTATGTTAAAGTAACGCATGTACAAGGGGAAAAAAGCACAAATCAAAAAAGCTTCAAAAGTACGTGTGTCAACTCTATGTTTCTTAGACCAATGGAGGTTAACGAGGTAAGACAGGAAATAATGTCTCTGTCCAACACTAGGTCGGAGGGCTATGATGAGATCAACACAAAAATCGTCAAAGCGTGCTGCAACGAACTGACTGGTATTCTGACGCATTTAATAAACATATCATTTTCACAAGGCACTTTTCCTGAAAAATTAAAACTGTCTTTAATAAAGCCCTTATTCAAGAAGGGAGATAAATGTGACATCAACAATTACCGACCTATAACTCTTATACCCATATTGTCTAAAATTTTTGAAAAATGTATGTTTAAAAGGTTAACTGACTTTTGCAATAAATTTAATATTATAAGTGACCAGCAGTTTGGATTCCAAAAGAACAAGTCCACATCGTTAGCTATTTTTTCCCTCATGCAAGCTATACTTTCAAATATTAATAATAATTTTATAACTACAGGCCTCTTTTTTGATCTATCGAAAGCCTTCGATCTGGTGTCACATGACATATTGCTACAAAAATTGGAAGCTGTTGGTATTAGAGGACCGGCACTTCAGTGGCTATCGTCCTATTTAAGCAATAGAAAACAATGTGTCATCATCAATAAAAAAAATGAAAATAATGTAATAATAACATATTCATCGGAATTTAAACATAATAAATATGGCGTTCCACAGGGAAGTGTGCTAGGCCCAATATTATTCCTCATTTATATAAATGACATCATAAAAATAACTAACCATAAATGCGTATTATTTGCTGACGACATTTCTATTATAGTGACATCTAATAAAAAACTAAATACCATTTCAGAACATGAACTTGACATTAATAATACTATTGACAAATTATTGCATTGGCTTGACATTAACCATTTGATGATAAATTTAGACAAATCCGTTTACATCCAATTTAATCGATCAAATAATTACAAAAATGACATTAAACTCAATATAAATAAAATCAATGAAGTTACGCGTACTAGATTTTTAGGTATAATAATAGATAAAGACATTAACTGGAAAGAGCACATAGACAATGTTAGTACTAAAATTAATAAATTTGTTTATGCATTAAAACAAGTAAAAAATGTAACTAATATAAAAACTGCTGTAATGTCATACCACGCGTACGTCGAGTCGTTGTTGCGTTATGGACTTATAATGTGGGGTAACAGCACTGACTTCCAGAGAGCATTCATCGCTCAAAAAAAGTGCATGAGAGCAATTTGTGGACTTAAGCCCGACGACTCATGTCGACCAATATTTAAAAAACTTGGTTTGTTACCGTTACCGTCGCTTTACATTTTCGAAATATGTATGTTTGTTATGAAAAATAAGCAACTATTTAAGACTGCAAATGATGTCAATCCTCGGAACCGACGAGATCCATATAGACTGGTGTTAAATGATTTGCCTAGACTGTCTAAATACAATAGTAACTGCTTGGCAATGTGTGTGTTCATTTATAATAAAATACCAAGACATTTCAAAGCTTTAAATACAAAATTATTTAAAATTAAATTTCATAAGTGGTTACTCGAGTGTAGTTTTTATAGTTTAAAAGAATTTATTGATAAAAAATGTTGATGTTTTAACGATTGTTGTAGCTTAACTTGTCTATAAAATTTTGCATGCTATGTTTTATCCTAGCTAAACATGCTTGTGCCTCAATTTGTATTTAAAACCTTATATACCATGTTTTACGCAAATAAATATTCTATTCTATTCTATTCTTAATAACGGAAATAACTAATCTTAGAAAAGAGAGGTTTCTATTGGTATTGGTAATCTTCTAATTGTGCTTCTCTGTGTTGTGATATGTCTTTTGTGTGCACTGAATAAATGTTTTATCTATCTATCTATTAGATTTCAATAATTATAATCACTTTTTAATCAGGAGGATTTACTTCTGGATATTTTGAATTTATCAGGAGAGGTGGTTATGTTATCTTCCAAATTGTTACGAGTAATGCGTAATGCTAAGGAGTTTTTATACGTTATTCGTAATGTGTCACTGGCTAATTAGCTGCCTACAGCTTGTCGAAAAAAGAATTGAACGAAAAATTAATATTTAATGGCATCCGAAACTGTTTGATGAATAGCTGGCAGTATGTTGAGTCAATTTTTTAGTTAGAAGGCATGTATTGAATTAAAATTACAGATATACGTTTACCATTTGCACACACGTTCGATAATGAATATTGATTATCTAATCTTTTCCAAGGATTTTCTCTTTTGTTTGTCTGTCAGGTCAGTTCCATGTAACACAAAACATTTCGGTAAGGTAATTTGCTATGAAAGCTACCTCCTCGCTATCACTGACAGCCCACACTAGTGCTGTACCACGCCGGACGCCACGCTCCGAATAGTAACGGTGTCCGAACTACACGCTGTACACGGCCCTATCGCGTTACACTGACTATCGCCTACATCACACCTCTTGCCCTACGTGCGACTCCGAGTGATACATCGACAACTCACGCGCAGCTTCCTTGAACAATAACTATGTAGTTCACTGATCTACATGATGATTGAGATAAAGGTTGAAGAAAGACATTGCCGTTGTTTTTGCTTTAGTCAAAAGGTCTTATATCCTTTGTAAGTCCCATGTAATAGGGGGCGAGTCTATTGCCATCAACCTTGCGCAAATCCAGACTCCGTGGCTGCTACTGAGAAATTACTGATGGAAAAAATCAATAACACTTTGTCCGACCTGGGAGTAGAACCCAGGACATCACGCTCAGCAGTCGCGCATGCAACCACTAGACCAATGAGGCAGTCAGTAATCATAACTGTTACCTTATAATTTAATAGTAATTAGTAATTACCTCTCGCCTATCCTTGTTCTCTCAAATAGCATATTATCGTAATAACCGCCTATTACATAGATTGGATTATGTGGACCATAACTCCATGATTACGGCTCGAAGAAACAATCGGCTGTGAGGTCAAGTTGCTCGACTCGTAAGCGTGTAGAGTTAGATTGAAACATTTATGTGCGCAATTCACAGTTTGATTAAATGGGTGTCAATCATGAAATGGCTGGCTATGAAAATTTTTGAGCACCTCATCTACTTCAAACGCTTTTCGTTTTATAGAATTCACATTATCCGTCATTTTTCTCATATATTTTTAAAGCTATTGTAGACCAGCCCCAAATACACTAAAACACTCTACCTAACATTAAGAAGTTACTAAAACACTTTCTGTCTTTACAACATTTCTTAAATAGAAAATTAGCAACTATGATCATGTCATTAACTGTGTCTGATTTTGGGTTACCACCCAAAATTTACAGGGATCCCTTCTTTTCGCATAATGGTCTTTGTCCTAATATACTTCGGCAAACGATTTTGGCACAATTTGTTTTGGCATAATAATACTTCGGCATAATTTTTTTAGGCATACAGTTTATGTTGGCATAATCATCTTAAAGACTAATTTGTTTTGGCATACATTTGATTCGCATAACGTTAGTAGGTAGGCCTAATGACTATTAGCATAATAATATTTAGGCATACAATTAGTATAAATAACGTCAGGGGCACCCCGAGGTTCGGTTAGTTAGGTTCCTGTAAACCCTGCAGCCAGAAATAGGAGCCCCGCGCAGCGGGGCTCCGTCGACCTGCTGACGGAAACCCTAACCCTAGACGGTTAAATGTTAAGGTTAAGGTTATTAAATTAAAAGGGATCATTAGGGAGCTGACTATACCAATTAAGTGTAGACATTTATGTAAACAATTGTAATTATTTTTTATTTTTTAACTGTATCTATGACGGCAGTGAAATTATTACTACTAACATAGTTATTAAGCATTTCTAACCCATATATGGACTTGGTTGTTCGAAATAAAGTATTTGAATTTGAATTTTGCAATTGCAATTTGGGGGTAGCGTGTATTGATGATTTTACTGATTATAATACTATAACCACGTATTAGTTACGGTCGCGAATCATATTTTGTTCAACATACAGCCTGAGACTGACTGGCAAATTGCAAAAAACAAAAGAAAATTTGAATTTCGCGGGCTACCATGGCGCATCCCCCTTAACTAACTCTTCTTTCTTTTACTAAATAAATTCAAAAATACTGCAGAAACATTATCTTTTTATGTCAATTGAAATATTAATAAACTGCACCCTTCCAATACTCAATTGTCAATCCGTCGGTGTAGACTTAGCCCCGGAGCCCACAGTAGTAAAACACACATAATTTACCTCTGTCTGTCTGCAGCCTGTGTACACACGGCCTAACGAAGCCGTGACTCGATTTCCTAACAGTGAGCACCTTAATCCCGTTACCTTTTGATTTCCCAAAGAAAAGAGGAATTTTTGAAGTTGTAATGTAATGTAAATGGGGAGTTCTTATTTAACGTTTGTAGAAAAGATAAGAAAGAAAACATATTTAATTTTAAATTATTTAATTTATTTTTATTTAGGTAAGGCAGAGAACCGATCTTAGCAATGACTGTGACCGCTCTTTGAACAATTCCTAACTTTTTTTAACAATTCTCGTAAACAGCTAAAATTTGACATATTAAAATCAGTTTTTAAACTGTCATGGTCACTAACATTATAATTAACACTAGAAACGGGATATTCATGGTGCTTGCAACAGCGCCGAAATATCGGGAACTCAAAACAAACAGTGGACATGGTAAATATCCCGTTTCTAGTGTTAATTATAATATTAAAATCAATTTGTTTACTCACTGATCAAGAAAATATTTAGTTGAGGATTAGACAGACTGTAGATGTTTTTTATTATTAGATAAAACCGCAATGTGGGTGTACTAATGGGTATGGGTACACCTCTGCCTAACCTTTCGGGGTTTACTGGCGTGATGTTATGTTATGATTTTCTTAAGAGGCAAGGCAGAAACTACAGACCACCACCTGATACGATCAGTTACTTATGTTTTATTTCTGTAAAAATTATTAAAGTATTTTTTAAACAAATGAAACAATATCTGATATTGTTGGCAAGTGGTTGATATTTTTACAATCAGATTTTCCCTCAAAGAAAAAAGAAAACCTATTTATTCAGGCACAACACAATACCAATATTGAACACTCAATATTCGTTGACAAACAACATAGCTACTCGTCAAATCTCATGAGTTATAACTACAACTACTGTCCTTTCATTGTTATTTAACCTTGTCAGCAGTGACTTATTCTCATAGTTGTAAGGTTCATGTCAGAGGCAATATAGCTGTGAATGATCTGTATTGACTTGCATTCGCCTTGTTTGCCCCAGGTCCCCGACGGGTTTAATATCGACTGGTCATAGTGAGGGGTAGTTGTGTAAAAATACAGAGGGAGCCTGAGGGCAGGTAGAGAGATCAGGGGATTATAACAGCTAACTACTGTTAGACGAAAAACTGGATGATTTGTGACTAATCACCAGTCAAAACATGACAAAATGGAAAGGATTTTGATCTTATTGACAGCTTTTTATGATTTCAACTATTTCACTTTCAGACGAAGTGACATTCTATCATTTTATATTATCTTACTGGACTTGTAATAATGATGGAAAACACAATAAATGTACTATATTGTCAATTCTGAAATGCTTTATAAACATACGAAGCGCTTTGTGAGCGTTTTTCAATAGCTAAGAGCATGTAGTTTTAAATAGAAAACGAAATGTGAACACTAAACACTTACGCAAACATTAACAAATCGATTTATATAATGTTTGTTTTCTCACTGTAATCTACCTTACAATTAAACGTAATTACATACAAATACACACCACAAACGTAAATAGTGGGATAATTAAGATACTTTCAAAATAATCGTTTAAAAACTCTGTTTATTTAACAAGCCCGTTTCAGAAGCCATTAGAATTAAACCAAAACGTAACGTTCTGAAAGTAAACTCAAAATCGAGGGTTTTTATATAAAAAAAACATGTAATCATGATTCCAAGGAATCGGAAATGCAGATATGAATGTAATGATATTTGCTCTGTCTGTGTGCGTGGAGCAAGTTGGAAACTTACGGCGGTTGAGTAGAAAATGTCTGATGTAGTTTGACATTTATTATGATAAAGTCCCAATGTGTTTTGAGACATCGTCATCATTCTCTTGCCCGTATCACAATTTATTTATCGTCGGCGCAGCATGTCTTCTTCTTCCATACTTCTCTATTACTCGTCATCTCAGCCGTCACCTCCTTTCTAGTGTTTCGAGAGATATTACAGGCTTTATCACACGTCTAAGTAACTTGTTTTTTTTTCGAAAAAATCACACAACTTTTCGGGCCTACTTATTTTTTTGTAGTTTTCAACTACACTTCAACTACTGTAGTTTAATGTAGCTGTGAACATAGTACTATTGGTAACAATTTCAGTAGGTGGTAAAACATCGGTAGTTACATTGGGCCAGAGGACGTGAATCTTTTAAATCTACGCATCCAGATACGCTTTAAATTATCCCCTTTTTTAAAACACGCACTCGTTTTACACCACCTTCCTGTCTCTGTTAATGTCATCTCAACACTTAAAGCCCATGACTCACGCTCTCGCTCATCGCTCATCACTTAAGTACCATCGCGTAGTTAATTTCTGTTTGGGAGTCCCCCTTTGATGTGAGGAGGTTGCATATTAAATTCTCTTAGTCGACGGACCCCGATCAAAGGGCTTAATTATTTTAATGCGAATTGCACACACGATTTCGACAGAATTCGTATATTTTCGACGCCATATTTTTATTATTAATATACGAAAACGCATGATGACGAATTTAATGAGTTTGCTAAAATTTTGTGGAAATTGTGACGTTTGTTGGATTAATTTAATAGTTTATTTGTGTGTTTTTCGATGAGCTTTAAGAAAACAGTGAATCAGTATTTACGTCATCTTGGCGCCAGCTGTGTCAACTGAAAGGAATGACAGATAATGATGATGACAGCTCGTATGACTTCATGATTATTTATTGAAATTGTTTCATTACAAGGAACAGCTACGGAGCAGTTATGGAGATCAGAATTTCAATGACTGCTTCAATAATTATCCTGTAACTGATATGTTAAATGATTTCAATGTAATCAGTATGCCTAGAAGCGAAGATCCATTTAATTGAATTCGTAGAACGGATACATATACTTAGAATATACTTAACTAAGAGACAGTAAACGAGTAAGAGTAGTTAATATTTATCTGAACTATTCAAACTAAACTAATTACTTACAAAAAAGGTTCTACATTATAGGCCCAGTCTTCTCCTTATCTAAGTAACAAGAATCGATTCCAACTCGAGTACCTTATCGAGTGGACAATTACCGATTCTCGATAAACGGAACACCGATTATACCGATATTTTAGTGTTTGTTTGTGGTATAAAAATGTGTATTAAGCTTTACTGTTAAGTTGAGTGGGCACGCTTGATTGTGATCATTATTTCTCACACTTTCCAATATAGTAAAGGTGCCATTACGGATTCCGGTGGAAGCTATAGCCACAGTATAAAATAAGGTACAGAAGCTCTACTGGTAACTGTGTAAAAAAATGCGAAAGATGTATAATGATCTCATCATCATCATTATTTTCCTACCCTTATCCCATCGTTTCTTCGGCCTTCCTCTACTCTTGTACCCGGTTTGGGCGCAGAACGTCAGAAACGCAAAATGACAGATTAGCGAATTGTCAGGTGTTAGTATTTTGTCTCAAATGGTCAGAATCGCAAAAAGACAGATTAGCAAAATGACAGGTTCACAAAAAGACAGATTAGTAAAATGACAGATTCGCAAAAAGACAGATTAGCAAAATGACAGAGAATAAAAAAAAAAACAAAGATTAAAAAGTGCATATTATTGCTCAACAGTTTTGGACAAAAGTTTTAAAGGTTTAGGCTGGAATTCCTCCTACGCTGACGTCGGTTGCGCATACGAGTATACATTGCGTTCTATATAGCACCATACTGCGATACTGACGTCAGCGGCGCGTACGTTGCTACTGTATTTCTCGCTGACATACGCGGCCGACATCAACGTAGCAGGAATAGAAGTATGAGATTATTTTTCCCTGTTCTGTTCTTACAACGTTGAACATTAATTTTTAAGAAGAATTATTTTTATTAAAAGTTCTTTTCAACCAACGTCTAAAAATAAAAATTGAATAGCACGTTATGTGAATTTACTACGGAAATACGGAAGTACACATAATATAAATAGTGCATTAAAGGGAAAACCACAGTTTCTTCCTTCTGGATGATATCACAACTCGGTTTTGTCTATTATTGTTAATCGTGTTATAATGGAAGGTGATGAAGTGTTGCATTTCGAACAAAATCAAAAAGGAAATGAAACGGTTTTGTGTGGAGGTTACCGATATACGGTAAATGCTCGAAATAAAAATAATACAACAAACTGGAGGTGCATCAAGCGTACTGAATGCAGTGCGTCGGTGACTATACACAATGAAAGGAAAAATATAATTCGGAAAAGTACACACACATGTATAGCACAACCAAAAGCAAATGAGGTGTTTATTGCCAAAAATAACTGCAAGAAGGAAGTATGCGAAGATTTGGGTCAGATACAACACATATATGAAAAAAAAATTTGAAACTTTAAAGAACAAAGGTTCAAAGTATTTAGATTACATTCCAGAATTTAAACAATTTAAGGATAACCTTTACAGGACCAGAAAAGCTTTTTATAAAACAAATACATTAAATTTCGCACGTCTAGAGGACGTCCATATACCTGAAGTATTAGCTAAAAATTTTTTGGTTTGTGATGATGGTGGAAGCGACAAAATTTTGATTTTTTGTACAAAAACCGCCAGAAGAGTCATTCGAGCTAATCCAGCGGGACGATATCTTGGTGACGGTACCTTTAAATGTGCACCAAAACCATTCTACCAACTTTTCAGTTTACATTTAGATTTAGGATCTAATGAAAATACAACAAATATTTGCCCTATGATTTATGGTTTATTGCCAAATAAAACTGAAGAGACGTATGTTCGATTTTTTCAATTAGTCAAAGATATATTGGGCTTAAGGATGGGCTCTTTTAAGTGTGATTATGAAAATGCAATAATCAATGCTGTTAATATTGTATTCCCTGATGTATCCATCAACGGTTGCTTCTTTCACTTCCAAAAAGCTGTGAAAAAAAAGGCGAAGGATTTAAAATTATATGACTCTCGTGAAGGTAGAAACATTACCAGAATGACAGCGTGTTTACCTCTTCTACCAGGAAATTATATACGGTCTTGTTGGGAATCGATTTTGGAAGATGCTTCACAAACTAGGGAACTTAAAGCTTTTGCAACATATTTCGAAGGTCAGTGGTTAAAGAAATTTTCGCCAGACTTATTGAGCTGTTCAGAGAATATGCACAGAACAACAAATGCATTGGAGGGCTGGCACCATCGCCTTGGCGTCAAATTTCCTAAGAAGCCCCAAGTATGTCATTTTGTACAAAAATTAATAAAAGAATGTAAGCATTATAACTACATAATAAGAAATAGTTACTTTTATTCTGCAAAAAAAAATCGACGTAATTCTGACATTGCTTTTAATAAAAAACTCAGAAAGTACACAGAATTATTAAAACAAGAAAAAATACTCCAAAACAATTAATTAAAAAAACTATTTTCGCAAGGTTAATTAAGTAATAATGTATGGACGATTATGATATATGTTATTGTTGATTTGATTATTTGAAAAATGTTGATTTAAACCATACTTAAAATAAATAATTTTGTTAATATTCATTATTTGATGATTTTTATTTAATCCGAGATTGATCTGTCATTCTGCGAATCTGTCTTTACGCGAATCTGTCATTACGCGAATCTGTCATTCTGCGAATCTGTCATTACGCGAATCTGTCATTCTGCGAATCTGTCATTATCAGATCTTGTCATTTTGCGACACCGGGCATTATGCGTTTCTGACAATTCACTAATCTGTCATTTTGCGTTTCTGACGTTCTGCGCCCAAACCTTGTACCCATCCACATTCATACTCAAAATTTTCCTCACACACATTTTCTCATTCCTTCCATCATCATTTGCCATCTATGGTGCATATTTTTTTTCAGTCTTTAGACTAGGATGGTCTTTTTAATTCCATCATCACATCTGTTTTTCCCCGAAGAGATAATCAGAATTGTGCCTTTAATGATACACCCAGGGCGTCTCTAGCCTCAGTTAGCATTACGTTGCCAACTGCGGGAACTTTCTGATTCTAGTGATACAAAAATACGCTCAGTAACTAAGTGACACCTACCGTAAATACGTAGTTTCTACAGTACCTTTTGGCAGGTGTTTCGAATCAATGGAGTTACCAAACAGCCTTTTAATGTCACCTGAACTGTCGTATTGTTAGAAGTTGTCCCACGGCATGACACCACACTGTGGTCAGTACTCAGTAGGAAATAATCGGGGAACGAAATTATCGAGCTGTTGATATTAAACCAAGTGTTATAGCGACTGGTCTTTGAGTACCGTCGGCAACGAAAATTAAGTGAGTTTAACTGACTACACAGTAGTCCCATATAAATTATTTATTCACATTTCTAGGGTAGTTAATGAGTTATCTGCTATGTTTATGTGGATGATCTGCCAATAACTTTTAGTAACAATAGAAAATTAATACTCGATAATAATTTGTGTCATACCACAATGAAAAGGCTGATAAAAAACTTTGTGTAAAAAAAAAATAACCGACACAGATTTTTTTTATGCTAAAACACTAATGAGTTAAAAGTGACTAACTGATTTTAAATGCTGAATAATAATTTGGGAACAAAAGATGACACAAGAAAAAAAAACATTTATTACAAAATAATTAAACTCAGAGACGTCTATAGTTTTCCTGCAGCATCCTTATAATTTGCGTTTCAATCCTAGGGTATTCTAAAGTAGCCTTATATTTTTCCGATTAGTATTTTCGATTAAAATCGAAAATACCTACTGCTTATATAAACTGAAAAGGATGATGTAATTTCAAATACCTTGAAGTTATTTTAATACTGTTGCCAATCCGGCTTCGTTATCAGTTTATCACGCAATCTAAAATATAGAATATTTTTCCCGTGAGGATTTTTCAATACCGAGAGCCTTTTCTAAAAAATAAATAAAAGCTTTTCCCAAAAAATATTCAACCGATATTTCCCACGGGTGTTCAATTTGTAAAGTAAACCCGAAAAAGTTTTGTACCAGTTCAAATGTACAATTTTATTGTTAGAAAAATAATCAGCAATTGTTCTTATTCTTTATTGCACACCTATTTACAACGGCGAGCTTATCCCAGACTTGGGTTACCTAACAGCAAACCTTATTTAGATTCCGAGATTTGCTAAAGAATTTAGTGCTTTTATCCTGGTTTTATTAGAGGGATTCCCTTTTTTACATGTTTTTTTTTTTAAATTAAACAATGCCCTTCATCATATACTTCTTGAACCAAAGAATGTACGCAAAATGATCATGTTTTGTACATCGTAAATACCTGTCCTAGGAGTAAGAGGAAAAGGCATAAAATTAAAATTTACAACGTGTTATAAAAATAAAAAGTAATCACTTCACCACGCGACTGTACATTGTGAAAATCGTGATCATGAATTAACATTTTACGAGATAAACGCCTCATAAACAGTTTAACATTTTAAAAATTAAGCGCGCCTGTACCCCGTTGTACTTAATAATGATCTTTTTACAACACCGCATCAATAGCGATCTTATCACAGTGCAACAAAGTTTATTTTACCTATATTTTTGACTGAGATTATTTACTAAAATTCCTGCATCGAAAAATCAATATAATTCCCTTGGAATAGAGTTGAAAATTGGTTGTTTTGCTATGTTATGAAATATTTTACTGGCAGTGTAAGTGCATATTGTGTTATTTGCATGATAATTGACTTAATATCGTCAGTGATTGGATTTTAATCCACCTGCACCTCCGGACAATATTCACAGGCTGATAATGGCGGGAAAATATGGAGTAAGTTCCACATTATTAAACTGTTGGCTGTGGTTTCGCGATCAATCTATTTAATTGGTTCTACGGTTTGATATTTTAGTCTAAGCTCCTTTGAGAATAGTTACAATATTGCGATGTATGGTGAAAGACTATAATAGTTTAGTTGTGCTTTATTCATTACTAATGAATTAAGCACAAGTAAACTATTACACATAGCTATAATGAATCCTTAGCTAGGTATTACTTAAACCATTGACAAAGTGGCAAAAACCTACACAAAATAGACAACTTAGAAGCTAACCATTTATTTTTTAAATGTAAATTGACAAATTGACTGAAAATCGAAAATAACTTCAAAGTTCTCAAGTACAAAAACCGCTTTTCAATGTACTTACTTAAGTGCAACGTTGAAAAACGTAAGTACAAATATTGAAGTGCTAAATTAAACCATGACAAATTCCTGTGTAGAGGTCTGCAAGGGTACACATTGGTGCTCATGTAATATTTATTTGCAAGATAATCAGTGAACTGCTGGAGAAATCAATGCATTCCTTACTGGAAGGGCTGGACCGTTGATAAGAGGAGCGGAGAAGGTAGCGGGGGCGACAACGGTGTTTAGTATAATTTTAAATTGTTCTTCAATTATTTTTATAAAATCATGATAGTTAGTACCTAGTAGTAGCATGTAATGATTACCAACTTTACCTAAACAAACATTTCTTACCAAGTCGTTTCAGCTTGTTTCCTATTTATAGTTAGTTATTTTGTCCAACAATCGTTTTATAACTTGACAAGTGTATAGATCAGTGCACCCTTTCACAACCGACAAATACTTGCAAAAGTTTTATTTCCGCAACCATCATTTCCACCACCTCACTGGCAAAACCTCTATGGATGGCGAAACCACGCCACGAGCCATCACGACTTGACTTGCAGCGATACTCTCGCAAAGGACACAAGCGACGCACGCAAGTCGCATCCCTCGAGGCCGTGAGGCTGGTATTATAAGATTTTGCAAACAATAAAATGTAATGTACTTATAAATCAGTGCACCATAAACCCTTTTATAACCCACAAATACTTGCAAAAACTTTTACGTCCACAGCCCTCATTTTCGCTTCCTCTTCGCCAACAAAACGTCTTTAGACGTCAAAACACGTAACGTTTTACGACGTGTGCTGACGTCACATACAATCGCGACAATAACTCACAACATGTGGGAGAAAGTAATTACCAACAAACAATGTTATAAGCAGAAACAATAACTTTGTGTTTACGAGTTTCCGTAAATTAAATGTAATGTTACATATTGTAATATGGTCTTGTATGAAAATATCCTGAATGGCTTTGCTGGAGGTGAACTCATTGTTTTACCTGCAAAGTTTGTTCCTTAAAATTAATAATATGTATGTGTAATTTGAGGAAACAAACAACTACCTTCTGCGAAAATCGAAGAAAGAAACAAGTTTCACGATTAAATATTTAAATAGTATCTCATTTAACATGAGAGATAAGCAAGAAACATCGATGATAATAGATGATCTCTGCAACATATACCGTTCATCACTTAAAAAATAGTAAAAAAAAATCTTCATGTCGCTTTTGCACCATCACCCTGTCTCCACCTTACCTCATGCGCCACAGAAGTAGTTCAATAGCGATAGCGCCATGTTTTATTCATCCCCGGTCCATAGGCGTCTACAGACGGACCCCCGAAGATGGCGACGTGACAAGAAGCGTGTTTAGCGACAACTCATACGTTGTACAATGACAGCACATTAACAGGACGCTGCGTTTTTGTCATGTCATAAAACAATAAGAGACCACACATATCGACGGGTAAACGGGTTAAGCTGATCAGTGATCACTTATTCGCGGCTTCAAGTCGCGTCTTCTGAGCCGAAATTTGGCGAATGACGTGATTTTCCCTTTTAATGCATATACATGACGTGACTGGCTCAAGCCAATATTACCTCGATAAAGTGAGGTCTCTTCCATTACGGAGTTTTGATACATTAGTATCAATGTGGCAGAATTTAATGAGTATTGATACATTAGTATCAAAACTGCATTAAATTCTATTAATTCCTTCAAGAGATATGATACCACAGACCAATACAAGGCTTCAAACTACATCTTCCACTCTTTTGGCGTCGGAGCTGAAGTTGGAAACGCAATGAAAGGTTGTATTGACTCTTTCAATATGCCGCACGGTACGACGCGACGACCGACTTTACATAAACTTATGAAGAACTAGTAACTTGATAATATTCAGAAAGCTCCAAGAAAGTTGTTTCGGTGGAGCAAATCTTGGAACGTGTGTGCAACTTTTAAGAGGTTATTCAAACTAATAACTTTGTAGGGGGAGAATGTAGGTAGGTAGGTATCCAACTATCCAACCAACTGGAAATGTCATGATATAGTTTCATCAGCGGTACCAGAAGAAGTATTTCCTAGCCGATTATTTTCAAAAAGAACATGGATAGTTCAACGATCGCAAACCTGATCAGACTTTGGCTTTACTTTGCCAAGTAAAATAGACGTTTCATAGGAACATATTACTTTTTGATTATCTAAGTTTGTCAGCTCTTTTGCTACCCATGGTCCGTCAATTTTGCTCGTAGTGGCATTTGATTGTCAATGATTATTTGATCCTTGTTTCATCTGTATCATGATCATTACAGCTTCGTTACCTGCTAACAATATGTCCCTACACTCGGTCCCATTGGCCGCGATCTCCCGCACAAGAGCGACGCACAGCACAATGCGTCTGGTACTCCGGTCCCACAAAGTCGGCATTAGCAAGTTAAATACGAGCAAATAACACCGTTCGCAGCATTTAATACAAAGCTTGTTACCGTTCTTCCTGTTCCTTTCAGCTGTTCGCATTGTTGTGGGTGATGGATGTGGATGACTTAGGTTTTATTTATGTGAACGGCAGAAATGCAAGATTTCCGTTTATTAATCTACAGAAAAGTTTTATAAAAATGCGTTATGACAGCTTTTGTAAAGAAAATCAGAAAAAAGTTATCTAAGAATTAATTAAGAATCGGTACCCAATTATAGTAGTGTTTAAGTCCCATGTAATAGGGGGCGGGCCTATTGCCATCAACCGGGCACAAATCCAGACGCCGTGACAGCTGTTGAGAAAATTCCTGATGGAAACACCCAATAACACTGTTCAACCCGGAAATCGAACCCAGGACCTCATGCTCAAAAGTCGCGCTTGCGGCCACACGACCAACGAGGCAAAACAAAATAAGATAAGGTGAAAATAAAGAAACATCTAAACATATCAGTCAAAAAGTCCACAGCTGAATATTCGCAGCTTCCTCGAGAAACGCCTCAATTAATAGTTAGAATTTAGATAAAGAATCCAATGAATCAAATTAACTGCCATAAAACTTATATTCGTAGCCATTCACAGTGCAATGCAACATCTCAAGCCAACCAACCTTTCATCACACACTCACAAAACAGAAAACCAAAAGATGAAAGACCCACAATTACCTAAATATCAATAATCCAATGAGTTATCAATAAATCTGGCTAATCCTAGCGGGTGACTAAACGTTACGCTGGCCAACTGGGTGCCCCGGCGATTACCCGCACCCATACATCTTAGTTTGGAAGCCCGCCAGACTTAGCCTGATGCTGCATCGTTACATGGACTATTTGTGTAAATTAGTCCGTGATTTACAAGCGGCTAATTTTTCTTTGTTGTGCAGTGAAGATAGACTAAGTGTCTAGGTAGTGGTGTGGTATGGTAGTGGGTAGGTATGGTTCAGAAGTGAATTGGCGATGAGAAAGGATTTTAATTGTGTTTGTGTGTTCGTGTGGTGGTCTTGTTGCTTTTCCTGAAGTCTTACTTCGTAGAATTTCAGCTAGCTATGTTTCCAGTGATGAGACAGATACTTACATTCAAGATAAGATTCGAATTGACAGGCAGTGTTTCTACATCTGATTAGTCTTTGAGTTTATCGTGACGAGTCTCAAACTTCTGTTGAATAGCATTTGTGTTTCAGGAGCTGAGTGCTTTTTTAAGTTGTGAAGTTAAAAACGTCTTCAACAAGCGAACAGAAAAATTAGAGTTTAAAAGGTGACTTAAAGTTAAGTTTCCTTGAAAAAGCAAACAGTCCTAGCCAAAACACTTTGAAATTTGTTTACTTTTTGAAACTGCCCAAATTATAATAATGGTTCACAAGATACAATTATGATAAAACAAAACGGGTACCCGAATTTTCTAAAGGGCAGTTTCCTCAATCGAGTCTTAAGAAAGCTTCTCAGCTAAGTTTTGCACTTCCCCATTTCATCCCCCATTACACTAAATAGGGATGAAGATAATTGAGACGAACAGCGTCTCGTCTTCTTCCCATCTTTCCCACATTATCTACCTAACTATATAACAAGTAGATCCCAAGTATGTATATTGTATAGTTTACAATATTATGTGTGGAGTGCATGCTTCTGACATGCCCTTAAGACTTACGTTGAAATAGGGGAGTATGCATGATAGGTACTTATGTTGTTAATGTTTATTTTGAGTCCTTAAACGGGGTTTTTAGTTTCCCCACGCATTTTCCAATTATTACTAATGATGAAAACGTTCTCAGACAAATTACTCCCTTATTTTATTATTGTATGTTAAAATTATTTATTAGTTGTCTATGCTTTAACTAGCACCAGGTTGTCTGGTATAAAATTTCTCAAGCTTTAGCCTACAAAATAAGTATATATTTAAAAACTTACACGGGGCCGAGCCGAGCCAATTCACAGTTCCTTCCATCCATTCCAAAATGCATTATCACAAAATATAAGCACCACAATTTTCCCCTACCACAGTTCCACCAAACAGATCTACGTTTAACAGCTGGATCCGATATTAATCACGGATCCGTGTAAACAGTGGCATC
The DNA here is from genome assembly GCA_950022335.1 of Eurois occulta. NCBI lineage: Eukaryota > Metazoa > Arthropoda > Insecta > Lepidoptera > Noctuidae > Eurois > Eurois occulta. The sequence goes on from OX465496.1 coordinate 1,467,279, forward strand.
AAGGAGGCGGGAGCCGCTGGTGTCAGGACCTCATTTGTCAATCAGTGTCCCAGTGAGTAATGGTCGCCAGAAATTCGACAGATTACTGTCCAAATCGATAGCCTGACGATTTATTATTTTGAAGGGCCGGCTTGTATTTGCAATCGCTGTGTTTGCAATGTGGTTTTAACTAGCCATGAGTAGGTAGTCTTCTTTCTTTGCCGACTTTTCTTCTTAACAGTGTTAGTAGTAACAACGCAAAAATACGGTACTTAGGTATGCACTCTAATGATATTGCAATTCTGCTTGGATTTCTGACCTTAGGGCAAAGTGATATTCCAGCAGAGATTGCGATGCTGAAAAATGCAATAAGTCTTAGATATACATACATAAACTACCGAAATGTTCATGTGAAACCTGTTGAAAGTTATTATCGACTCGCGCGTCCGCGGGTAGTCCACTCCCCAATAATATAGAGGACGCGCGAGAAGTTAAAGAAACACAAAATGCTGTGAAAACTATTGTCACAAGTCTAGGCCCCCTTAACAATCTATTTGGGTTCTTATAGCCGATACCACAGAATACTGATCCATAACTACAATCACAGGTAAGGAGGTTGGTATAGCCAGACTTACATAACGACATTCAAATCGTCCACATGGTACCTGCAGGTACTCGGCTCACAATGACGCAGTTATTACTTAAATTAATATTGTCTACGTCACTGTCTACTGAAATTCAGAGGGATCGTTCCATACTATGCGTACAATATTATACACACACACACATCACACATATCCATACATGATAACATACAATTACTAAATTATTTATACAGACAAGCAATAACAATGTCAATTCAACAGTCGTTGAAGTTACTCAAATCTCTAATAAATTGGTGTCAAGAAAGATATAAGGTATTTCAGAGGGACTTGACAGTGACAGGGACTAGACGTGATTGCCGTTTACTACGGCAATCACGTCCACAGCGTTTCTAATAAGCATATCGGACGCTTTTGTCCATTCAATACTGGACAACCATCAACGATATTTCTTGTTATCACTGTCAATATAATGTAATTTCATCCGGACTCCCAAGTCATAATCACATCTCGAAAAAACATTATGATACCCATGGAGGGTTTTGTTTTGTCTGATACTGTTAATATGCTGTACCTAAGACTTATAACGCAAGCTTGTCATCACACGTTGAACGAATCAGTACTTCTGAACAAACTTTCATTTATCAGACAGGGGTGCACAACCTTCGTAAGTTATTAATATTAAGCCCATGTGTCTATGAGCCGGAATTAATCAAATTAATAAAGTCGTTATCTGGAGTGTGGCAATTTGCCACCCCTGCTCCCCTGTACGACTTACTACTGTTACTAAGTTCAGTTTGGAGACTTTTAGCGCTGATGCGGACGTATAAATTGTATTAATATATGCTGAGCGTATTAGGCGCTTAAATTCAATGGTTATTGGAGTGTAAAGTTCAGGTAAATGATCGCTATTGCGTATTACATGTTGATAATGGGGAATTTACGCATTAAGTAAGTAGGATTTAGTTGCACGGCGTTGTTTTCTTTGATGCCGAGTAAAAAAGAACAACTTGTTTAGCCGAGATAATAGATTGGATGAAGAAGTTAACTTTAGGCTTCTTCACTCTATTTCTCGTCACATAATCATGACTTATAATATACTTTATGAAGTTTTCAGACCCAATAAGATCGAGCATTATTGACCACCATCATCCTTGCTTGCGTGGCTGATAAAGAAAGTCATAGCATATGTAAAAAAGTTAACAGATAAATTCTATAAATCGAACAATTCAATATAGACAACAAGTCGCACTGAAAACCTAACGACAAGAGTTTTCATAAAAACACACAACTCATATAGAAGTCTGATGAAAGCACAGTTTACCGTCCATTTACTGAGATCGTTAGCGGACGACAAAAGAAAGAGTGGTCGCGTGGAGCGGGCGGGCTGCGTGATTTATGTCGTGTGACTGTACCGGGACGTACGCGATGTTTGGCTAAATAGTGCGCGCGTGACACGGGGGCTTAATGTTCTGGAAAAAGGGTTCTTAGTTCTAGGATTATGAAGATGATTGTTGCAGGCATAATATGTTGATTTGTTTACTCGGCATGTTATTTTACTTCGATAATTTTCTATCTAAATTGCATGTGTACAGCGGTGAAAGTCGTTGTTAGTTTTTAATAAGTTTAGGTGCTCAAAATGTTAAAATTGTTTATAATCTGTTTTTACCAACACTAGTGACATCAAAGTAATACTATAACTTTTATGTAGACATATCTGTGTGTCGTCTGATGAAAGATTGCTCTGCTGATAAGTCCCTTCCTCCCTTTTCTTTCAGTACTAGCAGTTTCTAGTTTTATTTGAACTGATATAATTTAATACCAAATCGAAAGTTTCTCTGATAAATCAATTAAGTTCTGTCGTCCTATATCTTGTGATATACATTACAAAGGAACAAATTAGGGCAACCCGTTCCTGACCAGGGGGCCTTACAATCTCAAGTAAAAGTGCTATAAATTATCTCAAGGAAATAGATTATTGTGTTGCGAACCTACGTCTACGTACCGGTTGGGCAATTTATCACTGTTTTAACTAATAAATTATGTAAGTTAATTCAAGTAGTTGTTGACTTGAGCGCACCTTTAGTTGCTTCTATTTAGGTAGCAGAGAGATATAACATAGTATTCTCTGGGCTAGGCAATCAGAAGAAAATTTCGTAGAAAAACGTGATACCATGTGGCACAAAGCAAAATTACGTAATAACCAAGTTTGACATGTGTTGGAGCATGAATATGGATGTCTATAAATGCAGGCGAAGACCAAAAAGGCTATGGAAGGACTGTGTGAAAGATGATATGGCAAGAAAGGCAGTGGCTCATGAGAGGACGACTAATATGGAAATATGAAAGACGAAGATACTGATGCGCTGATCCCAAATAATTTAGGATAAGGGACATGAATGATGATAATGACACGTTACACTTGTACCAACAGCAATCAGTTGGTATGGTATGGCAAGGAGATTACGGTTTGGTTCGAGTTGTCTATGGCAATTTCTTAGCTTATATTTAAATGTGCTTTGTTAAGTAGCTAAGAAAGAAAGTAAGAAATATATGTAAAAGGGGCTTATATCTAGCATCTGCGTCTCGAAGGGAGAAAGTGTCGAACTCGTGATATCGTTGCGGCAATCCTGACGATTTCTATCAATAGGTACAATGAAATAAAGATCGATTCAAAAGCTAGGCAAGTCGTGACGGAAACGAGAGTTGGAGAATTGTCTAGATATTCTAAATAGACTCCGGCTTGAAACAATAACACTACACCAAAATTATTATTAGAATGTGCCTACATAATATATCTACTCTTTTATTGACTATCAATCAATAAATCTGCTTAGCGTTTTCTCATCTACGTTTAGTCGGCTTTAATTATAACCGGGCGCAGCTGAATATGAGGATTTTTTACAAGGTGATACATATTACCTATCTCGCTTTCATAATTTCTGGGGTAACATAATACCCCTTGGTAAGGTAAAACCCGAAGCTGTTGACTACCCGTTATAACTGCCAAAGACCTAAATACGAGCGTCAGCCGGGGCCACGGCTTAACGTGCTTTCCGATGCACGATTATCTTCAACACCACCATACTATAACACTTACAATTTCTGACTGTCACGGACAGTAAGTATGTTTAGACTGAAAATGTAACAATGCTTAGCTTAAGGGAAATAACAAAACAAAGTTTAATAAACCAGCAACACGTCCCACTTATTAGCACCCACAAATTAGTACACACTACCTGACTAAATTAAATTTCAACAAAATTACCATACTATAGTAGCAGTAACTCAAAAAAACTGAAACCTCGATCAGCATTTCTTTTTCATTTCACCTTTTATTCTCCGGCACGCGCGCCCATATTGTCGCGAAAGTAGCGTCGGATGCGGCAGCTCACGTCCGTATCCGGTCACGTGCCGTGTCCGGTGTCCGGGCCGGACAGCCAATCAGTCGGCTCTCTAATTAATTTGCTTTGAACGCTTCTTATTGGCTGCTACGTGCTCCAATCAAGACGCGAACACTTCACGATTAGTTTCCACCGGTTCTGGTTTTTCTGCTGACTTTAATTTCCGTTGATCGGAAAGTATGGTGGAGTTTTGCTTTTTTTTGGCTGTTGAAGTTGCACGATAATTGATGTTACATCTGAGCTTTCTCGATGGATGGATGGTCTTCTTTTACCCTAGCAAAAGGAATATTGATACGGCAAGCAATCACTACATATTATAAAACAAAGTCGCTTTTCTGTCCCTATTTCCCTTTGACCGCTTAAATCTTTAAAACTACGCAACGGATTTTGATGCGGTTTTTTTTAATAGATAGAGTGATTCAAGAGGAAGGTTTTTATGTATAACACATGCATCCGTGCGAAGCCGGGGCGGGTCGCTAGTAAATAATAACTTTTTCGCTCCGTATAAATATTTGTATTCAGCTGGATCCACCCAGACGAGAAGCCGAGCATAGTTGGAAAACGCCTAGGCCGATGATGAACAGTACATCATTAACTAATTTTAGTTATTATAATTTTGTTTTCTTTCTTCTTTCTAATTGCGTGAAAACTGCTCTGAATTACGACTTGAATCACAATATTCCAGACCAACTGATATTTCGGATATTTAGTATCTATTTAGTTAACAAAAAGTCGTGAGCATTCAACACAATATGCGAGAAAATAATGATCAATACAACAATCGCGCCCCATTTCACAAGTTTTTTTGGTCCTTCGAGCCGGATACATCAGGGAAATTAGTTTGACTAAACGATGATGGACACACCGCTCGTTAACATTTGTATGTTGACAATAACATGCATCTTCAAGCAATACTATGACTTGTGCGAAGTATGCTAATGCCTATAATCCCTCGGATCGTTGTGGTGGATTCTTGGCACGCAACGAATCCAGGTCGCTCCGATAGTTTATACCCTAGACGCAGGTCTGTGACGATTATCACCGGCACCTCTGAACAGGATCTATTGGGACCGTTCTTAGAATATTCGGTACGGATGCCAGGATATTTTTAAATGGATTAAAAGATCTGCAGACCAATTTTAAATTGGTACAGAAAATGCTTCTAAAGAAATACTGTTTTAAATGGATCTGAGCCGTAATGTAAATAATGAAGATGAAGGACTGAATCTACAAAGGCAACCTGTATTTGTCTCTGTCTTCAGTTACCTATCTAACCATTCTTCCAGAAAACCTGGCTCACACACAACTAAAAATATCAAATCATAAAGTAAGAGACATAACAGCCATTACTGCTATTACAAAAGTGATCGTAAGTCTGCGCGTGCGCCGCCCCCTCCACATAAACCTGTCAACGGTCGATCTGTGGTTCGCTATTACGTTTAACAGATGGCGCTGTTAGAAAAATACCCAGCTTCCCTTTGTAGTGGGACAGGGTCGATGATTTGTATGTCAACATATGACAAGATACTGACAGATATAAATCTTGGTTTTTTATTTGTTTGTTCGTTCTTTTGTTCGTGGTTAAATGTTTGCGGTGTTGCCAGTATTAAAATGTCTCAGGTATTTGATGGTTTTGGCAACTTTTGGCGGTGTATGACTGTTGGATTTGATCTAAAAATCAGTGAGCGTTTAGTAAGCGTCCCCCCTTTAGCAATATTAGAATACATGTTGATTTATTGAAAGAAATCTGTTACTTTGTCAGTGTAGATTATGAAACACGACTGGGGATATGAGCCAAAGAGGACACCAGGGCAAGAATGTGTCAATTCGAAGATTTATCAACAGGATTAGTCCGCAAACCTGCTGTCATGTATTTGTTACGACTGTAACAATTCACTTGCTACCTGTTCAAAGTCATTCTGAATTCTTAATACCTAGTATAATTTCTTGCTTTAACTTCATCTCAAAAGATCACAAAAGCCCGACGTTTACTATCCACCCACAGTAAATAATCCTAAGCTAAAATAAATGTGTTTAACCGATAATTAATCGCAATACATTTACCTCCTCGGATTCGCCGCGGTCGGTTAATGGCGTCATACGTCACAGAGCTAATGCCTGAGTGCAGACCCTTGGACCTTAACCACCATCTCTTAAAACAGTATTACTTTAATGTGACTCGTTGGTCTAGTGGATGCAAGCGCGACTGCTGATAATGAGGTCCTGGGTTCCATTCCCAGGTCGGCGAAAGTGTTAATGAATAAATCCATCAGGAATTTCTAAATAGCAGCCACGGAAGCAATGTCAATAGGCTTGCTCCCTATTAAATGGGTCTGAAACATAACAGGCGAAATGTGGGTGTAGGTACTATTAGGTACTCCTCTGCCTAACCCTTCGAGAATTACAGGCGTGTTGTAATGTATACAGGGTTATTTGTAAAACACCAGTAACCTCTTAAGAGGTCATTGTACTCATCGTTATGAACAACTTTTACTATAGGACCAAACCTGAAATCGCGAAAAAAAAATCAGCTGTTCCCTACATTTATGAACAGCTGATTTTTTTTTACACACCAGTAACCTCTTACTGGTGTTTTACAAATAACCCTGTCTAAGTATAGTATACAGGACATATAGCTCCATCTCTTTCCAAGACTGAAGTAACATTAAAGTAATACTGATATAAGAGGTAAAGAGGTGATGGGACAACCCCTGGTGCAGGTTTAATATAACGACTACTAGATGGAGTATAAAAGTGTAGATGTTGCGAGGCACATTAGTTTAGTGGAGGTAATTCAGTAGCGAGGCAGACGTAGGTGTAGTAATGCAACAGTAGCAATAATCTGCAGCTGAACGGAACGATATAAATTGGTAAATCTAGTGGTTTCTGACTAAGTCAACCAAGCTAGGTATTCAGTAAACAGTTTCCGGCCGGTTGTCTCACGACACACTTACACAGACCGGACTCTTTTTTTGTTACAGTACAACCTTTTGATTTGTACTAAAAATATATAAAATTAAAATTCGCTTCGCAAAACGCCACGACCCCTATGCAAAAATTGCGATCGTTTGCAACATTAACTAAAACGATAATAGTCTTTAAACAAAACACATAAAGGTAGCAATGTACGCTGATGGTCGCTATTGTTATCCTTGCAATTAATTTCCATATTGTTATGTACTTAAGACAGGGTGACTCTGATACCCCTGTACATCGGAAGGCACGTTAATCCCTTGGTCTTCAGCCTGATCTCTCATCTGTCGTGTTGGATTGCCATCCCATAGGACCATAAGTGTAAGGGAAGAGAGAGTGCACTTATTTTGTACACTAGAATATTTTAACTGTCGATGGCAGTATCCGCGATGAGCCACCGGGACCGAAAACGGCCCGGACTATTTTACTTTCAGATCCTAGTTGATAAGGAAGCCGCCTTTTCAAAATAATCAAATCTAACCAACCTCCCTCTTTCTTCCCCAGAATGTAACTGCAACGGGCACGCGCGCCGCTGCCGGTTCAACATGGAGCTGTACAAGCTGTCGGGCCGGGCCTCCGGCGGGGTCTGCCTCAAGTGCCGCCACTACACCGCCGGCAGGCACTGCCACTACTGCCGCGAGGGATACTACAGGGACCCTACTAAACCCATCACGCATAAGAAGGCTTGTAAACGTAAGTAGTATAACAGCTTAATAAATGATGTTTTTAATATGTTCAAAATCTCATATCTCAGACCTAACCTTCATCTCAGTCATAAAATTCTGCAAAGGTACATATAATTAATTAAAAGGCTATTAATATGGATTTGAAGCTATTTTAATTGATCAAACGACTTGCTTTTGCAAACTTTCTCGAAAGACCAACCAAAATCCTGTAACTGTAATTTTATAGTTCTTTCTTGACTTAGTAAGTAGTTAACTCAATCAAGGCTACTATAAATTAGTCACCACCCTTGCTTTACACTGGTGTGATCTTGTAATGTGGGACATGTCGGAACGTCGAGATTTCTGCTATGTACCAAAGTATAGACCATTATCTATAAATTATCTATATGATAGTGAAAACCGCACACAAATCCTTTGTCGGTTTTCAAAGGAATTAAGCGGTCATACAGGCAAACACTAAAAGCGAATTTGTTTAATGAAATGCACTTGTAGATAGATAACATAAACAACGTAAGTTTATAAGTGCAGAATCTTCAAAGCATTTAAAACCACATAACACACACCATTACTTCTCAGACACCGAACCATTCTAAGCGCCAAACATAACTTAAAATTAAACCGACGATAACCGTTTACACCTCGGTCCACGGTCAGACAAACAGACAGATATAATCTGAAACTATCTATGTTCAAATACACACGGTCGTTATACAAATACTCGAGGTTTAGTTAAACGGAGTTTAACGTTCGTATTTGGATAAAACGTTGCATCAATTTGGAGATTATGACCGCTTTTTATATTTTCTAGTGTTAACTTTGGGATTAAGTTTTATGTTATAGTTGGTATTATCGTTATTTGTTAAACTAATAAGCAAGGTACTTAGTAATAAGTGAAGTTCTATTATAGTGATCACTTAAGAGCTTATACAAATTAGAATTAAACTAGGGAGGAGATTAATTGAGATTTTTGTGGATGATTTCTATCTTGCCATGTAACCCAGTATATTATTATTATCTTACCCTGAGTCTAATTTAGTACTGTAGGTTTTGGTCAGTATATTTTTTTATAGATAACTGTTTTTATAACATACCGTTAGTATCGTCTTTTCTATGCCAAAAAGCGATACTTGAAAAAAGGCAGTCTCAAGATCTCCAAAACTATGTCCCAAATGGTATATCCACTAACAACTCCGCAAACATTTAACCCTATCCAAACTTATCCCATTCGGGTCCCAAAGAAATCGAAATTGCAAAACAAGAAGGCGTGACATCGTAAAATCCAAAAGTAAACGCGTTCCGGTCACATCGTCCCCGTGGTCGCGGGTACAATAGTTTTCCCATAAAATTGGCCGAAAATCGAGACGATTCTTCCTCTGGTCCTTCGAGCAGGATTGGTCCTTCGGGACGCTTCAGTTTTATTTGACGACCGCGGTAGGTTTTTTGCTGATTGAGTCAAGATTGGGGTATGGAAATGGGCACACTTATATACTATTGTTACGTCAGCTTGTTGAGGTCGAGTTGTTAGGTTAGATGGGCTGAAGGGGAATTGAAATGGTTGCAATGAAAGTTAGAAGAGAGTCATTACGGAAGTAAAGTAGTAAGAATTTTAATTTTTTTATTCGTTGTGGGTACCATTGGTAAAAATATCTTGTATATTTTTGCTTTGCTTGCTTTTTCCGAGATAAGAATTGATGATAACAGAACATAGCTTCAAGAAAATATCATCTATATATTGTCTAGTGTTACTTCCAATATCAATTTGTAGATGACTACTAACATAGTGAAGAAGCTAAACAAGCACTTTTCCATATCCAATCTCAGAAAGCAAGCCAAACAATTTTCACAAGATACTGCTCCCAAAACCTTTCTCAATTCTCAGAATTCGCAAACATTCGGGCAGTACGCATCGACGCAGTACGCACGCCGATACAATTGCCAACATTATTTCCGATCGCAATCCCCTGTCATATACCCGTACCGCTATAAAACGCCGGGGTCAACGCACAACTCGACACTTTTCCACAACCAGACCCATCCGGGTAATCGAGTCCCGAATCCTACGACACACGGGGGAGAATCCGATTATCGAATGAAATCAACTATATCGATAACAAATCATGACGACAATAAAACGAATTCTGTTTCGAATAGTTTCGATTATCGATAGTGATTTATCGTTTGGCAATTTTTCGTGCAATTTAATCTTTTGGGATACCGTAATATTTTGTGTATTTATTTTTATAAAAAAATACCTCATTTTATTTTCCTCCTACCTACATGTAAAAAAATTACGTCACAATCAAGTCATTAAAAATACAGCATATTAAGATTATGGCTTAGCACCGCGTTTTTACGACTAAATTAGGTCTTGTTATGGCGTTTACTACCTAGGAAATAGCGTTAGAATTACGTTGTTTACTGATTAACGCGAACACATTAAATAAAAGTACGTCTCGTTATAGGGCAGTACTATAAAGTTGTTGCCAGGAAAATAAAACGTTCCTAGATTGCGATGTAGTGTGTGCACTGTGCACTAAATTCCATTTAGACTCTAAGTGGGATTTAATTCTCGAAAGGACCAATTATGTTGAGGGTTTTCTTATGTCTTACTTATTGCCAGACTTGAAGTTGTGACTACATTGTTGGTTAAAACGTTTTCGCAAATGGTCTATTCCATTAGTTTTATCGGGTTCTTGAAGTTGTTTTCAGAAAGTGGAGTGGCAACGAACAATACAATATACCACAAAAATTTTGAGCATTACATGTTTGTAGATTAAGGCTTTTCGTTTTATTTATAATCTTAGTTTTAAAAAAACTGAAGATGGAATACATACGTTTTTTTTTTTCTAAAATACTTGTAGTACAGTGCAAAAGACACACGTTCCAGTCAGTTCTGATTGTCCTGATTAGTTCCCATCACACTCTGAAGCAGCAAATATTAGTTCAAAAAGTCTAACTAACTTCGGAGTTCCGAAGAGCTACGAAGTAATACGAACATCTCCGAAGTAAGAACAGCTAGCAAATACAGTGTTCGAGCTAATTTAGTTGGTAAGCAACGCAAACTGCCTGCTAAGAAAACTGTGTTAAGAACTTGAAGACTTCGTTATTTCCCGACAACAGACTTACTTTGAGAAAAAAATGTAATAATAAAGAAAGGAAGGAAGTTTTCTTTTCCTTCTTTGGGACGGCCACATCTAAGTTCAGACAGTGATGTTATCGCATTATGTTTTTTCTTGTTTGTTCGGAGACGGGATAGAACTATCAGTTGGTTATGTTGCTTTGGGTAAGGAAAATATCCAGCATTGTTGTGCAAAAGGACAATAAAAATGTTACGGTTTTTCATGTCCCACATTTACTGAAATGGTCTGAATTTCTGCAATCACCAGCATCCTTCGGATTATCTTTAATTCCTGCTTTGTATTAGAAGTATCTTTTTCCCTGCATCAAAATTACTGTAAGGGTCTGCGGCCATAGCATAACGAGCGACGTGGCAGAACGTGAATTCACATAGCATTTTAGTTTTCTTTTGCGGTTAGCACAATAAGACCGTCCATAAATAAGTAATACTTATTTAATTAAAAGTAAGTATCATAAAACCCGACTATAAAACCGAAAACATATATTTGTAATCTCCTTTAAATTTCCTTCATTTTACTACTCGATAGGTTTAATTGAAAAAAAAATATTAACAATTTAGCACCAAAAATCTGCCATTTAGTTTTTTTTTAAACACCTTTCCAAGAACACTTGGGTTTTTGAGACGAATCTAATGATACTTTAATCGTCGAAATCCATCCAGCCATTTGGAACATGCGAGGTAATAAAGAATTTATAAAGAAACATAAAAGACACGCGCGAAAAACATAACCTTCCTTGGCAGTCGGGTAATATACATACATACAGTCTTAAAAATAAGGAAACATGTTCGAAACGGATATTTAAAATCGCTTGATTTTACATTACCTACGTTTGCTTGGCCCACATGCCCAGGCCTATCTTTCTCCCTGCATAAAGGTAACCGATAGATATCTAGATACTGAATTAAAAGCAGAAATCCTATACCAGATAAGTCCTTAAATGCTGAAAGGTAGTTGGGTGTCAGCAGGACTCGTGATTCAATTATCCATGTCAGCTGACACAGCCACGCGGATCGAGTACGGTCGACGAAAAATTCAATCGACGCGACGCGACGCTTTGCCACCCTGTCGATTTCGAAACGCGTGGCAGTTATATGAAGTAGAAAGACAAATCTAATCTGGTTTATGTATCTGTTATTATGTATATTGTGTTATGTAGTCCATCTGAAAACAAAGTTGCGGGATTCTTCATTTATCATTAAATTCACCCTTTATTAATTATGCTGATAAATGAACGTTTTATATTAGAAATGTCTTTTGAAGAACATCTAGCTACGTTCCCTTTACATAATATTGGTATACTTAATACCAAAAAAACTATATGCTGTTGAAACTTATACGTCTTGGTCAACTTTTATGCAAGGTTAGGTTAGGCATTTTTTTATCAAAACGGATGATAAAACACTTTTACAAAACGGTTGATAACTTTTTTTTTATTATACTTTGGAATAGTCCAGAATTCGATGGAACTTCTCACCTTGTACTTAAGTATATTTAGCTATTTATATCTTTTTTTTATCTGTCACCAGCCTGCGACTGCCACCCCGTGGGAGCGAGCGGCAAGACGTGCAACCAGACGAGCGGGCAGTGCCCCTGCAAGGACGGCGTGACCGGCACCACCTGCAACCGTTGCGCCAAAGGCTACCAGCAGTCGCGCAGCCACATCGCACCTTGTATACGTAAGATTATCCTGAAGTTTATGCTATCGGCAGTGTCTGACGTACCATGTAGGGTACTTATTCTACATGAACCAAATTATCTCATGTAGCTGTTACAAAAAATACTGAAAACGATCTAAAACTAAAATATTATGTTACTGAATTTTCCAATGAAACTGAACGCCATCAGCAGGTCTGTTCAAAAGCTGACGATGTCACCTTAGCTTAGTTATTTGACACTGACAGCGCTATGATTACGGTTTAGCTAAGCTGATCGCGTTCAATTGGTGAAATTCGCACTAAGTAATCTACAATTCAACCTCGTGGATTTTGTTATTATTTTGTATAGTTTTTACAATCCCCTTTACGAACTGGCTAAGGTTCTAAGGGCCCAGAAAACTCGATCCGAGAATAATAATTGTAGGAATCAGCTAATTCTACATTTAGAGTTACGTACATAGATACGCGACGTCAAATTTAGATTATTTGCTACGGAAATCGATCTATCCGTAGTCCGTACTATCCACATCCTTGATAAGGTGTGAGCGACACAAAGTCCAAGAACTGCACCTGGCCGTAGTCCCACGCGTAAAAGTCACTTAAAGGTGAGGAGTCGTGATTGTCTGCAGTAAAGTAACCATTACATGGCAACAGTCGTAACTACGCTGTAATGGAGGACTTTGTGATGCCGACGTGTTACATCCTGTCGGATTGTCGCACCGTGTAGGGAAATTGTGGAATTGAATATGTCCTTTTGTCGCGGCCTGACCGAGTCGAAAAGCGTTTGATTCGCAAGTTGTTTATCGGATGAAAATGGGCGATTGACGTCATAAACTCGATGATTATTGAAGGAATATTTTAGGAAAAGCATCTTAACTTTATACTTTAATTTCCGGAGACCAACGAAATTATGCTGTTATTAAAATACATTGGAGATTAGTGCGGATTTGCACATCCAAACGGCGTTCAAGAGTTCTCTTTGTCAAGTCAATATTCCATAGCAATAATGACACTGACAGCTTTTAACCCCTGTTCACAGGCCGGCTGTTATGTTATCGTTGACTTGTTCTGTCCAGGTATACCGCGAGTGGTGACGGCGGTGCAGGCCATGGAGGCGGTGGACGGCGACCCGGGCCGCGGTAAGTAGTAAGTGTACCTTCATGCACTCTCGCCTCACACACACTTGCATGGCCACAGATACTCAATCACTAGACCAGCTGCAAAACTGCAGTTTTTGGAAGCATTCCTTTGTTTCTTTTGTAAGCAGTTTTTGGTCCTTCGAGCCGGATCATATTAAATGCAGGATTCGGCTCAAAAGACCATCAAACCAAGATGTAGTTATATATTTACTAGATAGGGATCGGTTCTTATTAAACCGTAGGATAATTTTTTTATCATAAATAACCCTTGATACAACACTATGTGATTGAGTGTCTGTGATAAGGAGCTTACTGTACTTGACTAGGTTATTCAAATAATACATACTTTTTCTATCTACAGCTATTAAACATGTGTTCATTTTTTGCTGAACGAGTGTGTTGAGATATTTTAACTGAGCAGTAAAATAACTTAACCTCTCAATCGCTACATTCCATCGTTAAACTCACGTTATGAGATGGTTAAGCGCTTAAAATCACAATGTTGCAACAGTGTGCGCTTGCACAAGCTTTAAACTGTATATGTTACTGATACACTCAATAATGAGCTGTAACTTTTTACAAAAACAACTTAAACTTACTTGAGCGGTGACCTTAATGTAGTCGCCTAAAGGTATTTCATTTACTTTTTAATAATTTTGAAACAAATTGTTATTATTATTTTTTTCAAACTTCCCAGAACATACAAGACTTTTTTGTTAGTAAAGACATGGACAACTTAAACACGAGTACTTGGAGATATAAATCTGGCTGACGTCGATATTATATTTACATACGATTAATAGGTATATCTAAAATTCGATGATTATCTGAATCGATAGTTACTCTATGTATCAAAATAAGTTGTTAAAAAGTACAGTAGCTCCGTCTTATTATTAATTTGCACTTTAATTTTATTTACATTTTACTGCCTTTTGATAAGTGCTTGACTTTGTTGCAAGGGCGGTGAGTAACGCCATCTACACTTTTATTACTGAAAACATAAACACTTGGAGTGTTGAGGAGTGTCATTTGATACCAGACCAGTAAAATACTTTGTACGCTAATTAATTTAATTACTTTGCAACATTTTATGGTCAACTAAAGCTTATCAAAATGTAGTAGGTTAATGAAATCCATTCTCACACCACATGACTAATTTCATACCAAAAAATACTTATTAATGACATCATTTCCTGAACACCATGAAAATATTACTTCATACTTATATGCTTTAAAATAACAAAATTCTATCTGACTTCCAAATCATAGATTTTGACGACGGAAAGAAAAAAGGTACCAGTCTAACCAAAGGATATCGAATGACCCAGTACCAACAGGGTTGTGGAGGTCAGATAGGCAATCGCTTCATGTAAAATACTGGTATTCAGCTACTTTCGATTAGACTTGAAGCCGACCTCAATACAGTTGGGAAAAGGCTAGCCAGATAATGAACTGAAGCACCAAAGTTTTGTCTAATCTACTGAAAAAACAGTATTGCCCAATGTCATATTTTCATGGAGTTGTAACTTTTCCGTAGTGTGGGAATGTTTCTATGTCGTATTGTTAATCGTATAATGTTCATTTCAAGCTTGTTCCGTGTCATCCACTGTCAAACTCATAACTCTTTTGTTTTATTTTATCAGTGCCGACTGAGAGGTAACCCTTTCATTATTAACTTTATTCCATTTAAATCTAGAGTCAGTTATTTACCATTAATTTATTTTTGAACTACGTGTATAATTAAAATATCTTTAAGTTTTGAACATCCATAAATATATTGTCATTTAAAACTGTCTTCAGAAGCAATGTGATGTTGATAACATTATCGGAGGCAAAATCATAAAACCAGTAAAGAAAGACCAATGCATAAAGTTAATTATAAAACTCATAGTATTGACAATAACTATGAAACTAAAAGAAACAGTATAACATACGCATATACTGATTCTGACGACTGTAAAAACCGCAACGGAATATCAAATACCAAAAATATAAAGTTGATTATTATAATGACAAAATTGACCATATCGATAAAAGTCTCAATGTAACAGAAGTAAGTGCTGGTACTGATGTATGTAGTAACAGCAGCAGAGTAGAAAAGACGAATAGAGATGAACACAAAACTGTTATTATAACATAATCATGTGCTGACGATAATGTCTGTAACAACAGCAGCGGAGCAGTGCGGCCGGTGTCGCGCCGCCGCTCGCACGCTAAATCTCAACAAGTTCTGCAGCCGAGACTACGGTAAGTACTGCAACTGAATCCTTCATTACTCTATAAGGTGATGATCAATAAAATACACACAGGAGCGTGGAAATTGGACAAATGTATAGAGACCGATACCCAGCAGTGGATGATGATGATGAATAGAAAGAATACACATTCACGCTGTGGGTACAGCTAATTACTAATTAAGACACTACCGTAGTACCACAGCACCTAGTTGTTATTTCGTAAACCCTACCGAGCAAAATTACGTCATCTTGCAATGTTAAAATTAAAACAAATGAAGATACGTAGATCTGTGGCAGTTGATACCGCATGCTGTAGCAAGTACCACTGTAATATCAATAGCCATAGCTTAAAAAGTTTACTTTTTATTTTTAGTGACTTTTGAAAATCTTGCATATATTGGGGATTTTCAAATTGGCGGAATAATTAATCTTGTTGCAAGCACATAGTTTAATGTGAAAAGTAATTGCTTGTAGAAAATGATTAGAATCTCCGTTAATGATGCTTGTAAACGGTTAATAAAATTTGTAATTATCTTCTTTTAGTTAGGTTGTATCCATCACCGCAAGTTAATTAAACTACGACTTTCTAATACTTAAATGTGTGCCTGTTGCAATCTGAGTGTTTCGTCAATCATCGAGAAGGTTTTCTTCCTATTAGCCGAGCCTATCCTATTTCCAAGTGACAGCCTGTTGGAACTCCAGTCAAGATCTCCTCTTCTCCTGTCGCATATTCACTTTCTGAGTAAATAGTAAACAGTCAGCCTATTAGTGTCCAGGTGTGCACAGCATGTCTGATGGCGCCAGACGGTCATTCAAGTATAGAAACTCAGTACTACGTGGAAGCCATTTTGCAATTACTTGTCGTTGAATAGTCTAATTACAATCAAATTCTGTGTGAAGAATGCGTAGTTAGTGTTGGAAAGCTGACCGTAGCAAAAATTGCAAGTGATTAGCAGCTGATAGAAGATTTATTGGTCATCTATAGTAATATTTAAAAAAAGGTTTGAATGTGGGAATTAATTTCCGAATCCTACTCATCCGATTTCAAAACTTCTTTCACTGATGTAGAGTTACATTATTGTCGACTGCCATAGGAGTAGTTAAGTTTCTTCGATGTGGACGATCGCAGGCTGTAGCTTGTTTGTTATAAAAACTCGATGCTCATGAACATTTCTTCCTCACAGTCATAATGGGCAAGGTGGTGGGTCGCGAAGCGAGCGCGGCGGGCGACCAGTGGGTTCGCTTGGCGCTGAGCGTGCAGGCAGTGTACAAGCGCGCGCCGCGCAGTCGTCTGCGCCGCGGCGGCACCGCCCTGCACGTGCGCGCCGCGGACCTCGCCTGCAAGTGCCCTAAGATCAAGATTAACAAGTAAGTGAAGCACTTTATCTTCCAGTCTTTGACCCAAATTACTTAGGTTTAGGTCTTCTCTAACTTCCTTCTCTGTCAAGCGTCACGTTATCATTCCCTCCCAGCAAGTGCCTTTAGATCAAGATTTAAAAGCAATTAGCGAACTAAAATTTCAAGACTTACGCAAATTCTGAGATTGTCATTTTGTTTTTCCTTTCGTTGCCCCATGATACTCTTATCCCTTTGTCCAACTGTCATACTATCATCATCTGCTCCATTTTCATCTATCAAAATCAATTTTTCTTTTCTTTGGTCTACTCTTTTAGTTACGCACGTTTCATAGTTTGCGTTACTGATCCCCGTGATAAGACGTAGAAATAGGCCTTTTATGAGATTATCATGTGCATTGGAAGTGTAAGTCATGGCTCGGATCTATCGCTCAATGGTCGTAGAGATACAGGTGGTATTTGGTCTTCCTGGACACAGAATCTATATAGGTAATTAGGTATGTTGAATTAAATCTTCAGTACGTAATCGAACGTATTCTATTACGGTACAACTGTTCCCTAATGGCCTTCCGATACCAATTATATTACTCTCAACAAGGAAATCATAACTACCTAATAGCATTTTTAATGGAACAGAAAATAACGTCGAACTCAAAATTAACTTATGCGGTTTTCTTTACAATTCTACAGACGCAATAATAAATGGCTCTTGCAAATCATTTAAAATTATTAGTTAGTAAATTGCTTTTAGATACCCTCGTCTAACAATGGATGCAAAACCATTAATCTAAAGCATTAGGAGTCAACGAGGCATCACTAAGTTTCTCTAAGTGTATTTGCAGCAAAATTGCTGTATTGAATAAATCTTAACATTTTATTTTGGCTAGACATTGTTAGAGAATGAGTACATCCTTGGTAGATTTCGCAATGTTTTGAATAGCAATTACAGTTTTAGGACCCATTCGGAATAGGTTCCATGTAAGACTCAAAGCCGACCTTAACATATTTGGGAAAATGGGCAGATCATTCGGAATACTTACTCGAATGAGAAGCACAAAAAGATCGTTATTTTTAAACTTCTATTTCTTTCGCTCCCAGGTCATACCTAATCCTAGGAGTGGAAAAAGAGGGCGTGTCAGCCGGTTTGCCGGGGCTGACAGTCGGCGACAGGACACTACTGCTGGAGTGGCGCGACGACTGGCACCGACGCATCCGCCGGCTTCAACGGCGCGCGATCAACTGTCATTAGCAAGCCGCCATCTTGGAATAGTGGGGATAAAGCAACCAATGAGAACGCTCCGTTCTCGTCGTAATCCGTCGTTGCAAACATACGTGAATTGATAAACGTAGTTGTTTTAACTGTTACTGCCATATACGTGCTGTCTATATAAAATCATATTACAATAATTTGTGTCAGGAATTAATGTTGTAATATCGTAAGACTGATTGTAATCACCCTGCAATACATCTTCGAGTTATAAAAAAGGTGTTTTAGGAACCGTTTCTATGTCAATTCCTCTGCTGTGCCGTCTCCCTTCGTATGCTATCATAGTTGTTAGGCAGAAGTATTATAAATGAAAATAAGAATAAATAATAATATTGATTGAAATACGTCATAGTATTAAGTTAACATTTACTGAATAATATTGTAAGATGAAGTTATTATATTTATTTGACACCACAAGCTATAAATTGTGGAACAAGCATATCGAAAAAAAAATAGAGCCTAATTTACAACATAATTTGTTTCATACTCAGGCCTAAGTTTTAAAACACCTGCAATTTAATCTAGATTCTTGGAGAATAATATATCTAAATACTTAGTCGATAGACGTCGTAGTTAACTTTTGGCACATCATATAGCCTATTTTCCGTAATATTAAATGTAAAGTTGTCCATTTTATCCAGCATTAATTCCTGAGGCACTCGAACGTTTACCTAGTCCGATTTAGGAATAACGTTAATGATAACTATTACTAGATATAGTTTCACTGTTATATACGACAAGTTTGCCAAAAATGCAAGACATATTGATTGGGGCGCGCGGCAAAAATGGTCCTTTGGTCCAAGACCAGACTAGCTGTTGCCTAATTACCTGAATTCTTATTAAATAACTCGTTATATTTAAAAATGCATATAGAAAAATCAAAAGCGAAGCTTGTTTTCGACCAAAGGAACCAAAAATCGCGTGTGTCAATTCTTCACAAAAACAAAAACTTCGAAATTTTCCCAATCCTAGGATTTCGTTGAAACAAAATTGTACATTATTATTTATTTTGAATAGTTTAATTTTTTAAGGCAAACATAATTGTATCGTTCCATTTCTTGCATTTTTTGTATAATTGTTATTTTATATTGAAAATGCTAATGTTGATATTGTTTTTATGTGCTGTGGCTGCATGGGCTCACGGGGTCTGTTGAACTTTGCAAAGTATTTCATTAATAACAAAAATACGTTTGTTAGAAAGAAACTAAATATCCATACACTATGAGGAGATATTAAGCAATAAAAATCAAAATGTATAAAATGACATGTGATTATTACCACGTGTCATGTCACCGCAGTTTGACAGATGACGTGAGTTTTGTGCGCGATTGTACACGTTAGATGTAGGACACATTCGAAGATGAATCACCACATAGTCACAATGGTTTAACGTACCTCATTTATATAATAAATCTTATCACTAAGGTTAAGTGTTTAATTTATATCGTTAGCGCCTAGATTTTATACACTTTAAGCTAAAATATCAATCTCTCTATGTGTTCGTATTTTTCTCTTTTTTATTTTCTGTAAATTAAATGATTTAAATATTAGATCTTGCCAAAGTAACATTTTTTATTTTGTATAGAGTACTTAGTTTCCTCTGTGTAATGTCTTCGCCGTTGGGGACACAACTTGAACAAAGCGTCGCCTAACTAAGGTATGTACAGTATTACTAGCTTTACTAAGGAAAATAATAATAAGAAGCTTTTGGTTTTTGAAAAAGTACAATCGCAAACAAAAAGTATTCCAATTAAGGAGACAGGATTATGACTCTACCGTATAAGAATTGACATTAAAAATCGTTTAAGCACCTATAGTCACAGAATTTCAATACAAAAACCACCTGAATCATAATTTTATGTCTTATTCCATTCACTCAAAAACCATACAATAACAACAAAGGCCATTCATAACACGGAAAAAAAACTGAACATCTCAATCGAGAATAAGTTGGAAAGTATGCGTAATCATTTACAATTGACCTGTCAGAAGTTATTTATGCTATCTCCCTGGCTCGGCTAAGTATACAATGGTATAAATCAACTTGAAGGCGGAACATTTTACAATAATCGATGTACCGGTTCAACCGTTCAGTTCAGGCTAAATTGGCTGAAAAGGCAGTTTGATAAAAGAAATGAAAAAATGAAAGCATTATGCTTTTTTTCGATTCCAAAATATTTGACGAAAATTCACTAACTTTTCTGCTAAATAGCAGAAAAGTTTGCGTGTGCATTTACCCAGCATTTAACAAAATTGTACTTTTTCAAAAACAAAACAACGTAATCTATAGATAAAATAAATATTTAAAAAACGACTTAGAAGTTTCGCTTGAACGTACTACGGATTGTAAAAAGTGTATTTAGTTGTAGATCGAACTATTAACCTGTTTCTAGTTATGCATATCTTTAGATTTCATAATTTGCATATTTTTAATTATATTTTGGCTCCATAGAATTTAATCTTTATACTTTAGTTGCTAATTTAAAAATAAATAAACAAATCAATTTAGTAACAATGTTCTTTTTTCAAAGTTTACCTAAATAATTATTGCGCGCCAAAATATAATTTAAAATGTCTAAAAATATAATTATTACTATCTGAACGTAATTGTACCTATAGCATAGTCCGTTTGTATTTTTACTGTAATAAGATATGTGAATATTGTTTTATTTCCAATTAATTTATTCTGAATGCAGTAATAACGTCCTTTTATAATAATACAACTATGAAATCATCATACAATGAAAGTACAATAAATTCCAAAATGAGGTTGAGAAGTTCAGTAATTTCTTGGAACTGAATAGAATAAAGAGCTATCAAGCTATCATAATAAAATCCTGAGCAATCATTCCTTCACTTATAAACAACTTGAAGTACTTACTTAACTACAGTCCATTCTGTTTTTTGCGCAGAACTTAATATGACTGACATAATATATCTTAATAAACTTCTTTGTGTTATTTTTATTGCAAACTTTATAACATTTTTAACGGTTACTTATATTGGTTAAATAAATAAATGAATTATTATGTAACGCACAAATAAGGCCTATATGCTTACTGTCGTAAAATAAAAATAAAAACTAAAACATCTATTTAGTTGGCGACATGTACTGTTAATAAATAGTATAATATTCATTTAGTTATACTTATTTATATTTTAAGGGATGTCAATTGAATTTAAGGAAAGCGCGCGAACGCTTCAGCTCCGACCATAGATTCAAAATGGCCGAGTTTCGGTCTATGGTCTGTGCAACGTTTGGCGCGCAATGAATTGTGTTTTCAAGATACCCTGCTCCTGTGATGTAATAAATGTTATTGGTTATATTTATTTAAAAATAAAAGTACATTAATATACGGACCTGTGGTTTTATTAGCTGTCCTTTAAAACCAACCCGGTCCTTACACGATAAGATATCATTCCAAGACTTCCTACACACATCCATCACCTAACCATACCCACATTGGCCAGTTGGCTACTACGCTATTTTGAAAGTTATAGCATTACTCAATGTTATAATCAAGTAGGAACTAAAACCTTTTCACCGCCACGGACTTCAATAGAAGTTCCAGATTTTCGTGCCACCAGCGCCACGACTTCATTAGAAGCTCTTCATTTTAACTTTGTTATAAAAATAAATTTACATTATTTAACAGGTTTTTCTTATCATTTTATTATTTAAAAGCACTGTCTAGTACCCTGTTTTGTTATTATTCCACACAAGAAGCCCTTAATTGTCTTAAAATTGGCAAAAACAAAAACTCCGAACATTTTAATATCCCCAGAACGCCAAGGACTTCATATATAGTCGGCCAGTGATGTGACGCTAAAGTTAACACTGTTTGATTTCACCCGTTGAAATATTTAGAAATATATTATTGAAAACAATTTGAAGTCAGTAAAATATGAATTAAGATAACTACTTTATAACAAAGGGATAATGGACAAATTTCGACCGTCGGATAGGTGCCGAACCGGAATTAAATAGTTGTTGGCAATCCTTATCGATAATTATATTCCCATCTCTACAAAATAATTGGTTGTAAGCTATAAGTCCATGGTTATGAGTGCCCTGGGCGCCACGGACTATTATAGAAGACGTTCTGTGACGTCATAAACGTATGGCTGTCAAAGTCACTTTGTCATAGTGCAGTCTGCACCAATATTTGTTGCACTTTTCATTGCTTCATCAATTAATGATGTAGAAATAAAGAAATAAGTAAGTTATTGATATGAACGAAGAACTGGATAAGGATGAGCTTTTAAGCACTCTACAAGGTGGGAATCGGACTCGGGAGTATTTTGTGGAGAATGTTGGACCAGAAGACGATGATTCTGAGGTATGTCCAGCTTGATAATAATATCGTTTATTCAATAAAACATTGTACCTATTTGTGAGATTCAATACTGAATGAAAAATAAAAAATAATGGCTCAGATATCTTGTGCTTGTACACACACCATCACATGGTGTGTGTGTGTAGGTATTTTGCTGTTTGTTACGTCCGGGCTAAATATTAATTTTATGAATGGAGATTGCACAGAATTAGAAATATTTGAACATTTTTTTTTTTTTTGCTTAGATATATACCTAACGGTAAAAAATGTCGACTGAAGTAGTTTAAAAAACACGGGAGTAGACAAACAGAAAAAAGACCATAGACCACATCCCTAATCAGAATTGAATTTAACGTGTTCTGAGCGCCAAGGTCTTGAAATGAAGTCAAAGAATGACGTCATGAAGCAATTAGAGATGTACCTCATTTCTTATGACTCTAATTGAGTTACGTATTTGTTTCTTTGATACTTATAATTTATATTGTTTTTTCTTAATATTGATACTGTGAAATAAAACAAATATGGAAATAGTTAATCAGTTTTTATTTATATCCGTAAAATTATAAATAAAACATAACTTAACGTGTATAATTTTCATTCATCGATATGACGCTACCCACATCACTACCGTTTACTATATATTTCGTTATACGTGTATAGCTTGGCGCTAGGCGAGGCACCGCGTTCTGTGTACGCTGGCGGTGAAAAGGTTAATTTATGAAATTCTGATAAAACTTCCCCAAACTTTAAAATGACTCTAAATAAATTTCGGGAATAGCTAATTAACCTAATTTTTGGAAAATTATGGCTAATCTAAAACCTAGATAATAACTTCAGATCTAGCTTAATATAAACCATTTCAATGGCCAGAATAAACATTGGATATTAAAATGAACGTTCTACAAAATGCGATTTGGATTTAATGAAAACTGACTGTCTAATCTACTATAATTTTTTCAAATTGCTGATATCTTTATCAGTTTAAATTATAACAAAAACAAAATATTTTCTCAAATAGGCGACGCCCCCCCCCCCCTCCCATAGCGACCTCTAAAAATTTAATATTTTTTGTTTTTTTTTTTACCGTCGTTGAGGTCTATTTGACCTTGTGTGAAAACCACAGAAATATTCAAAAAAGTTCAGATACTCTGGGTTAGGGCAATTTACATTTCCTCAGAACAACTAAACTACTTACAACCGCCAATCCGTCCATATAAACAAGCCCTAAAACTAACAACGTACATGTAACTCCGCGCACGGAGCCATAAATCAGCTATAAAGGCAGCTCCACACAATA
Source organism: Eurois occulta (assembly GCA_950022335.1). Classification (NCBI taxonomy): domain Eukaryota; kingdom Metazoa; phylum Arthropoda; class Insecta; order Lepidoptera; family Noctuidae; genus Eurois; species Eurois occulta. Next base: position 1,491,350 of record OX465496.1, read on the forward strand.
TAGGGCTAAGGGCAGCTCGACACTCGCCTGATTTCCCCCGGGACCCCTCGACGATGTTACTTTGATATCTCGTCCTAAGATACGGGATTTTTTAACATCCATATTTAATGAGATTACCTTGATTTACAATATCAGGTATGAGGGCGATGAATTCTGATCGGTTCAAGATGATCGATTGTGATTGGTGTCTTTAGATAAGTGAAGCATGGGGAGGCTGATTGGTTTAGGCGTTTTAATATTGGATGAGCTCAGTTTGGCGAGATGAAATTTTGGTTAATAGGTTTGATTTATTGTTGGCGTGGTTATGATGTTAAAGATTTCCACGGATTTCGTTTTCATGGAAAAAAAAAAGTTTTTTTATTTTTTATTAGCCTGTACTGTCCCACTGCTGGGCAAAGGCCTCCCCGATTCCTTCCATGTGCTCTTTCCCCGTGCCTCCTCGAACCAGCCCACGCGGTACGCGTCCAGAATTCCAGATCGTCTCGCCACCTCTTTCTGGGCCGGCCTCGGCGGTGCCGTCCGTCTTCCGACAACTCTTGTGCTGAGACTTTTGACCGGCGGTCATCGTGCATGCAGCCGCTTTACTCAATTAAAAATTAACCCCCTAAATGGACCTCGAACTAGGGTTAAATAGGTTCATAAATTTTTGCCGATATGAAAATCGGAAACGAGACCCATACGTTCATGAAATTTGATTTGATATAAACTTTAGTATGAATCCGGATGTGTAGTCGATCTATTGGCAAACCCACGGGAACATGGGCTGCCTACGTGCGTTTGTACAAAAAAGAAACGTCTACATACCAATATGTGTCCGCAATAAAAACATTTTGTTTACAACCAGCTTCAAAGAATACAATATGTGAAACCCACACATATGGTATGACTTTCCTACTTACTTACAATACAATAAATTCTAAATAATGTGTCTACAGATAACCGCAAGCACACTATGTACCTTTTCTACAAAAAAAAACACTATAAATGCATTATGATTATATTTACATTGCTCACTTAATCTAATCGCACCGCAGGTCTCGCAGTCGCAAGCCTGCTGATCGTGTGGGGTCCTGGGTACGATTCCCGGGTCGAGCAAAAAGTGTAATTTGGTTTTTCCATTAAGAATTTCTCAATAGCAGCCCGAAGTTTGTAAGTTCGAGGTGCCCCTGTGCTTCAAAGGAACAGCGAGCGCATCTGTGTCTGTGCACTATAATATGTCCCGCCCCAATGGCTTACTCTCCGCTGAGTTTGACCGCCGTGACCGTAAGCGGTCAGGAGAACTATTATTATTAATTTAAACGCAATACATATGTATTTCTAGATATTTGACGATCCTTATGTGTGGGTGTTGGTAGTTTTGCAAGGAGTTTCTCTAACTAAGTTATGGAGGTCAGAAAGGCGGTCGCTCCACCTAATATACTGCTATTCAGTTGCGTTCAGTTTGACTGGAAAAGCCTCTACAAAAAAATGCTTTATGAATGAAAGTTTTAACATGATTAACATGCCTACGTCACACCGATTAAACTCATAAATCACCATAGAACCGTCATTACTCCCATTGTGCTCTCACAATTCAGATTCTAAGTTACTATTGCACAGCTTCCACATTCTCACAGTTTACCCAGGCATTCTATTCAGGCTAGCTACAGACTGTAGCCTATAGGCCCTATAGCTGCCATAGCCTGCCACATTGTATGGCCGCCACATTGTGGCCGCATCTCGATGCAACGCGAACATTTTCCTGAACTAATGCCCGATCACGATGCACAACTGTGCGATTGTGCGCCGATTGGATAAGGCTGGTTGTACGCTGACGACTTTGCGGCAGTAAGGAGCTTTGTTTAACTGAAAAACATCACTCAGGTGGACATAAATGCGATATGTTAGCACAAGCGTGCTAACACAATGTGCACGGTTAATTTCTGTAAAGTAACTAACAAGAACACGTTTGAATGGCAACTTTACAAGAAAATATAATTTATTCTAGTTGCGCATTCGCACAGGTAAGTTTCAAGGTACGGCTCAAGTATCTAATAAGAAGAATAAGTTACCTACATGTAAAAAGCGTTAGATATTCATAACTTAATGTATAATGTTGACAGAGAATATTACACAGGCCTCATGCACAATCAAGATGCATAATTATGTGATTGTATGCCGATTGGTTAAAGCTCTCCACACGCTCGCGACTTCATCGTAACGTCAATAGAGAACATTTCGCTGAGCTAATGCTGAATTAAGATACATAATTGAGTGATTGTGCACCGGTTGAATAAGGCTTGGGACACTGTGACGACTCTACCCGTGTGCGACTAAATAAATTAAATAATGAAGCCCTTGAAAGCGACACAGGAAAAAAGTCTAATGTGCAAGAAGCTTTTATAATTGCTGAGAAGTCATGTGCAAAGAACTCGCCATCAAAAGAAAAGAAGTTTTTAGTGCTTTATAACATAGAAATTGTCGAACGGTTAACTTATGAATGCTACGTGAAGTTTCCTAACGGAAAAACCCAATAACACTGGGCTCGAGTCAGCAATCAAACCCAGAACCTTATACTCGCTAACAATCACTAGACCAAAGTTGCAAATAGTTTTCATCAAAAAAAAAATATTTTAAAAATCTCATCTACAAAAAATTACATTTCCTCAGTCGCAAGTCCGCAGACAGCCTTACAAAAGCACGAACTCTTATCCAACAATAGTCGGTAATAACTTTCTTTGTGTTGAAATATAAACTGTGTACGCACATTTTAATCACGCATTGTTCAGGTGTTCCCGAGGTTAGAGCAAACATACAAACATACGGATAGATTCGGATGCCGTTAGGACGTAGGCGAAATTTTCCGGGTCCATTGTTCAATCGAGTCGAATGTCGAAAGAATCGTAAATCATTCGAGAGCACTTTCGTTAATAAATCGTGTGTTGTTGGTTTAGTAAAGTATTATTTATACTTAACTGTTCCTTTAAGGTTGTTGCCCGCAATTTACGGGAAAAATACAATAATATTTCCATAGGTACTTGACAGACGGTACCGACGTAGGTACATCATCAAAAATACTTTTTTAACTCTGCCTATCATAGGAGAATATTGGTTATAAATACATACACATGCTAGAATAGAATAGAATAATATTTACAAAGGTACAAAGATTTACATATTATTATGACACAAGCTAATAATTTTGATACAGCCGTAATTGTCATCTCATAATTGACTTTCAGAGATTGCCGATACACTTTGGACTTCAATTTGTTGGGAGAACAGTGGTTGTTCCTCTTAAAGAACCCAATTAAAACCAACAAAGGGCACAAACTTCTCATAACAATCTAATATTTATAAAACAGAAAACGAAGAAAGCGTTAGCCAAGAAACCAAAGCAAGTTGAACTTTCCTTTGACGATAAAACAGCCAACACAATAAATAATAAGTCCTTTGAATATGAACATTGTTACATTAAAAGACGAGTGAATAAACTTAGACTATGCCTTGTCATCGCAAACAGATAAATCTAGTATTAGAAACGAAGATTAGGGTGACCATAATGTTGGTGACAACGAGGATTGAATAGATAGAATTAATCAAGAAAGATACAACGCAAACAAAATAAATGCCTAGTAGAAAGATATCCCTGTAGCAGGAACTAAATTGGGTGATGACAAATACATTTAAAACATCTAAAGTTGAAAATAGTGACGGAAATCTTAAGAAGAGCACGTATAGTTTGGATGTAAAAGAATGTTTTATTTATTCTCAGTCTGTTATGGCGGCTCGTGAAGAATTTATTTAGCGTATCTCATAAACCTAAATTTTAAGTATGAAAAACTTCGATCTGACACACAACAGTCCTTTCACTGATATTTCTGCAACAACCCAATGACAACCTAATTATGACAAGAACAAATGCCACTATAATTTTAACCAAACACGTCAGTCGTAGACTCGTAGCAACTCGAAGCCAATCTTCTTATACCTACAAGAAATTCTGTGATTTTCAAATCAGAGGTGAGAAACTGTGAAAGAATTCCGTCTTGCTCTTAAAACGTAGTTTAGTTCATACCATAGTTTACGCTACACTTACAAGAATAAAAAAACGTCAAGTCACTACTTAATACACTTAACCCTATTTTTTCGCCGTCTCCGATGAAAACAAGCCAACCTCATAGGCGTACTTTACGATCAGCGAACGTGCCCAAACACGGTTGCTGGTGGTAAAGCAGCGTGACTGGGCAAACTAGCCAACCGGCCAACTTTGCCCGCCGCCTTTGTGGTCGCCCCAGCGAACCGTGAGCCACAATATTTGTCCAACTGAGAGTACTAGGCACGTAGGTATAATATAAGTAAGTATAATCCTGTGGGAAACTGGTTTGCTTGTGAATGATACCACTGAAGCTGCCTAGAGAAATGAACTGCCCGATTTAAAGGAGAAATTATTTTTTACCGGAAGACGTTGCGTTGGAAGGCCTCCCACTAGGTGGACTGATGACCTGGTGAAGGTTGCGGGGATCCGCTGGATGCGACTCACACGGGACAGGTCAATGTGGCGACACTTGGGGGAGGCCTTTGTTCAGCAGTTGACGTCTTTCGGCTGAAATGATGATGATGACTGTGATGGGCCCGAGAGTTGTTCTCTGCGGAAGTACCTTATAGTTGGTTGGTCTTAAAGTTAATACAAGTGTGTATTGTTAATTGGTGGTATAATCTCTTGATAAGATAGGTGATTCGTCTGAACGATAGTCTTAAAATTACTAAAACTACCAAAAAAGATGATGATTAAAAAAAACCTCATCAGCCGTCATCAGCCTAACCTTTTCAAACTATGTTGGGGCTGATATCCAGTTTTACCGGATGAAGCTGAAGCATACCAGTAGCGACTGAACACCTTAAGCGATTTAACAATTAGATATTTCTCGAAGTACCTAATTAGTAAAAGCTATAATGCCTACAGATACTGGTGCATCTGCAATTCTGATTTGAAACCCCAGAAACTTAATTCCTCATTTTTCTCCTTCAAGAATTCCCACGGTCATTTCGATTTGCCTGCTTGGTGATTCTAGGTTGAACTTTATTTTATGAGTATCTCATTACCTAGTCTTTATCCATTGCCTCAAACTTGCCTAACGCTGCGAAAGGCCACACCGTTTATGCCAATTGCAGTCAGATGCCTATCAGACATCAATCAAAGTCGTAATCTATAGGTTACGGACGTGATCTAAGTTAATGAGAAGGTAATATAAAGTCTGGTATTAGTAGAATGATAGTACCTATCTAGCTAGCAGGAAGCTAGTGAATACTACTGATTTTGACCCTGTCCGGGTCGTATCTACCTATATAATTTTTGTTATTTTTATTTTATTTTCTATGTATGTGTTCATGAATAAATAAATATTTCGAGTGTCTTTGATTAAGTAGCTTAAAGATTTCTTCAATAGCACATTATTGTTGCTGCATGCTTTGGCATACCAACACTAGTGATTCGATAAATTAAAATAATCATTCCCTCTCTGTTGTTACTGAGAATATTGTTTTTTTTCTTATATTTCTGGTGATATCTTTTTCTTCTGTTATTTCACCGGCACCTCTGTAAGCCTGTAAGGCAGAGCTCCTTGGCCGCTGATATAAGCATCTAAGACAGTGTTACTTCCATAACGAGCCTTGTCACACACACAAGGAATATTGTTACCATCCTTAGCTATAGCTTTAATAAATGAAATTTTGGTATCTTCATCTTCGTTTTCAAAACTTTCCACAAACTCGTCTATATCACACATCTCACTTACCACAACGAGCTATAATCCAGGAGGCTGCACAAACGCGACATTCCCGACGGTACATTAAAATTAATTTACTGCCACAATTTCGCAACTTCCCGAGCGATAAGCTCATTGTTAGCCCCGCCATTGTGTGCAATCGTTATGTGGAAATTATGAACAAGGAACACCTGTTCCCTTGTTTGTCATTCGTTATTAATAACATTAATTAAGATGTTGTGAAATTTGAAGATTAGCCGTTTTGCGTTCAAGAGCTTTCAGTGTCAATATTCTGTAGTAAATGATACGACTGACAGTTCTTGCCCTTTTAATTAGCTGATCGTCTCCAGTTCCATTGATGAAGTTCGCCCGCAGGACACGCCTGTTCGATGCATGTCATGATCTGCCTAGCCTTTTTCCAACTATGTTGGGGTCAGCCTCCAATTTAACAGGATGTAGCTGAACACCAGTTAATATAAGGGGTGTAAAAAGACCCGTAACGAAGCCGAAAGCCACTTGTTCTCCCCGACATTGCGATAACTTTTTTGTTCAAGACCACACCTGGGAACCTTCTAGTTAATATAATATTGGGGGTCAAAGTTCCAACTTTTTTAATGTTTTTTTTTTTTTAAATACATGTTAATAGTGTAAGACTTTAACTTTAAACACCTACACAAGCCGTAATGGGCTGTTTTGAGTGCGTTACATTGAGTCCTACCGTTAAACGTGATTTTTCACCCCAAAAAAAAGTCGTTTCCAGCAATAAATGCACAGAATACTTGGTTAACGGCTTCGTGAAGGGTCCGTGTACACCTGTTTAAACCAATATTTGCGCCTGCCTATCTAACCTCTACAACCCAGCTAGAACTGGGTAATACGATAACCCTTGGTAAGACTAGTTGTCAGGCTTTCGGACAACTGACTAGGTAGTCAGTGGCCTGGACGACTGTAAGTCTGGCAACCAGTCTTATAGTCGTAAGACCTACAAATTACATGAGACGTATTTTCCGAGGCACGGAGGAAACTCGGTATATTATGCATGGTCACCCATCCACGGACCGACCGAGGCAAGCGTGGCTTAACTTTGAGGTACGACCCGTGCGGCTGTTATTATTTAGCCACGAGTTCTTCTATTTGCATATAATATGTAGATAATAAATATCAGACTTAACCAGATTATTATATGTATTACCTCTACAGGGGACAGGCTTCGTTACCACGCAGAAGTCATGACTTCTCTGCATGAATCGAGGCGATTTCAGATTCAGACATATTAATTAAACTATAGTTCATTTTCCTCGCCATGCTTGCTTCTACCGATATTAAGTATTTCTTTTCAATACAAGTAATTTACTGTTACAAACTATTGGTTATATAACTTATCTTTCCCTTGGTACTCGTACTAACCTATTGTTTAACAATATTATCAATGTCTTGTGCAGTTCATAGACTAAGCTAGACTAGAGGAAAGCTATTCCGCCTTTGTTCAAGGTCTGTCCATTTACCGTTCCTGTATTCCATCTGCCCAGTTACTAAAAGGAATTTCTTCATCTGTTTAGACATTTACTTTAACAGGATATTAGGTATGCTCGCATAAGGAATGTAAGTATCATGAAATTCAGATAGGTAGACAGGAAAATAGACAGTTAGGCCAAGCAGTATTCCTAAATTGAATTTACCAGAATAGATCGTAAAACCTTGGGTGTGTAAGTAACGTAATATAATAAGTAAACTGTAGAGAAATTCGTCAAACTCCCCCTCAGAGATAAACCTGTCGTATCTTATTATGTTTTACGATTGTCCTCACAAAAACATTACATGAAAAGGGTATTTTAGTCTGTTTACACTGAACGACACGACTAGCAAACGACTTAGGTATTTGAGTAGATTCTTGTAAATATTCGTAGTCAAACTAAGCATTCTTTGGGTAACAATGATCGTCTTATGAGTTTTCAGAATTTACGTATTGCTGTCTATTATCTTTGCCTTCGTTTTGATGCATGTTGCTGCATGTTGTTGTTTTATCTATAATATGATTAAAATGATTGCTGACCTCAAGCCTCGAGCTTTAACCTTACGCACTTTCCTAAGTAGATATACATATTCATCAGTCGTACTTTGAACGAATTTATAAAATTTTAGAATCAAAAATCTTCAGCGTGTAAAACTTAGTATAGACAAACAATTCATTAAATCGACGCTTCATTCTTCATGAGTTCGGCCATGTTTTTTTTTAAATTATTCATTCTACACCCATTCCTTTTCGATTAGCCTCCTTTCTAAAGATTGTAGCGATTCCTCCGTCACATCTAAAAGCCCCACAAAAGGGCAACTAACCCGTCTCCCTAAAGATTCAATTTGCAAGGGCGAGATTCGCGCAGAATAAAAAATAAAATATTATCCCCACTTTATAGGTCAACCGAACTGAACGAGGAAAAGGAACATTTAGACGGGTTTGAGAAGTCTTTGATAAATGTACTGGTCGGGGAAAGTTGGGTTGCTCTCGTAAATGTCCAAATTATCCTCTTGTTTGAGGTAGGAAGATTTATTTACATATATCTTGCGATTTTCCAAGGATTTTTACTAAATTTAGAATAGTTAACGGCCAATGAAAACTAATACTTTAGTTTTCTACTACTATTAAACATGTCATAACATGTTCGCGTAACACTGGTCGGTTTAGGATGCCTTGCCTTTACGATGCTTTATATTTAATTTTGTTTGATTGTTAATTTTAATCATTTTGTTTGCCCAGTGCGAGACGAATAGATACATTTTCTTTCTTTCTTTCCTAGAATATTTAAAACGTAGGTACACTTTTGCAATGATTTGGGGACTCTGACCCATTTGATTACAGTCGACCCATACTATATTAGTCTATGGTCGAACCCAAAGCTATTGAGGCCATTTTTCAGACGTTAGATTTTCTTCAGCAAATAATCTAATTTCCTAAAGGTTACATCTATGCTAAGGGTTCAATAGGGATTCAGAAATAGGCCAAATGAATAGGTACCGCAAATGTGACTAGAAAATTAGACACATCTAGGAGCTGGTTCTATGTCTTTTTATAACGAGAAACCACGATCACCAATACATAATCAGCCTATAATTTTCCCACTGCTGGACTACAAGCCTTCTGTCTGCGGCTAATCCACCGTGTGGGCCCGGTGAAGGTTAGCAATTTTTGCTTCTAAGACATACCGGCTTACGTATGGTGTTTTCCTTCACCGTTTTTAGAGCAGAGGTGTTAAATAAAAAACAAAGTGAATAGCCTGTTTGGGCTTAGAACCACGTCATGTAAGGCACTGTGCAGCCATTGCTCTCTACTGATCTCCAAATTTACAAGTCTGTAAACAGTGTTGATCATAGTTTATCTATTGTGATAAGTTCGTCAACTAGACAAAACAATCTTCGAAATCCAACGTAAATCTAAGTGTAAATTCTCTCGAACAGCACTTAATTCCGTTGAAACCAACAACATATAATCTAATAACCCCTGTTTTCACCCCTTGAGTCCCATCCACAGATCCACACTAACAATTACAACGTCGTGTCAATTGTCATTCATCCCCTAAGGCGCGTTAATTAGGTAAATATGGCGACACACGTGACGGAGTTGTCATAGCAGAGTTAGGAAACAAAAACATGTTTAGATAATGAAAATGGTAGGAATATTCTACGAGATAGGTAAATTCTTGGATGCCACATAAGCTATATGTATTAATATTGAATCGGTTTGAGCCGGTTAGAAATAGTTTCCGACTACTCGTTGACATGACGGGTATCGTTCACCCGACACCGAATTGGCCTATTCGCTTTTTGACCGGCTTAAGCCGATTCCACATTGATATGTAGTCTCTTACGTCAAGAGTTAATCCAAACGAGTAATAAATGCCAATAAATACCACGTAATTTTTCACCACACTACATTCTGTATCAGCTTTACCGATATTTAAATGGTGACAACAGATGATATTAAAGATAAGAACGCTCAATAACACCTGACCTTAATTGGTTAGAAAGATGGTAACCATAACAACATGACATGACCAGTTTGAGCATATTGAAGCTACAGCTCCTCACCACCTCATCTCAGTTTCCCAGCTCCTCGTGATGATTGAATTAGTGAAAGCTGAGCAGTGCGCATGTGTACTCAGGATTACGCGTCAGGTATCAATTTCATTATGTTGCACCCCCGGGTTAGGGGCCTGTCCCACGTAGCTTATGTTTGACATTCACCTGTAGAATAGTTAATTTTTAAGAACGGGTTGTTTTTTAACAACCCCACATTTGTAATCCTAAGCCTTTTATTTATGTTTAGAATTAGTTAAACAAGCTCCTCGTTTAAAAATCCTTTCGCTAAATACCGCCATTCGTCCTACGTTTGCCTTACTTGCAGATAATGTTTGTACATTCAATACTTCGTTTTTTTTTTTCAATATTTTTTTATAAAAACGTTGCCCCACATTAGGATTTCTCCTGTGCCTCGGGTGCGTTTATAAACATTTAAGCTCACATACACAAACAGCCACACCCGGAACAACGACTTGTATACAAATATTAATGTTCCGTACTGGAATCGAACCTGCGACACTCAGCGCAATCAATCGTTCAGCCACTACGCTAACCGTGTGCAGAAATTAAAGTCAAACTGTCATCAATTCATTGACAAAATAATCTTTTTATTGAATAAATCGCCTTGAGTCGATTGTATTAATTTGATCAGTGTAGTAGTTACCGTGACTGTATTAAGGGAGTCTGAAGATTGGGAAAGTGTGAAAAAAGCGACAAACACGCAGACGTAGCGTAGTCCAGGGACGCGGGTCGAGGGGTGCGTCTTAATATGTCATTAGCGAACGATTGCTGAGTGTTTTTACACTCGATTCAGGGTTGGCGCTGGCTCGAAGGACCAGACGATTAACAGATTTAGGGCAGATTTTTCTAATTATATTTTTATAAAATAAACACTCAACTCAAGCTTCAATTTTATTCAAGGGAAAAAACACAAATTCGTTGATCTCATATAAAGAAAAAAAAAATGTTTTTTTGAGAAAGTCGAATATTAGAAAAGAGGCTTGTTATAACTGAATCAATATTCAATACTAAACCATATTTTCCCCCGTGTTCCATCATAGTTCAATGTGTTCCATAACAGCTTTTCTCACTTTTTGTCAGTTTTCCTCGTACAAAACTATTTGGTAATTTTACGCCAATATTTTCACAACATTCCCGAACTACAACGGCATAATATTATCTCATTTTTTCATCCATTTTCCTCTTTGAAAGCTTCCGTGTTTCCTGTTTGGTCGTGACTCTACACATTCATAAAACATGCATGTTACTTTCCTATACATATCTTTATCTATCCTTCATCATGTTTTCCCTATGTCGACCATTAGCGCAGGTGGATGAAATCGAATTATAGGCACTTTTATTTGCCATTATGCTGAAAGAGTTAGCCAATCTACAGACGTTGATTGCCAAGAGTGCTCCAAAAGTCACAAGCTCTTTAGATCAAATGCAACGGTTCATCGTGCAGTTAGGTTTAGCGCCAAGTATGTACCAGGTTACTGCAGCCAGCTACCTAGACTATAACAAACTGAGCCAAGCCGAGCCGAGCACACATAGCAGAGCTGAGCTAGTTTCCAGCGACCGGCAATGATACAATGTTCACTAAACTACGATTTTTCACCAATTTCCTCAACCAACTTCGGACATCTATTAAGGCTTCTTTCTGTTTTTGACCATCTCATGTACGGATCAGCAAGAGACCCATATTCAACAGTTCAATTCCCACTCCTAAACACAAAATGAACACTAGTAATTACATCTCTAAGCACAGGCGTCAGCCCTACCGGCCGTGGGACGATATCGCTTCGCTAATTCTATCCGTGATTTATACGTTCGCGCGGAGGCGGGCAGCGGGTAGCGGATTACTCGGCCGGATTACGGGTTCGACGCCCGGGTAGATAATGGTAGATTTAGACCGCGTATCCCCGGAAAGAAATCGTAATGGATTGGACTGTGATTGCTTCTTTGTAAATATTGCTCTTTCTACGATTTCGAGTGATTTGTTTTTGGATTGTCTGGATTTAAGTGATATAGACCGAAAATGTTATTTTTGAAGAAAGGATATCCATTGTTGTTCCAATCGTTTTATAATTAGACATATTAATCTGTATTACATACAGAGTCTTACATAATCAGAATTTGGTTACAGATATCTTGGCTCACCGCGTTCAGGAGTTGTCGGAATATTGACAACAGCTCTATTACTTTATTTTCTCAAAAAATATAAGCAAACACAAAGCCTTATTATTGACTATGTGTTTGCTCATCATTTTCTATTTCCCATCGATTGGAAGAACAACGCTACATAAATATTGACATTTCAACCATTCTAATGATACCCGCGCTGACGTTACTGGGTAGGCAGTGATGTATGGCCGCAAACAATAGCGCTTTACATTAGTAGCCATTAGAGCAATGTTGAAAGAAACTATCGCATTTATATGGAGAATTGTAAATAAAGAGAAATGAAACAGTGCGCACTGCTTTATGACATGTTTTGAATTTCTACATCTTCGTAGATCAATCTGTCTTGAAAGTATTTCTATCCTACGGGTCAGGGTACCCTGGCACGAAGAATATATATTCATAATAAACCCTCTTCTTCTTTTTCATGTAATTAGTGCCTAACCTGTTGTCAGAGTTTTTTTGCCGTCCATGGGCCTAACTTGGCTTTACATGCCGTCGAGAAAACCTGTCAGGCATATTTGGTTTCCTCACGATGTTTCCTTCACGGAAGCTAGTGTTAATTATACAATACGCACATGAATCCGAAAAATCAGAGATTACATACAGAGGGCTTTGGGTTCGAACTCGGAACCTCGTAAACTTGGTAGTCCGACGCGACGGCCAGACCACTAGGCTATCATCGCTTTTTTAATCAATCGTGTTATAGGAAAACGTAATACCTCATTGATAAGTAGGTACACAACATTGATGAGTACAAATTTGAACTATGACCTAGTAAAATAAAATATGAATGATATTATAAATGAATGAATAATAATAAACATAAATAATAACAAGAGTTATATACATTAGACCGTTTCTAGATCAGGGAAGATTATTTAAACACCAACTTTTCCTCACTGTGTGTGTGTTCTAGTCCAGAGCCTATGGGCAATTAGAATTATTGTGAACCAACATTAACACCTCATATTTCCTATCTATTACGCGCTGAAAACTAAAATTGGTTATGTCACAAATTGAAAAAACTCAAAACCACCCAAATAAATAAACAAGCGCATTTTTTTCATCTCGTTTTCACGCAGCCAGATATCCGATCCATCACCAGTGCACGTTGATAGCACTACGCCATGAAGCGAGGCGCATTTTATTTATGGCTGAAACTGCGCTGACTACTCGCTTTTCAATAAAACCACAACATGATTGCATGCAGTCCTGAAAACCGCATTCATGCTGGCTTTTTTGTTGGTAATGGTTTTCGGTTGAACTTTATCTGCTTTATGCGCTGATTAATCAACTCAGCCTATTCAGTGTAGTCTTAGACAGCAGTGCTTCCAGTTCATTCTGGATATTCCTCATTTAGATTAGTCTATCCGATTATTTCAGTATAGCGGGTCCTCGAGGACTCACCTGCTCTAACGCCCGGCCTTCCTTTGATAGATGGCTACCAAAGAACAGCTGGCCGCTAAAGCCCGTACTCTTCTTTTCTATTGTCATGACTGCCCGGAGGACATAGAAAGACCAGAACAAAAAATAAATGGCTATTGATAAGTTTATCTCAAACCGAAAGTTGTAAAAATACAAAACGCTTCGAAAGCAACTACGACGTGTCAAGGCCCCTTAACGTATCAATGTATCGTCACAATTACCTCCCAAAAGAGCCCTATTCCCTCTGTGATGTTCATAACTTGTAAACTTGACCCCGCAGACGTCACCATTCACGAGTACCACCAAAGCCTACATCTAATTGTATAATCACGTCCCAACTGTCGCATTAGTCGCGCGGCCGCTTTGTCCGCTTTCGGCATTGTACATAATGTTGTAGGGATACTAAATTGAAGATCTAGAGTTACCGGAAGAGATAACGGCTCGCTGTCTATGAGCCCGATCATGAGTAGGTACTTCCGTGAGGGACTTCCTCAATTCTCCGATAATCGCAGTCCACTCTATGCAAGTAAGAGACCTTAAATATGGCTTAACGTAAAACGCTAAGGTCCAGGCTCATAATTTTGAAGCTTCAACGTCCCGGAAGGGACACCTTTTCTTTGCCCTGTTAAACACACTGACCGTGTAAATGACGAAGAAGGAAGAAGAGAAGAACAAACAAGACATGTCAGGAAAAATAAATATAGAAATAAAGACTCCGAAAATAACTTGCCTTACCCTCGAGTGCTAACCGATGCTTTGCACCACGACCAGATAACCTGCAGTGCCAATATTACCATATAAACACCCACAAGATAGAATTCTCCTTAGGTCACGGGACAGACCTCGGTCATAACATTTTAGTGCCTCTAACTGAAATGTGGGAGCTAACAGCACAGCTACCGGAGCAGGATTGACAATGTTTACGATGTTTAGGGGCACATTTCATCGTGTTTTATAGGTATTTGGCAAACTGATGCATCAGGAATCCAGTGTAATATACCTGATGTACAAAGATACGGAGTAAATGAACAGTGACTTAGAATATTTTCCTGCTTACTTTTAAAATAGATTTTTAAACATGAAGATGTCATCTCTCGATTTCTTGACAAAAACTCCAACTCTACAAACTTCTTGACGGCATAAGCAGCAGTACTCTTTCCGTCGAGTTCAGGTTTTCACCCTGTTTATCGACCTCACGGTGCTCTCTTTATTCCAATATTGGTGACAATCTACAATATCTTCTTCTTCCGCATATCTCTATTAGCCGCCAGTAATAACTCCCTTTCTAGTCATATTACCTTTCACCCAATCTATACATTGTTTGTTCGATCTTCCCCTTTCTCTTATAGCCTGTTTGTCTTATCCCTAAGGAAGCCATTCCAGCACACATAAGTCCACAGCCCAGAGAGCCGTCGTCGGAGCGCGGGCGCAGGCATCGTAAATCTGCGCGTTCTATTGTGCATTGAACTTACGTTTATATCCCGCGACATTGTGTTTGACATCTAAGTTCTGATCCGTTTATGTGCTTTTGAACTTGATTATTAATATTGAATTCCTATACAATCCTAGTTATCAGTTATGGTCTTTTCTTACAATAGTTTATGGTTCTTTTTGTTTATTTTTCTCGTTATTCTTACGATATTACTAATTCTTTTGGCTGAAAATAATTTGGAGGTGAGATAATTTATAGGAGCAAGCAACGTTTCATGATTTAGGCAGCGTCCTTACCAGGAAACATGGTTTACTGGTGGTTTACTGTTTAGTGGGTAGGGAAAGAGTTTGCAACGGGTTTATTTGTAAGTCACCGAACCGTCCGTCCCCGAAAATAAGTAAGAAGATGTAACTCCAACCTCGTAAAGTGGGGCTACCACGACGGATCACGAGCAGGGTGTGGACTTACAGCACACAAACTGAAACTATGCTCCACTCCATTGCTGGTGAAAGTTTAGGCCAACAAAATTTGAAGCACTGGCGTGCCAGTGACACGAAGGAAAAGGAGAAAATTGAAAGACATGTTAGGGTAATATGCCCGTTTAAATAAGGTCTGAAATGTTATTCACAGAAAGCGTAGAAACGTCCATAGGTCATTCATAAAAAGCAGGCCCGAGTTATTTTCTAAATTAAACAACTCTAATGCCAACACCATATTAACTTAACCACCTCCTCCTCAAACACCTACATTCTGTCCTTTCACACGAGAATCTCCCACGAAAGAATCCTGGCCACAGCAATTACGAATTATTATGTGCAATTATTGTTTGTAATTACAATTTATGTCCGCCATTACCGCGGCGCTTACGCAGGCTCGGTGAATATAGTCATCTATCATGTTAAGATAAATATTAGCCGAGAACCCTGCAAGATTTAATGGCTGATATTTAGTTGGGAGCAGGAAAATTATAGCTAAAATGTCAGGTCTATTCTTACAACATGACTATTTGACCTGGTGAATTCTGGCTATTTGGATGTTTATTTTTTTTTACTATCGTAACGGACAGTTTACCTCATATAGTAAAACCTCTCGACTGCACCAACGATCTTCAGACTACCACGTTATCAGCCAAAAGGCATTGAATTCACCGATAAGTTCAGTGACCAGAGCTTTTTTACGGATGCATCAGGAGCATATGCATCTGTAAAAAAGCCTGCACCTAGTCTTATGCTCACAGACACACACCTCTACATAATTGTTTTGGACAAAGAAAATCCACGTTATACCAAGCAACTTTTCATTTTTCTGTCACACTATTCCGACGTCTAAATTCGATCAATTACTTTATCTGTTAGTATGTTAGCTGTACCCATTCATAACTCAAGTAGTCAAGTCACAAGAGTAACCTCCAGAGGATTGAGATATAAGTACAAACAATTTTATTTAATTGAAACACTTAGTTCTGCCCGCGGCGTCGCCTGCACGTTTTTCTGTAAGGACGTGAGATGTTGTTATTTCTATTTACAGACATAGTTGAATAATTTTATATCTCGTTTTTAAAATTGTCTTGTATTTGTTAGCACTGAGAAAACACGTAAAATATTGTACCTATTCTATCTACATACATGGGGAAAGAGTCTTGCATAAACTATTTCAAAACGGAAACAATGAAGGCAATGATGTCGCTAAAAACGAAACGGTTTTAGCGACATCATTGCCTTCAACTTGGATTCTTATTATAATTCGTATTGTTGTTTAATCTTGATTTCTAGAATGAAAACGAGAGGGAAATTTTCCCAGAAATCTAAAACTTAAAGAAACCCTTATCACATGTTTTAAAAGTGAATTACTGCCGTGCTAAGCTAAAAAGCGGTATCTTAAAAAAAATGTAAAGTTGATTTTAATGGCATCGGATAGCTTAAATAAATACGCATCTGATGAACTAAGCCAAATAGCAGTATCTATTTTAAAACATGAAGAATCTTAATAAGCAAAAATATTAATCCGTAATGTCCAAATTATATTTACAAAACTTTCTCAAAACTGGCTTTTCTAGAGATTCCGCTCTTGCGTTTAGCACGGCAGATTTGATGTCAAACCTTTTATTAACAGTGATTGGTTGCCTGAAATCGATCGTTCAGCTTCCTGGAATCCTGGAGTGCCTGAAAATAAACGGTACAAGTTCCATGCCAACCAAAACTTTTGTTCTTTTCCAGTCCCCATTCAAATCAACCTCAAAACAAACGAACAGACGGCAAAACCTTTATTTCTCCGAATCGCCGTATGTTTACGGACAAAAGGCACACAGGGGGTAAGCAAATACTGAGCAGAAAGTATTGACAATGTGCCCAATATCGTAAGGGGAACGATCGCAATTTGTCAGTCTGTTTGCGGCGGCCGCACAAACATGACGTAGGATTAGATGGCTTATTTTTGTTCAGTGGATACAGAGGATCATTGACTTTTGTTTTTCGTTTGGACAGGTCGTTTTTTGACGGGATGGTAAAATTATGAATAAATATTTGAATTGTCTACAAACTTAGCCGTAACAGTGCCATGGGTAGGTGTTGGCAAACAGAAATCTCTCCTCAAAAAGTTATCTTTCTCAATGCAGTAAGTATCCTAAAAATAGGTTTGTTTTATTTCAACGATAATTAAATTACACTTCTCATCAAAAAAATCGAAACACTTTCGTTTTTATTGTTTTTGTCCTAATTTTTTACAAAAGAGAATTAATTCCATGAAAAAAAAAACATTATTGTGTAGCTGGCAGTTTGGTCATTACAGTAAGAAGAAAAAAATCAAAATTCGAAATTAGAATTTCATTTGTTTATCCTATAAATGAAATTAATCACTGTTTTGAGACAAATGTGTATTTAGGGTTGGAGTACGTTTCTCGTTTAAAAACTAAAAATTAGCGCTTGTCTTTAAACTTTTTGTTTCTTATTTCATTTACTGTGACTTTGGGACGTCTGAAAAAACTTTTTTTTCTAAAACATATGGATACTTCGCCCGCAGAAGCCGCCCAAGTGGTGGCATTGCTGGATTCTGGACTTAGTCAGCGTGTTGTGGCTGCAAGATTGCATCTAAGCTTATCATCTGTTCATAGAGTCTACAAACGCTATCGGGAGACTGGTTCGTTCACGCGCCGTTCAGGATCTGGCAGGAATCGGGTCACTTCTGAGCGAGATGATCGATTTATTGTAACAACGTCTTTACGAAATCGACGCCTTAACGCTTTTCAACTGCAGCAGCAGCTTCGCGTTGTACGAAGAGTAGCTGTAAGTGACTCTACAATAAGAAGAAGGTTGAAGGAACGCGGATTGGCACCGCATAAGCCAGCGAATGGGCCGAAATTAACTGCAGACCATCGAAGAGCGCGCCTTAACTTTGCACGCGAGCACCTAACTTGGTCATACTTTCAGTGGAGCAAAGTACTGTTTTCTGATGAGTGTAAAATTATGCTGTATGGTAACGACGGAAGGAACAAGGTCTACAGAAGAGATGGAGAACGCTTTGCACAATGCTGCATTGAAGAAAAGGTCAGCTATGGTGGCGGTTCGTGGACGGTTTGGGGAGGAATCAGCGCCGACGGTAAGACAGAACTTGCCTTTGTGTCTGGCCCACGGCTGCCTGCACTAAACTCTCATCGGTACATCGAACAGTGTCTTGAACCTCATGTGATGCCCTATGCACATTTTATTGGCAACGACTTCATATTCATGCACGACAATGCTAGAGCTCACACCGCGGGCGTCGTACGAGATTATCTTACCGAAGTCGGTATCTCCATTATGGTATGGCCAGCAAGAAGCCCGGACATGAATCCCATTGAACATCTATGGGATGAATTAAAGAGACGAATTCGAGCAAGAGATCCAGCCCCAGAAACACTTAGCCAGCTGCAAAATGCAATCCAAGAGGAATGGGGTAATATACCACAACATGTGATCGTGACTCTCATCCGATCGATGAAGAACCGTATGGAAGCAGTAATAAGAGCTCGCGGAGGGAATACAAGTTATTAAATAAACGTTTCTTACATTTTTTTTTCATTTACGCGTGTTGTTTTACCCATTTCCTTCATATTCCATACAGGGTAAAAATTACTCATTATACAAAATACGAAACCTATGAAGACTTCATTTGAATTTAGAACAATAACATTAGGATTTAAAAACCTCATACTACTCACTATTAAATGACATTTTACATTTATTCCTAAATATACACATTTTTCTGATAATCCTTATCAAATCATAAACTGCGAGGTGTTTCGATTTTTTTGATGAGAAGTGTATTTACAAACTACAAAACTATAATAGTAATAAATATGTACACTTAAAAGGGTTACAGGGCGTCCAAAAATTCGTCCGCATCGCTGTCAACAGGAAAAGTGCCCAGAAGGCTGGCAGCATTACCTCGTTGGATGGCAATGCTGATTCTTTGGCCAAAAAATAGGCCCGCCATCTGGTCACGTGAAGAGTCGACCAACCGCTTGGCGATTTCCCGAAATACTAGGTGGGCACTCGGACCCCATGGCCCTAGTGTTTCAACCCCAAACGGCTCAAACACATAACTACCAATTAAATTATTGTATTTGCGCCGTTTTAGGTTTTCAGCACCTGCAGCAGCCGCCCCAGCGCAGCCCACTGTGCTAGGAAGATGGGATGGCGCAAGGGTATCGACGCAAGTTGCGTCCCACACCAAAGGCCTACCCAACTTCCATGGCATTATGGTCATACCATCTGGTCTCTTCCCATCGACGCGTGCCAAGCCATTGGGTTCTAAGACGGAAAAAATAGGAAGAATGTTTAACCTACCAAGCCATACACATTATCAACCGCTTGGCGTCATATCTAACCGCTTGGCCACGACCTACACTCAAGCGTGTTTAAGCCTCCCATGAGTCACCGCGACGCGACTTGCAACACAACGATACTCTCGCGAAGGAAACCTGTAACACAAACGCGTGTCGCTTAAAGCAAATCATGTCGCCTAAGGTTGTCAACGGGCCTTTAAATAATATAAAACCCTGTTATGGATGTACCTACCTAAAAATTTGGCAATAATTTAAACCGATTTACATTTCCTTACTCCTTCAAGACGATTTATATTCTTTCAAGTCCGGAATTAAGTCACCTTTCTTTCCCATTTCCGCATGAAAAAATGTACAATGTTCTACCCCAGAAGGATTGCAATCATTCGAGGAGGAGGGTCACTATTAACATAATGAGGAAGCCAGACAGGGGCAGACAGGGCTGTAACAAGCTCGAACATTTTTCATAATTCCCACCCTTTATCTCTAGGGCCTTGACGGTTGGAAACTTATGGGGAGGGAATATGGACGGCGATGCGACGTTTTGCGTGAGAGTAAAGACATTAAGATGTTGTTTTTTAGAACTTGGTTGTTGATTAGCTTTAGAGGTACAAGGAACAGGATGGACAGTTGCTCATCCTCCGTTGAAAAGGAAGGATCATCCAACTAGATGTGTTTCGTCAAGTGAGCTATCTTATCAAGTGAGTACTTATATTTTTGTTTTGTATCTCACAAACGCTAATTCTGCTTACACGATGTAAGATTATATATTAGGGGTTAAAGTATGAAATTGCCGATTTGTATGGACGATTTTGTGAAAAGTGATATTTCCATTGACAGCTTTCTAAAGACCTATTATGATTAGTGTAAATGATGTCGGAACAAGATTTTTTAAGGATTTGTGACCAGCTTGACTTGCTCAGTCTTGTTGTTTTATGGCTCTCTTACAAAAGATTTCTACCGTCTTAATAGAACTTGTAATTAGTAAGCACTTATTTATACAAAACAGTACCTCCATAAAAATGTACTAATGATGTTTTGTTTAATAGCATTCGGGCACTAAAATTGTAAGTGCCTGGGGTACATGCCGTCGAGTCTGTAGCGTTATGTCTAAGTTAGGTGCGGTAGCACACATCGTCTATAAGACACAAATAAAGGCCATCGACTCACGAATAAATGCGAAATTGTGATATCTATTTGCCAACTTAGAGAGTATTATGTTTTGTTTTAATTCACAAATACGTTTATATTTCCTGGTGAGATTGCATTTACAAATTGCCTATTTCTTTGACTATTGTATGAGAGTTTCTTCTATCTGTGTTTCGTTACGACGCTGTATCCCGAAAACAGAATCAGAATTTGCATGTAACATTAGGCTAGTCCCACCACGTCAAATAAGAAGATGGGGACGCGAACGCCCAAATCTGAAGCCCGTATGTCATCACAGAGGCGGGTTCTGTAGCAAATATAATCGGTTTAGAGCGAGCGGTTCGTGGCGCGATTTTGAACAAATAAGCGTTTGAATGGCGTCTCCTGATTCACAACACAGGATGGGTTGTTCCCGTTCGTCCACACCCCGTCGTCCACACTGCGGACGACTGGGAAAGATGCGTTCTGTTCGTTCACAGTGTAGACGAACAGAACGCAACATTCCCACTCGTCCGCACCTCGTTTCATGTCTAGTTTAAGAGTCAGCGTAAGAAAATTTTAATTAAATAAATGATTTAACGGTTTAATTAATTTAAAAACAACATAACTATTAAGTATTTTTTTATTTAAAATCATCAAATGTTAAAATAATTAACAACAATGTATTCTAGTTTTTATCACAGATCAACATAATTTACAATAATTAAAAGGCATCATTTTAACTAATATTTTTTTGGTAATATATAAAAACTGATAAGCGGAGTGCAAAGACTATCTTTTGTTGGAGGACGACAGGGTGCAGTTATAATAGTTGAGTATATCCAGGCGATTGTAACTTTAAAACTTTTTACATATTAATTGCATTTAAACTGATATTGATACAATACCCAATGTGTTATGCTATACATTTAGTATAAAATACGCAAAAAAGCTTTAGATTTACTAGGTATGTACTTTAAAAGTATTTGCCTTACTAAAGTAATAAAGCTAAGTACATAATATTTTAAAAGTATGTTTATTATATAAGGAAATACTATCATCGTATTTTCTTTATTAACTCTTAGACTAGACGTGAGATGACGGGGTGTGGACGACTGGGAATAATGCGTTCTGTTCGTCCACAGTGTAGACGAACAGAACGCAACATTCCCAGTCGTCCGCACTGTGGACGACGGGGTGTGGACGAGCGGGAATGACTCCACAGGATTACTCCACGTGCCACTCTGAAATATTTAATAACACATTTACTGTTAAGCTGTTTACTGAATTGCGAGGCGCTGAGTGTTATGTGCTGATTTCCTGTTATGTTTTATGTTATGTACATTTTATAAAAAAAAAAAACATCCAGTAGGCCTTAGCCTTCAACACGAACAATCAGTATTGCCATCGAAACACTAAGAAGAAAAAACTGAGCATTCAGAGGAAGCCAAGATTAGAATAGTAGTTACGAGGTAACATAATCTCTGTTTCTGAAAAATAACAAGGTCGAACTAAGTTAGCTAGGGAAACTCTACGGTCATCATATTTGTATCATTCCTTATTGTTAGGTTATTTTTGACAGCATTGAAATTTACCTGTGCAATGGCTAGGATTTACGTGTGTATGTTGTGCATGATTTCGCAATAAGTATTCCTACCTAACTTAATTTGACTCTGTTTAGCAAAACTAATTACAGAAAATGTCATCATCAACTATTACTAGCTGAATGCCAGTATTCATATGGAGCGATTGCCTCTAAGTCCTATTCAACACTGCACCCCTTGGTACGACTGACGGACTACATACATAACCTCACACCTTTTTCCCATGGGGGTAGGCAGAAACCACAGAACGCCTCCTGCTACGATCCTTACATACTCCTTGCGCCTCGTCCACGTTTATACATGTGGTCATACACGCACGCCTATAGATTGTTTGGTTCTAAAAAAATATTTATCAAAACTGCTTACAGATAACACAGCACCTAATAAAATCAGCCCCAATTACTGGTGCTCCTAATGTTGGCACTTAGGGCGCTTTGTTCGTATCGCTCAGTCGCACACGGCGCTTGATTGATAGCGCTAATGTGCTGCCAGCGCTGCAACGCTGCGCTGAAGCCGCTGGAGGTAGGTGTAGCTAGGGTTACCATTACCAAAGAAAAGATAAAACAACATCGAGGCTGTAATTCCCAAAGGTATAGGCAGAGGTGTACTTACAGTTTTGGGAGCGGCAGTATGTAGAGTGAGTACTTGAGTAGTATGTTGATTGTAATATGTCTGGCGAATCTCTCCCATTATTGGCATGATTATTATTGACATTTATGAATATTATTTTTTCATTATTATATTCAATGATGTTATATAGTACATTTATTTAATTCAATAGTACAATTTTAATGGGATCAGCTGTTTAATAACTGCATGGTTATGATCAATAATTAATTTAAATAAAATATGTAACTTTATTTTATATTTGCACGCCGAAGTTAAAGGCAGAATAAGAGGACAATAATTCTGTACATTTTACCTTCTGTAACTTATTTATGCAAATAAATGATTTTGATCTTGAATAAATAAAAGGCGTTTAGACGATTAAGTTCAGCAAATTTTTGGAAATAATTATATTTTTACACATCTCACACTCTTGACGCACGTCCAAGTTGTCTAAACTTTTCTAATTCTTATTTGAACCTTTTAAGTGGTTTATTTCCTTTTCTTTACAACGTGCCAGAGTTAATTCCTAAATTACCACAGAGGTTAAGGCCTCTACAGTACACCTACATTGTGCTAGTTATGTTTGAGGCCCATGTAATAGGAACTATAGGGAGCTAACCGGGCACAAATCCAACCAACACGCTGTTAAGAAAAAAATATCATACTGAGCACCCAGAGAAGAAGCGCTTACGACCACTAGACTATTGAGGCAGTTGATTGCCACAAAAAGTCGGATATTAGCAAAAAATCCGGTCATCGTTATAAGTTCTTAACCATCTTAACTCTTTTAACTTTTCAACTTAAAAAAAATCCCTTCAGTCAGAAAGTCCAGACAAACGACACGAGTGGTCACGCCGGATATGTCCGGGCAAATCCGGATGGATGGTAACCCTAGATATAGCGCAATTTGTCACTGCGCTGAGCTCGCTATTACAATAGTGGGTTAGTGTGGCGATGATGTAGTTAGGTGAGGTCGAGTGTTTAGTTTGTGGCTTTCCCTGCTTGAAAGAACTACTCATTAGCTGAAACCACAGAATAGATAATTAATCAGAAACATCAATACCTAGCTAAAATATTATGGGTGTCCAATATGGGAAATATTGTGATAGTTTTAGTCGTAATAAGTTGAGCCGATTGAATTTCTGGAACATAAAAGGTCTTATAAAAGAAAGTATTTATTAGGAAAATATTATATACATTTATAAATTAAAATAACCTAAAGTACCTAAGTAACTTAACAATAAACTTAAAACTGGCGTCAAAAAACTTCTCCTCAGCGCTGACAACTGGTAATGTACCCAAGAGACTGGCGGCGTTGTAACGTTGTATGACAACGCTAAGCCTTTGACCAAGTTAAAAGCCAGCCCTTGAGTCACGGGAAGTGTCAACTAAGCGTTTTGAAATGTCCCTGAAAAAGCTGTGAGCACTCGGACCCATAAACGGTCCTAGAGTCGCAGCGGTAGCCCCGGCACGGCACGATGAGCTAGGAAGATTGGATGGCGCAAGAGTATCGACACATGTTGCGTCCTACAATGGAGGCCTACCCATCTTCCATGGAAACAAAGACATGCCATCCGGTCTCTTGCCATCGTCGCGTGCCAAACCATTGGGTTTTAATACAGCTGGAAAGCCGACGGTGACAAGAACTCGTCGGATGATGCACTTCGCTTGCGTGGTGGCCTTGGACACCACGGCCTGTCGTTGACAACTTCACCACAGTGACAGCGATGAGGAGAACAACATGGGGTGCCCCCTGTTGTTCTCCTAGGCGTAGAGACCAGCGAGGCGGAAAGTAGTTTCGTCGAACAAATTGCCTATGCTCGACGACGGTAGTGAGCCAAAGACCCGACTCCCACTCACCCACAGCAAGAAGACGCGCACGCTCAGCTGTAGTAGCAGACGTGTTCAGAGTAAATTGTTCTGAACTACTCTGCAAAGTGGCTCGTCCCACCATCTCTGGATAGATGGATGATCGGGTATCTTCAGAATTCGGGCAAGCGAGTTTCCAGGCATTGCTTCGGAGGAGCACGGCACATCAAACAAACCCTAGTACTTGGCAGAAGTATCATAAACTTCTAGGTGGCAGAATCTACTCACTTATGACTTGAAGACTAACTGTCAGGAAATAATAGTAGACTAAAATATGAATGTAAGAAGCTATCATGTAGGCACATACCTACATGTATTTAATTTGTCTTCTCGAGTCAGCGTCAGCCGCTATAATAATATTCATATTTTAATCTGTACTATAGCTTACGACATTTATACAAAATGTTGTTCACCAAAGAGGTAGCCGTGCATTCTCTATGGCGCATGCCGCTATTGTTTTCCCGCGTCTTTTGTCGTGCTCAACGACCAGCCATCTTGGATCCCTAGCTTTTGATTCTGTTTCCTATTTTTTATAATATTCACTCGGCTGCTCCGGGCGCTCCGCACTAAAGAATTTAACGGGGTTGATTAATTACAGAAGATACTTAGTAAATTTCGGACAATAGACATAACAATAATACTCTATGTAAATTAGTGAATATTTTGACCTAGCTTGCTGGCATTTGGATCACAATTTCTTTGATTTTCATTCTGAATGAGACCATTCTTAGAAAAGCATCAAACGTATAAGTAGCACAATCTAAACCTAAAATAAGCATAGTAGATAAAACAGCATTTAATAAAAATACAAATTCTAGTCCACACACCACTCAGAAAGCGTTAATCACAACAGCTCAAACAAATATTATCGTGTTACATTTTGCAAATCATCTTTTCTGACAAGGCGCGCGCCGTGGGCCACGGCAGGCCACGCTAGGCTGGCGCACCATCGCCCACTCACCCCCACTCCACGTCAAGTGCGCCCAAGAGCACGTTTGTTAAAGATACACGCCCGCTCGAGATATTTCCGATAAATTCCTTCTTGTTACATTTTTATTAACGATAACATATTTGGACGGACATAGCTTCGATGTCATTGTGAATTCTTAATCATATTCGGAAATGCAAAGTATTTGGCTGTGCATAAATGGCGAACTCCATACCCAAGAACTGGCCTAGCAGTATTTGGCCCGGATAGCTGTCGTTCAGGATCATTGTGTTGATACAAACGCCAGCACATCAAGCTACTATTCGTACAATCTGTCAATTTTTTTAAATACATTTTCAACTTTCTCTCTAAAGGTTGAAGGTTGGTTGGTTCAAGGTTGATTGGGAAAATCTGACAGTTTCTGGTAGGATGACCTGCTGGCGTCTGTACATGTGACAATGCGGAAGGACTGTCAAAGCTCATTGTAGATGGCGTGACCATAGCTAGGTCCCAATCTAACCAATTAAATCAAGCTGTTTTAAATATACAGGGTTATTTGTAAAACACCAGTAACCTCTTAGGGAACAGCTGATTTTTTTTTCGCGATTGTAGGTTTGGTCCCATAGTAAAAGTTGTTCATAATGATAAGTACAATGACCTCTTAAGAGGTTACTGGTGCTTTACAAATAACCCTGTATATGTACTTAAATTGAAATAACAGATTTTCAACCAAAGGTGATGCTTGAAACTAGCTATCGCTATTAAAGTGGAATGAAAAAAATAGTTTTGAAACAATGAACACTGCGGAATACACAACTCTTTTGGTTCATCATATCACACATCCAGCAATATTAGCGACCTCCACATCTATCTCCAGTCCCTCGAGTCCTCTAAAACAATAGGCATTCGACCCCAGATTCTGATTAACGTAACTAGGTGACACGTCCACATTTCATCCCCATCCTTTGTTCGGCACAAGTGGGTCAGCACAGGCCCAGCCCAGGCTCCTATGAGCACACAATGTGCCACTAACGGCCTCAATTAGCGACATCTGTGTTTTTATTGCCCTGAGGTTACAAAGGAAATTGTTGTCCTCGGAATTGTGTTGGGAGGGTGTTTCAGACGATTGGAATTGAACGAGCGAATTGTGCTTGAACAAAATCGAAGCTCGAACGTGGATTAGCTTAAGTATATTACGTGATGTCTCGTTGTATAAGAATGACTTTAAAGCATCTTCACATAATCATTCTTCTGCCAACGCGGGTTGTCTCAATAAGATCTCATTATATCTAGGCGTTTTGCTCCGGGTAACCCGCGAAAACCAAGTTTCTTACGTTTTTTGAAATTGATTTTAATGATTATAATTCTATAATTACATACGTTTTACTGGCGTGCTTCTTTTTTCATCAACATGCAACCTTACACTGACCTTCAAATTTAAAAAAAAAACCTAAGAAAATTTGAACTTCGCGGGCTAACCTGGCGCTTAGCCCTATGTATGTGCCATGAATTTAGTTCGGAAACGTATCGGTCCATAATCCCCTGGGTAGTAATAAACCCTTCAAGTGACTGAAAATGTGGAAGAAAATAAAAGGACTGCAATCTGTTGCCGCTACCCATCACGGTGCGATATTTTTTGTCACCAACAACTATAACATGGTGGAGAATATGTTGGTCCCTGAAAAATAGCGGTATGCCACTGAGTCGCATTGTGTCACGCAGTATTATAATGAGTGATGACTGTTTGCCTGGATGTGAAGCATACTTTCTCCATACTTATTATTTTTGTGCTTTTTTTTCATGTATTTTGCTTTCCATGTATACGCGCCGCAGAGCGCGACTGTCTGAATCTACCTTAACAGGTCGTGTGAACCCAGGATCGCTTGCCGGGATTTCGTGTTTTCCTTTATTGTTTAGTTATCAGTGTTATTAAGGTTGGAGCCTTTTGTTGCACGCCGGTATTGTGTGGTTACAAGAGGGTTTGTTACAGCTTATCTTTGAGTTCGTATCCCTTATGTGTGGGGAACTTATGGAGCCTATCTGTACTTGGAATTTTATGGCAGTTGTCTGTGGTATAAGTTTCTGGTTTCTTATATTTTCAGACAGGAGGTGCTAATCTTATTTTAGTTAGTAAATATGAATTTCAACAATCTTCTGATTTTTCGCTTTGTCCACTGAGAAGAACATCTTAATTAGAAGCACACATTCGGGCGTAAATAGCTAACAGCTAACAAACAAACAGAAAGTCATAGATAATACGAGTCTACGTTAACACTATAATTTTCAAATAACAGCAATCCACAGTAAATCAAATTTCAAACAATATGTCAATAACACTGTATTCCCATAACAAATGCAATTTCATCCACTCTCATCTGGCAATACAAATATAATCACTATAACTAAGTATTCTGATGATGGCGGGAGAAGTTCTCGAAAATAAAAGAAATTCTTGCTTACTATGTAATCAAATCGAAATGGCCATGTATATTGTAACAATGAGAATGTTGGCTGTGGAGAATGGTGGAGTAATGATAGTGTCGATGGAGGAATCCTTTCACGTACAAACACGAGGATGGTTAACTCGGTTAGATGGCGTTAAGTAGACGTATGGAGCAGAAATACGGGCCTTCGAGGAGTTCGAAGTTTTGGAGACCGATCGTAAAGAGAGTTATGAAATAGCTACCTATTAGAAAAAAAGTTTACCCTTAGAATTTCCGATACACTTATAAACCAGTACCCAAAGTCAGAACTCCTTTAAGAAGGTATGTATATATTCAACTAATCAGTGTACTGATTGGACGCCGAAGTCTAACGTAGAGCTGCCCTCACGCCCGTAGAAGACCCAGATGATTATATTTCTTCAGTCACACCTGACGAAGTGAAAGACATCATAATAGGCTCCAGCTGCGGAAAGCCTCCGGCTCCGACGGCTTCTCCATTAAGGTGTTTAAACTACTCCCCGCTCAGCTCATAGTTTTATTAGCAGCCATCTTCAATGGCGCCCTGAGCAATAACATCTTCCCACAAGTGTGGAAAGAGCCCACGATCAAAGGGATTCCTAAACCAAGCTAATCTAAAGCCGAGCCGGCGAGCTACCGTCCGATCAGTCTCCTGAGTGCACTTGGCTAAATCTACGAGAGGCTTATTTATAAGCGACTCAAATTATGCGCCGAGGCTAAGAGCCTCATTCCAAACGAGCAATTCGGCTTCAAGACCGAACACTCGTCTATCCAACAGGTCCACCGCATTGTAGAACACTTGAGCACTGGCTTCCAGCGTGAAGCGATGAGGGGCATGTTATACTTCGATATAGCGAAAGCTTTCGACAAAGCCTGGCACAACGGCTTATTATATAAGTTTTACCTGCCAGGAGTTCCAGACCGTCTCGTGCTCAACCTACGAGACTTTCTGTCGGATCGCACTTTCCGCTACCGCATAGGAAATGCTCTGTTTTTCCCTCATCCCATCCGAGCAGGAGTCCCTCAGGGCTCCGTTATTTCCCCCCTTATCTTCGCGCTGTTGACCAGCGACATCCCTTAGAGCAAAAAGGCTCAGTTAGCCCTATTTGCGGACGATACGGCCATTTATTATACTGGTCACGATAAAGACGCCATCGTCCGTAATCTACAAAGAGCAGCCTTCGTTTTAGGCGCTTGGTTCCAAATTGAAAATCGATGCAAATCCCGATAAGAGTCAGTCCCCCATTCCAATCACTATGTTCGGCAAGCCTATCCCTTGGAAGAAGCAAGCTAAATACCTTGTAGTCATACTTGACCACCACCTGTCCTTCGCGGCACACATAAGAGCAGCCCGTAACCGAGCTGACTTTGCTATGAGTAGACTCCATTACATGATTATTAATCCATTTATTCATTTATCATTTCACATTCTTTATATTTTTACATATTAAACAAAAACCTGCCTTTTAAATCAGGCCTTTGATCCAACCGCCTAAGGAGAGTCTCGAAAGATGGTCGTCGAGGCTCTTGGCCATAAGGTTATTGGCCGTTACGACAATCGGCACAATGATAGCCGAGTTCAACAACCACGTGTGCCAAGTCGAGATATTTTATTTGTTTCCCTTTCTCAGCTTTCACGCGGTTCTCGTCATGCGGGATGGTAATCAAAAACATTTTTAATCTTTAAGGAAACCAATATTGTGAAGAGAGAATAAATAAATGAATTGAATTGAATTGATCACGGCTAAGAGCAAGTTGTCACTTAAGTGCAAGTTGCGTCTTTACACCGCAGTGATCCGTCTCATTATGACATACACTTGTTATTTACCCATGCCCATCCTCGCCACATCCATAGGATGCACACCTTGCAGAACCGACTCCTCCGTAAAATCACAGGAGCCCCTCCGTAATGACAGTCTTCACTTAGACCTCAAAGTCCCTACCGTCCAACAATTCATCAATGTCTTTCCAAGCGTTTCTTCTATTCTGCTGTTAAGCATAGAAACCCCCTGATCGCATAGGCCGCCTGATACGACCCTTCGCGTATCAGTATGACTCGCCGACCACGGCATGCTCTAATCGCCGCCGATTACCCTATAAACCTCCTCCAAGAAAACACAAATAGGGAAACCAGTACTCTAAGAAAACACAAATACAGACCGCCGATATTTCGACCTCGCCGTCGAGGTCCGTCGCGACGTCCTCGTTCACTCCCGCCCCGACCCTTGCTTGAGCCAGCCCACGATACTGAGCTGGGCTGATACTATTAAGGGGCTGGTATTCAAATATCAGCCCCTAAATAATCTAAATCAGATCCAGCCTGTCCCCTTGCTCGTACCGCAGAGGCGGTGCCCTGAGCCCTGTGGTCGCTTAGTTTATTAGTTTTTTGCCTCTGGCTGGAGGCCTAACACTCAAGTCATCTACAGGATTAGACCGGTTCAGCAGAAGCCAGCCTCATAGGCTGAACTGCGAGATGTCATACCATAAAAATAAAAAATACCGAAATCGGTAGGAATAACGCAAACACTGCTTTACATACCATCAGAGCTTTCTTGCAAAAACAACACAAATTAACCATCAGGCTTATGCAAGGAGCTACGACAAAACCTAAGCGCTTCAGATAACTCTTAACGCAAAAACAATATTCCAATATCCTACCACACGAGCACAGCACCATAAATCAGGTTTCCAACTAAAACTTCTATATCACTTGCTCAGTAGTTGCTCTGGCCGGCCATACATAATGTTATTGTACTCGATGTACTTGGTGTTCTCCGTGTACCTACCTGCTATACTCCGTATACGTGAAAAGTAAGCCAGTAATTTGGCTCACGTATCGCCTACGTTGTACTGCGAGCGACGAAGCTAACTTGTGGCTCCTACTATGATGACGCGAAGTCGAATTTTGCAAGTAAACTGATAAACTTTCAATGTTCACTGTTCAAACGGCCTAGAAAATGTCAATCTGTTGAAGTTCCGTATACTTTCAACGAGTTTCATCAAGGCTTTCGGTAGATTTCTGTGACATGTAAATTCAAATTCAAAATATTCTATTTCACATAACGTACTCACTATTATAAAACGTTATAAGCCACAAAACAATTGAATGTGAACTTATACCTAAAACCCGCATTTGAAAACGATATCTATCGCTAGTTTTTGGTACAAGTTCACATTCAATTGTTTTACGAAGTCAAAGCGATTTGACTGCAGGTGCAAGAATCAAATCAAATCATTTATTTCTTTGCAAACATGGGTAAAAGATACATAGATGTTTCATATTTTTATAATTGATTTATATAGATGATTAATTCGTTGGGGTTTATCAGCAGTACGTTCTTGTATTGGAAGCATGGTATTCACGTGGACAATGTCACCGTTGTGTATTCGATACGCCCACCCAATAATTTAGCCTACGTTTTGCTACGTCCGATGAACTGGAGGCACTGAAGGTACCACTGAAACTCACTGAAGAAGAGTGCAGTATTTGATAGACTTCTTATGAGATGCGATTTTTGGCCAGGAATAAAACACGTAACATAATCACAAAATAACAGTTATATGTATTTTTCTCTTACAATACAAATTCCCAGAATAAAGGTTTATTATTTCACTACAACACAAATTCACACTTGTTAGGTTCCCTTTGTGTTCCACAGCGACTGCCTGTAATGCCAGGACCATTCTTTTAGCAATTTGCCCTACCACTCGCAGTGGAAAACCGTTAGTTAAAAATTGACCAACAAATAATGAAATAATCAGTTTAAATATATTTACAAACTTAAATCATAATTTAGTATTAAACGATTTTTTACAGATAAATCTACTACTCTATCTATTTACTCAATTTTAATTTAATCAATTTTTAATAAATCATTAAAAATATTTAAATCTAGCAAATTCACAAGAGCATTGCTTCTTGATACATTTACAGACTAATATTTGCTTAAATGGTTATTGTGTATTATGGTTAATTATAATACGACCTAATACGATGTTGGAGAGATAAAACTCTAGTCTGTCAATAACTAAGCCAGTCGCAGTTCACTGCTAGAAAGAGGCTTCTTTCAAGCTGCGCCCCAGCACCTGCCCCTTCGACTTACGCATCTAGTTACTTAGTCCCAGCCACCATCTGATTGAGGGTGACACACGCTTCGTTTGCCGATACGTGCTCCCCACTTCAAGACCCAGCTGCCGCCAGACCAATGCCACTTTAGCTTACTCACTCTGCAAGACCGCATAATGAACAGGAACTTGGAATTGCACCTTTTGACGTGCAAGATACCGTTCTTTTTTATTACCAGGACTTATCACTAGAAACAAAAGGAACTTCGAATTGGTAACAACTGGTAAGGGAAAATGATTAATTCCCTGAATGAGCCGAGTTCGCACCCTCGGCCGGTCTTATTTTGTCTACTTACAATAATTGCATTTTCTTGTTAATGCACAGAAATTGTTATAGTGAGTTGAAATAATTAGTTTTATTAATAGTTAACTAGCTAAGCGTTCTGCTGGTTATTCTTTTTCGCACTAGCTTGCAATATTCTAAGAGATAAATACTAAAGCAAACAATGTTAATAATAAACATGAAAGCATCCATATCTTTTAACTATATGATTCAAGTTATTAGGTACCATGAAGAGAGATGCTTTCTGATAACGTAATTCACACTAATATTATAAAGGCGAAATACTTTATACTTTTGATCCCGGAAAAATGTGGTGTTCTCGTGGGCTGATCAAATAAATCAAATATGATTTTCCCGAATTTTGAAATATTGACTAAAATCGTCTTTTTGGGAACCAAAAGTACTAAATTCAAGGTGTTGTTTATTCAAACGAGGTAGGTAGGTAGAGCAGGTAGGTAGGGTAGGAAGTGGGCAGGTAGGTATGGTAGGTAGATAGGTAGGGTAGAGTAGTAAAAAGTATACTATAAGAAGTTATTAGGTAGGAAAAGTTCATTCGAAAAGCGCATTGCATGCAACGCATCGGGCACAGCTAGTTTTTAATAACGTTCAGGTTATTGTGTAAATATTTTACTTCGTTTTTTCTATAATATTGATAAGCGAGGAGCTCGAGGCTAACGGTGGTTCGTGGATAGGTGACCATCCAAACCCAGTTTCTTGGTCCTCAGAAAGCACGGCTTAACGCCCGGCTGTCATTTGCAGATCTTTGACAATCGATACAGCCTTACAGGTAGGCAGTGGCCACAAAGTCTGACAACCAGTCTTACCGAGGAGTAACGTATTACTCAGTACTAACTGGAGGATGTCAGATAGGCAGTCGCTTCATGTCAGATGTTGACTACGCGTGATTAATAAATATGTTTTAGGTACTTAATCTCCCGGACCCCCGACTCATGCTGATATGTTGTAGGGACTTAGAGTTTTAGACATAACCCTACCGTTCCCTGCATTGAGAGGAACCATCAGGATTTCCCCAAACCCGAAAAAATAAGGTATGCCCTAATGTATCCTTCGATAGAAAGTAAGTTCTATACTGAATCCATTGTAAAAATTTTGTTACAAAGCTACCACCGTCTGTGTTCCTTACTTCATCTACCTATCCCTGCCTGTAAATTAACCATAATTTATTTCACAGATATATAATATAATTAATTAACTCTCTGTATGTCTACATGCTCCATGTTTGATATTCGCGAACCCAGTGCTTGCCGGGGGCTCCTGTCGGCAGCAGCTTATAGCCGCATCTGATGCACCTTTGTGTCTCGTTTAGATATCATTATAACGTTCAGTTATTACTCTTTGTGTTATTATATTAACATTTATAAGCTTTGAAATTCGTAGATAACTTAATTTAGAATGTAATTTTGGGAAATTCTAATTAACGGTGAAATTCTACATTGCATTTGATTTCAAAACCATTTTCTACTTATAATCTGTGTGTGAGCTTTGCAAAATAAATCAACAGTATGAAAATTACTTTTTTTGTGTATAATATGAACACTGTTTCGTTCAAAATTCCGAGTTTTTTTTTTTGTTGAATTCCCTTGAGCAGCCGGTCTCAAATTAGTTTCTCTGCTTTCCATTTTCATGTAAATTAGCTAAAAAGTAACAATGTAACCTTACTGAACTTATCTACTTGAAAGTCATAGGTCCTGTGTGAATATTGTAAAGAGCATTACCTACCTATTATTTTGTATTCTCTAGGGACAGTGGAACTATGTAAGTATATTCACATAAAATGTCGTACCTCAGCAAT
This sequence comes from Eurois occulta, assembly GCA_950022335.1. Taxonomy (NCBI): domain Eukaryota; kingdom Metazoa; phylum Arthropoda; class Insecta; order Lepidoptera; family Noctuidae; genus Eurois; species Eurois occulta. The sequence continues at coordinate 1,525,852 of OX465496.1, forward strand.
AATGTGATTTATAGCAGCTTGAAAACAGAAAAGCGAAATACGCAATCATGCAAAAAAATATTACCGACATAAATCTCATAAACGACATATAATTTAAACAAATACACACCTAGAATAGCATCAAGAAAATACATCGCAAGTCACGAGTCTTCCCGCCAAATCCGCCATATTGATCAATCGTTACGTTCGGAAACGGCACCAAATCAACACCCGCGAGATTGGAACGCGTGCTTCGAATACGCACAGGTTCAATGCAACGCCTCTACTCGTTCCGAAACCGTTTTACATAAGAATGCGAATTCACGAGCCACTGACTCGGATAATAGTGAGTGCTGGAGTGAATTTTGGAGGATCACTTTTGGCTGTATAGCCGATATCATTGCTTTTTGGAACTTTAAAAAAGGTAACGACCGGAAAATCGCGTTATAGGAAGCTTATAACGTCGGAATGTAAATGCGATATATCAAAGAGTTACCCCATGAGCTATCATTTACGCGAAGTTGGTTTTTGTAGGTTTTTTTTACTGTTTCCTCGTAATGGGATTGAAGTCGGTGAAAAGTCGGGAGCCCATCAATTTTACGTGGCTTCCAAAAGAAGATCACTTTGTATCTACCTCAAAACTTTAGGCGTGACGAAAGTAAGACACAAAATCTTTATTGATACTTCTGTAACGCTTGATAAGTTGATACCATATTATTTCCCTTACCTACTTGAAGTTTTCCAGTATAATATTCAAAATACCAAAAGCCTTCGCACAACAAACTTTAGAACTGTTACTAACCAAAACGTATTGGAAAACAGATTTAGTTCCGTTCGAAAACACATAAATCCGTTTAGGAGATTTGTTTTAAAAAGTAAAACAAACTTTTTAAAATTGCAAGCTCCTTATTTCCGCCTCACGAAATAACCGTTCGGCAACGTAGACGAATCAAAAGGATTCATCCTTTTCGATCGCAATGAATTTCCCGCGCTTGGGCGGGCCATGAGAAAAACTACTGACCATAATGGCAAGATGATGGTTAACTGAAGGGATGGAAGACAGAAAATGGATTACGAATAATGGATGAAAAACGCCTGCTATCTGAGAACTGCGATCGCACAGTTCAAGTATGGATTAAGTCTCCCACTTGAGAAATTCTGCTATATACCTTACGATCTTCAAATCAATACACAATATCTTAGAATAACCGAAATTAGAGAAGGAACAGAACAAACAGAATCTAGAAACAGAATGTGCAAAAAAGAATATCAAACACGGCTGTGTTATAAGAAATGCCTAATTACTAAAAAAAATACTTTTAGAAGTACCCTTGTGGCTTACAAAAGTCGCGTATCTCGTGGCCACAGCATTACATCCGCTTCTCGCGTCGCGGATCGGATATTCGTCTGTCTGCAATCCTGCTGAAAACTAACACCACTACCAAATGAAAACATTTGTCACCACTTCAGCTAACAATATCAACAACCGGTATAGCTACTCGAACTCGTTGACTCTCGGCGAAAATATAATCGTCTCAGTGTGAACAGTGAGGTAGTAGGTAACATGTATTCCTTTTTGGTGCTGTAACTTTTATACCGTCCAAAGGATTGCCTAATATTCAGGCAGGACTTCAACTGCCTCGTTAGTCTTGTGGTCTCAAGCGCGACTGCTGAACATGACGTCCTGGATTCGATTCCCAGGTCCGGCAGTGTTTTTCCATCAGGAATTTCTCAGTAGCAGCCATGGAGTCTGGATTCGTGCCCCGTAGGTGGCATATGCTCGCCCCCTATTAAATGAGACTTAAACATATTAGGTACACCTCTTCCTAACCCTTTTGGAACTATAGGCGTGATGTTATGTTAAGTGAACTTCTACTTCAGTGATTTTTATAGGTAAGTGGTCAGGATCTTTTGGCGGTCGGGTGAGAATGACTGAGCGCTATGGCGCTGTTGTGTAATTTTGTGAAATTGTTTTGGAACTGCATTGCCAAAAAATCCTTGTTAGTTCTGATTTTGACCACGCGCCAAAAGATAATTGCACAGATATATAAGCTTCTGCAACGTTCGGTTCTAAAGCTACCGCAGCTGTTGCGCCATTTGGTGATTATTTACAAGATTTCAAAAACTGGTCAAGATTTTAGTACCTTTATAACTGCAATTCTGCAACCATTAGATTATTATGAAGTCATCTAACATTAATACCCTTGAATGTGACTTTGCATTAAGATTTTGCAATAAATCGCAGTTCGAAAGTGTTTACGATTTTGAGATTTTTGTTAGTATGAATATTCATCCACAAAGACTAGGTTTCGACGTCCATATTAAAAGGAATGCAAATCGTTATGATTTACCATTTACTTGATAGTTAATGTATGCAGGTCATTTGATATTATTTCATGGAGTTCTCGATAACGTCTATTACTTGAGATATGACCCTGCTTTCTTAGAATTAGAACCCAGATCTGTAATACTGATTCATTTTCTTATGAAGTAATAACTAATATAAACTATACCTTTAACCATTAAAAAGGAACAGAGTTTATGAACAAGGAAATGGGTTAAAACCATCATCATCTTACAATTCCGATACAAAAAATAATACCATATTATTTACTGTGTCTGAAAGTTACTTCTCCTATTTCTCGATAAATTATTCATTAGACATTCGACAACAGCCAACAGCTGATTAACAATCCTATGTCATCTGCGTTCCTGATCAACTTACTTACCCATTTGAAATCTTCGTGTAGGTACAGTCGACAAAAGAGACAAATATTACCATTTACATTCTATTACATTTCCATTATTATTATCTCCTTTATTCATTATCTCTCTTATTTAATACATTTTTAAATATTTAAAAAAAACAAAAGTAAACAAAACATTTAAAAATATAAAAAATAGATGTCCCATCGGCATCAGGAACAAGGTCCAGGCTGCCGGTGGTCAGGGCTCCAGAGAAAGGAACCGCCTCACAATGCGCGCCGTGTCCAGGAGTACTGCTTTCTGAATCAAGCCCTTGACCCAGCCGCGCAATGAGAGCCTCCTAAGGTGTTGGTCGAGGCTCTGTGCTATTAGTCCATTAACCGTAACGACTATCGGTACAATGATTGCAGAGTCCACATCCCACATGTCGACAACCTCGTGTGCTAAATCAAGATACTTGATTTTTTTATCATTTTCAGCTTTCACGAGATTCTCGTCATGAGGGACAGTGATGTCAACAATCATTGCACGGCGCTCTCGGCGATCTATCACCACAATATCAGGTTTATTTGCTAAAATAGTCCTGTCCGTGATGATAGATTGATCCCAATACAATGTGGCATGACCGTTCTCGAGAACTGGGTCGGGCACATACTTGTAGTATGGCACTTCAGAACCCACAAGGTTGTATTGCAGGGCAAGTTGCTGGTGGATAATCCTAGCTACTAGATTGTGTCTGTGCAAGTACTCACCGTTAGCAAGACGAGAACAACCGGAAACAATATGTCGGATCGATTCACCGGGACGGTGGCATGCCCGACAGATGTCAACCGTACCGTCCTTGACAATGTATTTCCGATAATTGTTCGTCATGATAACTTCATCCATAATCGCACAGACAAAACCTTCGGTTTCCCCAAAGAGGTCACCAAATCGTAGCCAGGATACGGACGCCAAGAGGTCTACATCAGGTCCATGTAGGGCCCGGAAAAAGCGTCCGTGTAGCTCCTTGCTCTGCCATACCTCCCTACGGTCATTAGTATCCAATATCACAGGTTTGCGCCAGTTCTCGTTAGCCAAGGAGAGCGGGGTGAGGCCCTTGTCCACTGAGACCACATCTCGGTGCATCCCCACGTCGGTTTCGAGGAAATATTCCCTGAGACTGCATACCTCACGGTTGTGCAAGGTCTTAGCATTTAAGAAGCCACGACCTCCGCACTTCCGCGGGATATACAGTCTCATCACCGATGATCGTGGGTGATGCATCCGGTTTGCGGTCAGTAGAGTGCGGACCCTCCTATCCAGGGCATCAAGTTCCGTCTGAGTCCATTTGAGTATGCCGAAAGAATACATCAAAACCGGCATGACCCAACCATTAAAGGCGCGCACCTTGTTTCCGCCTGATAAAAGACTATTTAGCACTTTATTCAGGCGACCAAAGAAGCGCTCCTTCAATGATTGTTTCACGTCAGCAGCATTGATGCCTAATGCTTCCGACATACCCAAATACTTGTAGGTCTCGGTTGAGGAGAGGGATCTAAGGAATATGGAATCCGAGAGTTGAGTTCCCACGGATTCCATAATCTCCCCTCGCTTTACATGCATGACCGCACATTTGTCCACACCAAATTCCATCCTGATGGCGCTACTAAATGTTTCAGTCACTTTTAGTAGCTCCATCAGTTGCAAATTGCTGGGAGCAAATATTTTCAAATCATCCATGTAAAGGAGGTGAGATATAACCTGACCACCTCTCTTCAACCGGTAGCCTAGACCTGAATCCTCCAGCAGTGTGCTCAGAGGATTCAAGGCCAAGCAAAACCAAAGCGGACTCAAACTGTCACCCTGAAATATTCCTCGCTCAATCCTGATCGGTTCATCGTTCGCAAGAATCTGCCGACATCCTGGATAGAGAAGGACTGTCCTCCATTGTCCCATACACGACACCAAGAAGGTGCGAAGAGTTGCATCTATTTTGTACAACTCCAGCACCCTCATGAGCCATGTATGTGGCACCGAATCATAGGCCTTCTTATAATCTATCCAACACGTCGACAGATCCCTCCGGGATCGACGAACCTGTTGGCTAACGGTCATGTCGATAAGGAGCAGCTCCTTAGTACCGCGGGACCCATTCCTACATCCATTCTGAGAGACAGACATAATTGAATTGCTATCTATATGACGAACAATTTTTTCTCTCAGAATGGATGTAAGTACTTTATAGACCGTCGGTAAACACGTAATTGGTCTATAGTTTTTAGGTTCCGCAGTACTACCCGATTTATGGAGCAGGTGGGTAACTCCTGTTGTAAAGAATGGTGGTAGCGACCCATTCTCTAAGGATGACTGGAATTGTGAGGCTAAGCAAGCGTGTGACCTTTGTAGCCATTTAATCCAAAAGTTGTGCAGTCCGTCCGGCCCTGGAGATTTCCAGTTAGGTAACGGACGGACTGCACGGGCCACATCCAGTGGACTAATAGAAATTGCCTCCATTTCTGGAATTGAGTCACACGCTCGCTCAACAACACGCATCCAATCACCCTCAGTGTGACCAACGGGCACCGACCAAATACTTCGCCAAAAAGCACTCATGGCGTCATTATCCGGCAGATGCGCGTCAGCCACTCCTTGAGTGGTGACGGGCCGCTCCCATGTTCTATATACCCACCTTTCGTCACTCTGGAACATGCGGTTCTGAGTATATCGATCCACTCTTCGCCTATACCGACGGATACGGTTAGCCCATGCATAAACTTTCTGCTTCAGGAAGTCGATGCGCTCTGTGACTCGTGACATGTATTCTCGGGGACTGATATCAGTTCCTGAGAATGCCCGCCTCACAAAGCGCATCACCCTTGGACGTGTATTGCCCTCCCTGAAGCAGATAAGCTTTCCGATGAGTGCCCTGGCCTCATTAATACGACGCTCAATCCTGCATTGCCAGGCTGGCACGGCAGGTTTTGGTCGTGTAGCACTGTCTGTGTTTGGAAATTTGACATTGGCTACACGACATGCCGCAACAGCCGTGCAATACAAGATTGAGTGTGTATCGCAAAGGTTTGCGCTGCTTTCAATAAAATTTGGTAACATGGCATCCAGGGCACACACCAGTGCTCTATTCTTTTTATTCATGGGCAAACGTGGTAACCGTGGTCTAATATCAGGTGACGTGAACCGATACTCACGAATCGCATCCTCCAGAGCGCTCCTTAATTCCACATTGCACAGGTTATCTGCAGATATAGCCCTGTCCTCCTCTTCCTCAGCATGCTGATTTGCCCGCAATGGTATTGCAGCAGGCACATGTGAAACGTTCTGGGTAGGGAGAGGGTCGCTGGCAGGGCTAATCTGCACTTCCGAGCGCAGCCGATCAAGTGTAGCATCATCCAACCTATGATTATTTTGAATGACGCGCACCTGATCCGACAATCGTTGGGCAGAGACATTGACGGCAGGTTCAAGTGCCTGGAACAGAGAGAGCATCCGACATCGGTACGCTGTAAGGTTAATTCCTCCCTCTGTAGCCCCATAATATGCGCGCATCACATTTTCATTCATGGACAGCGTCCATCGAATGCGCGACACATTTCCACCGGCAGCGGGGACCCTGTTCGGGGCCTGTTGGCCTCGAGGTCCCAAGCCCGCTGGTGGCCGTCCTCTTCCTCGTCGTCGTGGTGGTGTCGACGGCGGGGAGAAAAACTCGTCACTCGAGCTCGACGCAACTGCAGCAACCGGCGATGCAGCGCTCACGGATGTGGCGCGTCCCGGCGGCTGCGAGGCGGAGCTGAGTGACGAGCCCGGAGATGGTGGGTGTGTCTCTTGAAATTTGGCCCGACGTCTGGTCAGCATTGGTGATAATATTTTTGACAAACATACATATTGTTTTCCATTTTATTTTCCATTTAGGCTTCAGTATTGTGCAGTTTGGTATCGTTTTTTTTTTTCCTTTATCATTATTGTTGTTTAAAATTGGTTAGTGTCCTTTAAATATGGGTTAAATTGATAAAAACATTAAAATAAAATTCCGTAGGATAAAAATACGTGCTGTCAATTTGACACTCGGGCCACAGATTATTATAATTTTTTTTTTTTTTTTCATTTTCATTATTTTCATTGACTCGAATTTGTCCTGGTGGCTGAGAGAATGTCATGGTCACTCAAATGTCTCGCTGATGGTGGCGGGTGTGCGGGTCATTTAGTTCCTTTCAATATGGTTGAGTTGAATGGCGCTGATCCATGCGTCATGTTCGTGAACGGGCGCTGTCAGTTGAGACTGGTCATCTCTTATCTGCCACGGTTTATTTTAACTACTTTCTTTTGAAATTATTGATATAATCTTTTACTCTGGACGCTCTTAATGTGCACGTCTTTCTACATCGTTCTCACATATTGTATAATCTCAACTTGGATGATGAAACCAAGATCTTGTAACAATATTTTGATTGAACAGAGTGTCCATGGAGTTTCTTGCACATTCTTCTCCTTCACCTATTCTGAAGCGTAAATCTCTTACGCTTCAGAATGTGCAACTACAGTACTTTCACAAGTTATTATGTCTTGTGTCTGTGACGGTAGCTTCGCCATCTCTATTTTTCTAACATTCAAAAGTGCTTGTTACGGTCTAATTGAAATAAATGCTTTGAGTTTGTATGCAGCAAAACTAGCTAAGTACCTACTTTAAATCTCGGTAGTCCAGCCATTGAGAGGAATCATTCCTACTATGTCGATTCCTGTTACGTCGACTCGCGATTCTTTTTTGGTTTTGATGTATTGTCTTTTGTTTGACCTCGACATGGCTGTTACAGAGTACAGTCACATTAAACATGAAAACTCGGCTGTGGTTTTAATTAATAAAGGTATTTGCTCATCCGGAGATATCGACTTTTTAATAATACATACCAACAAAAAGTACTAGACTAGCATAAATTCAAGGTGTTAGAGGCCTCGTATTATGTATCTCATTTTTATAAATACTTAAAATCAACGTTACATCTAAATTACCTGCTTATTGAAATGAATCCACCATCTTAACTTGTCGCAGTCCATTAATAAAAAAAAACCATAGACCTCAATTAAATTGCACCATGACATTCAGGTCAAATTCATTTCTTTCACAACAACACGCTGACTGTACTCAAGGAATCGCTGGCCTACAACATCCAGATGACTCGGTGACGAATAGATACGTTGTAGTGTAAAGACGTTTATTTCTGGCCTGTGCACCGATCTCTTCTGTCGTGTGTACGTCTATTCCTCTACACTCAACATTTCAGCTAATCAAACAATGTGCCAGTATACCCTTACCCATTACCCGTAGCTCATCACTTTGAACTACATTAATTTGTCTGTTGTAATGTAATGCGAATTTCTGCTGTAATCGCGTTACATGTGCTTCGTTAGTGGAAAATCAATTTCATGAATAGATCGTAATGAGAATATGAATCTCATTACTTAACGTCTTGGCAATAAGAGAGGAGACTCGTAAACAGAATCCAGTACAATGTTATTAATTACCTACAGATAAATAAAATGTCTGATTATTATCTCCAACTTAACTGTCTCCATTGATTATTTATTACCTGATAAGTAGTGCGTCTTGTGTATAACGAAACGACTCCACATCATGAAAACCTCCAATATTTATTACTCCAAGTAAATAAATGAATTCGATTGGAGTGTAGTAAAGCGCCGGCGCTGCATGAAAACGATTGAAGCTATAAAGTGAAATTAAATACGCTTCATACCTGTACAGGCGAGTTGCTGATACAGACAGATAAATGTTGTTGAGCTCGCGAACAGCGTGATGTATGCTTTGTTTGTGTGGAAACGCTTTTGGCTTTAACTTAACTTTGGTATTTCATAGTGATGCCTTGTCGTAATGTTGTCCTTATTCATATTTCTTGTTTCTAGTTTTATGCCTATATTTATTTGACTAAATTATTCTGCTTTATTGTTGCATGTTGAAAATAAAAAAATTGCTAAATTAATCTCCGCAATAAAACACTTTTTACCCACGAAATTGAACACGATTAGCATATTTTACATGCTGATCGCTATCAGTATATTTCAAGTGCTTTCAGTGGACTGAAGTCTCTTGAACGCGGCTTAGATGAGCTGATCGCGTTCAGTTCTTTTGGTGAAATTCGCTCTTAGTAGGTAGGTAGGTACCTACTTCAGCTACTATTCGAGAATTCTGACGCGGGCTATTCCTTATTTGATTGAAACTCCCTATTGCGGTAGACCAGCTCAAGGTCAAAGTGTTACCACTGCCTTGTGGCCTATTGTACCTACATACTTACGGCTTAATTTAGAATACCATAAAAAGACCACCTTACCAAGCTGAAGCGGTTCGTTACTCTAATATGATAACAAACAAGAGATAGGACTCATAACATAACATAATATCACGCCTGCAATACCAGAAGGGTTAGGCAGAGGTTTAGGTACCTATTATTAGTACACCCACATTTCGCCAGTTATGTTTAAGTTCCATGTAATAAAGGGCTAGCCTAATACCATCAACCTGGCACAAATACAGACTCCGTGGCTGCTACTGAGAAACTCCTGAAAAATGAAAAACCCAATTACACTTTGCCCGACCCGGGAATCGAACCCACCCCCTGATAGAACTCATTCATGTACCTAATCAAATCAAAAACAAATCTACCGCTAACAGCCACTGTGTTCGATGCGACTGGGATATTGCAGCAAAACATTTCACATGAAATACACTAATCAACGTTCACACAAACAATAATGTGCATTATCATTAATTTAACTATTTAGCTTTGATATAAACTACTCATTACCAAAGTTATTGTAGGGACTCCAATAAATGAGTGCAGTGCTGTCCAGAACGTAGACCGAGGATCCAATGACCATGACCTGCACGTTAAAATGACGCAATTTAACACACCTACAGGACCCAAATGATGAAAAATGAAAAAAAAACTATCTATTAAGAAATTCTCTCACTTATTGTATGTCTAAAATAGCACAGTTCTTTCACTAAAACCACATCGTGAATCCAAATTGATCAGTCTCTCAAATATCACTAGAGATGGAAATGCTGTTCTTAGTTCAAAAATAATTAGCCAAAATACCTACCCCCTCTTTCGCCTGAAATCAAGAGAAGAGCAACAACAACACACAGCTGCACAGCATTCCAATAGGTCGGCTAAGAGGAGTACATACTTCTCTGAAAAACACAAATATTGAAATTCATTTGTATGGTATTTGTGTGGTATTACGGTTTTTCGGATCCTCTTGCGTGAAGATTAACTAGGTACTTATATAATTCCCTAGGTAATGTCCACTAGGGTGCACAAATAAGTTATTTAAATGTAAATGTAGTTTCATTTTCTAATTTAAAGATCAGACGAAAAAGAGAAACATAAATAAAACTATTTCATTCGAAAGTAAATGAAAATGTTCAGGTTTTCTCGTCACGTTTGCGTCCCTTTCGGCCTTCGTCCTTCGTCCTTCGTCGTCGGCCTCTCTTTGCATGGCGAATGCTAATGTTACCGGGATGGCCATCGATAAACATTTTATTGATAAATAGGAAATAAAATAGGTAAGTACTAATATCGACAAGAAAACGATACTTCCAAAAAGGATTTACACGCGAAAAGGATATAATTAAAAACATAAGCCGGCACCTAACCATCAGACTCCTAGGAGACTCTTTCTTCGTCAGAAAGAATGCAGACTTATCTAATTAGGTGTAAAAGAAGACAATTGCTGAAAAAGAAGACAATTGCTGAAAAAAATTGCATGTAAATAGCACTATAAATGACAAATTTTAATTAGTTGCTAAAATAATAGTTGCACCGTCTCAGTCTTTAGATAACGCAAGTCTTTAATGCTTCAATTTTATTGTAAGCCACAAGAAACTTGCATCATAAATACAACTTTACCTAAATTGCTACACGGGTGAAATATCACACCTACCTGTTTCACTCATACCTAAGAATATTTTATACCCTCCTTGGTTTTCATAAATATCCCTATGATAATTCCGATCGCAATTAAATTAAGTACCAAAATGTTTCGTACCAAAGGTATCAAAGGGTTTCGAAATGAGCAATTTTATTAGATACAGATCGGCCATACATCAGGATAATTCAGCAATTAGAGCCGGATCAGACGGGTACTTATGTAGATTTGCGTGCTCCTCCAAGATTGTGCCTCTCTCTGTAATTACGTTAACGTTATCACTTTAAAACTTGGTAATTTATGTTTTATAATGACGATAATATTAAATCATTCATTAATTTTGATTGAAAGTCACGCAGACTTAAGGTTTTTAGGTACTACTTAATCTGATCTCTCATAAATAATACAGTATCAATCAGGACTACCAGGCTGCCTCCTGTGCGGTTCTTCAGTCTTATCAAGCAAGTGTCTTCGTAAAATAAGCCTAAATAATTATAATTGATGACTGGTGGAAAATGCATATCATAGACTAATATATATAATGCATATAGTCCGAGTCCATGTACACTTGGTGCTAACAGCATCAAATAAATAATATTTAAATGGTTTTTCTTTATTAAGTTTGCTACACACACGCTGTCGAAGCACGAAGGGCCTCGCCGCCGCCGCTGCTGCCACTCCCGTAGCCTCATTATTACCGTTTTCGTAGCTGATGCAATGTTTCATAATTTATTATTACACAACTGACGGTTTACACAAAGTCACTGTCATCGAAACGTTTATTTTTGTCTCTTGAATGCCGATAATTCCAACATTTATAATACTTTGGTTCAAAGTTGCAGTAAGTGCTAATTTTTCAAACGGTGAAAAGTTACATCACAGTTCTTCAGTTCTTACTTATAAGTTTAAAGATAAAATAAACTTGAATTAAATAGCTCTTCCATACGTATACATTCCCAAACTCTCGAAACAATCACAGCACAGCTACTTAACACCTCTCTAATGGAAACAAACAACAATACTGTAATTCAGTATCAACTCGACAGCTTCTCACTTCGGCAGCTCTTTAACTAATTGTCCGATTCACTCGCACTAATTAAATTTACATTTACAATTATGTGCTGTCTCTCTCTCACTTGAGAGTGTTTTGTTTTCGCGGCTCACTGTGATTTTAGTTAAACAATCTGTTTAAGAGATTTTGGTGGGTAGGGAAGTTTTGGCAAGTCATGTTAGATTGGTAAATCTGACTCTGACTGTTACTCCTGAGATTACTTCAAAAGTATCTACATCCTACCGATAGATCATACGAATTGTTTGAACATTTATTTATTAGAACATTCCCTGACATGAAGACTGCCCAGTGTCCAGTTACGGCTAACTGGGCACTGAATCATCCAGGTTAGCTACCTGGAAGAGAAATCTACTTGATTTTATTTATAATGCATGTTGGAAGAAAAATCTACTTGATTTTATATAAAAAGCATCTTGAAATTCAATTAATTAAACATCTTGAAAATTCTGCATCTGTAAAGGAAATATCTATAATTTGTCCCAAAAAACAAAAAGCCTAACTCAGTGAACATAGGTACTATAATATAATATATCGGTATTGACAGCTAGGTAGTCAGGTAACTACAGGAAGTCAAGCCGCCTCCACCTTTCAGTTTCCACCGTGTGCCTACAATCACACTAAACGCAGATTGAAAACGAATAAAAAGCTCTTCCAATATCCAATAAAGTTCGCTCCACGCAAAAAGTTTCAAGCAAATAGGTTTTATTTAACATTCGAGGTGCGTTCCGTTTCACTCAACCGACGCCCCCCAATCAGAGTTGTAAAAAGTAAAAACGGCGAATTGAAAACTCCTGTGTTACTAAATTACGACGGGAGACCGTGGGTTATCACTTTATGGTGATTTTTTTCATGTCTCTCAGTCATGCTTCGTATCTACTCCGAGTTTTTTTCAAATTAAACTGTGATCAACATACTTAATATTGAATCATGCACCTATATTACAATTCATCCAAGAGGAATCATAATTATGGCCCAGTAGGTGGGTTGTGGGCGTTAGATAAAATAATGGTATTCAGCTGCATCCGATTACTCTAGAAATTCTCCGCTTTCAGCCTAACCGGATGCAACGTTGTTAAGAAACTGTTAGGCAAATAACGATGTACATACTTATACCTATTTCATATTTATACATCACGTACCTAAGTAATTAATTATGTAAAGTCAATCAATCTACACACGCCATCAATTAGATTCCAGCAATCCTAATTCCCTATACATACACTACACTATAATAGTTCGTTAGGAACACGATTCTCATACGCTGCTAAACTAATTGTCTTACACGTAGGTACACTAATTCCGAGCTAGGCAACACACAATAGAATATTAACCAACGGAACACTGGTATACTCGCACTTGCTAATGTTAGGATGCGATCACACTGGCTAAGTGAAACGTGTTTTTTTGTTACCTACTGGAATTCTGCTTATTCACTATTGTATGGTCTTACTACATATAAATGCAAATACGGATCACCACGGATTAGTCTTCCAAATAAACTTTCAGGTAGGGTAGTCTCCTAAAGATTATTTCTGAGTAAAACGTATCACTTCAAATCTTAACATTTTTTTTGAATGTGAAGCCACCAGGAGGTCTGGAGATCTGGTGACATTTGTCCATCCAAGGACTAGGAATGCTGCTTTCAGAATGTTTAATTGTTGAGATTTTGAATGTTATTGTTATTTGCGTTTTTCCATCAGGAATTTCTCTGTAGCAGCCACGATTTGTGCCCGGATTTGTGCCCGGTTGATGGCAATAGGCTCACCCCCTATTACATGGAACTTAAACATAACTGGCAAAATGTGGGTGTACTATTAGGTACACCTCTGCTTAATCCTTCGGGGATTCCAGGGATAACGTTATGCTATATTATTTGAATATTAAATTGAGTTTGCTTCACCAGAACATCAAAAATGGGAAGTCAATTAACAGACAGAGTCGAGGAGAGGTGCTGAGGCAGCAACTATATTGGCAAGCAAGACATCATGCACTGAGACACCCGTGAACTGAAGATAAGACATCATTCTTCATCCTATTAATCCTACCTAACCTACCCAGTAAAAACACACCTTAGCCGCCATTCCAACTCCTTCCAACTATGAGGCAAGTTATCCAAGACCTGGCTGAAGTTCAACAATGACTAGGAATCAGCCCGACATGTTTATAGCGGGAACTTGATGCCGGTCTGCGATCCATCCCCAAGTTTACTGCACCTGAATAGCGGAGCCGCTAGAGTTCACACGAGTTGGTTTAGTTTGTGAGTTTCCTTTTAATCTTTGTGGAAAAGATTAGTAGGACAAGTTTAGACACTTAAATATAGTAGTACTGTAGACTGTAGAGTCCTTAACCATTGTGCTCATTTAGGAAGTAGCTCTGGCACGTTATAAGTAAAAAGAAATCTATACAAATAAATAAAATTTAAGTGTCTGTTTGTAATTTTAATATAACTGCTTTTTACTGAATGCATATGAAAATATATTTAAGACACTTTTAACAAAAACACATTTTTGACAATTTTTATCTGTCGGTCTGTTTGTTCCGGCGAATCTCCGAAACGGCTGGACCGTTTTTGACGGGACTTTTCCTGGCAGATAGCTGGTGTTATAGGGCGTAACTTAGGCTACTTTTATTTTAGAAAAATAATTAGGGTTCCGTGCAAAAATATTAGAATAAGAATTAGGGTTCCGTGCAACAAAAAAAATCCTTGAAATTGGTAACAAAATCCGAATCAAAAAGGGAAATAATATTTTTCATAATAATATGAAATAGAACAAGAGAAGTGTAGACACCTTAGGCGTCCGTCAAAGTGTGTCAATATAAATTTATGACTTCTTCCCAAAAATTATCTGAATTCAACGTCTAAACAACTTTTACTCATTTTTACACTCAACACACAAATCACTACAGCACACACACAGCCGATCTTTATATTGTTTAGGTACATATTTAATCTGCTTATTAGGGCTCAGGGCTACCTGCTTCTCCATGAACTCAGCCTATCCTAGTCCACTGCTGGACATAGGCCTCTTCCAAACTGCTCCACAACACCCTGTCCTCAGCCTTTCAAACAGCCTATCCCAGCCAGTTATAAAGGCATTTTACTTCTTATTTCAGTAAATTCCTTTTGTTTGTGACGCAATTTGAAACAATAATATGAAGAGAGTTTTAAATCTTACATTAAAATTATTAAAAAGACTCCGCGTCAAATTCATTCCACTGGAAGTTTAAAAAAAAGTTACTTAAAACTCCGTCTCAAACCACGCAGACTGTTTGAAATTAAAAAAGAATTCAATTCAAATTTTGAATTCTTACAGGGGCTGGGGTTGCCACCTCGCCGAACTTTACCCATAACATGTAAATGGGGAAAGTTTCGGCTAATTGCTTGCAAGACTGTCGCCAGACTGCCTCAACTCACTTAATTAAACCTACAATCTTTACTACGAGATTGCTTACAATTATTTACTATTAACTTTTCAAATGAGTCCTCAAAATAGCAATTAAGTTGATACAGATGATTGGAATACATAGTCCGTCGCAACCTGCATGCATAATAACATAAGGTAATTAACTTTGATCACACAGCCAAATAACATAATCGTGATCCAACTAGATATTCAAGTTCAATTTAAAACATGACTATTTAGACATTATGTAGGAAAACTGAAAGATTCTTTATTTATGTACTCCCTGACGAAAGCAAATCGAATAAAATTAAATTACCTCCATAAAAAACCTTCCTAATAGATTTCCCCATCACGCAGCCAATCAACAAAGTTTAATAACTTTTAAAACATTACTTAGAGTAACGTCGCCAAAAAGCGATAGCTAACAGTACTAAGGGGCATAGACAAGCTTATTAAAAACTCTCCCTGCAAGCGTTTTGCAACAGTCCGCAGGCAAATTGTTGTTTAAACGACATTTTTTCGGCAATTACTCTTCAATTAGGGGATTTTTTGGACATGGGGAAAAACGGCGGGATTTACTTGTTTTATGTTATGCGTCCGTCCGTATAATGAAACGAATCTGTGATGCAGATTTTGTTGAATAATTTTATTGTTTGTGAAAATGTGAACAAACAATTTGACGATGATTAACCATGCGTGGAGTCATCAAACTAAGTGAAATGGTTTATTGTAATGGTTTACTTTTCTACTTCTTTTATGTTACCTATTCAGATTTTAGATCTAAGTATTTGGGACTTTATGTTATTAGCAACATAGTTCAGTCGCTGAGCGACGACTCTCATGTTATATATGACTAATATATATGATAATTATATTAGTCTATGGCGACGACGGCTGCCCTACGTGTGAAAACCTGAGCAGGACCACTACAGCCTGCTAGTCCTGTGTATCTGGTAATATCTGAGTGATGGTGCATGACTAATTAACTCGGATCGGTATCACATCAACCCCATATTGGCTAGTTGATCTCGATCCGATTCATTACGGAGTTTCATGGAAAGAATGGTGAACGGCTCGAGTAGAGGCGATGATAACTTGAAGTGTTTATCGTGTGCGTGTACCATAATTATGATTCATCATCATCATCATCCACAGCCCGATTTCACCCACTGCTGGGTATAGGCCTCTCTTTGCTTGTGCCAAGCTCCACGCTCCTGTGCCAGCCTCATCCAGGATATTCCCGCAATGGCAACAATGTCGTCTGCCCATCTCGACGATTATGATTACTTACTAATAATTATTTCTAACAATCAAAGCTTTAATTTCATGTTCGTGGATAAGTCTGTAGTAGCTGACTAAAAACAATGTTTGATTTATGACGCTGTATTTCGAAAACCTTATTCACGCAAAGGTAACAACAATAAAGTATTATTTTTCATGCATTATTCAGAAAACAATCCGAAGAATAGTTGCGCGCTACTCCATCAGAAAGGATTACCTCAAATCCAGGCCAAATTGAAGATTTTCCCAACGCCATGCCTGCAATGGGGAGAAATAAACTTACTTGTCTTTGTAAGATGTGGGTACCGCCAACTACACGTTCATGGTAATAATTTGATTTTTATTTCGTAACAGTTGGGGCAGCTTTCGTAATTGAAATGTTACTTCAGAAGTGTGGTTGACTGTAGGTACCTTCTACGGGTGAGTATTGTTAAAATAAGTATATTTATGGACAACCGGTGTCTTTTCGATTAGTACACTTATATATTTCCTTCTTTATTTACAGTTATTCGACCACAGAAATTGAGGTCAACTAGATACAAGACTAGTAGGATTTTATTATGCGCCTTCCAAAACGTAATAGCAAAACTACCTTCACTGTTGTTTTGATTTCAACAGGCGGGCGTTGGACACCTATACAAGGTGGAAATTTCAGCAGGGCAGTAAGGGGAACTACCTTAACCATTGCAGCTACACAAAAAGAGACTATCCGTAATTTTTCGTGTTTGAACGCCACTCTCAGATTTTCAAAAAAAAATTACAGTTAGCAAGAACAATGGTCCCAGGTTGGAGTACTAAAAGTCAGAAATTACAGAAAACTTTTCCGCTACTTTTTACTCGTTTTTACTTTTTTTTCGCTACTTATTAATATTACTAGCGACCCGCCCCGGCCTGGTAACTTAGAACGTTTAAAAAAACACTATGGGGCCGTCTCCACGAGCGAGAGAATCGCGGCGATATTATCCCATACAAATACGTAATATCGTCGCGATTCTCTCGCTCGTGGAGAGTGTATAGAAATACGTGGCAACGACGATAATATCGTCGCGATTCTCTCGCTCGTGGAGACAGCCCCTATATTATATTATTATCTATACTATATTATGGTGGATGTATTAACACTTCATTTCAACCAAGCTTTCTCGATTTTTGATCTGTAGCCAAAGATGTGTGTGGTCTGGCGTTATCATGATCAAAGACCACTCCTTTTCTGTTGATCAATTCCGGCCGTTTTTTCTCAACTTACTTGAATCTCATTAGTTGTTGGCAGTAGAGATCGGAATCGATGGTTTTGCCCGGCGGTAAAAGCTCATCATGAACGATGCCCTTCCGATCCCACCATACACATAGCATCACCATATTGCATGTTAATCCGGGTTTCGCTACAGTCGGTGGAGTTTGAGCCTTGACTACCCTTTGACCAAGATCTTTTTCGCACGTTCTTGTCCTAGGTGATCCACTTTTCATCAACAGTGATCAATCTTTTCAAAAAGGGTTCGGTTTCATTAGATAAGATAAGATAGATACTTTATTTGCATAAAACATGGTATACAAGGTGTTATTAAAAAATATTGGATCAAACATGTTTTACTTAAAACTAAAGCGTGCAAACTTACTAAAAATATATGATGTCATTGAAAAATATTACATTGAATTCTTATCCAAAAAATCATTAATTTTATAGAAATTATTATTATTGAGCCATCTATGTACATATATAATTGGATTTTAAATAATTTACAATTTAATGTTTTAAACATTTTTGGTAATTTATTATAGAGACGTACACACATAGCCAGAGAATTTTTGTTATATTTCGCTGATCGAGGCAGCACATCCAGCACAAGCCTGTACGAGTATTGGTCACGCCGACTTCGAGAGCTTATTTCCTCTGCTGTTTTAAATAGTTCTTTGTGTTTTTGAACGAACATGCATGCTTCATATATATATAGTGAAGGCAACGGTAGCAAACCAAGCTCTTTAAATATTGGTTGATATGATTCGTCGGACGGAATCTCGTATAGAGCTCGTAAACATTTCCTTTGGGCGACAAATGCTCTATTGTGGTCAGTTCTATTTCCCTACACCATTAGTCCATACCGTAGGGAGGACTCAACATAAGCGCGGTTTCACAGCCGTTTTTATATTAGTGACTTTTTTTATTTGTCTCAAAGCATAAACAAATTTATTTATTTTATTGCATACAGTATCAATCTGCCCTTTCCAGTCTAAATGTTCGTCAATTACTACTCCTAAAAATTTAGTTCGTGTCACTTGTGTAATTTTCGGTACTTCCATTTTAAAATTAAATGTGTTATTATAAGATTGATTAAATTGTATGTATGTATACTGATTTGTTAAGATTAATAGATAAATTATTATTATTAAACCAGTTAATATAGATTGTCTATTGTATTATTTATGTCCGCTTCATGATCTGTAATTGATTTATATTTTTTATCGGTAGTTACAACTATGGAAATGTCATCAGCAAAAAGGAAGCATTGAACTATGTCGTTTATGTAGAGCAGAAATAAGATAGGGCCCAATATGTTACCCTGGGGGACGCCGCGTTTTATACATATATATTCAGAAGAATACTCTGTCATGCCCCTACTTTCGTTAAGTTTAGTGACAGTGACTCTCTGTTGTCTGTTAGTCAAGTACGACGATATCCACTGAAGTGGCAGTCCTCTAATACCTATGGCCTCTAGTTTTTGCAATAAAATTTTATGTGAAACCACATCAAATGCCTTTGACAGATCAAAGAATAGTCCTGTCGTTAGCTATTTGTTGTTAATATTGGTCAATACTGCTTTCAAAAGTGAAAAGATGGCTAAGGATGTGGACTTATGTTTCTGAAAGCCGAATTGCTCTTTTTTTATAATATTAAATTTCTCACAGTAGTTAACTATTCTTTGATACATGCATTTCTCATAGATTTTTGACATGATGGGTATCAGTGATAATAGGTGATAGTTATTCATGTCACATTTTACACCCTTTTTAAACCGACTTCAAAAAAGGAGGAGGTTTCTCAATTCGACCGTATATATTTTTTTTTAAATATTGGTTTGACAACAGATATTTTCAAGGCGTTAGGAAAGACTCCATGTGAAAAGGACAGGTTAATGAGATAAGACAACACCAGGCTTATTTCATCAACACATGTCTTAATAATTCGGGTGTTAAGTTCATCATAGCCTTCAGAGTTGGTATTTTTCAACGATAATATCCGTTTCCTCACCTCATTTTCGGAAATAGGTGTGAGGAACATCGAGTTAGCAGTTAGGGTATCTCTGCGGTACCTATTTGTACAATTTTGAGTAGGAATATAATTGGTAAAATGACTGTTGAAGGCAGAGGCTATTTCTGCTGGTTTGGTAAGTATGGAGTTGTCAATTTTAATATGTTCAATGTTGTCTTTGGGGTCCGTGTGTATTTCGTTTCTTATGACTGTCCATGCGGCTACACATTTGTTGTCATTATCTATACATATAATAAAACTGTAGAAAAGTCGTTTTTGTACATCGAAAAAAAATCAAAAAAAAATAGCCAGGGTGTTAAAGGACAACCAATAGAACCCATTTCCAGCATTTTTCGATTTTTTGTCTGTTTGTCTGTTTGTCTGTTTGTCTGTGTATTTGTTCGGGCATCACGTAAAATGTACAAAAGCAATGTAGATAACTTTTATACACAACGATTGAGCGTAACTTGGAGTAACATTTAGTTTTTGTTGCATTGCAATCGGTTCAGTCTATCAAAAGATATTTGAATTTAAAGTGTTACAGAAGTAAAATTAGGGTTATGTGCAGTTGGTCTCACAACTTCCCGTAACTTTTATACACAACAATATGTGCGTAAATTGAAGTAATTGAACATTAAGTTTTTTGTTTCATCGTAATCAGTTCACACCTTATAAATGGAAAGAAAGAAAAATGTAAATTAATAAAATTATAATAGTGTTTCCGAAGTAAAATATTAAAACAGCGCCATCTATCGAACTCAGACTGGACTATATCTAGACATCAACTGCGTGCAGCATTGAATATAGATATTCGATAGATGGCATTGTGCGTGTGACGTTATTTTCTGATTGAGGCATGTTTAACTATACTGATGGAGAAATTCCTGACCTATAGGGTACGTGAAATTTGTCACAACAGGTCCGGTGTTAATGAGATAGTTATAAGTATACCAGGGAACCCGATATGTCAATACGGTTTGCCCACACCGACAGTCGATGGGGAACGTATTAACAGAGAGTACCTACGTATCAGAAATTAGTTATCATCCCGTGGAACTCGCAGAAATTTTACAAAATGGCTGCGCAAAGACAGAGAATCAGCGCCAGACGTTTGATAGGGTATGCTGCAGTGTAGAAAACGCCTCGGGTGAAATCCTGTTTTTAGACGCACCGGGCGGAACAGGTAAAACTTTCCTAACCAAAGTTATTTTGGCTCGAATAAGGAACTTTGGGAGTATGAAGAACAGGGTGTAAAGCTCTTCAACCCCCATTGAAAAGGGAGGATCCTCCGACCAGACGGGTGTTATATCTGGTGGGCTACTGCCCTACAGGTTGTTGTCGGGAGGGTCGGTAGTAGAATGAGTCGTTGATTGCCAGGCCAGTAGAAAGTCGTTGCCGCATTGTTCACGGTGAGTCGGAACTGTCTGCGGCGGTAGTGCGAACCCCTTTAGTCGGGATCGGCGCTGCATGTGCTCCGTTGCGTCGGACGTGGTACAGCGCCGCGATGTGACTGACTGCTCGCATAGACCGGGAGGTACAGCTCTCAACCGGCCGAAATTGCAGTGCCAAGGTAGCTTTATGAGGCTGAGGGTGCTGACCAGGAATGTGCTTCCGCTGCATGCTGGTGGTCAGGAATACCCATTTTGAAGCTGGCTGGCTATATGACTCGCTGCTCGAAAACTTGAGGAAGTTTGAAGAAGCTTGAGGAAGTGCTGTTGATGACGTCACGTTGCTCGAAGGCTGCTGATGTCCATTTCGGGGTCACCAATTTGGGGGTATGGAGAACAGGGTGTAAAGCTCTTCAACCACCATTGAAAAGGGAGAATCCTCCGATCAGACGGGTGTTATGTCTGGTGGGCTACTGCCCAACAGTTGTTGTCGGGTTCTTCTGTATAGTCTTAAGTCACGAATAACTTTACTTGCGCGATGCAGAATTTAGATATATTTCGAGTTTTAGTTCATCCTCTGCGTCATAGATGGCGCTGTAGTACTTTTTGTTCTATGTTACTGAAGTACTTTTTATAGTGCCGCTACACAACCAAAATAAAATTTCCCTTGCTGTCGCCTCTTCAGGGATAGCAGCCACATTATTGCCAGGAGGAAAAACGGCAGACACAACATTTATTCCTATCGACTTAGACCGCACGGAAAGCCCGGTTTGCAACATATCGCGAAATAGCGATAAAGCAAGGGTTTTATGCGATTGTGTTTTAATTTTTTGGGACGAGTGCACTATGGCAAACCGCAAAGCTGTAGAAGCAGTGAATAGAACTTTCGCGCACAGTTGCGAGGCTGCGAAAATGCACAGGAGTTTCCCAATTTATTGTTACAAATAGGCGATGGCACATACCCCGTACAAGAAGATGGCAAAGTTATTTTGGTTGATAATCTCTGTTCTTGCGTTACATCACAACAGGAGCTAATTTCTTCTGTGTACGGAGATTCCACAAACATGGGAAATCAAGCCGGTTCTTGGCTATGTCAGCGAGCTATTTTGACTCCTCGCAATGTCCAAGCTGCGGCAATTAATTTAAAAATATTGATTCATGTGTCCGGGAATAGTAGAGAATACACCTCTATAAATACAGTTATGGAAGAAGATGACGCCACACACTACCCGGTAGAATTTTTGGATTCCCTCAACACACCCGGACTTCCAGCCCACAAAATAGTTTTAAAAATCGGTGGACCAATAATTCTCCTCAGAAATTGATGTCCTCCAAACTTTGTAACGGCACGGCTCAAAGTCACAAATCTGCAGCAAAACATAATCGAAGCTGAAATACACTCGAGAGCAATGAATCCGGGTCACTTAAAGAATCCTAAAAATCTCGGAAACTAAAAATGCTAGGTTAATGCAATAAATTGTATTTACTAGACAATATAATACTCCTTAAATGAAGGTATTAAAACTTCTTAGTTATTGTAAAGTTATATCATAAAAAAATCAAATTTGAAAAAGGGCCACTTTCGAAGATGGAACTACGAAATTACAGCATTTGGTTTTGCTTTTGTTTGTAATCTGTCATTTATGTGGGTACATAAACCATGTTGATAGTGCTCTATATTCATTATTCAAGTTGAAATTATGTCGCTTACGCCTGATGAATGCACCAGAATACTTACAATGCTGGAAACCGGCCGGAGTCAGCGCGATACAGCCAGGACTGTCAGTGTGTCGCTGTCAACAGTACAAAGAGTTCTCCGACGTTACGAAGAAACTGGTTCTAACCTACGCAGACCAGGAACGGGCAGAACCAGGTGTACCACAGCACGAGAAGACCGATACTTGGTGAACACCATGCTTCGAAATCGCTTTCTCACAGGAACTGAACTCACAAATCAGTTTCGACGCCTCGGAGGAAGTAACCCAAGTGCATGGACAGTAAGACGTCGGCTTGCTGAATCTAACTTAAAACCCCTTAGACCTGCAAACGGCCCTAAACTGGAGCGTGGGCATCGTATTTCAAGACTAAGATATGCCCAGAGCCACGTAAATTGGAGTATTGAAGATTGGTCAAAAGTTATGTTCTCCGACGAATAAAAATTTACGCTCTACAAGCACGACGGAAGACACAGAGTGTATCGAAGACCAGGGGAAAGATTCAAGCAAGCATGCATCGAAGAAAAAGTAGCCTACGGTGGTGGGTCTGTACTTGTGTGGGCCGGAATTTCTTCTGAAAGTCGCACAGAGCTGGTGATCATAGAAAACGGCTCTTTAACTAGCGTAAGATATGTGGAAGAAATCCTCAATGATCACGTTGGTCCATTTATGGTCAATTTAGGTGAGGATGCTATATTTATGCATGACAATGCCCGACCTCATACAGGTAGGATTGTGAATGACTACCTTCAAGAGATGAACATTACTCGTATGGAGTGGCCAGCGCGCAGCCCGGATATCAACCCGATCGAGCATGCTTGGGTAGGACCATAACCGTCACAATTTTTTTTCGCGACTTGATTCGCATTTTTCTCTTTTTTGCATCTTTTTTGTAAAGCTGCGTATATGCTAAGCGAGCCGAACACGAGCAGAGCACAAGCGGAGCACAAATTCCCTAGACGGGAGTGCTCGGTCGAGGCTTCTAAGTTCGTCTACGCTAAGCTAATTCGTGCTCCGATCTCGTTCGGCTCGCCTAGCATAGACGCAGCTTAATAAAACTTCAGAGTATTTCGAATTTCTTCGTTAGATTAACTCATTTTGACGGACAGAAAAACAATTGAAAAATGGCGGGAAAGTGTTTTTTAATTTTTAACCGACTTCCAAAAAGGAGGAGGTTCTATGTTCGACTGTATGTATTTCTTTTTTTCATTATGTCCTATATTTATTGATATTAAAACCAGCCGGATACAAACGATACAACTAAAGAGATTTTTCTTCAATTTTATACATACAAAATACGAAAAACTTTTCGAATTTTGTATTTTCTTTTTAGTTCTATTTGTAGTCTGTTTATACAGTGTGTCCGGACATGGACTAGCGATATTCTAAATACTTAAATATTAACTATTATAAAGTACAATTACACTCTAGGCTTGGGTCCAATACACTTCCCCGCTATGTGGCAGCCTTTTGTTTTTTTTGTTGAAATATGCTCTATGCGAGTATAAAAAACATCGTAAATCTCAAAGTTTTAGTCATACTGAGATAAAAATAGGCTTATTCGAAAAACAATAATATTGTCTACCGTCTGCATTACAAAGCAATGTGTTCACAATTCCATAACTTTTGAAAAAAAAATGTGAAAGTCGAAAAAAAAAAAACAAAAAATTATGCAATTCAACCAATAATTGTTAATTACTACAAAAACAACCCCGAGAACTTTTTTATTTTTTATACTAAATCGACAGTTTTTGAGCTAAGCTATAACATAAAATTCACAACTGTATGTTTAATACTTTAAGAGTTATTGTTGTTGAACATAGCGTATGCGCAAGCGAAATAAGGCCTTTGTCGGAACCCTAAACAGGAAATCATTAAAAAAACATAACATTCATATTGAATTTTATTTAATGCTTTTCCAATATTAAATGACGATTAAAATATCTAAAGCAGTTGCTCAAAGTGGCCACCTCCAGCTTGTAGACACACTACGGCTCTCTGTGCCACCTGGGTTGATGAACGCCTAATTAAATCCAAATCGGATCTAATTTCTTCGGCCATTCCTTTATCATACCGTCGGCGTATGTGATTTCAGCTCGATGGTGCACCCGCGCATTTTTCTCGAGCAGTGAGAGAATATTTAAATAATAATCTATTGCCGTGGATCGGTCGTGGTGGTGTAGTAGCGTGGCCGCCTCGCTCACCCGATTTGACACCCTTGGATTATTTTTTGTGGGGTCATATGAAACAAAAAGTATACGCTACAGTTCCAAATACCAGGGAAGAACTCGTCGCAAAAATTATGGCAGCCGCCGAAGAAATTAGATCCGATTTGGATTTAATTAGGCGTTCATCAACACAGGTGGCACAGAGAGCCGTAGTGTGTCTACAAGCTGGAGGTGGCCACTTTGAGCAACTGCTTTAGATATTTTAATCGTCATTTAATATTGGAAAAAACATTAAATAAAATTCTATTACCTATGTTTTTTTAATGATTTCCTGTTTAGGGTTCCGACAAAGGCCTTATTTCGCTTGCGCATACGCTATGTTCAAACAACAATAACTCTTAAAGTATTAAACATACAGTTGAGAATTTTATGTTGCATTGTAGCTTAGCTCAAAAACTGTCGATCTAGTATAAAAAATAAAAAAGTTCTCGGGGTTGTTTTTGTAGTAATTAACAATTATTGGTTGAATTGCATAATTTTTTGTTTTTTTTTTCGACTTTCACATTTTTTTTCAAAAGTTATGGAATTGTGAACACATTGCTTTGTAATGCAGACGCTAGACAATATTATTGCCTTTCGAATAAGCCTATTTTTATCTCAGTATGACTAAAACTTTGAGATTTACCTACGATGGCTACGATGTTTTTTGTACTCGCATAGAGCATATTTCAACAAAAAAAAACAAAATGGCTGCCACATAGCGAGGAAGTGTATTAGACCCAAGCCTAGAGTGTAATTGTACTTTAAAATAGTTAATATTTAAGTTTTTAGAATATCGCTAGTCCATGTCCGGACACACTGTATAATGTACATAATTATATTTAATCGAGTTTTATAAATAGAATACTTATGATAAATAAACTAAAAGACTTTTTACCCGACCTATTATTATTACACAGATACCACAGGAAAAATCAACACTTTATTAACTAAAAATAAAAACCTGTTTTCATAAATTCTATTGATTGAACTTGAGTTTTGGAAACACACGTTTAATGGAACGGTATTTTCGTTCGGAAACGAGAAACAGGTTGATGGCAGTAAGACGAAAAGACATAAACGTATTCAAGTTATACTGTAAAAACAACTTGCTCGTTAATTAAGCTTTAAACACGGTGATAAAATAAACGTTAATTTTTTTTTAAAGCCTGACATTTTATTTTTATTGATTACATATTTTTGACAAGATGACGCATGAGACGCACCGAAGATGTGATGACGTAGTTTCTGAACGGGCTAATGTCAATTGGTCTACTTGCGTGTGCATACAAGTCGGTCGAGAATTTTACCAAATTAGCACAGTTTTCAGTTTTCACAATAAAATTATCAGATCAAGATACTTTGAGTGATGGCTGGGAAGCTGAATAAATTTGAAACGCCCAGCTCTGCCAGCTCCGATAGGTAAAGCGAGTGTGTTAACCTTCTGAAATGTTTATTTAAACAGCTGTCCCGTGTTATAAAAAATGCGCTGTTGAAGAATCGTTTTTCAGTGTTGGCTTAGTCATCGTGCAGTCTACGAGGTGTTTTCGCGTGTCGTGTTTTTGTGCTAAACATAATCCATCACAAGTCGTGGAAGCAACGTTGCATTATAACCTCTGCACGCATTGTGATATTTTTAGAAAATCATTTAGTTCATTGGCAGCTCGCTTCTCGCTGAATAATCGTGTCGGGGAAACACGTGGTCGGCCCTAAACGTGTCCAAACACGCCGTCTAGCGCGACGACACTCGGCAATATCAAGATATGGAGACAGGTTCATTGATCTTCCCAAACCCGTAAGATATTCTGTCAAATCGATGTTAGGACGTCTGTGTAACTAGCCGCCGGCTTCTGTGCAGTGAACACACGCATTTTATGTTATTTGTGCTTAGAACTGTGTTATTATTATGTTGCTTTTGCACTGGAGTGCTAACAGTTGATCAACAGCTTATTTCGTAGTGTTAGTACATGCACACATTACTGGTGACATTTCGAGTATGTTTGTTGACTAATCTTGACTAAACAAAAAATATAAACACTGGCATTGACCTTCATAATATGATAATCAAGTGTGGATAAGTAAAACAACATTTTACATTTATTTTATCAGAGTTTTACGCTGATAAAACTAATCTGAATGATAATATGACTGATTCTGCCTTGATTTTATAAACTTACAATAGAAAGACATGAAACACTATTTTGTTTTGCAAATTAAACTATAACTTGAATTGAATCTGAATAACCTTGATCTAAAAATTATATTATCTGTGGTTTTACGGCTGTTGTTATCTAGACAAGTTTGTGACCTTTACTAAAATTAAAACTTAAGTAGCTATTAATATTACTACATTGATTCAACCAAATATTTTTTTAAAAACATTGTCTTGAATAAACATGACCCATAAACTATAATTTTAATTAGTTTAGTTAATTAGTAAATTTAGACTTTCAGTACACAAAAGTCAAAGTCAAAGTATTTATTTCAATTAGACCATTACTGGCACTTTTGAAAGTCAAAAACAAAAAAGCTAAGCTACAGTCACAGACACAAGGCATAATAACTTGCGAAAGTACTGTAGTTGCACATTCCAAATCGTAGATCTCTATGGAGAAGAATGGGCAAGAAACTCCATGGACACTCTTTTAAATCAAACATTTATTAAATGTATGAGTATAATTTAATGTCCACATGCCATTTTTATGACAGACCAGGCGGGTATCAAATAACGTAAACACTAAATAAAACATAAAGATTGTAGAACAATAAATACAATTTAACATCCTACAAAACAAAGGTAAGTAAATCAACTAAAATAACAATGTTAATAACATATTATTAATTACATCTGTTATTGATAAAGATGTAAATATCACAGTGCAGGGAGAACCAGAGAAGGAACTTTTGCTAATTGTAGAATATTCTGTAAATTTCAGCCAGTGCTTCCTTCCAGAGCTTTTCCTTAGGGTGTTCTTAGCATTTCTACTTTATATTGGCGCAACACGTTTCTCACACGTTATTTCAGGTTTAACAATAGGTAGCTGCTCTCTTTCCTCATCAAAACTATTTTGCTGTTGAATGCAAAACTAATTTTAATTATCATATGTGACTGAAAAACAAACTGCCAATATTTATACTTAGTTTGTATTGATTATTTACAAAGATTAAAACAATAATAAGTTCGAATTGAATTAAATATTATCAAATTGATTCATAGCATGATAAAATTTGATCTATCGTTAAATGCTCGTTTTATAATAAAGATTTCTGGATAATATTATATAACTTAGTTCTGGTGGCATAGTGCCTAAATTACTCAAATTTAACACTAAATATATGCGGCCTAAGTTGTGCCACTAGCAATGAGGTTGTTTAGTTTATTATTTATTTTTTTATTTAGGGACCAGTTTTTGTCCGCGACATCACCCGTGTGAATGTTGGCCATAATACCAAGGGATAAAAAGAATCAAGTCATAAAGAAATCAGAGTTTCTTTCACATTTATTATGATGTGAGTATGGATGAATTCAATTTCATATAATGAGCAATATTGATTATACTTCCACCAAAGTGAAAATATTTAATATTGTAAGTACATTGCCATACTTATGGAAGCAATAAAATAACTTGCAAATTTGCATTACTGTTTGTTCCTGTGCTGTGTTAAAATATTAATAAACTATCTATAAATATCCACTAACAACATTGTCAGTGATAACTGTAATTGCATGGACCTTTATGAGAAAATCATATGCGTACCTTCACAATAATAACGCATACGCAGTAAATTAGCATTTCTCCAATAGTTGCAGATAATCATTTATTTATTTATTTATAACTAGCTTGTGGGATTTTCTAACATGGAGTTTGGTAACTGTCCCACGGGATCGTCTACTGGGATAAAAAGTTTTTAATATGTTATTCCAGGCTATAAACTATCTATGTGCCAAATCCATTCAGTCGTTTTTGCATGAAAAAGTAACAAACATCCATCCATCCATCCTCACAAACTTTTGCATTTATAATATTAGTAAGAAGTAAGTTATATTGATTGCCATTATGATTGAAAACCTGTCTATAAGTTATTATTATCACCATTAGAATCTATTTATCAAAAGTGACTAAAACAAATGAGATGCATTAATTACTGAACTCTTGGTTGCTGCAAACTGCAATGAAGCAAAAGTTTTTTTAGCACCGCTATGCCTTGTAAAACTATTATTGTTTTATCAAAGATAATGCAGTCATATTTTATGTCTCCATAAATCCCATTTCGACCTTCTTCTAATAGGAAGAACGGACCTTGATCTTATTTTGAATCTATTATTGAACTAAATATTCAATAGATCTGGGAATTAAATGAAACAGTATTGCCTGGTGAATCTCACATCCATAAATAAATCAGGGATTATCCAATACAACGGATTTTCTTTCTAAAACGTTTTTTGACAGTCGTTCTTTCCAATAATATTATATGCCATGGTTGATCGCTTGTTTGACCTACAAACATACCTAGTATATTTTCAAGTGTTCCAAGAAAGTAGCCATCTGATATGCTTATCTAAATACGATGATTTCTGTGTATTTATAGAAGTCATTGTTTGAAGAAAACGAAAATAATTTTATGAATGGATTTCCCTGTAAATCAAGTGAATCTTTTTGGCACTTAGCCAATTATGAGATTTTCAGTGTTTATGCGTTTTCCTCATAAAGGGTAAAGTCTCTAGCTATGTAAAAAAAATCTCACTTGTTCGACGATCGACCTAGTGAGAACAAACGATCCAAATCTCTCCACTTTTGAATGTTTTGTGTCACTTTTTGGTTCGCTAACCCTAGATTCTTTGCAAACAAGCATATCTCGAGATATAGGTACCGCTATGCAGAAGTACAAAACATTTTTAACAGAGTTCAAATAACCTTCTCTTTTGGCAGCCGATTAAAAAGGAGGTCGTGGCAAAAAAAAGAAATATAATTATTTTCACTTAGTCGCTTTATCGATAGGTTTTTGTTTAAAGTTCGTTTTTTTTTTGTATGTTTTATCTTTTATTTTTTACTTAAGTCCATTAAGCGATGTTGTATAGACAGACACACCTCTCGCTTATCAAATGTTATCGCACATAATTCCGGTAAGAGATAATACAGTTTACGTGGTCTTACCATCACTGATAACGGCTATCTGACTGATACTGATACGTACATTAGCTAGTGGGTAAATGTTTGTGTACCGTGCAATTCTGCGGTTTGTTATGAAAGTACAAGCGAATGTTGTTGAGTCTACGCCAGTCACATTATTGTTGTAGTAAGAAAAAAAATCAAATTGCCTCCCTCGTGACCTTTTCATTTTCCGGTTACTCTTACCTAAGAATGGACACACCATTTTATAATTTGACACTAATTATAAATTAATATTAAAATCATCATCTGTCTAGCCTTTTCCCAATTAAAAGCCGTCTACAAATTTGGGTCAAAACTACTCATGAAAGAAATTAGCCCATCTGGGAGCCAAAGAAAAACGTAGCATAAACATTAATCAGTCAATCCCACTGCTGGGACACAGCCTAAAACCATAAGTCTTCTTCTCTGTGAAAGGGACTGGGCTGTACTGTAAGCCACCACAGTAACCAGCACTGGCTGGTTGGTAGATGTCACATGTCTTCGATTTTTGATTCTGGGACATGCCGGTTTCCTCGCGATCTTATTCTGCACCTTTTTGGGGCAATAAAATGCCTATTGGGGTTCAAACCAACGATCTGCAAATTGATAAGTCGACGCTACCAACACTGCCACCACTGCTCTCTGAAAATTGCGTAGCATAGCACGTACAATTTTAATTGAAAACAAGAAAATACGATCACTATTGTATTGCAGCCTTATCTCTTCAATATACAATACTCAAGTTATAACAATTATCTTTTATCCTATATTTAGAAGAGTAGGTAAAAGGGGCCGATAAAAGCTAATCTGCATTGTATTGAACATATCTGTATGTCACTGAACTATTCGTAACAATCAACATTTGCATGATTTGGTTTTAGAATATCGGAATGTGTGTCTCGTTAACTTGCACGCAACGCCCGTTTTCACTCAAACTAAGCAACACCTAAACGAATGCCTAAATAAAGGGCGGAGAGGAGACGTGCAAGCTTCGATCTACAGAATTCGAATCACAGGAGATAGACGCGATGTGGATCTCAACATTTTCAACCAATGAATCCCGCACGTCTCTTCTGCTCTCTGCGTTGGTGGAAACTGGGCCTTAATAGGCATAAGTCGTATTTATTTGCACTGTAGCTGGGGTGGAATCCGCACCATATATCAGGTGAAAAGGATGTTACCTTTGGCACACCTTAGGTCTTAGGTCACGGTCAAATTGCTTAGAACTTGTTTGTTATCGATTAAATTACAGCATTAGTATACTGAGAGTCTATACTTATCTTTGTATCGACACAAAGGCTAGGACTACTCCGTACACGCCAAAAGTTGGGTAATTTTGGCACAAAAAAGTACAGGCCTTGGGTCCTAATCCTAACCAAGCCTTCGTTAAGTCCTAGCCTAAAGGCTCATACAAATAATTTGACTGTTCTTACACTTACTCCAGCACCCGTTAAGGAAGTAGCCGCACCTATCGACACGGAATCGACATGAGCCGGTCAAAAAGAGCTTTGTCCATGCAATAAAAGCAAATAGTCCGAAACGAAATTAATTACGCCTTTTTCGCTTTTATTGCATGAAAATAATTCGCTTTCAGACCGGATCAAGCCCATTCTGTGATATGTACTAATGGCGATTTCACCAACAAAAACCAAACTCTATCAGCACTCAAACCGCGTTCAAAAGATGTCAGTATCAATATTTCACAACAATTCCGACACTAATTGCTTTTGAAATTCTTCCTAAAACGTCCACCTTCTTGTCATCAAGTTCTCCATCTAAAATGCTGTCACGTTTGCAGTGATACAGAACTCGCGCTGGAGCTGAGCGAGCAAGTGTTCCTGGACGACGATGAGTACCCCACAAGGGCGCCCGCCTCCCCCACCACCGTCCCCAACGTGAGGCCTTACAGGCCTCCTTCCACAGGTAACATTGTCCTTTTATAACTCCGTGACTTTAGTAGCCGCATGTCATCATCTAAACCACTGGACCATATTTTATGAACGGATAGGTAGCCTAGTACCTGGAGAAGGCCATGGGGTACTTTTAGTCCGCGGTTGGAGTCGCGGGTTACCCTTTTGTTGATAGACTGCCCGTGGATGAGGCGAAGATGAGATCTCAAGGCGGAATTGCTACACGGATCCCTAAATAAAATTTACTGCTTCTGCTTCACTTAAATAGGCTGCATTTAAGTCGAGACATTTAAGACGAGGCGAAAAAGTTTAAATGTCA
Source organism: Eurois occulta (assembly GCA_950022335.1). Taxonomy (NCBI): domain Eukaryota; kingdom Metazoa; phylum Arthropoda; class Insecta; order Lepidoptera; family Noctuidae; genus Eurois; species Eurois occulta. The sequence goes on from OX465496.1 coordinate 1,558,171, forward strand.
CCTCAAATCGAGACACTGGTAGAATTAACTGACTCTGGGTCAGCCGGTGTCGAATTGTTTTCAAGATTCTTTATTTGCATGAAATATGGTGATTACATGGTCTTACAAATGAAAAGGTTTCTCATATTTCGCTTACTTTCTTCAGCATGCAAACTTAAAACGTACGTAATTCGAGCTTTAAATGCATCGCACGTCTGGCATTGAGTGCAACTGGACTATATTGCGTCATCGCTTAACTGCACCAACCTGAATTGAAAGAAGATAATAGCCTTACGTAAAAATAATAAAATATGTATTGACATTCCGTTTACGTCAATTATCTGAGATTGCGAAAGATGTCCTAGATTGTAAAGTGTTTTATTATGATTAGATATCGATAGTTCTTTATTCTTAGCTATCACGATGAAGTTTTGCCAGTTCATTTAATTTGAACCCGTCATCATCATCTGCCAAGTCTTTTCCAACCATGTACGGGTAGGCGTTCAGTATAATCGGATGCAGCTGAATGCACTATTTTACATGGAGCGATCTGACGTCCCCTACCTAGTTACAGGGCCCTTTAGCAAGACTGAATGTCGTAGTTTGTGGCCTTGACATGCTAGGGACCCATTTGACTGTGTAGATATAATATCTCAATCTAACATGGGAGAGAAAGACCCAAGAAAAAAATTACTGGAGTGTGTGAGGAGTGATATGAAAGAAAACTAGAGGGGTGACGGAGGGCAATGGAATAAAAAACCGTGTCTCGCCGACCCCAAGCAAAATGAGACAAGGGCGGGACGATGATCAAGAAGTTGTGAATAATTTTGGCCCAGCCCCCATTATTAATCCATTCATCGTTTGACGTTTACAACTACACATCGGATGATGCACGGACGCCAGCAGGTTAACCTACCCGAAACTGTCAGATTCTCCCAACCAACCTTGAACCTAATTCTTTCGAGATAAAGTTGAAAATCTATTAAAGAAATTTGACAGATTGTAGTAGCTTGATGTGCTGGCGTCTGTACAACAGCTGATTCACGACTCGTCTATATTTAGAGCGTTTTCTTTATGCCGTAGCGTAGATCGCGGCAACAACCTATGATGCTCGAGGGGTCAGTCGCCCGCAGAGTTCGTAGAAAGGAGAATGCTCTAGCTAAAAAAATAGATTTTGTTTTGTTTGTTTCTGCAATGTGGTTCTAAAGTCATGACCTTAGGCTAGGCACGGCTGAAAACTTTTCCTTTCAAACGATCGAGTTCAGAATTTGGGGGGTTTCTCATTCTCGACATATTTAAGATCTCCAAAAGTTGATCGTGATCATGAATTCATCTTCAAAGATGGATAATGAAGAGATAGAATTTAACATAATTATTAATGTGTGTAAAGTTTGGCATGAGTTTCTCAGAAAATAACTCGAAAAAATCTTAAGTTTTTAAATAACTGGTTTGGGTTATGTATTCAATATAATTCAACTTACACTGTCACTTACGGGATATCTTCGAAGATTTTCAATTATTGTGAGTCTACCTTAATTATTTCATTTTCAGCCTAAATAATAATTTCATTTTCAGTCTATAGGTACATATTATAATGATCTCATTTTCGATTGCAACTACTAACTGTGCGGTCCCACTGGCTAAAAATCGCATAAAACATCACAACAATCTTTGTCTCTTTTAGTTGAATAAAATCTCCATCTCAATCTCTCTTTTCGTAGTTGAAAAATCTTTGACTCATCCATCACACATCATATTTTTATGGGAACTACAGTGAAATTTCAGTGGGAGTGCATCGTTACTGCTCCGAAGATTTAAATATGACTCGATAAGGAGACCAGACGCTTAGGCTATGCCCATTATACCAGCAAGAATTCCCATTAAATACATGCAGATATGCATGTAACAATACACATGCTGTCTTATGACATCATGAACAATCTCACCTCAAATAAAACATAATAATAAGAAAGTTTATAAACATAGCACTTGTATGCAATGACTAATTAAAACAACTAAGGTCAAGCATTGTTACTTACACTTTAATTTCAATATTGAACTCTAAAAACCGTGTTATAAAGTTCAGTTTGGTTTACAACTCTTACAAGACTACTTACAGGTATATTGTTCTTTAAAACCATGTCATAAAGTTCAGTTTTGTTAGTAACTCTTACCAACTACACACAACAATATTTAACTCAATGACCCAAAGATAAGATTCAATTACGTTTGTAACTCTTACAGAGTGAACTTGATCCATGGGTTGGGCCGTAAGTCGAGTAGATGTGAACTTGATGTTCGACCACACAGCCTGCTGACCTACATGGGCTACTTGTGATAAAACATGATCCTTGTGTTTACGCTGGTGGCATTGTGCAAATAATTAAAAGGAGACTAGTTGCTGCACACGTGTTCCGGTCGGCATCATTCAGCACAGTCGGGTAACTACGTATTCAGTACATCATCCGAAATTTTCAATATGGGGGGACCACATAGAAAATTTTCGTCGGTATTTTTTTGCACGGAACCCCTTATTCTTATTCTAAAATAAAATATTAATTGGAACAAGCAGACTCACAGACAAAATTTGAAAAAATATGTTTTTTTTATATGTACCGTATTGTATATTTTCATATGAATTCAGTAAAAAGCTGTTATTTTGCTATTACAAACATAAATTCCTGTAAACATAGATAAGAATATTTTTTATGGAATTACACACGTTTGGAAGGAAGTTACCTAACCGCATACAATACATATTATCTGATCCATTCATTGTTTCATCCATATAATAATAATCTAATATATAAAATTCTCGTGTCACAGTTTTCGTTGCCATACTCCTCCGAAACGGCTTGACCGATTTTGATGAAATTTTTTGTGCTTATCCGGTATCTATGAGAATCGGCCAACATCTATTTTTCATCCCCCTAAGTGATAAGGGGGTAGGTAGGTAGGTAGGGTAGGTAAGTAGGTTAGGTAGGTAGGATAGGTAAGTAGGTTAGGTAGGTAGGATAGGTAGGATAGGTAGGTAGGTAGGTAGGGTAGGTAGGGTAGGTAGGGTAGGTAGGGTAGGTAGGTAGGGTAGGTAGGTAGGTGTGTAGATAGGGTAAGGTAGGGTAGGAAGGGTAGGTAGCTGGGGTATGGTAAAAAAAAGTGCATTGCAACGCATGCTGGGCACAGCTAGTAATAATATAATAAAGCATTTATTTCACAAAAACATAGCACTTTGCACTGTTTACATTGTTTGAGAATAATATTTAAGTACATTATGATGCAGTAGTAGACTCTATTTTTTAAATTAGGACTAGCCTGTATCTTAAAAGATAGGGTTCAGCCAAGTGGATTCTATTAATATTCACAACCAGAAACAAGTGCGGACAGTGTCAATGATTTGTACTAACAGCAGATATAACACACTTTCAAAGATATTGCTGAGGGAAAAACATTCAGCTATGTTTCACAACGTTTAGAATTGTCAAGTACTTATATCTAAATACCATATCATAGCATATCTAAAGTAATGTCATTGAAATCTCACTTATGTGTTATTGTGTTAAATACCACAATTAGCAAACTTTATCTAAGTGATAGAACATGATATACACTTATGAACGGGGATTTCCTAACTGTGCATGCGCACTAGAGAAACATGTCTTCTGATAGAGGTAAACATTTCTACTAAGAGAAGAGAGAAATAGAGATTTCAACAAGTTTTTTTGCACGTTTCTCCAGTGCGAACGTACAGTATGGGTGTAGTCAAACCGGGCGGACTAGATCCGGACCGGACTGCTGACACCGAGCTTTGACAGATCATCATCTGCCTAGCCTTTTTCCAACTATGTTGGGGTCGGCTTCCAGTCTAACCGGTTGTAGCTGAATACCAGTATTTTACATGGAGCGACTGCCTATCTGACCTCCACAACCCAGTTAGTACTACTGGGTAATACGATAGACCTTGGTAAGACTGGTTGTCAGACCTTCGGGCCAGCCGCTGGCTACCTGTTACGACTGACAGATAATGTACAAAAATACCTGCCACAGCATAGTCCGGTGTCCACAGCCAGTCCGCCAGGTTTGAGCAGTCCCTAGTCTTCGTATAAAAAACCTACGACAAAAGCAAAGTATAGAACAACGAAAGAAGGTTTCCGATCGGCTGCACCTAATTAAGACATGACACTAATTGACTCTGAGCCCATTATGATTTACTATGAATAGCGAGGCAACTTTATTAGCCTTTACTGAATATGGTAAATGAAAGACATGGCCATGTGCATTGCTTATTATATTTATTATTCACAAGCCGTGTAAGTGCCCGATGTTTTTTCTTCGGCTAAAATGTCGAACTTACATACAAACTTTCATCCACTGTTTAACCCCTTTCACCAACCGAAAAAATCCTCGCGCACTTTTTTGATGTCGCTGAATAAAGTACTGTATCGTATAGCTTTTAAGTTGAAAATTTGACGCAGACAAAGTGTCTTCTCGCGCGTGCTCGAGGATGCAAGACTACATGGCTAATATTGTACTTACCTGAGTTTAGTCACATGAAAAAAAAAAACCGGCCAAGTGCGAGTCGGACTCGCGCACGGAGGGTTCCGTACCATTATCTATAAAAACGGCAAAAAAATCATATCTGTTGTATGGGAGCCCCCCTTAATATTTTTTTTTTAATTTTTAGTATTTGTTGTTATAGCGGCAATAGTAATACATCATTTGTAAAAATTTCAGCTTTCTAGCTATCACGGTTTATGAGATACAGCCTGGAGACAGACAGACAGCGAAGTCTTAATAATAGGGTCCCGTTTTACTCTTTGGGTACGGAACCCTAAAAAGGGATGGATTTTCTAAATTCTTTTAATTATTATCAGTTAATCACTGTCGTTATAAGGACCTCTAGTGCAAAATGTTACTATTCTTGCTACTAGACCCAGCGGTTCAGGCTAAGCCTGTGCGATGTTTGGCAGTGAGAATTGAATGCTTTTATTACATAAAAAAGATTATAAATATTTGAATTTGAATGACGTAATTGATGCCAAGTTAAAACGTTTAGAAAGATGACAGTTTGCAAGATAAGCATAATCATCTTTTGATATTTGGTATATTGGTCTGGCAATAGAATTCATCGACATGTTGTTTCAAAACATTACAAACGGAACATTCATTTCAAATTCTAACTATGCCAACTAACATGACAGAGCGCGCTCTTCATATTTTTTAAGAACTTGGTAATCCTGTACTCACCTATATGTTAAACAAATGAGTATGTGACGTATGACTTAAACCACTAGTTAATATCAGCAATTCGCAATCGCAATTCTGTACCATTATAAATCCGTTTCGCTACTCGCTAGCTCGTGAGGTACCTGCCTCTTATTTTACGTTTCGGTAAACAAGCGCCCCGTGTTAAGAGTCCAATGGTTTTCATTCACGTTTTCTTGCATGGAGCTGGGCACACGTGACTTTTACACCATCCTTTAAGCGCAGGTCACAACTTATTTACAGAAAACTTTGTCGAAGCAAAACACAGATTTATATTCTTCGATTCGCCTTCAAGGGTTCGGATAAATTGCGTACTCGGCTCGAGAAACCGAACTCTAGGCAGATAATTGGCTTACTTGAAGTATCTGTCAGTGGCGTGTCTGCAGCAGTTCCCCAATCTGTCCGTACAGGTCGCGGAGTGACCGAACCCTCACCGTGCCAAAAAATGATCATGTTTTGTTGACGATGACATTTTAATTGACTTGTCTCGCTCGCTGACACTGAAAATTGTATTAATTGTTCTATGTAAGATTGTGTGAGCAAGAGCAAAAAGTGGTCGGTGGTCCGCACGACCTAAGGACGGTGAGGCACATCGTACGATTTAAATATTTGTGATAAAGGAAAATATGTGTGGTTGTAGGTGACATAGTTCAGTTGTTGGTTGCGTATACAAGTTGACGTTCCATAGTTCTCCGTTCTACTTTTATGCGAGCGATTGATGTTGATACTTGATCGCATTCCGATTCGAGGATTTTGGTTCGGTCTTACCGTCTCAGTGCAGAATGTACAGGCGATACGCACAAAGGCCTATGTTTTGCGTAAACGAAAAAAACCAAAATGCGTAGTTTCTTGCTTTTTAGTAATAGTGTAAGATGCGGGCTTATGTGTAAAGTGAAAATAATCATGGATAAAGATGAAGTAAGAAATTAGCACATTAAGGCTGTGTTTCCACCAGAGATCAGCGAGGATGCGTATCGAGGGATGTGTGTGGAACTAACCAATAATATCGCTTCTTTTTCACAGCTTGGGCTATTCTAGCTATGTGATTGGTTAGTTCCACACACTTCGCTCGCTATGCATCCTCGCTCATCTCTGGTGAAAACACAGCCTTAAAGAGGTTTGTGAAACAGGTGCCTGTTACGGAAAAGTTCAAAAGAAAATCGTCTGTCTTTTTTATCGGCATGTGCTGAGGAGGGATGATAAAATGCATGTAACTAATAGAACCATTGGTTTGTGTGAGGAATTTTATGACAAAAAAAGGAGTAAATAATAGCATGACGTGCGTGACGGTTGACATGAGAGAATTGAAGAAAGAACCGTGGTGCGCTGACCTACAGCGCTGACCTCGAGTTATATAGAACAAAGGCAGAAAAATGATGATGGTCCTGGTGCACGAAAACTCCTATACTAAAACTAAATTTTGTGCTAGAAAAAGAAGTAGCCTGCCTAGTTGGTCTAGTAGTCGCAAGAAGAAAGAAAAAATATTTATTTGTCGCAGGGACATGACGTGCATACAAAAAAAAATAACAATAATCATAAGGCGCATTAACTCAGCATGATGCTGTGCTATGGAGGGCCCACAGCACAGCGCTGGTTTTCAGTGGTCACCCGTGAGAAAAAAAAACGCAAGCACGACAGCTGAGCACGAGGTCCTGGGTTCGATACCCGGGCAAAGTGTTATTCGGTTTTCCCATCAGGAATGCTCTATCTACCGAAGATGTGTCGTCCATCGCCCTTATATCCGTGTAGCGCTTAACGATAACAGTTTCTTGTTATCTTAATATTGTTTTGATAAAACAGTGTTTGTTTGAAACTTGATTGTAATCGATACTGTGAATAAAACGATAAGTGATCAATGAAATGTTATTGTTTCTTACGATACAATGAGAAGTATGATAATTATCGATCCGGCAAATCGGGGGGAGGGCAAATCAAATTGCTACAGCAAGGTACCATGCAGGCACCAGGAATCACTAAATACATTTAAAACATCATGCTATATCTTCCAACAATTGATAGAAACACAACGATGATTAAATTCGTTCAATGTAAAATGTGGGCATTTTTTTTAAATCTATGTGTATTTCAAGTCCAAAATAAAATCCAGTAACGAATTGTCACTTACCAGTAAAAAATATCCATTATAATTATATCTCAAGAACGCACTAAAATGCTAATATAATATTAATTTAGTTAAACTACTGTTCATTTAGCTAAGAGTCCAAACAAGTTGTTAACACTGTACATACAATCGTATCGCTTCCAGACATTGAAGGGGGAATCTACTTTTGTATGAGGAAAATAGTGTTACATAGGAACAGTACATAGGAACCGCGTTCACGGTGACACGTACTAAATCACACAATAAAAAATTAAGGTACATAAAATACTGAGTCTAAAAATAAATTAAATTACAACTTAAAATTTATACAATTTTTGCTATAGAATCAGAAGACTCGTTGTTTCTGCCGTTCAAAAACAAGCAACGTCTCTTTCTAATTTGATGTGCTCACAAATTTTATACTTAATGTTATTTTATATTTATGTAAAATTATACAGATTTTTCACCCTCCTGTAAAGCTGCTATTTTTAACTTACGTTGTGTTAGAACTTTAGCAACGATTTGGTCAAAGACATAAAAAATAATACAGAGAGGCCAACAGAAGAATTGTCATAGAAACAAAATGTGATCCTGTCTCGTGACGCCTAAGCAACATGACAATATAATTGCCTAGTTTGACACGTAACACTTGTACCGACCACCCAGTTAGCTCTTGCAAATACATTACGACTTCGCGGTCCCTCGACTACCATACGTATAATTATATATATATGTTTGCATTTGGTACAACCTTCACACATAATTCAGTTGATGAAGCGAATTCAATTGACCGACCATAACAATAACCTCGGCAACTGATTAAAATAATTAGTAGTTCTTTGACTGAAGACAGAAAGGCACGGTGTGAAGTGTTCTTGGCTGAATTTTGTGTAACATGTGGTGGCTTGTGAAATAAATAAGGTAGACTGTGTGTTTCAGGAAAAGTATATATATTTGTATGTGTGAAATGTTGTAACTTGCTGAAAACCATGTGGTTTGAACAAAAGAATGTGTCCTTATAATTTTAGGAAAAACTAAAGTTGTGACCTTGTTACAAATATGTGTTAATCCAACGTCTTCCCGGATACGAGATTTTAGCAATTTTTTTTACTGAAACTTAAGTTTTGCAAGAAGTACTGTAACCCACACGTCATCAGTGAAACTCCATAATACGAGTACACTAGGCTAGCTCAATATTACGAGCTTCCAATTTGACTCGGGCAGGAAGAAACAGTGTTATTCACGAAGTTAGGTGTAAGTGAGACCTTGCTGGACGATTATGTACCTAATAGAGTACATTGGCTCTTATTTCTGTGTATGCAGTCTGAATCCTATGTGCTTTTGGTGGACCGAGGATCGTATGAAAATAATTGTGTTTCGTCTGTCTTACAGCGAGCTTCTTGTTTAAACATTATTTTTATGGGAAGTTATGTTCAGTGTTTTTTTTAAGTTCAAGTCGTTTTTACTGCGTGCGGCTTTTGGTGATACGATAGGGCATTGTTTGTAGATGTGTGCGATTTTCCTGGGCAGCCAATATTAAGTGTGTAAAACATTGTAAGTTCAGTTGTAATTTTTTAATACGTGACACCTAAATAAAAGCCTAATTATGATTGTACTGCTGGAATTTTCAACCATCGGCGTTGAAGATCCAACCGCGCCTTTATTTCGGTATTGTCTAGTATTACTGAAACCATGCATTAATGTAGTGTCTACTAAGTTGCGACTAGTTTTAGTTTAGTGATTTGTTAGTTAAATGTGTGCAGCATTAGTCGTGCCGAGTTATAAATATCGATAGTACAAATATGGGTTATAAACATAAAAATATTTGGTTTTCAAATTCAAATACTTTATTTCGAACAACCAAGTCCATATGGGTTAGAAATGCTTAATAACTATGTTAGTATATAGTAATAATTTTATAGCCGTCATAGATACATTTAAAAAAAAAAAAAAAAAATTACAATTGTTTACATAAATGTCTACACTTAATTGGTATAGTCTGCTCCCTAATGATCCCTTTTAATTCAATTTAATTTATTCTAATTTAATTCAATTCAATATATTATATTTTATTTTAATTAAATTTAATCTAATTTAATGTAATCTAATTTAATTTAATTTAATTTAATCTAATGTCATTCAATACAATTTGATTCAATCTAATTCAATTCAATTTAACTCAATTCAATTTAATTTAATCCAATTCAATTCAATTTAATCCAATTTATTTGTATTTGCCGCCCTCTGTTTTGGTGTGGCATTGGGTGCAATTGAACCACATCAACATCTTCACGTGCTGTAATGTAATTCAACGAGTCACGTCACAACATACCATTAAATACTGAGACTGATGTGCTGACACGCTAACGCTAAATAGCTTAAATAGCTGCGTCATGGCAAATTTATCTGTTAACTGTTTGTTAGCTACGATAACAATGATGGAACTAAAGATACGACAGTTTTCTTTGTCATCATCATCTATGCGTAGCCTTTTTAGAACTATTTTGGGCTCGGTGACAGTAACATATCCACTGTTTTGACAGCTTTCTTTGAATGCAAGAAATTTCATTGAACTTTCGGATACCTCGTACGTTTTGACGCTTCAGCGTTTATTATCCACCCCGTGAATCCGTTCGTGCAGCTTTGCACTTGTGCAATTGAAATCAAGTTTATTATTCAATGTCATCAAAAATCCTCTACTCTCAATCATTACGTTCTCGAGCATTAGAAGTAGTTCGTCATCATCAATTCAGCCGGAATACATAAACTGCTAGACACAAACCTCCCTTGCTCCTGCCTTATGTACACACAAAATACTTAAAGAAGACTTGAAGACTTAAAGGTCACATATTGTCTTTCTATCCACAAATTGAATACTCATCTAGAATTAAAACGCAACTTTTCTTCTCCAGGCTCAAACATCCTAAAATCGCCGCGAGCGCGTCGTGTGCGCACCACATCAATGTCGCAGCCTAACAAACGAACCACAGCGGAGAGCATACTGCATGCGGACAGAAGAACCATATACACAGCCGGCAGGCCTCCTTGGTACAACTGCACCGGAGGGCAGGAGGTCGAGCCCTTCCTTATTGGTGAGTCTTACTATACATATATATCCAATTTCCCCCATATCGTGGTCCAGTTCTGACTATATACCTATGCCGTGTTGGAAGTCAAAGCCATTTATATAAAAAAAGCCATTATAATTTCTTACGAAGGAAAAACTAATGAATTCTAATTGTGGTTTTTGCAAGCCTCATCAAGACGCTCTGCTACGATGAGTCTTACAAAAACAATTGTCGGCTCCTGCCAGTGTCTGGAAGCTAACTCAATTGAACTATTCACATTTAATTTGATTGGCTGCTGAATTTTGGACAGTCAATCAAAAATATCTAGCGCGGGTTTAAACAGCAGATTCAGTGTTCAGAAATGAAATCACAATATTAAAAACTAAGACATAGGCTCGTTTAAGAAGAGTAGAAAAACAGCCACATACTGTAAAATATAAGCGTTTCAACTATAAATGACATTGCACAATACATTTTTTTGGTGCCAATTATGTTGAAGAGAAAAAAAAAATACATTATAAGTAACTCCTTGTGCACTAAAGTGTGTCGGCCAAGTTCAACAACTCATTTCCTTGTGTTGAACGGTTAACGACAGTAGGTACACAGTATTTATAACAGTGTATTTTATTCAAAGGTATATGTGGCGCCAGCGCTTCGGGTAAGACGACCGTGGCCGCCAAAATCATAGAATCTCTCAACATACCATGGGTCACCATTGTCAGTATGGACTCGTTCTACAAAGTGAGTTTATTTATTTATGTAGTAGTTGTTGTTTAGAAATACTTATTTTATAGAATGTTATATTATGTAGAGGTGTTCAAGCACCTATCAATTAAATACTGAATTGGTGACCCTTTCACTATGAAAATGCTTGTTTCTTACAATAAACCGCGCCATGTATTTTACATTATTTTATATACTTATAGTATTGTTTAATGTTTTGCTTTGCCTTCTGGGAATTTCAAACAACATAAGCTGTGTCCAATACACATTAGAGATGAAAAATATTTCAGAAAACTTCACGTTGATGAAATTCATTATGAATGGTAGAATGGCCGATAACAGCATTCATTATGGTCTTGGTGTGCAGTTAATAGCTACACCTATAATAGAAAAATTAAAATCACATTTTAAATCGGACATATTATAATTAATATTTAATTATAATTCTCTAATTTAAAATCATTTTTTTTTGCAGTCCCGATTTTAAGTGTTAATCATTTTTTATTCCTAAATTTTTGACTAAGTCAATCCCACCATTCCCACCTATGCTAAAGATGTATGTAAAGACCAATAAAACCAACCTAACAGCACACATTGAAACCTAGGTACTAAACGAGAAACAGCACCAAGCGGCAACCCGCAACGAATACAACTTCGATCACCCGGACGCGTTCGACATCGAGCTCCTCATCTCGGTGCTCCAGCGCCTGCGCGAGGGCAAGAAGGTGGAGGTGCCCATCTACAACTACGTGACGCACTCGCGGGAGAACAGGACTGTGAGTATGTGTGACTTGTAGCTTAGACATCGACTGCCTAGCCTTGCCCCACTAGATGGACGGACCAAATTCGCTCAACGCTGGACTCTAAACTCCACGACGGGCTTCACAATGTCAAGGATAGGCACAGATGGCGAAGCATCGTCAAGCAGAAGATCGCTTCACGTCGACGGAATCACGAGCCTCAGTAACAAGGAACACGACGCGAGGAGGAGTCTTTCCCCAATTTTTTATGTATTTGGGGTCGGCTTCAAGTCTAACCGGATGCAGCTGTATTTTACATGTAGCGACTGCCTATCTGACCTCCACAAGCCAGTTACTAGGTAATACGATACCCCTTGGTAAGACTGGTGGTCAGACTTTTGAGTTTTTGACTAAACAAGTGCTGGAAATATTTGGAAAATACATTAGTGATCGGCGTAATTGGGAAACAATGCAGCAGATACTGACTGGCCCTAAAAGCAGTATTTGAGTCCCCTTTTCTATGTTTACCAAAAAGATTTTGATAAATCGCAGTTTTCAGTTCAATGAGGAAATGCGACCATGAAACATTTGTGGTATGATTAGGTGAAGAGCACACAATCTGGCCTAAAGAAGTAGAATTCCTATTAAACCCTCTGACCCAAAAAAAATCGACCATGTTTGTTTCACAGTCTTCCTTGTCCACAGAAAACGATGTACGGCGCAAACGTGATCATCTTCGAGGGTATCCTGGCGTTCTACAACGCAGAGGTCACCAAGATGCTGGACATGAAGGTGTTCGTGGACACTGACGCGGACATAAGACTGGCTAGGAGATTGAGGAGGTGAACTTGACTTGTTTATTGATAGACTTTATCCATACGGATACCAATATTATAAATGCGAATGTCTCTCTGAACTCTGTCTATTAACGTTTCACGGCTATATAAAATCGGTAACATTTGGCACACATTTAGGTAAAAAAAGACCATGCCTTGAGTTAGGGCATAGAAGATGATAGAATACTTTATTCTGCCAGGACGTTCCTTAGGTATAATTTGCAATCGTAACATTCGTAACGCGGGAAAAAGCTAGTCATTAAGAAATTAGTAGTTTTAAAACCCTGTTTTTCTTGACAAATAACTATTTATTTTTCGCAACTAACGCTTAACTTAACTAACAAAAACAATATTGTATTTTGTGATTCAGTCACTAGGAATATGGAAGAAATTAGCCATGTTTATTTTACTATCACACTGAACTCATATTATTTAATTATCCTTGTGTTTTATTGCAATTATAATTAATTACTGGCATGTTGGCTGTTTGCCAAGGATAGTAAGCATTAACGGTATGCTTTATCGAGGCAGGTGTCGCCAACAAATAATTGATTGCACCAAAACTTAATTGTTTTTTTTTTTACTAGTTTGTAAAACCGTTATTTTGTAAACGACAGTAATATCTATAAATATTTAACAATTCGCTGGACCTATCATGTTACGATTTCTTTAGGCCCGGTTGCACCTCAAACCACTAGCTAGATGAAATTAAAACATCGTTCTGTTTCTTTTAATCGTTTGAAGGTAACAGAAACAGCACGTTTTAAATACGTTTGGCACTACAAGCATTTGCCATTTAATGATATTTGGTGCAAGCGAGTTTAGAATCTGTAGTTCACCTTGAGCACGTCCTAGCTTGATTATGTCGTCTCTTTACGAGACGTGAACCGTACCGTGCGGTTTTCACCAACAATAGGCGGGTATTATTTAAGTACGTTTCCCAATTGCATTGAACATTATAATAACCTTACCGAACTGCCTCGTTGGTCTAGTGGTAGCAAGCGCGACTGCTGAGCATGAGGTCCTGGGTTCGATTCCCAGGTCGGGCAGAGTTATTCGGTTTTTCCATCAGGGATTTCTCAGTATCAGCCACGGATTCTGGATTTATGCCCGATTGACGGCAATCCTCGGCAAAGGGAGGCTTCCCTTTTACATGGGACTGAAACTTAACTGGCGAACGTGGGTGTACTATTAGGTACACCTTCCTCTGCCTAACCCTCCGTAGACTACAGGCGTGTTGTTATGTATGTATGTATAATAACCTTCTTTCCCCATCCTTAGAGACATAGTCCAACGCGGTCGCGACTTGGAAGGCGTGCTGAAGCAGTACATGACCCACGTGAAGCCTGCCTACCAGAGCTACATCGCGCCCTGCATGGCGCACGCCGACATCATCGTGCCGCGCGGAGGGGAGAACAAAGTGGCCATACACCTCATCGTGCAACACGTGCACAAACAACTGCAGCTGGTGAGTTACTGCAACACGACACTGTAACAGTTGCAGGTGTAACAACTTGAAACGAATAACCAAAGCAGCCACAGTTTCTGTTCAAGATTTCGGTAGATCGATCGATTGTGAAGTGTTCAAATGTGGCCTGACTATGCTGAATCTGGCCGATCCGGACGTGTATGTACCACATCTGAGAATCGATGTGTAACTGAAGTTTATACACATACAGAACCCCTTACTTTATGACGCAACTCAAATTTTGTTCCAGCGCGGTTTCAAAGTGCGTGAAAAGCTAGCGATCGCGCACATCGGACAGCCCGTGCCAGACTCACTCTTCGTACTAAAGGAAACTCCTCAGGTATGTCAATCGAAGGATTGCATGACTTTTTTTTACTTTTTATTAAAACTTTGTGTACATAATGTACATTTTTTATGACTTTTTATTTTGAAGAATATGATAGACATAGAAATCAATCGCTCGAGAAAGATTTTGTAAAGAAAAACTTCAATGCAATATTTATTTCTGAAATAAAGTTACCCGACAAAGGACTCAGCTGAACATCGAAACTTTATAGTTCCACAATCCGTTCAATGTCCCATATGACATTTTTAATTTCCTTTGTCGATTAATGTAATTAAGTTTCCCTCTAGAAGAGTCATCGCTTTAACTAGGCAAAACAATTGAATGTGAACTTGTACCAAAAACTCACAATAAAATTGTGAACGATATTTATCATTAAACTTATACTGTCACTTACGGACGTCGAAATATCGGGAGCTCAAAATCATGAACAATCACGGAAGATATCCCGTAGGTGTATATAGGTAAGTTTTTTTACCGTGAAATCTTAAAACAGTGTTTGCTATTTATCACTGTCGCTAAAGACGCATCTAACGCGTATCATAATACAGGACCTGTATTATGTATTATGATCATCATCTACCTAGCCTTTACCCAACTATGTTGGGCGACCCACACACGCGAGAGTCTTACTGGATGCAGCTGAATACCAGTATTTTACATGGAGCGACTGACCTCCACAACCCAGTTAGTACTGCGTAATACGAAAACCCTTGGTAAGACTGGTTGTCAGACTTTCGGGCCACTGACTACCTGTAACGACTGTCAAAGATCTTCAAATGACAGCCAACCTAGGCAACGGCGGCTTAACCTGAAGATTGACCCGAGCGGCTGTTACTACACTTCTCATCAAAAAAATCGAAACACTTTCGTTTTTATTGTTTTTGTCCTAATTTTTTACAAAAGAGAATTAATTCCATGAAAAAAAAAACATTATTGTGTAGCTGGCAGTTTGGTCATTACAGTAAGAAGAAAAAAATCAAAATTCGAAATTAGAATTTCATTTGTTTATCCTATAAATGAAATTAATCACTGTTTTGAGACAAATGTGTATTTAGGGTTGGAGTACGTTTCTCGTTTAAAAACTAAAAATTAGCGCTTGTCTTTAAACTTTTTGTTTCTTATTTCATTTACTGTGACTTTGGGACGTCTGAAAAAACTTTTTTTTCTAAAACATATGGATACTTCGCCCGCAGAAGCCGCCCAAGTGGTGGCATTGCTGGATTCTGGACTTAGTCAGCGTGTTGTGGCTGCAAGATTGCATCTAAGCTTATCATCTGTTCATAGAGTCTACAAACGCTATCGGGAGACTGGTTCGTTCACGCGCCGTTCAGGATCTGGCAGGAATCGGGTCACTTCTGAGCGAGATGATCGATTTATTGTAACAACTTCTTTACGAAATCGACGCCTTAACGCTTTTCAACTGCAGCAGCAGCTTCGCGTTGTACGAAGAGTAGCTGTAAGTGACTCTACAATAAGAAGAAGGTTGAAGGAACGCGGATTGGCACCGCATAAGCCAGCGAATGGGCCGAAATTAACTGCAGACCATCGAAGAGCGCGCCTTAACTTTGCACGCGAGCACCTAACTTGGTCATACCTTCAGTGGAGCAAATTACTGTTTTCTGATGAGTGTAAAATTATGCTGTATGGTAACGACGGAAGGAACAAGGTCTACAGAAGAGATGGAGAACGCTTTGCACAATGCTGCATTGAAGAAAAGGTCAGCTATGGTGGCGGTTCGTGGACGGTTTGGGGAGGAATCAGCGCCGACGGTAAGACAGAACTTGCCTTTGTGTCTGGGCCACGGCTGCCTGCACTAAACTCTCATCGGTACATCGAACAGTGTCTTGAACCTCATGTGATGCCCTATGCACATTTTATTGGCAACGACTTCATATTCATGCACGACAATGCTAGAGCTCACACCGCGGGCGTCGTACGAGATTATCTTACCGAAGTCGGTATCTCCATTATGGTATGGCCAGCAAGAAGCCCGGACATGAATCCCATTGAACATCTATGGGATGAATTAAAGAGACGAATTCGAGCAAGAGATCCAGCCCCAGAAACACTTAGCCAGCTGCAAAATGCAATCCAAGAGGAATGGGATAATATACCACAACATGTGATCGTGACTCTCATCCGATCGATGAAGAACCGTATGGAAGCAGTAATAAGAGCTCGCGGAGGGAATACAAGTTATTAAATAAACGTTTCTTACATTTTTTTTTTCATTTACGCGTGTTGTTTTACCCATTTCCTTCATATTCCATACAGGGTAAAAATTACTCATTATACAAAATACGAAACCTATGAAGACTTAATTTGAATTTAGAACAATAACATTAGGATTTAAAAACCTCATACTACTCACTATTAAATGACATTTTACATTTATTCCTAAATATACACATTTTTCTGATAATCCTTATCAAATCATAAACTGCGAGGTGTTTCGATTTTTTTGATGAGAAGTGTATTTAGGCACGAGCTCTTCCGACCTTTGTATTATGATACGCGTGCCAATTGTTTTGCCTGCTTAAGACGATACTCTAATACACATGACAACCGGATACACGTCATGCAGACTATTGCAGACACTCGCGTGACCTGAAACGGTCACATGATCACATATTTGACGATCGATTGTGTCTGCTTCGCGGTTAGTAATTAACTGTGAAGCAGACACACGTGAATTCAAAATCTTTGATAACCACATTCCATTGCCAAAGTACCAATCAATTATTTCAGTAAAAAAACTAATGTTGAATTGTTCCAATATAGGTGAAGGCTCCCTCACCACGAGCGTCTATTTGTAACTGAATGGTTAAAATCGAATCTTGGATTGTTTCTTTACAGACGATTGCTTCGCCGAGGGAGCGCCTCAAAACATAAAATTTTACATATTTTCAAAACTGACGTTGTTCTCAACAAGACGGAAATATCATTGTTCTGTCATGCCGCCATTAAAGAAAAATATTATAACAGTCAACATACCTTTCAGGTGCAAGGTCTCCACACGTTCATCCGAAATAAGGACACTCCCCGGGACGAGTTCATCTTCTACTCCAAGAGACTGATGCGGCTGGTCATAGAGTTCGCGCTATCTCTGTTGCCTTACTCCGACCACATCGTGGACACGCCACAAGGATTCAGTTACAAAGGTGAACACGTAAATCAACCATAACGATAGAGATATTATATAAAATAATTATTTAAATATAAAAAAATAATTTATGCATATTGTGGAGAAAAAAAAAAAAAAAAAAAGTTGATTGATTGATTATGGAGCATAAGTGTGTGCGCCAGCGCAGTGGGACACTCCCTCACTCTCACAAACCGATCTGATCTGATGAGACGGCACTAAAACTCAATCAGAAAAGAATCAGAAGTGCATCGAGAGCCTGGATCATAAAATTCGCTTATTGCAGATTTTAGTTAACAATGATGTTCGTAAATAAGTTCAAACAAATTAAAAACTAAAATTTGGTTGAAGCTGATCTTTTTTGTTTTGAGAGAAATATTTTACTTGAAAAATTTATCTATACAATATGTTAAAGAAACCGGTCCGATTCGTGAGGGTATAGATAAAGATTGGATTAATATGTAATTTTTTTTGGATTGCTAGTAAAAAGAAAAATACCTGACAAAAATTAAATAAAATGTACTAAAATGAGGAATACTCCGGACGCTTTTCGTGTAGTGACGTCATAAACAAACGACTGACGATCGAACATACTAATACCGAAGATGGTGTTGTCACGTATTAAACGTTTATTAGATTTTAGGGAAATTGTGGTCATTTGGGCACAAAATCATGCATTTTAAAATTAATTTTTTTGTAATGTCTTTGGTATGCCATGTCATGCTACGCGTGCAGAACGGACAGGGGTTTTTTTTAACACATTCTATATTTATTTATATTGAAAAATAATCCTTTATATCTGTTGATTTAAGGTCGTAAATGCGACGTGGAGAAGATCTGCGGCGTGTCTATCTTGCGAGCGGGCGAGACCATGGAGCAAGCCGTGTGCGACATCTGTAAGGACATCCGCATCGGCAAGATACTCATACAGACCAACCAGCAGACTGACGAACCTGAGGTAAGGAAATAAAGATATTCTTACGTCGATATTAGTGCTGCCTATGATCAGCTGTTCATTTATTGATTTGATGCCGATACCCATCCAGTCTGGTAAGTTTAGCTAGTCAAATAAGCTCCTGTCATTATGATAGACTAGCGCTGCGCGTAAACATAGTTGGAAAAAAGCTAGGCAGATAATAATGGTACACTAGCAATTAAAAAATGTTTCTTAGTCCTCTCTATTATGTAAGCTCGTCGTGTTGTTCATCCAACACATCGCTACCTCGCGGCGCTGTTAGTGGAAGAGCCGAAGTCAATTTGACTGCATAATTTGGGATTTAACTCCATATCCACACCACATCCTGCCTTTCCGTAGAGGTAGCACTACATTTAATGTACATTTTTGTAACCAACAGTCTCCTTATCAGAAAACAGTATTTTCCAATATTTGATTAGATCCATGTGCTCTGTCCTGGCAGCTGTACTACCTGCGGCTCCCGAAGGACATCAAGGACTACCGCGTGATCCTGATGGACGCGACAGTCGCGACGGGCGCGGCCGCCATCATGGCCATCCGCGTGCTGCTGGACCACGACGTGCCCGAGGACAACATCTCGCTCGTGTCGCTGCTCATGGCCGAGATCGGCGTGCACTCCATCGCCTATGCTTTCCCGCAGGTATGACAGATAACTCAGGTCTTTCACTAGGTCAGCATAGTTGACTTTAAGCGATTCATAGTTATTTTACGTCACTGTCAAAATGAGTAGTCTTATTTTTGTTACAAGAAGTAAAATAGCAGTAAAAGGACAATATTTCGTTACCGCAAACTTGTAATAAGGCACATGAGGCAGACTCATTCTGTGCGGATGACAGTCGGTGCTCGACAAAGCCGAACTATTTCTCTTTTAAAACCGCGTAACTTTCAGTTATACGACTCTTTGAAAGCAGTTTCATTTTTATTTCAATAGCGTTATTTGACTATGATATGCAATTAAGCCTACTCCTTCGGGGTAAACAGACAGTTTTATTTTTTACACCACGATGACACCAAAAACCAGAAAATACAGTCAATCTTATATGATGGTGTTACAACAACAATAAAACAACCTCATGGTCTTCCATTTCTCTCTTTAAAGCTACACCAGGCATTAGGCAACCTTTTATTCATATAATCCTTCATCAACAGGTAAAAATAGTAACGTCTGCATTGGACCCAGAGATCAACGAGAAGTTCTACGTGCTGCCGGGTATCGGCAACTTCGGCGACCGCTACTTCGGGACCGAACCCGCCGACGACGAGTGAGACCGGGACATAGCGACTGTGTGCACTACGCTGTGTCTTCGTACTAGGCGTATGTGGGGCGTAGCCGCTTATACGGTGCGTAGATGCTACGTAAATGCTGCGTAGCGTCACGTAGATGTCGCGTAAATGCAGCTTAGCGTAACGTTGTAAGTAACTGTACATCAATTTGGATGAAGGTATACGTTTTTTTTATGTTATCTTATATACTTTGACGCAGCGTTTACGTCGCGTTTGCGAAGCGTATACGCTGATCAATGCCTTGCGATGGCACCCTAAGAGTTAATCGTCTGCGTTGATGGTATAAAATTAATACCTGCCGTATTGCGAAGATTTTTTAACTTTCGAGTCTGCAGTGCCAAATTATGTTTGGGGCTATCGTGTAAAGAAATATAAGTTATTTATTTTCTAATATTGACGAATATTTCTATGATTTATAGTTATACGATCTGACGTGGTCGAGTAGACCACTCTATTTTTGTTTCGTAAAATCTGACGTATTCAGATTGCTGTAAAATCGTCTCCATCATTAATTTATGCCACAAAAGACTCACATTTGCCCCACAAAGAAAATAATCCACTTTAGTAAAATTATATTTATGTAGAAGTCTTAAAGCCACGTTAAAGACGATTAACATCTCAGGTATAAGGGGCTTCTTAAACTTGCGAAATTCGTGTAGAGAACACGTAACAATTTGTATAAAAATAAAATAAAATTCGGCAAAAATAATACACGGAGTAGTAAAGAAATGGAGACCTACGTATAGTACGTATGGTATAGATGTTTAATGGAAATGTCTTCCACTTCGGGAGTCACCACACTCTGCGATGCGGAATCAGGTTGAGCTGATCAGAAACAGCTTTATGTCCTTGTAATAAAAGCGAATAATCCGACGCGGCGTCGAGTCGCTTCCTCTAAACCGAAGCAAGGTGAATGACGTCTTTTTTCCTTTTATTTCTTAGGCAGAAAGCTTTTCTCATCGGCTCGAGCCAGTCCAGTTACTCCCTTGGCGATGCGCACTGCAATAAAGTCTTTGTCATTGGATGTTTGCGAGTATCACGCCATACAGCATCATTCTGATTGGTCGCCATGACTTATTAAAGAAAGGGAAAAAAAAGAGTCCATGTATTTCTCCATTTGTTAACTAATCCGTGTTTACTAATACTAGTGAATATTGTCGTGGACTGGCCCTGTGTATTTATTTAATAATCGTAATGTTTACATAATCGTATATAAGTGCGGCATCTTGCTATGGAAGTAGTGGCCAAGTTTTTAGTACCTCGAGTGTATTCCCGTCCAATAGGTAGGAGTATAGCGAACACTGCCATCTTACATTTTTTAATATTTAAATACACGTAGAGCATTATCATGCACGGATAAGAAAGCAAAGGACTTTGACGCCCAAACTGTTGAACCATGAAATTAAGTAGTGCGTAATTGATTCTAGCTAGATCCCTCAGAGTTTACAATTTTCATCGGTATTAAAAAAATCTTCTGTTTCTTCATTTCGAACGCGTAAGTATTTTACTTTTACGTATGAAACAGCTGAATTGGTTTAACAATGTTTTTTTTATGACTGTGGTAAAATCATATTGTGTTGAATTCATGGTAACAGTATGCGCGTTGATGTCCTTTATACCCTGTACTGTTAGGTAATCATTTTGCAAAGTTTAATCTCACAAAACACATGTGATTACGTAAATGCACAGTCCTGTAAATACGCACACATACATACACGCATCTTAATGGTATCAATTATTCTCCATTCAACACAACGACACAATACGACGACAACATAACGACGGAATAAACTAGACCTTGCAAAATAAAGGCTCCTGTTTTTACGTTATACTGTTGAAATTACTGCTCAAATCTTTCCCATCAAATGGCATATTATAAGCTTTGTATTATTCTTGAAATACTTATTTACATAATCAGCCTATTATGTTCCCACTGCTGGGACACACGGCCTCCTCTCTATGAGAGGGAATAGGCTATAAACCACCACGCGGATCCGGTGCGGGATGTCAGAGGTCTTCCTTCACCGTTTTGAGAGCAGCGGTGATGAAATAAATTAGACAAAGTAATGCACCTGCCTGGATTCGAACCCACGACTTCTGTTCGTAAGTCGGGGCCGCCACCACTGGGCCACCGCTGCTCTATCCTACCTATAAG
Organism: Eurois occulta; assembly: GCA_950022335.1. Classification (NCBI taxonomy): domain Eukaryota; kingdom Metazoa; phylum Arthropoda; class Insecta; order Lepidoptera; family Noctuidae; genus Eurois; species Eurois occulta. The sequence continues at coordinate 1,580,251 of OX465496.1, forward strand.
TTATTTACTATACTCTTATTTAAAAACAAAACGTAATTTGTCTTCAACCAAAACAGTATAAAAGTTAGTTTTTTCGCCATTATTTGTCAAATGTTATCTTGAATGGAGTGAAGATACGACATACATAACATTCGTATTTGTAACTTAGTACCAGTAACATACACGGAGGAACTAAAGACTTTATGTTAGCGGTTGTATCACTGTCTAGTCCATACTAACGTATATGTAGATCTCCAGCCTGTAGCAACACTAATAACGTAATGTATCTAGTTAAAACGTATATTATATTGGACATGGGCTGCTTGTGACCATCATCATCTTCAGCGTTCAGCAATCAACTGCTTGACAGAGGCCTCTCCGATCGCCTGCCGTTGAATTCGATTCTCGGCAACTCTCATCTAGCTGCTACCAGCCAACTTGTGAAGATTGTCGCTCCACCCGCCTGAGAGCGTCACACCAATTATCTCCCTTACTAACTATGAATTTCTGGCTTCTGGGTATGTAAAAAGGTATCGATTGAAGTTCTATTTAAAACATCATGCCATTCGGATTCAAAATATGCTGAAGAGACTTCCAGAAGTTTAGCGGTAGGTTTTAGTCCTTTTTTGCTCTTTTACACAACCCATGTCCAACATATAAAAACTAATTATTTAATATTAAAAGGCGCGTGCGCAAGCGCACTAAACTGAGCTAAGCCTCGGTAAGCTAAAGTCACAAAATATCGCGTCGCCAAAGAATAGTTCCTAAGACGAACTAAAACGTAATGTAGGAAGCAATCAAATTGTTATACCTTTTGGGGACATACGACTGACTCCAATGCTATCTCTTTCTGTTTCATTGTTGTATCTCTCTCCCATGTTACATATACTTATACATAGGTGCAAAATGTTAACTGTATTTTCAATGTAGTTTCCAAACAACTAACCAAATAAGTTCTTATCAATTTTTGAAAAATCTGCATAATAAAATTGAACATCCACGAAAAAACTTCAATTTGCGATAAAACTTTAATCGTAAGTTTTTAAACTGTCATGGTCACTAAAATTATAATTAACACTAGAAACGGGATATTTACCATGTCGGGAACTCAAAACAAACAGTGGATATGGTAAATATCCCGTTTCTAGTGTTAATTATAACTTTAATCGTTTAAAAGACTTGTTAATAGATGATAAATATTAGCCTCTTTGATGAAGTCAGTCACATGCACCCAAAAGGTGTAATTATAATTTATCTGGAATCATACTTCCATAGTAACTTGCCCAATCGCCTGATATCTAGACTGGTATATTAAATCGAATTATACTGAGTGACAGTGTTTATTAGAAGAGAACATACTGGTAGCAAGTGCGGTTACAACGCCTGCTTATTTGCAAAAAGATCGGTCGAACCTATTTTGAAAAATTGTGGACGCGGCTTTGAGCACTGACAAGTACTTTAATAAATATTTGAATGAAGGTGTCCGTGTTCGGAACCGCGCCTGCAATTTGTATGTAGGTACTGGTTTTAGCGATACTTTACATGGACTTAACCATAATTTGCGAATGTAAAGTCCCCTTTCTAATAAACACTGACACATTATAATATGTAAAATCAAATTCTTGCTTTTAATTTAAATTGTAATTGTTTATGTATCATTGACATTGTAATGAACTCATCGATGTAATTTATTGTTATTATTCGTATAAATGTATTCATTTGCATAATATGCTTTCTTCTATGAAATGTTATAAATTTTGCAGTATGGAACACAAATCGCCGCGCACACATTTCTATATTCTCAAATGATTTTTATTTATAAGGAAATCAGTTTAGTAATCAATGTTTTTTGTATTATTTAGTCATCATGCATTTTTTTCTTCTCCATAGTCATCATAGTAGCATAATATGTTTTCTCGCAATATCATAGTAATTGTAAAAAAATATTGATTAGTGAATTATTAATTTTACCATATTTAAAACATGTTTTTATCGAAACGTGAGGTTATTTTTCAACATTGTTTTTAAGGTAAATGAAAATGCGAAATATTTTAGTAGGTTTTTTGTAATAATCTCGCGCTAGCATACTGTATTTAAAATACGTAGATCCAAGAGACTTTTCGTCTAGATTGTTCAGACTAAGTTTCATTCCTAACTGTTATAATTGTTTACTGCCATTTTCTTTCTTCAGTATTAGGTTTTTTTTTGCGGTTTTTCGATGAAATATTTATGAAAAACTTTTTTATTTGTATATATTAGAGGAATTGGCATTTTTTTAGAAACGTCGCTTCGTGAAATGAAAACAATCATGATATTATTTTAGCGTAAATTTAATATTTATTTTGAAATATTAAATTCGACAGTATTCGTGTACTGTGCTTAGTTATAAGTTTTAATTAGTAAGCTTGACACTTAATGAATGTGCTTAATTATTTTTTGTTGTTGGCAACACCGTGTTTTTAGTCCTTATTAACGTAATGTAATGGTGGTTTTGCCAGTGAGAAGAATCGAGCGTTAGACTTGATTAATTTTATTTATAGTAATTGTAATAAAAGCCAAGTATTTACTTGGACAAAAAAAAAACAGTCGATGTCGGCTTCTGTTCAATAAATTAATATTCAACTCGAATTTAAACGCTTACAAGTGACAATTTGTCGTAACACAAAATATATGTAATGCCTATAAAAAAAGATGGCATGCTTCCAAGCTTTGTGGCAATTTGAACGACTTACAACTGTAAATGGACTTCCTACAAACATTCTGTGACATATATTGTGATAAAACATTATAAAAATAATAATTTAGAATTTACCACATTACTATGCATTTAAGAACCTTTTCAATTCTTACTTGTTTCGGAAAGTTGTTGTTATGCGTTCAAATAGTCAAAGAAATATATTATCTCAAAAAACAAATATTTACAAAAATATACATAATTGCACAATCGTGTGTACAATATACATAATTTATATCTAGCTATTGTATAGATGTAAGTCGCAGTGAATATTACGTGAAAAATACAAAAAATGAAATAATCTGAAAATATGATGCAAATAATGAAATAAAACAGATTTGAATAATTTATTCATTGTTTTATTGTGATTTCCGTCGATTCCTTACATAATAACTATAATAAGACATGGCCACAGCTGGAACACAGTCCTTGCTCTGTGAGAGTGAGTGGGTCATATTCCACTACGAAGGGTTCGCTTCCCCAAGAAGAAATATCCTCGCGCACTTTTCGATATCACGGATTAGAGAACTATAATATCAGTAATGATTTTAAGAATACAATTCGATGCGGACGTCTCCTCGCGCGTGCTGATGCGCCTAATTTTATACTTGAAAGGCAATACTAATACAGTCTCTTATTCAGTGGCATCAAAAAAAATCCGCGAGGATTTTTTCGCTTGGTGGAAACGGACCTGAAGGCTGATAACTTTGACCATGCTAGGACTAACATCAGTCTGCCATAAATATGGCATGTTTATTTTGTGTAACATTTATAATGAATCAAGTTTTGATGAAACTTTGAGAATGAATAAATGACTACTGAGCTACCGCTTAACTAAGATGGTGCCTCACGCAGATCAGTACGAGTTGAACTACAACTATCAGCAATCAGCGCGGAATCGCATTTTTCATTCGGTCGCCAGACGCTCTGCGTAGCGATAGCCAGACTCTGTTTCTCGCTCTAGCAAATTACGGTTCTGAGCGACAGAAAAGGATGAGAGGATGGAAAGATGCGATTCCGTGCTGATAGATGTGGTTCAACCCTCATTCTTAACACCCCTCCCGCACCGCGCAGCTACCTCGGGCACCGTCTGAGCTAGACGGTAGGCTTGCAGAAGGTTACTAGAAGGCACTTAGGCACCTCTCCTGCCGTCGCCAAGGAGCGGTTAGCTATCTATCGACTATTCTCTCGCTGAAGTAACGTACAAAATATTGTAGATCCCGTAATATATATATATATATACTGGATAGTCCAAAAAGTGACGTTTTAAAAAAAAATAGAAAACGAAGCGGTTAACTTATTATTTTCAATAAATTTAAAAACAAACTTAAAATTTGAGATCTATCAAGAATCGTGGAATATACATGGGGCATTTTCGGATACCCCTGGCCATGACGAATATTTTTTTTATGACGAAACTGTTTGGACTATCCTGTACATTAATAACTAATCGTCGACGTCAACACGGCCAGCGAGAACCCGGTAAAACCCGGTTGTTGTAGTTACTAGGTAATCATCTATCATATATGATCACAGGTGTCCAAATGTCTCTGGAACACCACATCCAAGTGTTCGTACTTCGATGACGGCACGTCCCCGTGAGGTGGGTTCTTCCTGGAAAATAAAGAAACTGTGTTTACAATTTATGTGATTTCAGAAAAGTTACTTTAAAGCTAATGCAAAAATTTTAGTGTCCACTGCAGTTCGAATATTTGTATAGGCTTTTCAATATTCATAATTGTTTTAATTTATGAAACACCCACCAATGAAACATAACTATAATAGGGAGTTTTGCGACACTGTGAATTAAAATCTGCGTTTAAAAGAGTTTCCTTACTTAAAGTATTCTTCACATTCCTCCATCGATACGTCGCCGCTGATGATCCGGGAACCCAACCCGCTGTAGTACGTTGAATAGCGTTGCTGCAAAACAGACGTTCACAAACATTAGCTAAGGGAAGAACAAATCAATTGTATGTTCAGCCAACCGCGCTTCCAGTGAACAGTTTCAATTTGGCATCTCCTCTAAGGAGTCAGCTGTACACTTAGGTACGGACGCGAAATTGGCTTAATCCGGTCAGAATTAACTTTATTTCGATGCAATAACAGCGACAAAGAATCGTTCGCCTCTTTTTGGTACAAACGACGTGACTCGTCACTGCACATGCGCCGAATTAAATGCGACAGTGTGATCGAGTTGATATGTGATCGGATCAACCCAATGCTGCGTCGATAAGTCTGGTCCCTGGCTAGTTTTGTAGCTGTAAGTCGTTTATGGGAGTTTTAATTTACAGCTTAAGAAGAGTGTTAGTAATTCCTCCAAATGTCCTTTGTAAATTCTTATGATTATTATTTTTGTATCACCTGTAGATGTTTCGACAGAATCTGTTCAGCGATGACGGTGCAAGCCAACCGCAGCGCCTTAGCCATAGCGTCGATATATTTGACGTACGTCGTCGTGAGCTCGCGCAGGTCGCTGTCTCGACGTGGAGTCAGCTTCAGGTTTATACCGCCAGGTGGTGCTGTACCCTGAGAAGACAAGTTTTTTTTATCGGTAGTGTAGACGGAAGTTATCAGGTGTGAATTTAATTTTTGTTTAGTGATTTAGTCTTCTGCGTGTCGCTGGCACGACATACCTACTTCAGATTTTCATGGCCCAAAATGTATTGAGTGAATCGGTTAAGTTTTTGGGATATCTCATTATTTGAATAAGGGCTGGTTTCATATGTACAATGAGTGAAAAGACATAAAATAACAGGTGTGTTGTTTCTTATGTTAAACATAGGTACACTTTATGTAGTAACTAAGTTCTAACAAAAATGGCTATCACAGCTTGTGTCTGAATGCCGGTTTCCTACCAAGCAAAAAGGAGATATGTCATGTCTCTTAGCAAAGAGAATATGGAAAGATCGCAACCCATCTCATTGGTTTTTTCGAGGCGTTTGCCTCACATCTCTTGAACCGATTTCTGCCTTGCCTTTCGCGTGTTTGTGTTGTAAAAATAGAACTTGTCAATACCTGATCCACGATGCATTTCATCATCAAGGTAAGAGTCCTGCTGTCGTAATGGTCCCAGTCATTCGTTACTGTCACTCCGCCAAGCATATTGTACCTGAAAGGAAAGTTACCAAAAATTATAGGGGCAGGACAGTTTATTCATGTGGCGTAAGGATACCTTTTCCTCTTTAAAAAAATCTCAATGGTCTGATAAACATGGCCTCCTAGGTTTGTTTCCAAGTGTTTTCTGTCACGGTGGCAAAATGTGGGTTGACTTGACTGTTACTTGTCCTTAGATATCCCGTAAGTGACAGTATAAGTTTAACATTGAAATGTTACATAACTTACACGTTAGCCATATACATGTGATGTCCAGGCTTCACAGAAACCTTGTAATATCGATCCAAGTTATAATTCTTCAGCAAATACAGGCAACTGGTAACATCCCACATATAAGTATGTATCAGATCCCTTTCCCGCGAATGATGGTGTTGCCAGCCTCCACAAAAGTTTCTATTGTGGTAGTTATTATTATAATATGGCATGATTAGTAGCTGACTTCTATAATTCAGTCTATCTTTGTATTCGGCTGTTAGTTTGAGTAGTTTGGCAAATAGTTTTATTTCTCGTGAGACGTCAGTTTGGAAGGGAGTGAGGTAACCCTCTCGGTACGGCCATATTAGGAAGCATTCCGCGTTCAAACGTTGTGACACTTCTAGACATCGTTTTATTTGTGTAGCAGCTTGGGTGAATGTGTTTGAGTCGTTGCTTGTGAATGCACCGGATACGTATCTGAAACAAAAAGGTTCTTATGGTTCCGTAACTCAAAAGAAGAAAACGGAACCCCTTATAGTGTAGTCCCTCGCGTGTCTGTTTGTCCGTCTGTCACAGTAAATTTTCTCCGAAACTACTGGACCGATTGAGTTGAAATTTGGTACACATATGTAAGTCGGTGACCCAAAGACGAACGTGTGACGTAAATTAATGAATTTTAAACATGGGGCAACTTTTCGTGGATAAATTAGAAAATGAAAAAAAAAAGTTTTGCAAACTACATATATATATATATCGTGTTTTATCAAATGAAAGGCTTGGCACTTGGCCGGTTTTTTTGTAGCGTTTGGCTCCTTGTAAGGCTTAGCTTCCTAAAACAGTTTGAAAGACCAGCCCTTAAAATAGTTCAGTTTCACTGCAACTGAAGTACTTCTAATCTAAGGCTTCTGATCCTTTTTTTTCTTTTTTTCTTTCGGAAAAGCAATGTTCAGTTTCGGTTGCAACTATTGATGTATTAAATATAAAAAGTTGAAACTTTCATATTTTACATTTCAATAGTACCTACACTACCTACTATAGTCATTCTTAAATTAACTTAATTATACTCTCAACTTTTGTAACCAGGTGGCCTACCATGGCGTCTTAAAGCAGGAATAATTCCAGTGCGGGAAAGAGATGGCGCTAGACGACCTGTATAGCTCAGTCTCTTTCCCACACTGGAATTACTCCTGCTTTAAGACGTCATAGTAACTCCCCAGAACATTTTAATAGCCTTTACCTGGGATGTGAATGCAAATCAGGCGCTATCCACAGCAACTTCAAATGGTACCTCTGCGTCAGCTCCTGTATATACTCCGTAACCTCATCCCAATGGGTCTTGTTCTCCTCCCAGCTGTCAGTGTGCGGGACCAGGTCGGAGTCGAAGGCGGTCCAGTACTTGACGCCCAGCTTGGTGCAGAGGTCGAAGAGGGCCTTGATGTGTCGCTTGTGGTTTTCTAGAGAGTCTGTGTTGTCGTCCCAGGAACGAGAGTGGGTTGGGCGGCCGTGCGCGTCCGAACCTAAGGAAATGTTAGCACACGTATAAACACTGCGGGAACACTTGCGATTTAGGTTTTTTTTCGTGATTTGTTCTATGAAATTTCATTAATATTCTTAACAGCATCACCCCGGCTCGGGATCAGCTAGTACCTAAACAGCAGTCACCGAGTTCACGGGCCGACGACGCCCAGCTTTCGGCGGGTTGCTTACGAAGGGTTGTCACCACCTTCAAACAGCCTTACTGCAGTGTTACGTCTGGTTAACGACGAGCTGATCAGTGATCGTGAGCGAGAGGTTGACCCTAAATGTGTATTTTGAGGGGACTGGCAATCTGGCTTGTTAATTAATCCAGATATATAGGCTACCGCTTTGTTTGTATATACTGGTTTGTACGAGATCTTGGTTCAATTTAGTGATTCTTGTGTCCCAAACTTAAAAGGTCACCTGCATGGGTGAAAAAGCCCATGTTCTTAGAAAAAGTCCATACCGAGACCTACTTACCATTGCCCCTGTAGTCCAGCGCCACGCTATACTTGAGCCAGTCCTCCATCGGCCGTGAGTGCACGCGCTCCATACTGTTATAGTATCGGTAACTTGAGCTCTCTGACGGCGACGCCATATTGTTGTATTCTATCTTGTCTATTCCTAGAACATACATTACTTTATAAACAAATGTACTGTACCAAGAAATCGTAAGGTAAGATTCACGGATCGCACTTTGACAGAACTCTGAAAGTAAGTTAGAAACGAAAATGCTACTTAGATCCTATTGTGCTTAGGTAAAGTAAAGTTCATTCCATAGGCCTCAGCCATAGTGGCTACCAGTGAGTACTAGGCGTTGTGTAACTATATACCTAGGTATATTATAAAAAGCAATTACCTTGAAAATAGTCAACATTATCGCTTCTAGGCTCTCGAACTTTTTGCCTTTTGGCAGTAGGTTGGTTGTATGTCGCCATTCTTGATTTCCCTGCACGTTGCCTCCAATACTTCTCGACACAAAGGTATTTTCCACTAAAATTAGTTTCTTGATTTCAGTACAGACTTGATTATGTTTATAAACAAATGAGCATTTCCATTAATGGCAAATAAAGGTACAATTGCAAACACCGCATCATAATACCTTTTGTTTTCCATTGTTATTTAACATTTCATCTGTATTTCTTTTGATACGAGTTTCTAAATAAATACTTGCATTCGCAAAGCCACAATCGCTGACAGACTTCAGGGAGAGCGACACCACAGTGATGGAAACATTTCTCTCCCGCAAATTCAGTAAGTGCTACTTGTATCCGATTACTCATATATCGCTACTTCTTCTTTGCGTGTCGATAGACTCAAATAATACCCGACCAGTATATTGCCACCTGCACAGCTCTGTTGTTGGCTTCGTTTATATCCTGGAAGGTGCAGGTGGCTGTGCAGGATGGGCAAGAAAGGAGGTGGGGCATATCCTGCAGTGGGGCTCCACACTGACATTGTATTTGGGACGAGTCGATGATAGCCCATTTGGCCAGATTATTTCTACAGTGGCCAACCTGGGCCCGCAAAACGCTTAAGATAATTAATAGATACTTATGTTATACCCGGAGATCGGAATAGTGAGTACCAATAACATGTGGTTAATACCTCTAATTTACAGCTTTATTACAGCCCTATCACCTGCGCTCTTGATGATTTAATTACTGCATCAGTGAGCGGGGTTCGCGTGGTTGAATTTTGGGCTAAACATATTTCAATTTTTTGCCATCGATACGCTACGATAAGAAGAACAGCTTTATTTCGGAACTTACAAATAATTCCGGGATTTTATGAGTAAAAGCAAATAAACTCTACCTATAATTAACACTAGAAACGGGATATTTACCATGTCCACTGTTTGTTTCAAACAAACAGTGGACATGGTAAATATCCCGTTTCTAGTGTTAATTATAATGTTAGTGACCATGACAGTTTAAAAACTTAAACTCTACCTATTCCGACCGATCTGGTGATGCCCTATAACATGAAGATTTTGTGTTAAGCAGGATGCGCTTGATCGGGTTGCGTGCCGCGGTCGTGGCGCGGCGGGGGCTCCCCTCTCCCGGTCTGGCGCGCGTGCGGTCCATGACGGCCGTGTCTGGATGGCGCCTGCGCCGGGTTCGGGGGGGAGGCCGTGGGGCCGCTCGGGCTGGCCCTGCGGCGCTGGGCCGGGCGCGTCCTGCTTCCGGCGGCGCACCGAGCCCGCCGGTGGTCGGACCGGACCTCTCGCTCCCCGGCGTGGTCGCCTCCTTTTGCGAGTTCGTCTCGCAAAGGGAGGAGGCGGAGCGTGCGCGGGGGGTGATCCTCTCGCTGCGCCGCTCCGCAGCGGAAGGGGGAGAAGGCGTCGTGCCCTCCCTCCTCATGGTGACGGCGGGCGGCAGGCACGGGGGTGCCTTCGCCCGCATTGCACCCGTCACCTTTGCGGTCATTCCGGCCCCCCACACCCGTAAGGGTGTGAGGGGTAGTCTTGCGGGGCAATCGTCGGCGGAGGACTGGACGTAAAGGCTTTGCCGGTTTCCCAGTCCCCCGCCACTATGACGAAGCGGGAATGCGCTGGGTCGTTTTAGTGGGTATACCGGGTTCGGTTCGCCCGGGGAGTCCCACATACCCCTCCTGTCCCCCGATGGGAGGGTATGCGTAATGCATTTTTTCCCAGCGTCAACAAAAAAAAAAAAAAAAGGCAGTGTCAGGTTGTATGTTGATTAAAATATGATTCACAACCGTAATGAATATGGCTTTACAGAGTTAAAATCATTCAAATCATAGTATTGATACAACCCTAAGTTCATTTAATCCCATTGAATGACTTTTTCATGAAATAGTCACGGTCACGGATCATATTTTGTTCCAACATACAGCCTGACACTGACCTGGAAATTGCTAAAAACGTAAGATTATTTTTTAATTCGCGGGCTACCTTGGCGCTTCCCCTTATGTTACTTCACAAAAGCACAACAAACATTCTTACCAAAAGCGTCCTGTTCCCCACGCCGCAGCGCACTGCCAGCCGTCGCCCGCGGCGCCGCTTATATAACGTCACGTGAATGGGCGCAGCGGCGCGTGCGACGACGGGCCTTTGTGCGACAACTGAACGGCGGTTTTGTTTCGTAGTCCTTGTGTGTAGTAGGGTAATGTTTTAATTTTGTTACGAGGTTTTGTGTAATTTTATATGTTCTAGGTTTGTAGTACAAAGGGCTCAATAGAGTTGTAAGAACACCTACATTTCCTCGACACATCGGTCCTATACACGGTGTAAACGGACCCTTCACCAAGCCGTCAACCAAGCGTTCTGTACATCAAACTAAGTAACTCTACGCAAAAATTATTGCTGGGAAACGACATTTTTTTGGGGTAAAAAATCACGTTTTACGGTAGGACTCAATGTTACGAATACGAAACATTGTGCTGATGGATGCATTGAATAGTACGGGTGTCATGGAGGTGTTTAAAGTAAAGTTATAACATTAAAAACTTGTATTTAAAAATAAACTTGTGAAAAAGTTGGATCTTTGACCCCAATAAATCCGTAGGTAACTAAGTTCTCAAGTATGCTCCAGAACAAAAAAATGATCGCAATGACGGGGAGAACAAGTTCCTTTCGGGTATTTTTACACCCATTATAAAAAATAACCAGTGATGCTAGAAACATCAACACATTTGCTTGTGCGGCTACGTACCTACTTACATAGGTTTCTTATAAAATATTCTTTATTATGAATTAAAATTTGTTTTTTAAGCTAGTTAGCTATCGGAACATTGGTTGATTAGTGTGTCAAATAATATTCTCCCAATGTACCTAAGTCAAATAGAAAAAGTGCTTAAGGCCCAACCACGGCTTAATAAAAACGTAAGCATCTATTATTTTAGTGTCAAGGGAAACACTAAGCAATGACAGAAAGAATACTATTATGCACTGTAATAACGCCATTATAAAGAAAATCTTCAGCAAAACGTTAAAGAACAGAGCATACAAATAAAACCACATCAATTTCCTTAAACCTATATTCATCTAAACAATAGTATTATAAAAATATCCAGATCAATCTGAAGAACACCGCTGCAAAAAGCACAAGTATTGGTAAAGGCATTTTAGTACCATTTTTCGCAATCTGAACCTCAGAAACACCGGACACTTCCCCTTTCTTCAACGGTGCGGTAAGACCGGCCATCTTTGGTTTGTCTATGGGTTCTCCCATCATAGAGAATTTGCTTGCGCCAGTAATTTTGACAGTCAACATCTTTCCCATGTATTTTTCTTCTTTGGGTACTAGTACTTGCTCATAGTACTCGTTGTGGGCCACGAAGTAATTCTTGTCGTGCGATATGTCTGTGACGAGAACCTCCTGTGTCTCGCCCACTTTGTGGCCGTACGGCTCGTATGAGCGGAACAGTTCGGACAGCTTTTTCGTACGTTTTTTTACTTCTTGTGTTGGGACCTGTGGAACAATGGACGTTGGAATAACACAATCTGTGGAAACCCTAAATAAATTGGGATAAGGGCGGGAGGGCCAGGAGAATGAGTTCTCACTGTCCCTTTTTTTTTTTTTGGTGGGTGGTAAATCATTAAATGACCCCCTCCGCTCTGGGCGGAGCGGAAGGGAGTGTCAGACTCTTACTGACTAAAAACCACCCATGTTCCTTCTTTGGCCCTTTATGTTCCAGGGCCGCGGGATCTCTTTCGAACAGTCCCGCAGCCCTGGCAGGCATCGGCCCTTGCGGGCCCCTCCCGTTTGCTGACAACTCTTTGAGGCGCGCGTGGAACACGAACGCGCCGTCGACACGGCCTGCCCATCGTCATACGACGGACGGACGGCGAGCTAGCCCATTACTCGCCGTCCACAGGCCCACTCACTCTGTCCCTAACATAGGAAACCCTCCAAGTCATTAAAAAAATCAGTCTCATCAGCTTTTATGTAACTTCACCCAAATAAGTTACCACTTAATTGTAAAACAAATCTTTCGAATAAAATAAACGGTGTATTGAAACTAAAAAAAACTGCATTTTCTTACATTTTGACCGTGTAGAGACTGCACTTTTTTATGGAACAGCTGAATATTTGATAAACCCAAAATTTGCAATCATGTACTGAACCCATATTAAAAGTTTTTTTTAACGACAAAATACATAAAAAAACCGGCCAAGTGCGAGTCGGACTCGCGCACGAAGGGTTCCGTACCATTATCTATAAAAACGGCAAAAAAATCATATCTGTTGTATGGGAGCCCCCCTTAATATATTTTTTTTTAATTTTTAGTATTTGTTGTTATAGCAGCAATAGTAATACATCATTTGTGAAAATTTCAACTTTCTAGCTATCACGGTTTATGAGATACAACCTGGAGACAGACAGACAGACAGACAGACAGCGAAGTCTTAGTAATAGGGTGCCGTTTTACCCTTTGGGTACGGAACCCTAAAAACCATTCCTACCTTAACCATCTTAGCGGCGGGAGTGCCAGGTCTAGCGAAGAACTGGTTGATGAAGAGCGACGGAAACCGGTACTTGTCGCACAGTCGCATGGTGTCCTCGAAGTCCCCCTCCGTTTCGCCGGGGAAGCCGCAGATTATGTCTGTGGCTATGGTAATGCCGGGCACCCTGGAGATTAAGGGAATGATGTTGATACTTGGTAGCGGGCCTGAGGTTTATGTTATAGAAAATGGCGACTGTCTCGTTGGTGTTGTGGTAGCAAGCGCTACTGCAGCACATGAGATTTTGGGGGTATGAAAAAACAGGGTGTATAGTTCTTCATCCCCCATAGAACATGGATGATCCTCCGACCAGGACGGGTGTTATGTCTGGTGGGCTACTGCCCGAAAGTTGTTGTCGGGTTTTTCTATATAGTCTTAAGTCGCGGATAACTTTACTTGCGCGATGTAGAATTTTGATGTTTAGTTCATAATCTGCGTCATAGATGGCGCTGTAGTATTATTTTGTTCTATGTTGCTGTAGTACTTTTTGTAGTGCCACTGCAAGATCCCGGGTTCAACTCGATATTGTGTTTTTCCGTCTGAAATTCCTCAGTAGCACCCCGGAGGATCTGTGCCTGGTTGATGACAATCGGTTTAACTCTTATTACATGAACGACTACATAATTGGCGAAATGTGGGTGTAGTACAGGTCCTCTTCTGGCTAACCCTTCGGGCTAACAGTCGTGTTGTTAGCAATTTTTAAGTATACTATATGCCACGTAAGTTCGTCTGAGGTTAGCTGGACGTAAATAAACAGACCCTAAGGTTCACTCACTTTTCTCTGAGGAAGTCAACGACACGCTCGAAATCAGCTCTTGTGTACTCTCTCTTCATGTCTGACAGAACCTGATCACTGCCCGATTGCACTGGCACGTGAAGAAACCTGCACAAATTACAGATAATAAAGGATAAATAGAGCCAATATGAAGACACACACAGTATAAAGCATACAGGGTGGAAGGGATACTGACTCGAAAACGGTTACCATGTATTCAGTACATCATTCTGAGCCACACACTAGAAAATTTTCATCGGTTATTAAAAAAAACCAATTGTTTTCTACAAAAGTGCAATATCTGCACGGTCAAATTGTTTAAAATTACCGATGAAAATTTTCTATGTAGGGGGCTCAGAATGGGGGCCAGACGCCTCCTGCCGGAGGCTCTATGCGGGGATCGTGCGGTCCATGGCCCTTTACGGGGCCCCGGTGTGGGCGCGTTCCTTGAGGTTGCGTGCAAGGCACTACCTGAACGCGCCCCAAAAGGTGGTAGCCGTAAGGCTGATCCGTGGGTACCGCACGATCTCCCGCGAGGCGGCGAGCCTCCTTGCCGGATTGCCGCCATGGGATCTGGAGGCCATAGTCCTCGCGCGCCTGCACGAGTGGCGCGCGGAGGTACAGAGCCGGGGGGTAACTCCGCTGCCGCGGCATATTGTCGCGCGGCGGACAGACCTCCGCCGTGATCTCATGGCGACATGGAGAGAACGACTATCGCAACCCTATGCAGGGCACGCCACGATAGTGACGATAAGTCCCCTCTTTGAGGAGTGGCTTGAGAGGCGCCACGGCGCCCTCACCTTCCGCCTGACGCAGGTCCTCACCGGACACGGATGTTTCGGGAGGTACCTGCACCGAATCGGGCGCGCGGAAACGCCCGGGTGCTATCATTGCGAGAATCGCCCGGAGGACACGGTGGAGCACACCGTAGAGGTCTGCTCCGCTTGGGCGGAGCACCGCCGTGTCCTCGTAGCGGCGATTGGCGGCGGCGACCTCTCGCGTCCGGCCCTGGTTCAAGCCATGGTCCGGGGCGAGAGGGAATGGGAAGCCGTCGCCTCCTTCTGCGAAGCATTCATGCTAGCGAAGGAGGCGACGGAACGTGAGAGGGAGATAGCCTCACGTCCCAGCCGCCGCGGGAGGAGAAGCACCAGGAGAAGCACCGGGCGTCGGGGGCCACGCCGTGAAGGCTCTCGGCCACCGTAGGCGCGGGCCTGTGGACGGTGAGTAATGGGCTAGCTCGCCGTCCGTCCGTCGTATGACGACGGGCAGGCCGTGTCGACGGCGCGTTCGTGTTCCACGCGCGCCTCAAAGAGATGTCAGCAAACGGGAGGGGCCCGCAAGGGCCGGTGCCTGCCAGGGCTGCGGGACTGTTCGAAAGAGATTCCGCGGCCCTGGAACATAAAGGGCCAAAGAAGGAACATGGGTGGTTTTTAGTCAGTAAGAGTCTGACACTCCCTTCCGCTCCGCCCAGAGCGGGACTGATTAATGATTTCTCACCCTCCAAAAAAAACAAAAAAAAGGGAGCTCAGAATGATGTACTGAATACGTGGTAACCGTTTTAGCGTCGGTGTCGCTTACCGCGTTCCGTCCGTCGTTCGCGTTTAACTTCAAAATATTTACGACTTAATCAAAAGTAACCACAAGTACATACAAGTCATTCTGAATTCAACTTAAATTACACTGACATAAAGTTGATATTAAAATGTTCTAGAACCAAACATTCCAGAACACAAAGCGCGCGCCCCGAAATCGGGTTGGTATGTGAAATTGATCAACCCAAACCCGGACTGATGTGTGGTAGATTTCGGCCACTCCCTCTCACAGAGATGCTATGCTTTGAGTAATAGGTATATGCTTACTTGTAAACCCTAGGATGGTGCATGATCTTGGAGACTTCAGCTAAATGTTCCAGTATGTAGGGCGGGTTGGTCATGCCGAGCCGGAGCCGACACCCTTCCGGGATCACCTCCACCAGCTTCCACAGCAGTTCCGGGAGAGATGTGCCGATGTCGCGACCGTATGTACCTGGGAATTTTTATATTTTAAAGAAAATTGCAAGTTTTGGTCGATTTTTTCAAAGGAAACTGAAGACATTTAATGGCCCTTTCATTTGAGAACACCCAGTATGAGATTACAATACAGTCATAGAACTTTACGGTCCATTAAAAGTACACCAAAAATCTCCTAGCTAGACAACCTTAAGCGCCATTTACATGATGCAAGTTTCTTGCCTGTTGCATACAATAAAATTGAAGCAATAAATTACCTGCATGGTCTAAACAGTACGTAACATTTTGATCTTTTGCGCAAGTTTTGCTTGCCAAAATTTTTTTGGTGTAAACAGCACATACAAAAATTTCATAGGCGATTCTTGCATTCAATTAGTTTTCTCTTTATTTGCCAACATGAGTGCAGTAAGTGAAGGTGTGTTAATCGTTACTGCTCTTCTGAGACAAGAAATATTGAGAAATCGTCGTAAAAAGAGGTGTTGGATCAAAAAATGGATAGCAAACAGACTACAAAACCATCCAACACTTGAATGAAAAATTTGACAACGCAAATACATGCAATACTTGAAGCAACATGCCAATGAATGGTACACGCACATACAACTCTCTATTTAGACAAGTCAAAACTTGAAAGCAATAATCTCCTAAACATTATTGTATTGGTCTAAACAGAAGACATTTGCAACTATTTTTTGTCAAGACTTGCATTCAATAATTGCGTTCAATTTTTTTACTTGTATCCACGTGTAAACAGTTGCGTACAATTCTTGAAGGGCAATTAACGCACTTAATTTATTGCATTCAATAATTGCACTTGAATGTACAAGAAAATTGTATCGTCTAAATCACGCTTTACTCTTTGGCTACTCTTTTGGCCAATACCAGAGCTATATGTTATTTACAATATCTTGTACAAACAATTTATACCAACATTGCTATAATAAAATAAAAAACTAAATAAACATTTAGGGATTTTAAATGTCCGCGTACTAAAGGCGCTCAAATCAAATCCACTTGCCACGAAAGTAGAAAACAATGGAAAATTAAAATTACATAAACTGACCGGTATCCTCGCTAGTCAACCATATCTCGCAGACTCCCTCAGTGAAGGACTGGCGCGCCCTCTCCACGATCTCGTCGGGCGGGTAGCTGCCCAGCTCGCCGCGCGCGTGCTTGGTCTTGCAGTAGGTGCACTGGTTCAGGCAGCCCGTGTTGATGGAGATGATTTCTATGAGAGGGTTCTTGCGGACCTTCGGAAGGAGTAGGGACGCTCCGCCCGCTTTGCGGCCGTCACTGGTTTTCTTTTGGCCGAAGAGGCGGACGGTGTGACCTGCAAAGGTTAACATATGAATTTCTATGAGACTGCAGCCAACTTTTCGCCCCGCGAGGTCAATTGACGTAGTGTGTGGCGAGTATCACGGCCGCCTCCGTGATTTTAAATGTTAGACACTCTCATTATATTCCCATGACTGCATGTTTTATTATTTCCATTCAACATCGAAAAAGGAATGGTTAATTAGTTCATTACTTAGCTTTAATCAGCGTTTATGATTAAACCCCTAAGTGTCTTCCCGCATTTATCAATATGGAATCATCTCCAGCTGGTCAGTAAAAACTTTGCAGTAGTTAGTTGCGTAATGCGACTCGAATCGAGACAAACGAATAAATTCATAAGCGGTAGACAAAACGGTTTTACATAAATGCTAACGCCTTTTTCACATGAGCAGAGACTATAGAATGCAATTTGCCATGCTCTTTTCCTACTCCGATCCTTTTGGTGTTGCTGGGGAGTTGGTACACACTTTCTCGTGTATAACAGTAGTAAGAAAGATGAGTTTTGCATACCCTTAAGCGTCTCCTCGACAATCTCGACGATCCTGTCGATCTGCTGTACTCCCACCACGCTGAGCCCCGTGAGGTAGTTGGCCCGCGGAGCTCCCTGCGGTACACACCCCGCTACGACCACGTGGATGCCGCGGCTTTGACCCAGCTCGATCTCATTCCTGCAAAATAACAAGGGGAGTTGTAAGGCTATGTATGAGGTGCAGTGCAAAGCCATAAAATATTATACTGGCACACGTATCGAGTACAGACACAATGAAAAGGCAGAGCAGAATCAGTGTACCTAGTAGCCTAGTGCTTGCGAGGTACATTTGGCTGAGGTCTCTGTTTTGGCACTGACTCACAACTGTACTCAATGCAATCAAGGCATTAGACTTGCTACCAGCTATGATAGCTGACAGTTCTTTTTGCCATAATATGAATTACTTATAATCCCGCACGCAAAATACGCGCATTGGACGTGGAGTTGCGGACACCAGCCCGTTATACAATAGTTATAATCACCTGTACTTATTAAGAGAAGAAAAGGGGATACTAAAGATTAAAATTTTCAGGTTTATGAAAAACATGAGATAGCAGCCAAAGTATCCAAAATGAGATACGAAAGTTGTTGAACAGTCTAAACATAAATAATCTTCATCAATCTTTATAAAAGTTCTTAAAAAAAGTACAGACACTACTTCAGACAATGGGCACGAAAATAGCGTAGCCTTCAGACAATGGCCTATCTTTCCAGACAAAGGCCATGAAAATTTTTTAAGAATTTTGAAATACTAACTTAAAATGGTCTTCAGAAGGGCTCTTGACAGTGCAAGAGTTGAGCAGCCACAGCTGTGCGTCAAACTTGTCCTCTGTCAACTTGTAGCCGTTGGCTGCAAGCAGTCCGGCCATGTACTCCGAGTCGGAGTTGTTGTGCGCACAGCCCCATGTCTTCACGTAGATTGTCTGGGTTCCTGGTGAGTAACAAAGACTGATAGTTATAAAAACATCAGCTGATAAACAGTTTATTTATTTTCAAAACTTTTAAGACTTCATAAGGAAATATACATAAGTACACATTATAAAACTAGCTTTTTTTTTTTAAATTATAAAACTAGCTAAGGGTGTATTGTGCGAGACATTTCAAAAAATGGTTAATAAGTATATCATTGCATGTTGAAAAATGCTTCCCTATTGTTGTCAATAGAAAAAGTACCCAAAAGTCTGACAGCATTGCCATTCAACTTTTCAATGCAGCCACTTTAGTGGCTTAGCTAATATTTGGCTTGAAATAGACCAGCTGCCTGGTGGTCACATAAAGAGTAGACAAATCCCTTAGCACAGCCGTGCCGAAAAAATCGTAACTCCTAGGCTAAACTATATTTAAACAGTTTGATGTTTTAACAGCTTTGCAAACATACCTACTGTATTGCTCACAAAATATACATGTGCAATACCAGCCTGCCTTTAACAACTATATTCACTACATGAACTTGTTGTACAAAACTTTTATCGTGCCGTAAGTAAGTCCCGATTCTTCAGTCTCTTAGCAAAGTGAAACTCAAAGTCATAGTTGCTTATTAAAGTCATTTGGAGTATACCCATGTATACGAGAACTGATGAGGGTACAGCATTATTTTCAATTATTACATTTTTTATTTTTAGAGTGGTTCAGGTCACGTCACAACACTTGAATACAGACAAGAGTGACAAGAGTTTAAACTTAAATTAACTAGTAATTAAAGACACTTCCTTTAAATTATTTCATTTGGTACGAGATTGCGAAGTGTGCAGACACTTCACACACATTATTTATCATGTAATTTCACAGTAGTATGTTAATTAAAAGAAATAAACTAAAATAAACAACATTTGAGGTTATACCTGGTACAACACTCTCCAAAATAACTTTTTCAGTGGGCTCGGAGTTAGACTTGTTGTCACGTTTTCTTGACCGGACACTCACGCTCTTTCGGCTAGAGTATCTTTCTTTTGGTGTTATGTCCTGAGAAGATATTAAATCTTCTATATCGTCAATAATTTCGTCACAAACACCTGGCATCTTGGAGTTTTGTTTTGACACTTGACACTTCGACACTTTCGTTCGACAGTCGTTTGACATTGACATTTCATTCGTGTCAGTTTGTACCACAGACTTTATTTTTGCGTTCCCGGCAAAGTTAAAAAATCGTAAAGAGGATAGGCAGGAAATTCAGGTTTTTAAACACTCTCCCAAAGAGATCCACCAAGTTAATAATTATCCGATAATTCCTAACGTTCGCCGTTTTAGCGGGGTGAGTATGGCAATGATAGAGTTCAGTCAAAGCTTACATGTTTTTGGGATAAAAAGGGGTAGGTAGGTACGTTTCAAGTTAACACCTCATGCTTTACCATAAAAGGAATAGCCTATTCGAGCAAACGAGAGTTTTAGTTACATGTATGTACTAATCTTTTCTAAAAACTCGTAAATTATAAAAACACCCCTACTAAAATGGTAAACCTATAAACTTCCGCATTGTAATCATTCCGATGATGCAAGGCAACAACTTTCTGCTATAAAGGCACCAAAGGCGCCTATAATAACCGTTTTATTAGATTTATATTGATGGTAGATGGATTATAAAGGCTTATAGGTACCTAGTCTTATATCAACTTGGTCTAATTTTTGTCCACCACCTTAATTAAACAATGAATACCGACCGTGGTCAGCAAAAATAGAAATTGTAATAAATTGCTGTGGACGTCGCCACATCATGACATGACTGCAACTCTAAATTAGACAAAAACAATGCTAAGCTACATAATAAAACAAAAAATTCGTGTATAACTTATTTTTCTAGTAACTTTATTACCTCTTTAAGATCAAATTAATTAATTTTTCCTAAAAGTTAACTGCAGTGTGAGAACACCAACGTAATAAAGACGTGGTTTAAACAATAATAAGTCATTAATCATGGCATTTAATTGATGTTTATATGTTATTAAACTTGAATAACTCACCAAAAATAGGTGTCGAGGTACTTATTGCGATCTTATAGAAATCTCATTTCAATGAAACCCCAATAAAAAACTACACTTCCGATTAATAATAGCACATTATTATGGCCATGTTAACATTAAATAGTGTCGTTATTAGCGATAATAGTTCTTATTGCAATCGTATACGGGTTAAAATCTGTTGTAATAAATGCGAATGTAAGCATTACAATAGTGACAATAGGTCGTAGACGCAGCAGCTGTCGTCGTAATGGCGGTAAAGGTACAGACCTGTAAGTTTTGGCGCCATTTGTCTGGCAGCTCATTTTATTCAAATCAAACAGTTCAAATTAGTCTGATAATAATTAATAAAAGAAAATGGAGAAATACAGCAATAAAAGTTGTTTTTCAGTACTTAATTTTTACTGCCCACTTTACCTTCACCCTAATTACTTTTTAATTTCCATTTGACCATAAACCAAGGGCAATTAATTTCATCTTGCGTGATGATTTATTTTTACATGCGTCTACATTGACCACTACATAAAGATAATCTCGTTAACTTTGCATTTTATCGCCGTTTTAATTCGCTGATTAGATCATAGTTACGGTGTATGAATATGAATGTAACGCGAACAAAAAAGCTTGAAACCGTTACTGGAGAGAATATTTTAATAATGTATAATCTCTGGTTAACTTTAGTGGTGGTTTAAGAGAATAATTTGCATTTTGAAGACCCCTTTCGAAGTTTGGTGCAGCAGAGCGATGAAAAAGCCACCTTTCTCCATTCGTGCAACGCGCGCGAGCCCGCGGCCGGCAGAAGCGCGCGCGCGTCGGTCGCGGCAAGTAGCTTGTGACAGCTGTGCTTTGTGTGTTCGAATATACTGTGTGAACTTTATCGTGTTTAGTTAGTGGACTTTTGTTGGACTTCCAAATTTTTGAATATAGAATTGGTGAGTTTAAAAGTAAAGTTTTGGATTTTGAGTGTTTAAAATGTTGTTTGTTCTTATTTTGTCTGTTTAAATAACATGTGAATTATGGGATTATGGATAAGTTCTGCTTAAATTCGTATTAATTATGCAGTCAAGTCAAATATTCGCTAAATTAATATTTGAAGAGTCCGTTTGTTAAGTGCGGTGTTAATATTTAAACAAGTATACAATTAGGTACTTATTTCTTTAATAAATAGATTATGCTAAAGCACCAGCAGTAAGTTATTTAAACTATACTGTCACATAAACCGTGAAAGCTTAGAACAGTGTTTAGGTTAAGTGTTTAAGTTTACCAAATGCTCAAATAAAATTGTATGGTTGCTAATGTTGCAATTTCGTTTTGTAGGTTTTAAAGCAAGGAGCTCATAATCTAATTTAAAAAATAGTTCAATTTCTAATCGATTTTTCTAACACTTAGTACACAATTTAAACAAAAATACGTTATTAAATGTGACAAGTGGAGGTAGTTTAAAAATACCTTATTTGCAGCGCTTTACAAATTGCCAGTCAGACACATTATTATTTTAGTGGCAATAGTTTACCAATTAGTGATGTATGTACTCATAATCTTGTTTTCTCTTGCGAAAGCTGCTGATGTTTTGTTCAGACTACTTAGCTAGCAGTGGCGAAGGTTCCATACAACCCGATTCCTACCGGCTTCCCTTTGAAAAATGGCACAGTCAGTATTCTGTAGACAAATAATATAATCACATTAAAGATATTATGTACTCCGGCTTACATCTTACAAAAATTTACCTTTCGCTACTGCTAGCTAGGTTAGCTATTATCGCAACAAATTGAAAAATAATGTGCAATACTTCAATTGCAATCTGTATCATATTTCTCACGGTACCTAGTACGGTAGTAGAAATGTATACCTATAGGTAAGACATTATCGGAGAAAACTATGAGATTCATACGAGAAAAGAACACACTTTTATTATGTAGATGCCTCCTCTGTGTGTAAAACCGAGTGTAATGCCCTTTAATGCGCAGCGCCACAGATTACCTAAAATTATCAAGTAGGCCACAGACACAGTCGTAATTCGACAGACTTGTGGAGCCCTTTAACTAGTACGGAAACGTATAAAAATCGAATCATTAAAAAAAAATTAAAGCATCTGCCGGAAGACAATAGAAAGGCAATAAAACTGCAATAATCACAATCGGAATTGATGAGTTTTTTGGGTAGATATGGGTAGGGCTACCACGCATTCCCATTTCTAAGTATTTCTTATTTGCTATATTAATCATTGCATTGCACCACTTGAAGATTGTGTGAGTAACTCTAAAGTGGGTTGGGATTTAAAGCATGTTTTTGATAAGGCCTGGAAATGCCACGATGTTAGCTATGAAGTACCTACTGCCTACCTGTATAAAAGTTGCCAAACATTTACCAACATGTTTAAATACAAGTCAGTCAAATCTTAGTAAATCTGGATCTTAGTAAATATGCCGCTGCTGTGACCACAACATTTATTTTATACAAAATATCTAACATGTTTTTCAAACAAAATATAGAAGCTCAGGCTCAGCATAAATATTCGCCAAAACAAACATGTTTGTGAAACAAGTTTTGATTTTTGGAGCAGCAGAAGAGGAAACTAACACAATGGATAACCCTGCTTCCAAGATTCATCCAAGAGTTACGGATATCGTTGTGGCCTGACCTAACATTACACATGCCTAACAGCCACTCGGCTAAACAAACTATTTATTCTATTTCCAACTATGCGAGCTCCACTAAGTCTCGATCATCTAAATTAATGTTTTATTTACGTCTACATTTTTACTCCGAAAACTGTAAAGCTTTAAAGTTATTGTGTTGTTTGAAGGTCGCTACGGGGTTGTGGGTTCGGTAAGGATGCGCGTGCGACCCTTCCATGGTAAGGGACAGTAGCGCGTGTCTTGCACGTGCTGTGTCCACCTGTCGCTTCGGTGTGGGCACACCGCTATGCTACGGGCGTAAAAAAAGGTTTAGGAGAAAATTAAAAAACAGAAACCTTTTTCTATAGCATTCGAGACTCTATGGTACGGTCGGCCAAAAGTGGACAATCTCTTGAGCTACCCTTTCCTAGACAATGAAAAAAATATTTAAGTACCTAGGAAGAACGCATGAGAATTAGCCTAATGTATGTTCTATGTAGTACCTACTTCGGTATTTAGTTCTAAAGTAGTTTCCAACGAATTTCGATCTCAGAGTAGCAGACCACCCGATTGTGTCAAAAGGTGAGTTAATAGGCTACCTACTCCTCCATTAATCCTAATAGGTAACAAATTGATGGTCAGAAACCAAAGCAATGACGCTCTTTTCCTAACAGTAATGATGAATGTACTGTGACTACGTGAGCCACAAAAATGAAAACCAAGGTTTTACCATTTTACCTTGCATTATAAATCCCTCATCGATTTCAAATACCTACTTACTTATTTACTAAACCAGGTAAATAGTTAACCACAATTCATCACCTACCTAGCCTTTTCCCAACTTTTACACGGAGCGACTGCCCGTGTAAAGGAGTGTGAGTTGTGGAGGTCAGATACCTCCACAACCCAGTTAGTACTGGGTGGATAATACTACGATATCCTTGGTAAGACTGGTTGTCAGACTTTTTGGGCCAATGACTAACTGTAACGACTGTCAAAGATCTATAAATGACAGCCAGGACCAACGCCTTAACGTACTTTCGGAGGCACGGAGGAAAAAACACAAAATAGGAATAGGAGGAAATATTTAACTACAAATAATAACCAAAATTCCCCTGACGACACAAATTAAATCACTTAGGTATAAGTAATATATTATGCACAAGCAACATCAGTCATTTTTAATACCTAGGTAAACAAGTTGTCAAAGCACCTACTTGATTTTAAAAAAACCCGTTGCCGGTGCCTGTCCCAGGAATCGCATCCAACACCGCACGTTCAGCTGTCATGCTTGCGGCCACTTGACCAATCTTCTTTCTTTATGGATATGGTGTGGTTAGTGCCTAACCGATGCCAGTTTTTATGCCGCCCATGGGCCTCCGACTTGACTTTACATGCCGTCAAGAAATATCTCAGGCATGCTGGTTTCCTCACCGCAGCAAGTGATAACTACATAATACGCACATGAATCCGAAAAACCAGAGGTCTTTTTTTTTCGGATGGGAAATCGTCAAATGACTCCCCCCGCTCTGGGCAGAGTGGAAGGGAGTGTCAGACTTCTACTGACTGAAAACCATCCATGTTCCTTCTTTTGCCCTTTATGTTCCAGGGCCGCGGTATCTCTTTCGAACAGTCCCGCAGCCCAAAATCAGAGGTCTAGGTTCGAATTCGAGGCCTATGACTTGTCAGTCCGACGGTCACACCACTCTGCACATCGCTGCTATTATACTTGACTATTGAGGCAGGCAATCAAAAGACATTATGATGACATGCCAAATATTCTCTCCCTCGTAAAATATTTTCATCATTTTTGTCGAAAATGTAGTCAATAATTAATCCATTATCTCCTACACTGATACCTAATCTGTAGAGTGGAAAGTGAATGAATATGTAGGTAGATAGCTATCAATTATTTTAATATCAAGCTCTGCGTGAAAGCACGCACGATCGTTAATCTGCAGTCCACAATAAACTCCACGTCATGAAAACATTGAGAATATTCTAGAAAATAAAATTGTATTCTCTTCTTGGTCAAAAAATATAAAGGAATATCTTAACTCACTTTGACAGAGGAAAAATACTAATATTTTACAACGCTTTGACAATGGCAATGGTTGCGTAAGTAACCTACACTTTTAGCTTGCTTAGTTTTTCCTTGGAGACTTAAAACCTTGCTTCCAGACAAGGTAACTTACTAGAAAAGCTGCGAGAATGGTTTGGAGGCGATTGCCATTAGCTTATGCCCTAAAATTGGCTCGAAAGGGAACGACCAACTATTGGTAGGAACAGGAGGGGTGATAGGACTGGTACTAGCACTGGCTCGCTGAGTACATCTCATTACACAATTTTGTTAAGAGAAAACGTCTCGTTTTCCTCAATCCTTACGCCATAGAACACACATATTTAGAAACAACACAGTGGGGCAAAGACAATTAATTTCTATTTATAGTAAACTGGAGTAGTGGTAGTTGACAGTTGTGACGTCGGCGCCGCGTAGATGTCACTTCTCACTCGCTATGCTAAGTTAAGTCATCGAGAACTGGGACACTTTTATCGGCAGATTTATGTGGAATAATTAAATGTTTATCAACTTTGTTATTGCGCTTGCACAAATGCACATAGTGTCACATCTATTTAAGTCGCGAATTAATAGGCTTCTTTTGGGTTAGCTCGTTCCATCGTCGAACTCATCTCTGTCCTTAGGACTAGATTGAGGCCAAAAGTAGGCCCATTTATTATTTAAAAAAAGTGTTACTTGCCGTCTGTATTTGTCCGGAAATCATCGGTTTGTTGGACCCTCGTTTAGTCTTTGTCTGGCCTTGTCATTTTCTTTTAGAATAGAAAAAAGGTAAATTGCCTAGTGAAAAAAAGATTAAATTGTAAAATATCCAGCCTTTTTCAAATTAGAAGGTAACCCTACTTCCACGCATAGGCCTTCGCCACAATCGGGTCGCTAGATACTAGTCGGTCTAAAAGTTTTAGTAAAGATAAGTTGCCAAGTAAACAAATACTTAGTAGCAAGTTAGTTGATAGTGTTCAATAATTATGTTAATTACATACTCGTACATATTCAAGATTCCCGTTTCAAATTCTATCAAGCATAAGAGCCTACGCTCTACTTCCCCATAGAATGCACAAAAGCGGATTTCTCTTTCTAATTAACTTGCCTTATGGTTGGTACTTAGTTTTCACAGTACACTAAAACGGCTTTCAGACTACGCTACAATATAATAGCATATACTATATAGCTCATAGCACAACAATATCGCGCACCATAGTATAGATTGTTATGGACACGTTCACACTGTACTGTATATTATTAACAATCTATGGTGCGCGATATTGTTGTGCTATGAGCTATATACTTTAAGCTATATATTATAGCGTAGTCTGAAAGCCGGTTTACGTGCAGGCCATAATTTACTTCTTTATCATATAGCCGTCTAAAGGCGGATCGGATATCCGAAGTCCGAACTCAGAAACACTCTCTACGACAGTACGACGCGACGCTCATTTGAATTTCCCAGATATTCGAAACATAGCCGCCATTACCATACAATAAGCCACACAGATTACAATCTCCAACATGCTGTTATGAAATTATATTTATTAATAGTCTGCCCACTGCTGGACTAAGTGACTTCCGTGTATTGATTCAGAATTTATTCAAACATGACGAAATTACATTCAGTCATGCCATGAATGATGCATTCAGGATTAGTACTATTGAATTTCTTAATCAGAAATGCTGTTCTGAAATGTAAAGTATGAATGTGGAATTGTGGGTAGCTGTGAGAACAGAGGCAAATGAAAGAAAGAATGAATTGTGTCAAAGTGTGAAAGAAGATACAATAACTAGGAAGCAAATGACAGCTGAAAAAGAGTCATTGAAGAATAAGGCTTTTTTGCGTTTGACCCTAAATGAATTGGTAAGCACGGATGATTCAGTTTCAAATAAATACAATCAATCAGCTACAGCAATAGACGTTTCTTCATACCATGACTGAATACGCAGTGAACCAATACAGTTACCATTCATAATATACCAATAAACAGAAAACCGTGCGTTTTTGCAAGAATTTCTAAATCTCCATGTTTTACAGAATCCGATGAAATGCCATTCTGAATTGAAAGACTATAGAACTGAGGAGAACACTGACTGTTTTGCATGTACGTGATAAATTAGCATGGGGCTATTCATTAGGTTACGTGTGGTCCTGCTAACAATAGCCTTCCCATTGATTCGCCAAGGTGGTACAGAGTCTGTGTCATGTAGAATGCGATGGCTGCATTCTCTTATGTTTCAGAGGCGATGGAAGCTAGTTTTTTGGAATAATTCCAAGATGCAAATTCCAATTTAAAATCTCAATTTCATCACGTAAACAACGTTTAATCTCTAAACTAAGACAATATTTAAAAAAAAAAGATTCGAGCCACGTTTGCATTTTGTTTTAACAAAAAAAATTAGAATGAAATCTGTCCAAGAAATGTGAAAACCTCTAATCTTTCACAACTTTCTACCAAAATTATAAGGTTTTTGAAGTCTTTGAGGCCGACTTAATCCCAGATTAACCTTAAAATCAACCTTTCAATAGTAAATGACAATAATATCCTTCCACAATTTCCCCTGCCAAACATATTCATTCATTGTGATTCATGTCCAGCAGGTTGCTACAGACTTGTTACGTAGAAGGCCAATAGATCAATTATTTCTTGATTAATTGGCCTTACATAAATGGTATCATTTGACTGTGAGGTACAAAAACTAGAGCGACATAATCCAATCATCATAGACTTGTTGTTATTTTTGACACCTACAGTTACAGTGGCTACAGTGCTATTTTAGCGAGTAAATTAAAAGGCACGCGATCATTTCCGTGTGGGTGTACTTGCGACCAAAATAAAAATAGGATTGACCATATTCTTCTATTCGCTGAATAAGATCGAGTATCGCAGTCGTCGCAGAAAGAGATCAATTTGAAGAGGTTTGCTCAGTTATATTCCTTTCCAGTGCATCAGTATCAAATTCATCTTTCCAGCCACATCGGATGATGTGGCTGGAATGACACTGGTCATTGGGTTTCTTTTGTTCATTTTCCGCGTTATCGCGTCCATTTTTTTTTCTTACGGCTTTGAAAATACCGTCAATATTTAACTTTGGGACGTCCGTCCCAGGTCTGAGGTCTCATTAACCTGATCAAATACAACTGATATCTAAATCGCAGACACGTTTCAAATGTTCTCCTTCAACTCATTAATTTGTTTGAACAAGAAGAGGGAACACACAATGTTATCAGTTTGCAATAGTTTAGAGGGTGCTATTTATTCTCAAACAAGTTTCTTAGAGGCAGGTCACCGACTTGACCGCTGATACGTTATTATTGATATAAATGAAACGATGCACCTAATATTGATAACATTGTACTATTATCACTAATTAAAATACTATGCGTTTCAATCAGAATATCAAAAATTTAACTTTGCGTTTAATTTAATCTTTGGTTCAAATCATATGCTTAAAATGATAAATATAAATAAAAACGAAGAGAATGATTAGATTCGGTGATGGCCGAAAGGCACGAATTGAATAGAAAATCCTGTGCGACAAACTTAAAGCACCGATCAAAGCAACATCGGATTAAGCTAGGAAGATCTTTCGACATTGGATAAGTTAACCTAATCCTAACAATGCTAGCAAAGCACAGATTCAGCAGATATGACACACTAAATACACCAGCAGCTTATCACTAACCCCAAAACAAATAGTAAGAGTCAATACCACAAAATAGGTTACTGTATACTCATGAGCATGACAGTACAAACAGTCATAATTATCTACACGATGATGTACCACTCGGGCACCTCGTTTCGCGTGGAGCTAGACTTCTGTTTGGCACGGCGGGTATAGAGTCCATTGTGTCTTGTGTGCTAGATCTAGACCACTTATCCGAACGTTATAATTAGTGCATCTAGCGGCGTCTTCCTAACTGTCAGTTATGTAGCTACTGTCGGCAAAAGAATAAGGTGGAGAGGCTAGAATAATCATCTTTCCAATCAATAAACGAGGGACATTAAAATTGTAACACAACTCCCGCGTTGTAAAGGGATAGATTGTGTGAAAGATGATGTGGTTAGGAAAGAACTTGAAAGAAGTAAACTATGAGATGACGGTAAAGAGATACATATAAGAAAATGATATCACGTCCGACCCCAAATAATGTGGCAAAGGTAAGGGAGTATGACGATAATGATGTCGAGAATAATTTGACCACTCAACACACGCGCAACATTGCAGACAGCAAATCATCATTGAGCATTTTTCTTTAAATCTGAGCGGCAACAGTTGCAAGTTAGCTGCCTGTTTACTTATCCCTTTTTTTGACAGTACCTGCAAGTATTTAGTTTATAAATTTTGTTACGTGACGTGATAATTATGACGCTTTGACAAGCAGCGGATGTGTGACTAGTGATGTTTAGGGTGCCTACGTGTTAATAGAAGAAATACGATCAGTTTTGGTTAGATATGTTTGAGTTATGTTCTAAGATGCTGGTTTCGATTTTGTAAAATGTCGCTAGCTCCATTTAACTTTAAGCCTCCTCGAGACGTTCAGCAAATATGTATCTTACTTCTTTCTTATTACTTCATTTCAATATATTTTCTCATTGCTCAATGATTTTGAAGTTGCTTGGGTTCCTTGGTACTTCATTTTAAAGTATCATTTCTTCCTATGACAGTCATCTACAATACACACAGATCTATTATCTAGCCATTCTCAATAGAGCCAATACCAGCGAACATAGTTACGCCCAGTAGGTAATTCATTTCTCTAGATCAACTTTCTCCAGTTATTGTCTATAGCTACCTACTATAAGAGCCATTAACTGATCTACAAATAGCAGGCGATCATGCAAAGTAAGGTTAGTTCGATAGTTCTTGGAAAATGCCGACAATTCATTAGTGATCATGGTATTAATTGAGCTCGTTGAGGAATGGCTTAATTTCTGTTTCGAAGGCTTTATTAGTGATCGAAGTTCCTAGGCTTGGTCTGGCTTAAGTTCTTCTTCTATCACTAGTATGGGTTCCCTCTTCGATTTCTATAGTTTTTTGGGTCTTTCCAAGGGAAATCGTACCTAGGTTATGGAGATCAGATCGGTAATCGCTGGAAGCCGTTTCCAACATATTTGAGAAAAAGCTATGCAAAATTGCAAATTATGATGAGTTTGGGGAGCCCAAACTACCTTCAATAAAGACGCTTCTGTAGTTAATAATGATTTCCTAAATCTGGACCACATTTCTCTCTTTAAAGTATTCCCGGTAAGGCACAAAATAATCCGGAACCAATGTATTCCTCATTTCCAACGTACAAAAAGCTGTGCTCAGCGCGGCAGCAGCGGTCCGGCGCGCATCAGACGCCTCTTTATATCTGCTAACATTATTCTACGTAGGATCTAAATGTAGTTTATTTACTTTCGAATATTTCTTACGTATTCGCTACAACTATCCGTACTGCTCTTATATTCCACAACAAATTCTTCAGTCGTTTGTTGAAACTTCAATTGTTCTTTACTGTAACTTATGTTGGTTTTTCTTGGGACTGATACAAACAGTACATTTTGGTGTCGATTTATGAGGATATCGCCGTATATCACAAATTCATAAGCAATGGATAAACTATATTTTCAAAATGTTTCATGCAATCCATTACGACTGGCTCCTCCGACTCCTCGTGGTACATTCATCACGGCTATAATTCTGAAAATAAACAAATTCTCTTTGACCGAAGTCGCGTCCATCATTTTGGATTACTTGCTTTTGTTATCCTTGGAAATTGATGAATTTCTATAGTTCTAAGTTTATTGCGTCACAAAACTTACTCAG
This sequence comes from Eurois occulta, assembly GCA_950022335.1. Classification (NCBI taxonomy): domain Eukaryota; kingdom Metazoa; phylum Arthropoda; class Insecta; order Lepidoptera; family Noctuidae; genus Eurois; species Eurois occulta. The sequence continues at coordinate 1,611,363 of OX465496.1, forward strand.
AAACATTGTACACTCATTTTGGTGAGTGTGTGATTGACACACTGACTTTTACAGATTATTTGAGCCCGTAAACTGACCTTAGCTGCAAATTCATCATAAGGTAACGCACAGATGCGCAAGCTTAACTTACAACATATTTGGACTCCCATATTCATTCTATTCTAGGTAGCGCACAAAATTATGACATATATCTAGGTAAAGTAAATATTGGCAGGTAGACAGGTATTAGGTTAAAGTACTTACAGATACAGAGCTATCACCTAACCGACCTAGGTAAGTTTTTGTTAGATAACCTTGATCGATATACATTCCTGTATTGTTTTGGACAAAGACATACAAAGGGTTCATTTCATTACATCCCTGACCTACCCTTAACACTTCAGGTTTTTTCTTACGAAATTAGACGAAATGCTACGGACCAGACATAATCGGGACTTTCTTCGTAAGAAATAAAAAACCGTACCTGTTAAAGTATTAGGGCAGCAGCCTATTCTTATCTATCAGCACACATTGTATGATTACGGTCGTCTTGAATCGTCTTTCCGCTATTAGCAAAACGCTCTGTGGTAAAGGTCTGGCGAACATTTCTTCATACTGATCTAATTCCGTCTTAATGTAACTGAACGAACACGTATGTAAGTAGGTACTACGTATCGTAACCAATCGATGTTTGAACTGTTTGCAGCTCGAAATACCTTCCACTTGTTCACGGAACCACCAGCGTCCAGCTGTCTACGTGTCTACGTCATACAATTTCACAATCACGCTTTAAATAATATTCACGGAACCCAAATGTGTATTGTTACTGTAATATTAAATGTTTGCCACTCTTGCTTGTCCGAATGTTCGCTGGATTTGTTTGTTTTGTAGATTCTTCAGAAATCAGAATACTTTCTGTTTTCCTCCTTCTATATGAGATTTTCCAGAAATGTTATGTGAACCTTCGATCTATATACAAACGGGAGGAAAGCTCTAGTTGGTGTTTTTAGAATTTGTGAATGCTAAAGTTAAGTGCTACCCAGTAATTGTGTTCGCTGCGATAAAGCTAAAGCTCTGTCAATAACATTGATGCTATCTATATTCGATAACAGGCGTGTTCTATCATTGCAATGTTCAGCCTGGCTCATCATTGCATTGCAATTTTGTTTTTAGTGTGTCGATGGCAATCTTAATTATGTCGGCCCAGAATTCAGCAATCTAAGAACAGTTTAGCTTCCATCAGTGCTCGTCACATGCAGACAACAGGACACGTAGGATACCAATGTTTTTTGAACAACATCACATTTACACTAACTGTGTTCTCCTTAAGAAAGGAAGAGACAGAAATTGCACACAAAAATGCAAATAAAACACAGTATGTAAATTCGGCTGCATTATATTACAAGAATAAATTACTCTAACCCAAAACTCCCAAAAGTCTAGACTGCATTGACTCACAGTCAATTGTTTTCTCCTTTTTTGCAAAATCTCAGTTAAGAGCCCAGCCTACCGGAATGAGTCAACTTAGTGAGTTGAGCATAAGAGTGGCTCTGACATGATTCAGTCAGGAAGTGACTCAGTATAATATATGTTTCGTTGTGAAAGCCTACAGTTTCATTCACTGAAGAGCCCAATGGTGGTCTCACGCAACTCCGGAATATTATTGTTTATTATAATTAACACTAGAAACGGGATATTTACCATGTCCACTGTTTAAAAACTTATATTATTGTTTATTTTCTTACACTTTGTCTAGCCTAGTTCTAGCCCCCTTGTTTTGTCAGCAGCTATTGATAAGCTTCAACTATTCCTCTTTTGGATCTTGGCAACAATTATGCCATTAATAGTATACTTAGTTAGTTTTAGTGGTATAGACAAGACTTCTTTTGTTCCAAACACCTCTTATTATTCTATAAATTCAACATTGGCTGAGATTCACACAGGGCTTTATCGAGCTGACACCGTTGCCAATAACACCACACCTTAGGGCCTTGCCAGAGTAACATTTTATTAGCGACAGCCATGAGGGAAAATACAACAATGTGTTGGACTAAGCCTCTAAGGACTGACAAGTTTGTGTCAAAACTCGTTGGAAGTATGTGTGAAGGATGATATGGCTGAAAAGGAGGTGACTGCTGAGATGACGAGTAATAGAGAAATATAGAAGAAGAAGAGTAGGGCAGGAGTATAATGATGATGATGACGATGATGGTGATGAATACTGTTGAAAGTCGTAGTAGAAATACGAAATAATTTCAAAGTGGTTGTCACCTACCCTCTTGATGTCTTTATAAGTTCGATGAGACGATCTCATCAAAGTGAAGCACTTAATCGAGACAAACTTCAATCGATTGATCTCTCTTACGGCTACAAAAAGCCACAACATCCGGGAAATAACTCATAACAATGAATGAAAATAATTCCGTCACTTTAGTTTTATCGATGAATAATGGTAAAGTATCGAGAACTTGTTATTTGTAACTTTATAAGTTGATTCACCGGATAAGATTAGCGGCTGACTAGCTTTCAAAATATTATGTCATGGAAAATGTTTCTTGTAAACTACCTAACTGTGAGGATTTCTTGTGTAAATATAACTTATCATCATCAATTTGTGGTAAACGTTTAATTACTTTATAGTCCTAATACCCATGGTAATTTTCCCTCACGGATAAACATCCATTGTTTTTGATTTTTGTGGTTTAAACCAGGAAAGTGCATAACGCAGAATAAAATTAAGCGTTACGTTTATCAATTTTATTATGATGCCATTTTGAGGAAAACCACTCTTTTGTATTGGTATAACTGAAATGTATTAAATAAAAACTATCCTTGCCAGCTACAAGTATTTCTTCGTTCACGTAATTATTAAAAAAAATCAGTCTTTATAGGGTGTAAAACCAAGAGACACATTTCCTTTATTACATTTTTTTTTTTAGCTGGACCATAATTAGCCTAGGGAGTGGGGATCGTTGACCTTCAATATCTCCGTAACTAGAAGGTATTGTAGTTACGGAGATATTGAAGGTCAACGATTCAACTTTTGCATATGTGCACAATAAAATACGCGATTTATATGTTGTTAAGTATTATTATTAGTTTACTTTAAATAGCTCCATGACCCCTGTACTATTAATTGCAAGCACAATGTTTTGAGTGCGTTACATTGAGCGCAAACGTAAACAGTGATTTTACCAAAAAAAAAGTCGTTACCCAGCAATAATTTTTGCGCAGTGACACTTAGTTGCATGCGATGCGATACATCAAACTAAGTGTCACTGCACCACCAACCGTCCGCCAAACCACCAACAGCCGTTAACCAAGCAGTCTGTACACAGACTGCTTGGTTAACGGCTTCGTCAATGGTCAGTTTACACCCTGTATGTTCCCACTGTTGGGACATAGGCATTCTGTTTGCGGGACACATGACCTTGCTTTGTGGTAAAAGAATGCATGTGCATTTATTTATCTTTTAATATAAAATAAAATAAACTATCTATTTATCTTATCATATCTTAATTTTACTAATACTATCCCCGGGTCACCGGGTGATTTCGGCCCAAAGAACGTTTACCCAAATCACTCGTTAACGCTCTCCCGTATAAAAAAGAATAATCTACTATCAAATATAATACCATAAGTAAGTTTTTCATACCGAAATAGGAGCTCCTACAAAGGTATGAATGTGGTTTCTTCTACTCAAAAAATCCAAGGCCTACTGCCTCCATATCTTCGTCAAGCTTGATCGCCCTTCAGGCCATTAACAGCCGAACAAATATCCCAGAAGGACGGTCGTTTGTTCTGTAGATTTACAGTTTACCCACAAACTTGGACGGCCAAACTTCGGTAATAATTTGGAAGAATTACTGATCTCTCTACGGACATAATTCGGTCGTGTTTGTAGCTTCTGGGGGTCTAAAATGGCCGCTTTAGCAGTATCATAATAGGATAATAATATGAATTACGTTTAAATTCTTAAAATAGTTATAGACGTACCTACTACATATTATGAATTGTCACCTTGTGACCATTTTACGAATTAAAACGTAATTCATATTAATATCCTATTATTAGATTTCTGAAAAGTGAACAAATTAGAATTTAGTAGCGCGTTTATTAAAGCTAATTCAGACGTTCCATTTGAGTAAATGTTAATTTTTGTTCCAGTTCAAAAACACTAGACAGTCACGACACCACGACGACGACGACGACGACGACGACGACGACGACGACGACGTCAGTTGTTTTGTTAGTAATTCTTGTTTCAGTTTAAAAAAAATAAAGATAAAATACAAATATTAATTAATTAATTTTGGATTACTTTTTTAACTGGTCTGAACTTGTCACTTATTTCTCGTGTAAATGACTGGCGAATGCAAAATCAGACTAAAGACAAGAGCTTCGTGTCATCCAGATTCTACATAAACGGTTACATACGCATTAGCGATAGCTTCGGTGGATCAACAACACAAGTGACGCTGCATTGACGACATATTGTATGTTTTGTTACGGCTGTCTGCCGAGCGGGTTTCCCCCGAAAGCTCAGTAAGTGATACATCACAGGACTTTCCTAGTCAGTCGAGCGATTCAACGAACGAACGAACGAACAAGCGATTGGCTGCTGCGCTGCGTGTCGCGGGTTCGATTCTCGCCCGGAACAAATAATTGTATGGCCTACAGGTAGTTGTTCCGGGTCTGGCTGTTTCTGTACGTGAGTTTAAATGTTTGTAAACGCACCTACGATACAGGAGAAATTCCTAATGTAGGGCAACGTTATTAAAAAAAAACACTTTCCTAGTCATGGTACACAGTCATTGAGAAACTAAGTACCTACTGACAATAATGGGACAATCAGTTTGATATCGTTTCTTACTGAATACTGACTGTTATTTGCAAAATGATTACTGTACAGGAACGGTCGAGCTGGTACGGACAAATTTCGAACTTGGGAAGCTGCAGATATCGGACACTGACAAAGCCCGAACTGCGTCGGCAATTTGACCGCACCTTTACAACTGTTACAAAAGTTACTTTGTTTTTTATTCATTAGGAATGTAAAAGAGATGAGCTGATCTCGCTCTAATATTTTCCTAGTATCAGCTGGTTCGTTTTAAAAGATCCGTACTACCCAATAGCAGCAATTGTAAACAGAATGATTGGTTTCGGATAGATGTAGGCTATCTATAGGAGCCGAGCATTAGTCGGTGGTCGACGCGAGGTCGTTGGCACATTTTTGCGGCATTCGGAGTTTTCCGTACATCAGTCCGGTAAAGCCCTGTTTCTGCTTACTCATTAATTGAAAAGAAACGAGTGGAACATTGACACACGTCACATTCGTTATCAGGAATAGGGAAACTTTAACAAAGTACGCATACCTACCTACTGTTACTGCTACGAAGTTGTGGTTCCAACTTTTGTTAGTTTTGTGGGTAGAAAGATCTTTTTCCCCGTCATCGTTCATAGGGCATGCGGAACCCGGTTACGATGAGACAGAAACCGGGTTTCGCATGCTCTAATCGTTCATCATCACTCTCTTGTCCTTTTCATAACTTATTTGAGGACGGCTCTACATGTCTTCTTCTTCCATCGTAACCCTATTAGTGGCCATCACAGGACACCCCCCTTTTTTGAGCAGTATTGTCCACACTGTCCATCCATCGTTTACTTGGTCTTCCCTTACGCTTAGTTAGCTATTCAGACTGTGAATTCAACAGTTTTCCCAGTTTCATCCGGTTTCCACAAACAATACTTATCTCCGAAAGGGCGTTTACTGCCGGTGGCCTGTTACGTTATCAGCGTAAGCCGAGAAGCGCCACTGGCAGGAAGATTAACTAATTAACTCGTCAAACAATCGACATTTTATCAAATTAGTGACGTCATCACCAGCCATTTTTGGCACGCAGTTACCGCGGCCAGTGACGCCCCCGTATCGATTGAAGCTCTTAGTAAATTAGTGATGTGTGCAAACATCGAGCACTCGATGAAATTGGATTGACATCTGTCATTAACCGTGTTATTTCCAGTATTTGTTATTATGATATGGTGTGTTATCTTTCATTAAATTGACTACCTTGTTTTTAATCAGTAAACTGCTTAGTTTTTTTTCTCTAATTCTTAACATTAATCGCTGTTATGGCCCATCTTAGAAATCTTTTTAATTAATGATGCATTATACGCCACATCTGCTCTCAGCAAAACTGATAATTAAATTACATTATTTTAGCATTAGCGAGAACAATTGGCGCAATTTATCGATGATGATGATGAGCGAAACTGCGAACGTAATCGCATACCGACGCCATATATGTGCAACAAACTCATAAAACTGCTTTACGAGACGCACCCGCAACAATAAATAAGTATTTAATAATAGCAACAAATGATACGGCAAATCATACTATAATCGACTTAATTAATGCGTCGTTAAAATTACAAAATGGCGTCAGAAGACGTTTAGATTTACGCGGCATTGTACCTACAGATCATACGCATGTTGTGCGTCAATAAACAACAGCTTCCCGGTAAAATGAAGAATTGAAAATGATAAAGCTTTATTTGCGTGGATTAGACGCGAGTTTCCGATTTTAAAATTAGGTTTTTCTTTTCTCGTTAATGGAAGATGCCATTGATCTTGGAGATATATGATTGTGTAGATATTAATCGAGTTTGTTGGGGCATTTAATGTCATAAACGTAAGACAAATCACCAGGGGAATTGCTAAATATTTAACACTTAATAAATTTTACGCCATTACGATTCACTTCAACGAGATGATTGAAATATAGCCACAGAACTTTAAATACGACATTTACGAACCACGGAAGACAATAACTATTCTGAAGAGCAATAAAACTTTCAGCCGCCACCACGCACAAAGTGAGACACTTCAAATTAACGTGGAAATGGCCAGTTTATCTTAGGATTTAATGGTGGCGCCACTTGCAACGCCAAAACTGTCTCTTTCAGTGCATTTAAACCTAGTCCCTTGTCCCGTCGTCGTCCAAAATATGCTGGGTGTTCTGGATAACCTAGTCTTGTTATGAAATCCAAATAGTTTCCCACATGAGCGGTTAGACGGCGCTAGCCCCGCACGTAAATGGTTGCAAACGATATTATGTCTGTACTGTGTAGCTGTACTGCTGTAGACTAAAATAAGAATGTGATCATTACCAGCCGGATCTGTTCTAGCCTCGCTTTCGGTTGTCTTTACCGATAGTCCGATACCGATGCGATGTTGTTTCAATAATTATGAATATTTCTCATTTTTCTACTGTTTCATGTGCCAAACAAAAGATTTTTTGAAATGATCCGATTAAAAATGTTGGCGCTTACGCAGGTTTTTAGGAATATATTCGGCCTGTCGACTGTCGAGCGGTTTGATTTTAAACAAACTCGGTTTTCGGTTTATTGGTTGCATAACTTCCTTAGTCTGATGAAGAAAATAATTTAGAATGTAGCTATATAGCAGTACTTACGTAGGTACATTAAAACCTAGGCGCCTAAACTTCTCTCTTGTGTTGTTCTGCACTCTATGATAATTATATGTATACAGCATCATAAGTTCATAACCAGACTAATTACATAATCGTTATGCTATTTTCTTATAAGAAAAAATACTTACCTACATATTTTATCTTCTCTCTATTTTTTCCAACGAAACGTTAAACTTGAAAAGGTTTCAATCCCACAGCACTTGAAAGAAACTTTCATCACCAACTTTTAAAGTTCCTCCATTCACGAACTATTTTAAATGCCATAACTCTTAATTTCAATATACGCACTAATGAGTTTAGATTAACCATACCCCTATGATCGACTCTTTCTCAGAACATTTTCTTAATAAGGATGAGAAGTCATCAGCTCGCGACTGGCCACTTAACAGGGCAGCGGTCATTACCGGCCATATTAATAGCTGTTTGTATTCACAGACGATAATGAGGAGGGACGATGGGTGACCATTGCACCGTAAACAAAAGAGTCCTTGGCATTACTGAGTACAATTGCGAAATGACATCGTGTACTTATGTCATTCAGTAAAGAAACTACCTGTCACAAGTGACGGCCAATTTGGCGCCAAAAATGACAGCCTTTTCGAAATTGGGAAGTGAAAATGGTCCTGGGTTTGTTTGGCGAGAAAATAGTACATTTTGATATAGCTAAGTGGGGTTTGTTATTGCAGTCGACGCGGAATTTACTCACGATCCGCAGGCGAGGGTGTTATGGAGCCGAGAACTGCAGTAAAAAATGCCCACGTGTATCAAACGAAATAAAATAATAAAATGAAAAGTATTTTTGTCATGAATTATTATTAGGAATTATTAATTACATCTTACTTTAGGATGTAATTAGTTCTTTTATCGCGCTTTGCTTCGCCAGGTTGAAGGAGAAGTAAAGGTATGAAGCCTCATATGAAAACTAGAAAATACATTTATTTTTTAATTTAGAACACAAATAAATGTTAATTTGTTCATCAAAGTAAATATTTTGTTATAAAATCATGTTTATTTATGATATTCTATTTATTTATAAACACAATTTAAATATTCAAAAAATATTTACGTCTTAGGCGCATATCTCTTTGCCGAGATTAAAAAAAAAACAATCACCGCCGACTATAAGAATTGAAAGAATTTGGGAGATCAATGAAAAAAATCCACGAGTGTGAAATTATGCATTGCATGTCGGACCATGCATCGTCCTGCGTTTAGAGCCAGTTTTCGAGGAAGTGTATTGAAAAGATCTAACACAATTAGGTGAAAATGACTACTACGACTACTCGCTTCCCGATCCAGACATAATTATTTCCGAATAAGTAACTTGAAAAGTTACGAAGAGGCTGTTTTCAAACTACCTGAAACAAAAACTTTTTTTTCATTTTAACGTAATGAGAAAAAATGTGCCAGTCTAACGGAACTGCATTCAAATGATAATAATTATACATAATCGTGTAGGTGGGCAGAAGTGCGTTAGTGTGGCGAGTTATGAAAATATGCTTTCGTATCGTCATGTAAATCCATGCTAATGTCTTCACTGGGCCCCGCGTGACCTGCTTCGCCTAGTTTTTTTAGTAAGGAAAGAAAAATACGTGGAAATGTCGTGATTGTTGCGTACCTACTTTACTCTGTAAAAATGATATTTCAATTTGTAACGGAAGTATTACCTATCTCCGCAACATCGCTAGTGCGGGGAGTTAGATATCGATAAGTTCTATTGATGTACTTACTTTCTAAGGTCCAGATCAGAATATTTATGTATTTGTTCGTTTCTGATTGTCTTTATAATCTCTATTACAGGACTTGTCTAGAGGTTAGGAAAGGATTCGATATTACGTATTGCTTAAATAGATCGGGCAAAACTAGCCTAAGCATGAAGAATACTTGACAGTTCCAAACTTTATGGTGAGACGCGTAGCAACTCTAGCAAGAATGTGTCTGTTAATGATTAAGGCCCCATGCATTCTAATAATATTATAACCCTTTTATTGGTCAGTCAACGTATAAAAGACTCGCTTGATAATCTAATGATCCTAAAAAAAATATGTTTACACCAACACAAGAAAGGGCCATAAAAGTTTTTTGCGAATGATTCAATCATTCAATATGGTAGCCTAAATGTATAAATAACGGACCTCCCACAACGAATGATTGGCATAACAATATTTTATTATATTTACGATCACGTAATGAGGGCGAATAAAATCTGGGAGGGCATAGCAATGAAATGAGATCAACTTGTTTGGCTGAAAATACACCTACTTGCGATATTACGTATGAATATTATTAACTGGAACTAGTCTATTTATATTTATACAAAATATAAAACTTCTTATTCCGTTAGTGTAACATTTTCTTTGGTTTTCTGAACTCTGCTCTTAAATTGGCCGTACCAGTTTTTGCGGTCACTTTTTCTAAGTAGGTGCTCTTATTTCTTTTGTCAATATCTGAAGAAATATGTAGATTTGTAGAATATGTCAAATACATAATAAGCCTGAATATAACTACTTAGCGAGTCGCATTTCTTGCGAAAATTCTCAGTTATGAAGCCGAATAAGACGACAAAAAGTACTAAATCAATTTACGTAGCCTAAATGACACTGATCTCCTTGACATTTCCTTAAAAAGCTCTAAGTAGGTGTTCATAATGTTTGAATAAACTTTGTATTGGTAATTTGATATGATGACTAACAACACGTGCTCAACTCATAAAAAACTGTGTAACACAATCTCTGTCTTTTGTTACAGATTGTATGGTGGAGTCTATAAAGCTGCGCCATGGCTCTGAGGAACTTTTGACAAGACCATGACAAAATTAAAAAGTATAAAATGTCAAAAAAGAATTCTAAATTAAAGTTTTAAATATTGTGAAGTGATTGTGTGAAAGTGAAGTGCTTAACTATGGCCGATATCGATATGTCGTTTGATATGTACGAGAACATTACAAATATGGAACAGAACATTACGCATTACCCGGTTGAGGCCACGATACTCGCTGCAGCGTGTGCCTGCATCTTTAGTGTCGTAGGAGTCGTTGGTAAGTTACCTTCCCTTCTTTATTTACCATCTAATATCGTGTTTACAGTATAGGCCGTTCTACTAACTGCATATTCGATGCCCGATGCAAGTATTCGAGGAAAGCGTTGAAACACTGTTTGTTTATAGCGACGTGCCACTGTACAAACAATGTGTCATATCCTAATAAACTACATTTCAAAGTTCTGTCTCATTCATCATTGATATTTCATCAACTTGTTTTGAAAACACTCGAAGTAGTGTTAGTGTTAAATGAATTTCCAGAGATACGATACATAAAGAATTATGATGCGCATTCTGATGACTTGTTGAAACAAAACTTTTAAACGTTTTGTTAAAGTTTTGTTTGTTATTACTAGAGTTCATAGATACATAGGTTATTGCATTATTTTAAAGTGGCTTGCGCTGTAAGATCTCCAAAGAAGCACTTATAAGGAATACATAAAAGAAAAGTTAACAGTTTCCGTATTAGAAATTGAACCCTTTTAAGTTTGAACCGTAAATTAGAACATCAGAACACGAAGAGCTTTTACAGATGGAATTTAAACTTTAACGAAAAAGGATTAAGTTTAAATTCGGGTGTTGATTTTTTAGTATGCATTTGTTTGCTGCTCGATGTACTCGCTATCACTAGAAAGCGTCTAATAATCGGTCACTTAACACGAACGCAACATAAAACGCTAAGTGCCGGTCGTAATCGGACATCAAACGGTTTGTTACACGACTCGATACCTACCCGAGTACAACGCGCTCTCGGACGCCCAGCTGCGTAAACAAACATACTAGTTGCACATCACTAGCCAGTTGCGTTCGATGTTTGAATTTTTTTTTTTTAAATATAGATTGGGATATGTTTTAATAATGTACAGCATCCGAATTTAACCTATTAATGTTTTTTCATGATCGCAAAATAGCCAGTGCTACGTAATTTCAGTAATTTCGCAACAAGGAACTTTCACAGTTCTCGCTGAAAGGCGAGCAGGCAATGATAGAGCGTGTATTTAAAATTTTATTACAGTGTTATGACTACTTTAAAGAAGTAGCATTTACATTTTATTTTGCGGCTCAACACGCAGGTGGCTTATGTTTTAGCTCTCTGCCAGTTCTGCATGCGTTGTTTAATTTAAATTATTTTAAACGCAGACCAACCTCCGTTGAGCCGTAATTGAATGAACTTTGCCGTCTCATTTCTCATCTCATGTCATAAAATGGTAATAAAACCTGGAGCGAGGGCTGTTGCCCTTCGAGAGTGAACGACAGAACGAGTGAATGAATGGGTCTATTGACGGGACGTGACTAAGCCCTGAAACGCACCACTGAATGTTTTACAGGAATTAATTAATTTAATACGTTTTATTATAAGTCGCAGTTTGAATGTATCGTTTGTCAAGTAAGTCGGATGCATCGGACCGGTGATGACAAGTTTGAAAACATTCATTTGAATTATTTTTTATTAGAAGTAAGACGAGACCTGAAAGGGTCTTGTTCAAAAAGGTCTTTGACCCTGACATTGGCTGTTAAATTTTTAACAGCCAATGTCAGGGTCAAATAAATTATGGATAATTATAGTGCAGTATCTTAGGTGTAAAATTAACAGAAAATGTTCGAAACACTACACGGGCGCTCCAAAACGCAAATTGTTGACGTGGCGCAAAAGACTGCCCAACTTAAATGGGACTGGGCAGGACATGTCTGTCGCATGCCGAACGAACCGTGGGCCCGTAAAGTTCAGGATTGGTGCCCTGAAATAGCGGCACGGGGTCGCAGCAGACCACGAAGGAGATGGCGGGACGAACTGGATGTCTTCCTTGAGAATTGGAAAATAGTAGCACAGAATCGTGACCGTTGGAAGGAATGGAGGGAGGCCTTTGTCCAGCAGTGCGACAATATGGGATAGCTAGAATAATAAAATAGTTCAGCATGTCTGTCTTAGCGCTTGACATTGTCTGTAGAAACTGTTTTGGAAAAACGAGCAGACAACGGAAGTTCCCACCTAAGATGGATACCAAAAGAAAACCTACCTTTTTCATCAACTAGGGAAGTACGGATCAATTAATTACGAACATCATATTTCCCTACTAACAAATAATCCAGCCAAGTAAACCTGTTGCAATTCACTCGCCAGTATATCAAAGCAAACATTCACCGGACAACAAGCGTCCCTCTAACCACCATGGCCGTCATTTGTCATAGACATTATCATCTTAACATTTACAGTGCTGCATGGTTCTTTTGGCGTTTGAATGACATTGACAGGATGGCGCTGTTGATAAACATTCATTTGTAATGAAGGTATCTTGTACAAGATGGCGGCGTTAGAATAGAATATATATAGTACAATGTTTATCTGAAACACAACTGGTTCACAATGTTGCTAATTCTATGGTTACAATGGCGGTCTTTTCGCTGATAGCGATATCTTCCAGATGACCTTTGAATGGACTGTACGAACGTAAAATATAAACGGGGATTACACAATGGTGTACTGCCAAACATTATAAAAAAAAAAACAAAGTAAAGTCAGTCCGACTATGGCCACGCGATAGTACCATTCCCGTTTCATCAAAACTAATCAATTAGGAATATCCTTTTCCACAAGCAATTTATCAGCTAAGCAAACCTGTTGCATTCCCTCGCCATTATATCAAAGCAAACATTCGCCGGACAACAAACGTCTCTAACGATCACTATGGCAGTATGGCCGCCATTTGTCAACGACTTTATTATCGAAACAATTAGCCTCGCCGAGGGACATCCGCACACAATAACACCCCCTATGTATCAGGCTATAAATAGAATGCAATAAATAACAAGCTTTTGTTATTGGTTGGATTAGCGATAAGCTGTATGTAGGTGAACATCGCTTAAGTAAATAGAGCTATGGGAAGGTAGGAGCTCAATAAGCTACCCAAGAGAAAAAAAATTACTTCATCTTATAATAATCAGAAAGGGAGAGAACTATTTCAAGCAGCCTTTTACGACTGACGATCACGACTTGTCGCATGCCCGGCAGCAATCTTGAATAAAACGGGTCGGACGCCCGATCGTGCGAACAAACTTTCTTCCAGGTTTCGACCAAAAGTCGCTTCTGCGGCCAAAAGTCGTGTCGTGGGTGTCGCGGCCGAGTAGTGCGCGAGGTCCGTTAGTAATGCCTCTTCCGACTTTCGTTACTCTTTCAACCGAATTCCATATTATACACAGCGCTTATATCGCCCACTGATGATGCTAAACTTAATTTGCATTGCCAACGACACGCTAAGAAGCAGAAGTGTTACCAGTGGCTGTCTGTGCCTGAAACTATTGTCAATGACAATAATATTGCTGGAGATTGTAGTATTTCATAGAAACATGATCGCAAGAAACGAGCCGCAGACCGCAGAAGGATGCGCACTGTCATTATGTAACCTAGCTAATAGGTCACGGTGACATTGTGAAGAACACTGAAGTGATGTTGAAAGGATTTAGAAAGAAATATCAGAATCTCCTAATAGGGTCGACTTTCCATAAGAGAATAAAATTCAAAACATATTGAATAGTTCTAATAAGCAATTATATAAAAATTGAAACAAATTTTCAATGAATGCGTGACGGGAGAATTGAAGAAAACATGTTGCGCCGGCCCCAAGTAATATAGGACAAGGGCAGGAAGATGATGAACTGCCAAATCAATGTTAGTTTATTATGAAAAAGTACTTTAATAGTAAGCTATTCATCAAAGAAACTACGAAAAAAAACCCAAGAAACACGGGTGGGATAGCGCCATGTGCAGCGCTAGATACTTACGCTTATGTAACAAACCTAAGAACAGCGAACCGAGAACTGACCTGCCAACTTGCTACTAGTGCTAATCAGTAAACTTCCATTATCAATGTCGCCATTACAATTTTTGACACCCTTATCACTAACTGACAGATGCTGAACATATATAAATAAACAGCCACCCGTAAGCTGATTAATTACGAAGATTTACGCCGACAGCGTCCAGAGGGTAGGCTGATCAATCACTTTGTCTATCGCTCGACAGTTGACCGACGACCGCGACCTAGCCACCTAGGGGACGAAGCGTTGGAAAATAAACATGTGTGGCTTGGCTTGCCTTGCAGCCGGGTGGCCAGTTGTGTTTATTGATAAAATGGAATTGTGTTTTCAATGAGATTGTATCGTGTGAGCATTATCTCTAATGAATTTAACGGGCTATTAGAGCTGGCACTGGCACAAGTTTTTTTTAGACGCATTTGCCAGCCAGCCAGGGATGTCCAAAACGTGATAAATCCTCGATATTCATAATGGTTTATCTGACAAGTGTTCATTTGTTGTGGTTGACAATGATTTCTTCTACGGAAAGATTAAGGCTGTGGCGAGGTAGTGCATCTTTACCTAACTCATTCGTTCCGCCTGCTGAAAATCTCCCGCCTGGACATGAGTTGCCATGGCTGACCTGGAAGTCTTTGAATAGACTCCGGACCCTGGTTGGTCGCAGTAAGGAAAACCGGCTCAGGTGGGGATTCATTAATGTCTCTGCCGTGGAGTGTATATATGTTGTGCTGTTCTACAAACGATGGGGCACTTAATATAGTGCCCTGCGTGTCCTATTGTTTGTTCGCTACAGGAACTGATGGATGCTACTGAAAGCGCCAAACTAGTAGCTCAGTTTTGGGCTGATACAATTTAGATTGCCATCGATACGCTAAGAAGAAGAAGAAGAATGATTCCTAATCGATTTTAATCGTTTTTATAGACTTATGAATCAGCGTACACAATTTTGATAAGATCACAGAATTCATTCATCAATCGCAGCCAGCACCGCCTTTTCATACTTTGGGCGTATCCTAAGATAGATCGCGGTGTGAACCAAAGTATGAAAGAGGTGAAACGACCGACGCGTCGTTCGCGTCGCTCGCCTGTCCGCCCGCTGGCGGTGTGACCTGCGCTTTAGCCCGAATCTATAGATGACGCGCCTCATTCATGCATGAATACAAATGTCAGAAATCTATCAACAACCACCGCATTTGAGAATACAACAGGCGTTGGCTTACGAATAACAAATCGTAAGTGAATGCCATCAGCAGAGCGGTACGAAGACGACCGGTGCGGTGCGCAGACGTGCAAGATTCGACCAAATATACAAGAGACGAGAGACACATCTAACGAACGGTAACCGTGAAGAGTGATCCTCTATGATCTATGATTGTGTCTGTCTGTCGGTCTGTCTGTCCGCGCACGCGATCTCTTCATCCTATAGCGTTAATTATTCCTGTCCGTTAGCGGAGCTAGTTGTGATGCACTAGTTGTCTTGTGATGGGTCGGCACAGATCTCATACTAGCTGGACACGGATATGAGATCATTACGGGATTTTAGAAAGAATTTAATTAGTGAAAATTACTGTAAAATTGGCCCTGGTACCATCTGACGAATAACAGTTTTCATAAAGTCAGGGTTACACAGTGTTCATTTCTCTGAAACTTACTTCTAAATCGAGTTCAAGAGCTTTCAGTGACAATATTCCATAACACTTTTGGAAGCCGAACTGACAGCTTCTAACGCAGTTTACATGGTGATTGCGTTCAGTTTCAATGGTGAAATCGGTCCTAAGTTTCTTGTTTTCCGTAAACATTGAAACGATCTATTGTAAGTCGACTGGTGGAAACAACTAACTTATGCTGCAGATAAACAATGTGAATTGTTGAACGATTTCAAATCGCCAACAGCCATCTTTTCTTGGTATTGGACACATTGCTATTTGGGCTTTATCAGAAGTACAGCATACATAAACAAAGAGACTCAGAGAGATTGTGAGAAAGATCACAGTAGAACCTCTTGAGATGACGCGGACGGTTGATAGAGATGGTGTATGGAAGTAAAAGACTTGCTTCGCCATATTACCGACCCCAATTAAATTAGGATAAGGGTATTAGGAGGATGAGAAAAAAAATAACCATATGTATAACATATAGCTTTTATAAATGTGTTGACACAATATCAGCTGGTCCAACTGACAAGTAGAGTGTACATTATGTGGCCCATTGACCGATTGGTCACATGCGTTTGACGGACTCGAGTTATCTACACAAACACATTACTCCTACGTCATCGGTAGGTAATCCTTTTATATCGAGGATTTATAATTAACGCTTTTAAACGTCATGTTGGTAACTGTTCACTTGTTATTGTGCTAACATGATGTATTTACGTAAAGGTAGGATTGTCCGACATGTACATATGTCGGAAAACGTCATGAGAAAATCGGTATGTCCTAGAACCAAACATTTTAAGGCACGTGATATTTAAGAAGTCATTGTTCACTCTTGGTCAGAAAGTCTTCATTAAAACATTTTAACAATCCGTGAAATCTCTTATTGAAATCCCCATTACTGCATGTTGACTCTCGGTCTATCGCGGAACGAGTAGGAAATAAAAAGTTCCATTCGTACCCAGTGGGAACGACGAAGTGGGGCTGTGGGGACGACCGGGAATAAACCGTTCCTATTATAGGTAGCCATGTGCAAAAGACACATGTTCAACTACCTATAGGTGGGATGAGGGAGGTTTCTCATTCTCCTACGCCGCCCGTATGAAATTGAGAAAGCTGTTTCTCTTCCTGTTTCTCTCGTGGAAATGGTTATGACGCCGTATGACATGTTGTGAATAGACTGGAATAAAATTATGATTACTGATTTAATTAATTAAATAAAGGTCATTATTTTTAGAAAATTGGGGTAAATAATAACCAGTTAGATGAGGATGAAAAACATGTGGTTATAACAATTTATTATTACGCTTTATTTTGATTAAATATTGCGGTTAGTTAAGTAAATACGAATGGCGATTAAAATAGCAATTACAATATCTTTTTATTTATCAGTTATATTTGTACCGTTACGTCCATATACTAGGAAAGTACATAATATATGCGAACTCTAAAATTAACACAAAAATATGGTGTTAGTATAGTGTATTGTTGCATTTTTTATGAATTCATGCGTCCATGTACATAGGAAGATAATTTATTTTAATTTACTTACACGTTATACATATGATCTGCCTAAATCATATGACTTTATGACGTGTGTCTGTTGGTTCGGTCCGTATGATGACCTCACGATGATGGCTAAGTATGTAAGGAGTGTAAGAACCTGGGCTGCGGAACTGTTCGAAAGAGATACCGCGGCCCTGGAACACAAAGGGCTAAGAAGGAACATGGATGGGTTTTAGTCAGTACAAGTCTGACACTCCCTTCCGCTCCGCCGGGAGGGTTCATTTGATGATTTCTCATCCGAAAAAAGGAGACAAAACATGTGAAAAAGTTGGAACTTTGACCCCCAATATCTCCGTAACTAGAAGGTTCCCAGGTATGGTCTAGAACAAAAAAAAATATCGCAACGTCGGGGAGAACAAGTGCCTTTCGGTATTATTACACCCATTATGTCATGTAGGTAGGATGAAACTGTATTTAATAAACCACAGAATACGCCAATAATGGTTACAATACACAATAAGCCACATAGTGTATCAAAGAATTTACTTATGCCTGCTATTAACGTTTTTTTGTCACCGTCCTGAAGAGAAGTATAGTGGAAA
This sequence comes from Eurois occulta, assembly GCA_950022335.1. Lineage (NCBI taxonomy): Eukaryota > Metazoa > Arthropoda > Insecta > Lepidoptera > Noctuidae > Eurois > Eurois occulta. The sequence goes on from OX465496.1 coordinate 1,629,450, forward strand.
CAACATTCAGGGCTCTTTAAAAACTCTATGTATACAAAATTAAATTGTTAATTATTTCTGTTTGTTGTTAGTTTATTTATTGATGAATGTTCAATTGTGTTCTGTTTTGTTGCAACTTGTTTCACTTCACGTTTATTAAAAATGGAAATAGGATAGTTTCAAATTCAAATAGGTAATATCACCCAGATATGAAATGGGCTAACCAACATTCATAAAAAAACCATTTATGCCCTAAAAATCCTCACAACCATTTAATTTGTGAAAGTAACAAATACATAAGTATGTAGATATCGTAACAATGTAACTAAGAAAGAGAAACTCAGAATTAACGACTTGTAAAAATTTAACAACTAAAGAATTTGCATAAAATAATAGTTCTATGAACTCCTATGTATTTTCGAATGTATATTTTGTACCTAGTCATTGTTTGAAGGTTATTGAACTTTTTCAGCCACATAACGAATACAGGGTGGAAGAAACACCGACGCACAAACGCTTACCACGTATTTAGTACCCCCACATAGACTTTTGATCAGAACCTAATTTAAAAAAAAACTTCTGTTTCCCACAAAAATGCAATACCTACACGGTCAAAATGTATCAAAAGCATAGTTCTTTTTTTATTACGATGAAAAAATTCTATGTCCTCCCCCGCCCCACATAGTTCTTTTTTCCCAATCATGTACTGGAACTACTGGATCCTTGGTGAGCGTTTCTGCGTCGAAGTCCCTTACAGCCTGTATATCGTAGCTTACCTAATGACTCTCTCGTTATTTTAAAAAGTAATTATTATTTTTAACACATTTTGAAACAACAACAAATATTATAAACAAATAAGCATAGCCTACAAATCCATTTCAATAAATAATTCTAATAATTCCTTTTGGTTTTTGCGTTATTGCCTATCTCGTTCTGACACAAGCCGAGAGATAGCTCATGTGATAGGTAGGATGGACTATTACAAAACCTAAGTAGAATGAAAACAAATCCAGGCTATTGAACTAGCAAATAAATCACTCATTACGATAAAAAAACACATCTTACGCGTTAATTAACAGTAAGAAAATATTGATTGTAGTGCATTTAAAAGGCGAAGTATGAAACGAAAGTGTCTTCATTAATCGCCCATCCGTGAACAAAGCAATTGATCACAGTTTAATTAACTACTATGTACGTATGATTTACATAATCAACTAATCATATAACATTTTGTATGTCTTTGATATGAATGTTTTTTCGGTCTTATTACATTTATTTTAAACCATATTTTCCATTGAAACCATATTTACCATATTTTTTTAAACCATATAACCAAATCCATCGACTGTTTAGACTGGAAACTGACTACAATTTAGTTGGGAAATGCAGAACAGCAGCAGCCTTCACGAAGCCGTTCTGGACATCAAACTACCGCCTTCAAGAGCTCACAAAGACAATGTCAATAGTTTTTTAGGGTTCCGTACCCAAAGGGTAAAACGGGACCCTATTACTAAGACTCCGCTGTCTGTCTGTCTGTCTGTCTCCAGGCTTGTATCTCATAAACCGTGATAGCTAGAAAGCTGAAATTTTCACAAATGATGTATTACTATTGCCGCTATAACAACAAATACTAAAAATTAAAAAAATATATATATTAAGGGGGCTCCCATACAACAGATATGATTTTTTTGCCATTTTTATAGATAATGGTACGGAACCCTTCGTGCGCGAGTCCGACTCGAACTTGGCCGGTTTTTTAAACGTTGCCCCATGCTAGGAATTTCTCCTGTATCGCGGTTGCATTTACAACATTAAAGTCACAAACACAAACAGCCAGTCCCGGAACAACTACCTGTAGTCCAACAAATATTTGTTCCATGCGGGAATCGAACCCGCGACACGCAGCGTAGCAGTCAATCGCTCAGCCACTGCGCCAAGCATGCCGTTTACTTATAGTTTTATTGGTAATATTCGCGCTTCGTAAACAAATTGGGTATGTAGATAGGATTTCTATGAAATTATGAACGTGGTTTACATAAAAAAAAGGTTTACCTTTTGGTATGTTTATAATTAGTATTAGTTGAGGTCATGGTTGATAAAATGATGAGTAACAGCGATTCAATAATATTTGTTTAGCTAATCAATAATATACTTACGTCATATCCGTCAAGTAGGTACTTATTGCAATGATATCAAAAGTTTATTTATAAATATACCTTGGCACTTACCTATTTATGTAACCAATGTCATGGATATTTATTATCTTTTTCCTAAATCTCCTTTCCTTATAAATTATTGTAATGTCAAATACAGGGTGGGGATAGGTACCTACCTTATCAGAATATTTAAAAATATTATTTTGATTATGATAAGGATTATGCAAACATAGAAGTCCCTATTTATTAATTAGAGTTACATTGTTCTGAGCTATGGCTGTGTTCACGATACCCAAAGGATTGACTATCCAGTCGTCCACCTATTTCCAGGGAGAGTCAAAGTGCTCTTTTAACGGCCACTGCGATTCCACTTCAAAATACTTCCAGAAGAATGTGAACGTCACCGCAAAAAAATAGTTTCATTCCGTTTATACAAATAGATTGGGCATTTATTTTAGTTTGCAAAGTAAATACGCGTGTGAGAATCACAAATAGAGCGGCGCTAAAAAGGGCTATTGGTATGTTATCTCTCGGCCAACAGCTCGTTAAAGTGTAAACAGTCCCTCATAAACATCGAGTCTGAAATAATTGTGAATCGATTTAAATCGGATAAGTGGGGCCACTCGATCGGGCTGCGTTTAAGAGAAATGCCAATCAATCGAGTCGTTTTGTTTATGTTCGTAGTCTGCGTACATCTCTAGCTGATTCGGTAAGTATGAAAATTATCGGAAATATAAATTTTATTAAACTAATTTTCAGTAGTTGAAAAAAATTATGACCTATAAAAAAATATAATAAATATTTATGGTAATTTAGAAGGCAGCTCAGGTTCGTTTCTTATGACATTGGGCAGTAGCTGCTAACGGGTAAAGTTGGCAACTAACTCTTTCAACTAACACCCACTTCTTGAGGACTTGAGACACTCAATAAAGCCTTGTTTAAAAAACATTAAAGTCTTTAAACATTTCATAAGAAAGTTAATTTTAGGCGAATATCACAAAGCTCCGCGCGGTCGGGCGGTGAAGCGGAATCACGTCGCATTGGCTTGTATGAAGTCCGTTGATACACACGTTCACCACCCGATTGCGCGGACGAGCGTTTACCACCATACAAAAGTTCTCTGCCTCCGCCCGTGTCGTGTGATAATCGCATTAAAATAAAATCTTAAACTTCATACAACCTGTACAATTACACTTTTGAATTTTAACTAAAAAATATAACGATGACTAACTTTAAGACCCACACTTCCTCTTTCATCCGAAGTGATTAAAACGATAAGAATGTACGTAATGCTACATTCTAGGAACTTAACATTCTGGACTAAAAACTTTCAGAAATCATGCATTTCGATTAAATTGCGTAAAATATGCCTGTAACAAGTATTTCTCTGCCTTCGAAACCAGTCTGACATTGATTTAGACATCCCATTTCCTTTTTTTTTTGTGTCGGAAATTCTGTGAAATATCCAAGTTGGACTGAATTTGCAATTGTTTGTTAATTCAATCAGCTGCAATCAGAAATTTGGGGTTGCCTACGTGACCGGGAGAGCCGCTCGCCACAATTCTCGTGTATTTAGCTAAGAATCCCATTTATTTCGTGTTTGTAATACAACATGAAAATTCTGCATGTTTTTACAGTGCATTTTGTGTTCAATTGATGAGTACAGTGATTGATTTAACAATCAACATCGCAATGTAACCTGTAAGAGTTTTTACACGCGAGTGCAAGAAAAAGAATGCAGATAGAAACATTTATTTTATGCTACGGACATTTTTTATATTGTTCGCTGGCATTTTATTTTGATCAGAAGACATCAATAAGTCATATTTTTTGTAGTGGACATTTTGTTTTTTTTTTTTAAATTAATGTCTGCAAAAAAAAAGCACCAAATATTTTATTCGATGGACAAGATAGCTTTTTCCAGGCATTTTATTGTATTTACTGTATATTTCTCACTACATTAACTCTACTTCTCCACATTCCAGGTAACCTAGTAACGACAGTGGCGCTGCTGATGCACCCGAAGCTGCGAGGCCACGTGACCACCATGTTCGTCCTCTCGCTGTGCGTGTCGGACCTCCTATTCTGCTCTATCAACCTTCCTCTCACGGCTAACCGGTACATCAAGCAGCACTGGGGCTTGGGCCCCAGCCTCTGTCAGATGTTCGCCTTCGTCTTCTATGGGAATGAGGCAGTCTCGTTGCTGTCTATGGTCGCTATTACTATTAATAGGTGAGTTTTTCTGCACTTCTTTGTAAATTAAGTTGTTTTTGTTTATACGTGTGAACTTTTCAACGAAGATGTTCAAGGAGTTTCCTCTGCGTTCTTCAGTTTGTGGATGTTTCTTGGGGTTACCCCAGACGATGTTTTTGAACCAACATTGTGTTTAATTACTACGTACAAAACTATGCTATGATTATTTTGTTATACTTAGGTATATATAACCAGCGTAGGTACTTTATAGACACAAGGCGTCATAAATACAGAAAATAGTAATTAAAAATTATGGTTATAGCTAAACGTGTCATACGCAAACAGGAACTAGAAGTTGTGTACCTACCTAACTACCACTCCCACGTACTTCATGATGAAAAACATTACTGACAAATATAATCTTCATTTTGCTTTATAAATAAGTGGTCTACCACATCCAACGAATCTCTTAACGAAAGGATCTCCACTGAGCTGTGGAAGTTTTACTAGTTGCGAACAAACACTACAGCCTGAAGAAATGTGTCTGTATGTATGTCTTCAGTGGAAAATAACAGCTAGCATCTAACTTTTTATTGTTTCACTAGAATATGTACTTTAGTAGACGCCACTGATATTTCCCGAATAGAATTTCTACGTGGGCATCGTAAAAAATACATTTAGTGGTGGCGTGAAACAGATTATAAATGTCGACGGGTTATTTATCACGCCATCCCACCACTCAGCCGTGTACAGTTGTAAAACAAACCTCTTTACTGACGCCGAAAAAATACTCCTCATTCACGACGCTATTTATAGAGGAACCGGCAGAAACACAAGTGATAGCTCGCTCGATATTGACCTACTGCAGAATTTACGTGAACCAATAAAATTGTTCTCAAATTCTACTTTTATTTATTGTTTTACTATCCTAGAGGAGATCTATCTAAAATACGAAAGTGGTTTTGAGTATTTTTTCTCACAATCCATCAATTTTATGTTTTTATATATCAGCCTTTGCCAATTTGCAAACTACGCTTGCAAATGTTTAGAGAAAATGGATGACGTCTGTGCCGCATTCAAATATAAACTTGGTAGGTACAGGCAATCAGCAGTGGACTCAAAACGTCACTTTCGTTTCGATAAAGTTGTTGTTTATTCAATTACTTCCCAAGAAATTGAAACAATAAGACAATTTTACACAGCCTGGGCACATTGGGCATACAATACAATATCCCATTGTAGTCATTTCGAAGCCAATATATTCGGTTCGTCGACCCGCCCTCAGATTAAACCATTACCATAATACTGGTGCATTAATATTAATGCGTGGTAACCAATTTAAAGTGTCCTCATGTGTACGTGCGCGATGCATAGCCGCTGCGTTCACCTTCGCTGCGCACTGCATAGAACATTGCTTAAATTATTTTTATTAGTTTGTATGTTGTTAAGTAAGTTTTGGTGAACGAGTTACTCAGAATAAATGTGTTCAAATGGTGTTCCTTTCATATTTTTACATTCAAGTCACGTAAAATTGGGTTTTCTTAAATATAGTAACTTTCTCACGGTTTTCTACGACGATGACTTTTGATAGTAAGGAGCTAAATACCATAACATTCACAAATGCGTAGTACATAAAATTGATAGGGATTTAATCGTTAGCCAGAAGTGGTACGATAAGTATTAATCCATAATATCCCGAACCGTGATACATTTTGGTTTTGGCGAAAAATATAAGCACCAGTTTCCCTTACTTATCAATGCAAATATGAAGTCCAGATTAAAATGACTAAATGACACGTTTTGACATCTATCTACTTGGTGCATAAACGTGGCTAAATTAAGTGTTAGATAATAAATAAGTATTTGCATAAATAATCCAATATTTTCTTCTTACTGACGTACAGACAGGCGCACGAGTAAGCTTTCATTTAATAAATCTACACAATAAGTAGGTCATTTTTCTGCAACGCCTGTGTACCCGCGCCGCGTAGTCTCTTTGCAACATTTTAAAAAGGCGTTCGCTTTTTCTTCTTCAAAAAAATCATGCTGTCAAACTTTTTTTCATAAACTTTGTAATGGGGATTTTTGTGATCAGTTTTCGGCGTAAAAAAAATAATTTTAGACCAAACAAATGAATAGAAAATCCCGGATCAACACTCAATTGCTTCAACTTGTAATCCCCGCAATAAAGCATGGGCACAGAATAAAGGTGTTAACAATTTAGGATAAATTGGGGGGCTACAATTTAAATGCACGACATTAAACAGGGGTGTTAATGTCAATAGAAACACCAATTACAATTTTTATTTTATGGGGAGTCTATTGTACACAATGCGTGCATTTCTGTGGATAAAATCTTAACGTTGTAATAATATTTTTGACGTCATAGCTTATTCGCTTTTTCCGTAATTTGGGTATACAATGCTTCCACTGAGGGCCAGTTTCACCAATGCAACTGAATGTGTTCAGCACATTTAATCTGCGTTCAAGAGCGTGTCAGTGTCATCATTGCTATGGAATATGAACACTTGCAGATCTTAAACGCGGTTTAGATGTCCTGAAAGTATTAATTTTCATGGGTCAAATTTGCCCTTTGTTTGTTGTTTCTGTAATATCGGTAGATATGTAATGCACTTCATAGTTTTTTAAATTTCAGAACGTAATCAATAAATGAATTTTGAAAATAATATTTATCAACAGTTTCTGGCTTTCTTGCCACATAAAATTGACTGCGTCTTCAGTCGGTACTTCAAGTGGCTTGATGATTACGGAGGCCATTCCTAAAAATATGTTTGATGTGCTTTTCTTGTAAATTGTAATAAATATCTTTATGATCTATAAAATTTATACGATACCACAAACTAAAGGTACCGAATGAATCAGCTGCAAGTATACCTACCTCCCTACTAGCTACTGTTGTCGATAAAAGTTCTTATTTTTACAAGGTTTTTATTAATACAAGCTTTTTTTATTTTTACAAGCTTTTATTTAACTTGCAATGTATGTTTGTCCGGGTGGAATCTTGCAACTCAATTTTGAAGCAGATATCTTCAACCGATTGAGCTGAAATTTTGTACACACCTTTGGTTCTGGTGACAATACACTTTTATGATAGACATTACTTCATCCTGCAGCCAGGATCGTCTCCTCACGAGAGAACTCCTCAAACGTTATTAGCGCGGACACGATACTTTGTATACGTGTTCACTTTTGATAGAAAAAGATGGTTTCTATCATGACCTTATCTTGCAGCCAGGATCGTTTTATCATGAGGGATCTCCTCAACGGTTAATAGCGCGGACACGAAATCTTGTATAGGCGTTCAATTTTGATAGATAAAGGTGATTTCTATCATGACCTCATCCTGCAGCCCGGATTGTCTTTTCACGAAGGAACGCCTCAACGGCTAAAAGCGTGGACACTTAACTTTCTATCCACGTTCAATATTGATACATAAAGATGATTTATATCATGCCCTCATCCTGCAACCAGGATCGTTTTCTTACGAGGGAACTCCTCAACGGTTAATATAGCATGGATTCGAAAATTTGTGGATGCGTTCATATTTGATGGATGAACAGGATTTCTATCATGAACTCAACCTGCAGCCAGGATCGTCTTCTCACGAGAGAACTCCTCAACGGTTAATAGCACGGATACGAAAAAAGTGTTGAGATAATTATGCGTTATCAGAAATGATACGACAAAACTAAAAAAATTAAAATAAAATAAAGAAAGAAAAAGAAATAAAAAAAGCTTGTCGCGAGATTTACCAGTGTAGATAAACAAGTAAATTAAATAACTAGATCTGATTGATTTTAATGTTTAAAATTTCCAAACTAAGTAAATACGAGCGACAAGCTTACAAATCATATAAATTGTGTAATGACGATATAAGTTTTAAAGGAAAATTTTATTTTATTCTTTTTAGCGCATTTAAATAAAAACTTGTTTTAAAAAAGGTTTTTATTGCAATACATTTTGTAATGCGTTAACTTTTAAAAACCGTGCGGCGCACTCACTCACATAGCGCTGTGCTGCAAGCAAACCGCCTGCCGTCCAGACCCGCGGGACCCCGCTTGAAAAAATCTGATTTGCAGACCCACGTTGGGCATGCATGTGTGATATGTGTGTGTGGGATGTGTGTGTGGTGTGTAATTATACAAATTTTGTACATGTGAATAACTGAATGAGTGAGTTATGATGTGTGTTGCAGGAGCGGCTCAGTGTCCTCTTAGGGTCAACTCACACCGAAAGAGCGGCGAAGGGCAGCGAAGCGGAGCGCAGTTTCAGTTTCATATGAATTTTAACTTTATTATCATTACCATAATACTTATTATCGCATGAGAAACTCGAACGAGTCGCGCGGATGCCCGCGGCGCCGCAGGAATTCCGGGGAATTCCATAAACGGAGTTTCTCATGCGATAATAAGTATTATGGTAATGATAATAAAGTTAAAATTCATATGAAACTGAAACTGCGCTCCGCTTCGCTGCCCTTCGCCGCTCTTTCGGTGTGAGTTGACCCTTATGCGATTGGTTTGATCCATTTAATTACAAGATTTTTACACTCATAATATTGTTTGGTGTATACATTTATCTCTTTATTTATTTTATTATAGAGTTGAGATGACCGTTTCTCGTATTGCCTGCTAAAAAAACCTGGTTTTTGTTTGTGGGATCTTTCCTTCTTTTTGACAAGATAGCGGTATCATAAGGCAGCCCTTTGTGTTCTTTCAAAACAGTCTGAATAAGTCATCCTTCAAAACCAAATAGTAGAGTCATCGTTCGTAAAAAACTATCTAGACTTAATGCGAAAAACAGACACTGACATTTGGTATATAGCTTTGTCTATAACTAGAATGACGACAATGACAACGACTTACAGTGCACTTATATGATATAGACCGGAGGGCGCTGTAAATAAACATGGAAATTGTACTGAAAATTCAAGATGGCGCGCTTTTAGTGCCGATTAAGGCCACACGCCAAAATAATCATGCAGCACTATACCTATCAAGTAAACCCTTAAGTCTTAACTTGCCCAGAACCCCTTTCATCCTTCTTTCACTTTATTATTTTTGGCAAACACACCTACTGACTTCTTACAGAGAACAAAACATAAAATAATCCATTAGCAATATCGGCTATAGCTTCCGCATTTTTATGACGACGGCACGCAATAAACAGATAATCAAATCTATTATTTATGTGCTTTTATAGATCTCCCACCGTGTAACGTCGAATTTTCCAAACGTTCCGCTTTTTCTTTGCTTTTAAAATGTTAGTGCCTCATCGATATCTCTACACACAACCATCAACACTTCCATTTAGTCAACAAGTTCACCTCTAGTCAGCCTAACCTTTTCCCAACGGATGCAGCTGAATACTAGTATTTTACATGGAGCGACTGCGTATCTGACCTCCACAACCCAGTTAGTACTGGGTGTCGACCCCTTGGTGAGACTGGTTGTCAGACTTTCGGGTCACTGGCTACCTGTAACGACTCTCAAATGACGGCCGGGGCAAACGGCTTAATGTGCTTTATGCGGCACGGAGGAAACTCACTCGGTATGTGGTCACCCATCTACAGACCCAGCTAGGCAAGCGCAGCTTAACCTTAAGATTGATCCGAGCGGCTGTTAATAATTTCACTTCTGGTCATTGGTTAGATAATTGGAATTCTTATAATTTCTGACCAACCAAACTAAAGATGCTTTATTCAGCATTTTCCAATAGTCTTAAATAGAGATAGATTATCTGCAACATCTTGTGTTATTCATTATTATGATCTTTATTATATTTATCTTTCTTAGCTTCCAATCCGGTCTTGCACGATTTTCAAAACTATCTTCTCAATAATCGTGCGACTCTTATTTGCACGGCATATGACTCATCCAGATGATTGCCACACTTGCCACCCTGTAAAGATCGTTGCTCCAATAGCGTGAGGGCGATCTATTTGCCGATTCAATTTACTCAAGATAGTATTATACACACATCCATATCTACTAATATTTTAATGCGAAAGTAACTCTGCCTCGTTGGAGCATGAGGTCCTGAGTTAGATTCTCGGCTTGGGCAAAGTGTTATTTATTTATTTATTTATTTTACTATTTATGTACACACAGTAGATAACACAGGAAAATAATATTATAATACATGAGTACAAAGGTACTGCTTATTTCTCAAGAAATTTCTGCCAGCAGACCTGCAAAAGGAGAAATGAAAAAGAAATGTAGACAATAGTGTGTGAGAAAAGGAAGAGAAAAATGTGTTTATGTGCCTTATCTAACTTAGCCTAAAATATTAAGTATAAATACACATGAGTAAATATTAATATATACTTATATAAATACATAATGCTAAGATATATAAACTAATAAAAATATATATGTATATAATAAATTATAATTGAGAGGAAAGGTAATGCTCTTTCACTCTGGCTTTGAATAACGTGATGGTGTTCAAGTCGCGAATGCAAGGCGGAAGTGAGTTCCACAACCTTACAGCATGGACGGAGAAGGAGTATGAGTAGTAGCTGGATTTATGAGGATGGGATTTAAGAAGGGATCTAAGGTGCGATCTACACGGAGCGTCAGTAGGGCGGGCATAAGAAAAACGCTCACGCAGGTAAGAAGGATAGGACGGGTTGTGTAGGATATTGAAGAGGAGACATAGGATCCTAGTGTTCCTGCGAAGGCGGATTGGGAGCCACTTGAGTTCTTTGCGAAGGTGAGAAACGTGGTCATATTTACGGAGGCCAAAAATAAAGCGAATACATAAATTTTGCAAGCGCTCAAGCTTATTTAATAGCTCCTCAGTAGCATCCAGGTAGCAGGCATCGGCATAATCTATTATCGGCTGAATAAGTGTTTGAGCCAAATAAATTTTAGTCTTCAAAGGCAAGAGACTCTGAAGGCATTTCAACGAATGAAGAGAGAAGTGTACCTTACGGCTAACCTCATTGACTTGAGCTCGCCACGACAGATAGGAATCAATAATTACACCCAGATCTTTGGCGGTGTCTGTATAATTGATGCGAACACCATCGAGGTACAACGGCATCAAAGATGCAACAACGGCCGCACCACGAACGAATCGGCTGCCTATGATCATGGCCTGAGATTTAGTTGGGTTAATTTGCAATCCAAATGACTTAGCCCAGGCGCTTATACAAGCCAGGTCATGATTCATAGCAGCAATGGCGGAATCCGCATCAGCCACAGTAAAATGCCGGTAGAGCTGCAAGTCATCTGCATAAAGATGGAAATTGGAAGAGATTACACTGGTAACCATGTTTATGAAAATTGAAAAAAGAAGAGGAGAGAGAACGCTACCCTGAGGAACACCCTCAGTGAGGCTACACCAATCAGAGAAAGTCTCATCAAGGCGAACACACTGAGAACGACCCCGAAGATAAGAATTGAACCAAGCTAAAGCAGAAGAAGAGAAATTTAAAGATTTGAGTATACCTAACAAAATGTCGAAATCCACTGAGTTGAAGGCACTACTGAAGTCAAGAAGTACAAGAACGGTAAGTGACTTACTCTCCATTGCCCAGCGGATATCGTCAGTTACTTTCAAAAGTGCAGTGACAGTACTATGACCCGAGCGAAAACCAGATTGGAAAGGGGATATTAAAGAGTTTGACGTCAAGAAAAATGTTAATTGTTTATGAACTAAGTGCTCAAAAACTTTAGAAAGAAATGGGAGAATAGAAATGGGTCTGAAGTCGGATAGCGAGGATGGATTATTAGTTTTAGGTAAAGGTATGATGTGAGCCTGCTTCCAAACTGAAGGAAAACTGCAGCAGGAGAAGGAGTAATTAAAGATGTAAGTAAGAACAGGAACTAAAGAGGAAAGGATAAGAGTAACCATTCTTGAACACAGCTTATCGTTACCGACTGCAGAAGATGTAATCGCAAGGACAGATTTCTTGACGTCATCCTCAGAAACATCGCTAAGGATAAAAGGAGAACATTCAGGCAACGGCAATCTGGAAAGGCTTTCCAGGGTCACTGCTTTGGCAGACGAATCGAGAGTAAAGGGAAGGAAAGAGAAGTGACTATTTAGATTATTGAGGTTCACATCCGTGCACTGGTTGGTAGGTGATTTGCCTATGCCTACAGACTTGAGAAATTTCCATACGTCAGAAGAACTACGATTGTTGAGTTGGTCGTGGAAATAGCGTCTCTTGGCATCTTGACACAGATGACTGCAGCGATTACGCAGCGATTTGTAATAAGAGAGATTCAGCTCTGAAGGTCTGCGCTTATATCTACTCTTGGCTTTATCCCTTCGTGCCATAAGCTCTTTAATTTGTGTGGTAATCCATGGTGCAGGGTTATGTCTCACCTTGACACGTCGGATGGGTGCATGCTGGTCAAACAAGTCTAGAACTCTTGTGTTAAAATAACTCACCTTCTCTTCGATACTTTCCGTCTCGACCAGAGGGGACCAGTCGAGATTGTTGGCATCACGCTGCAATGCCTCCAGATCTATGCCTTTGTAGTTACGGAGATATAATAGCTGGGGCTTACGCTTAGGGACACGGATGCGATACGACAGATAAATGAGGTCGTGGTAGGAGAAAGTAGCAGTAAGTTGACCATGGTATTTAACATTATTAGGAGAAGAAACAATCATAAGATCAAGAAAAGTCGGTGAACAATTAGGAAAATAGTGAGTTGCAGAGAGAGGCAAAACTTGAAGATTAAAGGAAGACAAGACAGAGAGGAGTTTGAGAGAGCGAGCGTCGTTTTTAATCAAGCAAGTATTAAAATCACCCATTAAAATAACGTGATCGTACAACGGACAAAGATCACTGAGAGTGGAATCAAGGGAATCGAAGTAGTCAATATTTAAATTAGGACTATAGAGCACTGCAAGCAAAACTTTAGTGTGGTGAAAAGAGATTTCTAAAAACAAGTATTCAGCCGATCCAGAATATAGTGAAGGAGATGAGCTGATCACCCTATAGGGTAAATCAGCACGCAAGTATATAGCAACACCTCCTCCACCCTTGCCCGTCCTATCGTTGCGGATCAAGACGAAGCCAGGCAAAGAATATTGAGTAGAAAGGAGAGAAGGCTTCAAAAAAGATTCGGAAATCAATAGGGCGTCCAGGTGAGCACTGCTAAAGGATGCCAGAAGATCAGAATAGTGACCAGGAACACTTTGAGCATTGATGTGTGCTATATGTAGATTCTTAGGGTCATTGGAGAAAAGAGAAGAAATTTTATCGTGTAAGGTAAGCGGTGAGGAAGAGTCACTGTCCGCACTTACAAAACTAGCAGAGGAAGAGCATGAGAAGAAGCTGTCGTTGAGATCAGCTAAATCATCCATAATTTATATAAATATAATAAATAACAATGTACCTAACTAAAATAAAATTATTTTAAATATCTTATTAAATACAAAATTTCGAATTTCCTACAATACAAAAACCACCCCAACTTGCTAGTTTATTGGCAGAAATTTTACAACAAATTTATAAAAAACACGAAAATTAGTTATAGAGAAAACGAAAAAAATTAAGTTACAAAAGAAAAAATACTATTATTTAACAATCGATTTATAGATCGAATTGTACGTAGAATGAAACGTAACGAATGACAGATGGAAATGAATAATAACACTGACAGCAGTGACAGCTGTCAGCAACTGACATCGTCAACATTCAGTCCGTCACAATCACAATAACATGAACAAAATATCAAAAGTACCGGCTTATTAAATTATATAAAAGTGAAAAAGTTCAGCGGTGAACCGAATAAAATAACTTATTTAACCACCGGCACAAGAATCAAAATGATTGCTTTCGTACAAAGCGGCCAAATTGCGAAGCGGTGAAGTAAATAGACTGCACAGCGGTATCAACAGAGACTCCGAGTTACTTGCGCAGACGCGTCTTTCTCGATCTCTTGGCCGGTGTAGCCGTCGTTGCGACAAATGGGGACCCAGATTCTTCCGATTGTACAGAATCCTCGGTGTCGGCCCCAGTGGACGGGAATTTGGCAATCAGATCGTGCAGTTCACTTGCCGTTTCGATCTTGCGACGGGATTTGTCTGGGCAGATAATAACAATCTTGCCCTCCACGGACCAGCAGTTTGGCATGCCGAAATGCTTACGAGCGGCCGTAAACACACGATGCCTAGCTTGAGTCAAGAACTCGGAGATGGTGATTCCAGTACCCTTGAGAGATTTCTTGTTGTCCCATACAAGTTGCCGGTGCTCCATTTTGAAGAATCGTACAAGTATGGGACGGGCCTTCTGCTGAGGGTGTCCGAGTCTGTGACAAACATGGATAATATTCTTGTCCCTATCTACCTCAGGCAATTTGATTTTGTTGCTTAATATGCCGTTGACCACAGCAAGTAAATTTTCGTTATTCTGCTCTGGAACACCATGGAACAGCAGGACCTTTCTTCGCATGGCAGTTTCATGCCTATCATACCCAGCAGCGAGCAGCTCAATTTGGGATTTTAATGCCGAGAGTGCTTGACAGACAAACAGCTTAAATTCAGAGAACTCACATGCAATAGATGCGATGTCAGGTGAAGCTCGAGTGGAGTTAATGGAAGCTTGCTGCAGTTTTGCTTCATATTCCTGCATTCGGGAACCAAACAGCTTTTGGAGCTCCTCCAGGCTGGCCACAAGTTTAGTGTCCATGGTGATGTGTAGTGACAGTGACTCAGGAGCAGGTGTTACAGACTTGATAACAATAGATAGCAAGTGTGGGGGGGCTTAATGTAAAAGAAACTTGTTTATTTCATTAAAAAGTTAAAAAAAACTATTTTTAAATATTTATTTAATGAAGAGCCCACAAAAACAGTGTTGTTGCTATGTCTACCCACAAAGGAAAAAAAAAGTGTTATTGGTTTTTCCATTAGGAATTTCTCAGTAGCAGCCACAGAGTCTGGATTTGCCGACTTGTTGGCCATAGGATCGCCTCCCGCCTCACATGGGACTTAAACATAACTGGCAAAATGTAGGTTGTAGTATTAGGTACACCTCTGCCTAACCCTAGGGGGATTACAGGCGTGATGTTATGTAACTCTGTCGGTCTATCTCAAGTCTTGGTCGGTTACCTTTTCGCCCCATAACGGATGAACAGATAAGTCTTGGAATGGGTTAGGACATAGAGTTTCTATACCTTATAGTTACTTACATGCCAGTAGTGCGGAGTAGCGCCTTACGTTCCCCTAGGATGATTTCGGACCTCCACAAAACACAAAGCTAGTTTTCACCTATTACAGCTATAATGAACTTATTATAACACATATCGGTGAAAATATTTAATCACAAGATTTCCAACCATCGATGCGTTGAAATTAAAATAGTTGAAGAGGAATGTAATAGAAACTTTGAGATAACTTATAATTATGTTTAACCGTGCGTCGATTTGCTGGAGATTAGTAAAACTATGTGATTAGCTATCTACTGGTACATCATTTGGAATACAATTGGAGATTTAAGATAAACGGACGGCACTACATAAGAGGCGTCAGTACTGAGTTCAGTACATTTAACTGATAAATTGATTGATTTAATATTGTTTGCACAGTTCCAGGTTAGCCATTTACCCCAGGCAGGCTGCATGCATATCCTGAATGTTGGTGACTATTCACTAGTTTCAAGCAGCGGTAGTGAGTCTTCCATATGGCTTAGCTTAGCAGATTTTGATTACTTAGTTCCCAGTCAGGCACACTGACCATGACCACTCACGATGCCTCTGATGGTCGGTTTCAGCCGCTTTTCAAGTCTTTCAAATTTTTCAAGCAGGTTGTAAGAGTTCGGTCAAACCGGCTCCGCAGACACCAGAATCGGGGACACACTAACTAACTGAAATACATATCTGGGAGTCCGGTGTTGAACCGTGTCCGGTTTAAAGCATTTTTTTCGTAAAAGTGGGCGGTACCTACTTTTTTAATGACCATAAAACGTGCAGGTGCTAGGACATAGAACTCCTCTCTTTAAGAGGAGAAGCTAACGTGCAAGTGCCCTTTTTTTTTTTTTTTTTTTTGGGGGGGGTGAGAAATCATCAAATGACTCCTCCCGCTCTGGGCGGAGCGAAAGGGAGTGTCAGACTCTTACTGACTAAAAAACACCCATGTTCCTTCATTGGCCCTTTATGTTCCAGGGCCGCGGTATCTCTTTCGAACAGTCCCGCAGCCCTTGCAAGTGCCCTCAATTGGTCACCAATATCAGCCAACCTTTCAGCTTTCAGCTTTTAGATTTCAGACAAACAGACTTTCCAAATATTTAAGGAGCAGGTGCTTACGTACAAACGTAAATTATTATTAAATGGGCCATAAACGAGCAAATATTTAATTTGTAATAATAAACAATCTTATTTATGTTTCATTTAGCGAGGATCCTCTAAAATTAACATGTTGGCATATTTTTAGCACTCTTGATAGTCTTGAAGTATACTGTTACCTGCTCGAAATTGAATTTCCGGCTTACTTTGTGACCACTGCTTCATTCCACGTAGAAACAGCTCGGAGTTTAAAAGGATCAAAGAATTCTTTTACCCCCGCTGTATTACATAGGAGTCCACAAATAGGACTTAAACAAAACTGGTCATTGCGAAATGTGAGTGTATCATAAGTAAACCCCACCCTGGACGTGGACAGTTGGAAATTATGTTTTACTTAGTCATCCGCTGTTCTGAAATTCGTTGCAGGATCCGAAAAACCGGCCAAGGGCGAGTCCCATTCGACAAGGGTTCCGTACCATTATCTATAAAAACGGCAAAAACATCATGTCTGTTGTATGGGAGCCCCACTTAATTATTTTTTATTCTGTTTTTTAGTATTTTTCGTTATAGCGGCAACAGAAATACATGATCTGTGATTTCAATTATTACCGTGATAGTTAGACAGTCCAACTATCACGGTAATAATTGAATAATAAACTAAAACTGCCAGCAGACTACAGGACATGAAAGCCATCTATACTGAGAGCTAGCGAACGCCGGGATAGCCATCTATGAAAGCGCAACGAAACTACACTTCTCATCAAAAAAATCGAAACACCTCGCAGTTTATGATTTGATAAGGATTATCAGAAAAATGTGTATATTTAGGAATAAATGTAAAATGTCATTTAATAGTGAGTAGTATGAGGTTTTTAAATCCTAATGTTATTGTTCTAAATTCAAATTAAGTCTTCATAGGTTTCGTATTTTGTATAATGAGTAATTTTTACCCTGTATGGAATATGAAGGAAATGGGTAAAACAACACGCGTAAATGAAAAAAAATGTAAGAAACGTTTATTTAATAACTTGTATTCCCTCCGCGAGCTCTTATTACTGCTTCCATACGGTTCTTCATCGATCGGATGAGAGTCACGATCACATGTTGTGGTATATTATCCCATTCCTCTTGGATTGCATTTTGCAGCTGGCTAAGTGTTTCTGGGGCTGGATCTCTTGCTCGAATTCGTCTCTTTAATTCATCCCATAGATGTTCAATGGGATTCATGTCCGGGCTTCTTGCTGGCCATACCATAATGGAGATACCGACTTCGGTAAGATAATCTCGTACGACGCCCGCGGTGTGAGCTCTAGCATTGTCGTGCATGAATATGAAGTCGTTGCCAATAAAATGTGCATAGGGCATCACATGAGGTTCAAGACACTGTTCGATGTACCGATGAGAGTTTAGTGCAGGCAGCCGTGGCCCAGACACAAAGGCAAGTTCTGTCTTACCGTCGGCGCTGATTCCTCCCCAAACCGTCCACGAACCGCCACCATAGCTGACCTTTTCTTCAATGCAGCATTGTGCAAAGCGTTCTCCATCTCTTCTGTAGACCTTGTTCCTTCCGTCGTTACCATACAGCATAATTTTACACTCATCAGAAAACAGTACTTTGCTCCACTGAAGGTATGACCAAGTTAGGTGCTCGCGTGCAAAGTTAAGGCGCGCTCTTCGATGGTCTGCAGTTAATTTCGGCCCATTCGCTGGCTTATGCGGTGCCAATCCGCGTTCCTTCAACCTTCTTCTTATTGTAGAGTCACTTACAGCTACTCTTCGTACAACGCGAAGCTGCTGCTGCAGTTGAAAAGCGTTAAGGCGTCGATTTCGTAAAGAAGTTGTTACAATAAATCGATCATCTCGCTCAGAAGTGACCCGATTCCTGCCAGATCCTGAACGGCGCGTGAACGAACCAGTCTCCCGATAGCGTTTGTAGACTATATGAACAGATGATAAGCTTAGATGCAATCTTGCAGCCACAACACGCTGACTAAGTCCAGAATCCAGCAATGCCACCACTTGGGCGGCTTCTGCGGGCGAAGTATCCATATGTTTTAGAAAAAAAAGTTTTTTCAGACGTCCCAAAGTCACAGTAAATCAAATAAGAAACAAAAAGTTTAAAGACAAGCGCTAATTTTTAGTTTTTAAACGAGAAACGTACTCCAACCCTAAATACACATTTGTCTCAAAACAGTGATTAATTTCATTTATAGGATAAACAAATGAAATTCTAATTTCGAATTTTGATTTTTTTCTTCTTACTGTAATGACCAAACTGCCAGCTACACAATAATGTTTTTTTTTCATGGAATTAATTCTCTTTTGTAAAAAATTAGGACAAAAACAATAAAAACTAAAGTGTTTCGATTTTTTTGATGAGAAGTGTAGCTGTAATTGCAAAATCCCTTGCAGTTTCACGAACCGGGTTTGTCGCTGCAAAGATACAAAATATCATTTTGTATCTTTTGGAATTAAAAATAATAAATTAAAAAATTACAATTCAAAGAACAACTAGCTTGAAGAAAGCCTTAGCAAGCAGTCTGTTTATGGATCTTTTGCTGGAAAACCCTAAAAGCTTTTGTTATAAAGATACAGTGCCTTAGCTTCATGACCTTTAAAGGTTTTCCTATTTGGTTTTTAGAATACCTAAGTCTCTCAAGAAAAAATAGTATCAAAATCAATACCAAAACATTACAACTCGTGGTGGATTCGAACCACCGACCACCGACGACATGTCTTTTCAGTCAAGTTGGCGTTCTGACCACTGAACTAACGAGTCTTGTTAACTACTGCTGAAATACGTCTTCCCTTGCGAATCTGTGACGTCATGGATCGATACCCTGAATAGGGGCTGCGATTGGATAGAACGCAGTTTGTATGTGTTGGGTTTTCGTCCGTGCACACTTGTGCGTCGAAGCGTTTTTCACGCTGGACTGTTTGCTTATTACAGAATAATCAGCCTATAATGAAATGTTCCTTGATATTCATTATTCCGGGTCAAATTTTCCTTTTCAATGAGGTATTTAATTTGCGCTGTGGTGTTCGCAAAAACCGTCAGATCGTAAATAATTATGTTTTAGATTTTTTTTAGAGTCTCTTGGATGTGGAAAATGGAGATATTACACTTTTATCACATCGAATTGTTAATGCATGTAGAAATCTTCCAAATTCTGGGTTAAGTCAGGACATAAGGTAGTTTTATATAATTAATTTTAATATTTTTATTTTCATGATAATTAAGTACATTATTTACAAACTACAATTCTAAAATAGTAATAAAAATATGTACAAGTATCAAAAGAGTAACAGGGCGTCAAAAAATTCGTCCACATCGCTGTCATCAGGAAAAGTGCCCAGAAGGCTGGCAGCAAAGAAAAATAATTATTTTTAATTGGTTGGACATAAATGTATGTTTATAACTGACAAGAAGTGCCATTTACAGCAGGAGCAACCGGGACCGTCCCACGGGCAGGCAGCCCAGAAATGACTTTTCTGATCTTAGTACCTACGCGGTTAAAACTTACAGAAATAACACAACTAGATCATTCTGCCACAAACACACTTCGGGTCAATCTAATAGTAGTAATTTAACCATGGATTTGATGATTGAGTTCAGGACCCTCTATAAGTATCTGGTCTTCGGAAACTTCCTCGAAAGAAAAAGAGATTTATACCTAAGGAAGTTATTTAATTTAATTTTTTAAAGTTTTAAGCTGAATGTTTTTTTTTTACTTTTTATTGTTTATGGTGTAAATATGATTTCCTTTGGTTAGTATTGTCAAATCATAGCACAATTTCATATTTAATTATTGGGATTATGTATTTAGCTTTAGTAATTAAGAATTTATTGATTTAACAACAATTAATTGCATTTCGGTATCAAATTGTTATAATTTCATACGATTTCAATATTATTTTTTCGAGATTTTCTGATGCAATTTGTATTTTATTAAAATTAGTTTTTGTTTAATCAAGTACGTCTCTTATTGATATTTTACATCGATCACAACAAGAAAGAATCACTGAAACAGTTTTAGGAGGTTGTGACTGCTCTTCTTTGGGCGCGGAACCACCATGGACTGCTGGAACACAAGCCTCCTCTCTGTGAGAGGGTGCAGAATCCGAACTTGACAGGATTAAGTATAACGTGTTGTTACGCTTATATCTCCATGCGTTGCCTCCGAAGTTATCTGAACAGAATACGTTATGACTTGAGATACTATGTATACCCTGCTGCGTTACCCTGCGAATAGTCTCGATAACATCCGAAATAAAATAAAGTGGACAACATAGTTTTTGGGTAATTCTCATTGTCAATAATGGAAAATCTCTGAGCAACGTTAGATTATGTATTTACCTGTCTTAACAACTGATAAATTTGAATTTTGATCTCTCTAATTATGGTATATTGATGTATCATTCTGTGCAATATCTGTGTTTATGTTGTAATGGTAATCTCTTATCTCAATACCCATTTTTCTTAAAAATACAGAAGCTGAGGGTTATCTTGTAGATAGTGTATGATTAAATTTCGTTCAATTGAAGAACATATTGGGCTGGGTAGTCAATTTATTAAAGGGTAAAGACTAGGACTAGGTGATTATTTGGAGGTATATCAAATACAATAATTATGTTAAAAAAGGTTAGCACCAAAGACATGTTAGC
This sequence comes from Eurois occulta, assembly GCA_950022335.1. NCBI lineage: Eukaryota > Metazoa > Arthropoda > Insecta > Lepidoptera > Noctuidae > Eurois > Eurois occulta. The sequence continues at coordinate 1,650,709 of OX465496.1, forward strand.
ACGGACGTTTTGTAGCGAATTTGTGTCCGATTTTATTTGCTCTTCAATGTTAACATCATATACTCGCGGTCTTCCTGCATCAGCGCGATGCATTTCGTGACCGTGAACACGACTGTCTAACTATCACGGTTCATGAGATACAGCCTGGTGACAGACGGACAAACAGGCAGCGGAGTCTTAGTAATAGGGTCCCAGTTTTACCCTTTGGGTACGGAACCCTAAAAAAACGGTTGAATCGTTCGTCCTGGATTCGACGAGTTTCACTGCCTCGGTGCTGTTCTGGTATTCAAGGTCACTGTTCATTCAAGTTTTCAAGAGTTGCAATGGTTGGAAATAGACTGGTAAAAGACACCCCTGTCCTTAACCAAAGTACTCGCAACCGGCGCGGCGTGGGTGTATGACCAGAATACCAGATGTATGAACGTGTACGAGGCAAAAGGTAAAGTATGTAAGGCTCGTAGCAGGTGGCGTTCTGTGCTTTCTGCCTACCCCCATGGGAAAAAGGCGTGAGGTTATGTATGTATGTCCGAAACCTTTCAGACATACAGTGTTATTTTATGTTTTTGCACCGATCCTCATGAACCCAAATTCATCTGCCAACATTTACAATCTAATGTGTTGTATTTCAAGTAGTAATTGGTAGTTCTGGCACAAAATCGAGCTTATCTATCGCAATTTCCTGCGCTCATGAAGAAAATAACATCATAACACATCGGTAGCCAATTCTGTGGTAAGCAGTAGAGTAGTAAATCATTTACAATTGCCTGCTCTTAAACAATGCAGCTGAAGTTATTAATAAAGTCATAAGTGTATGTATATTACTGTACATATCTACTACAGAGGTATGGTTTATCGGGGGTGTGGTCTTTCATTGATCAATTTGGCAATTTTGTTGTATTCGTTATTTAAGAAACTATTCTGAAATATCCTTTTAATTGTCTGGCTACAGTCAGTAGTTCAGTACTTTGTGTATGTGTTATGGGCCAACCCAGTGTTGGAAAATCTACTGAAGTAGGTAGGGCTGTTGCCTATGGGTTTTACACTTACAACGAAATGATGTCAGGTTAAATGAGCAATTAAATTCAACTAAATTTGTCCCGGTCAGTCACTACTTTGTATTTCAAATAAAGTCATCGGACAAGGTGTACCTTACTAACAGCTGTAGGTAGGTACCCCATATTCGGCAAGGTACTAGGGTCATTTCGCCTGTTCGCGTCCATCACCCTATTCGCGTCCATTTTTCGGACCTCCCTATAACAATTCTCGAAAATAGGTATATTAACACACTAAATCACCGAAAACTCGTTACCGCCAATACCTCATCGTATAAGAGGCGCATACACATAGACAAAAGTTCTGTGTGCCCAATCAATCATGTGTAAAAAAAATAGTTAGTCTCCGTTCTTCAACAAAGAAGCGCGGACGAGCGGAATGTCGGCAAAAAAATAGTGTGCAGGGGCGCGATCGACGGTAATTATTTTATTGTTTTATGCGTATTTTAGAATACACAGCCGTTTCTAGACATAAAGCATGAAAAAAGGAGTAATATTAATTATGTATTTACTTGTTTTTTTTAAAGTTAACAGTTAAAATAAGGTGGACGCGAATTACTACACCGAATTTATAAAACTTCCACTTTGCGACCACAATGGACGCGAACTCGTCTATTTATGATTTAGTTAGTGTTTATTTTTATGTGATTAAATTATGAAAGGGAATTTGTTTTTATTTTTTATTTATGTACTAATATCATGCAATCGTAATGAGCAATTTGCGTCCACATTATTATGATTGTAGAAAAAGATACAAATATCGTTCATCACATGTGGAGTTGTGGACGCAAACTATACCTACAGGGAATTACTATTGTACCAAATTGCGTCCATTTTTTCATTAAATACAAATAATAGCGTAAATATATTTTTTTAACTTATTTGTAAAAATAATTTAATATGTATTAATTTTATTCATTATTTCTCTTATTGAATACATTTTTAAATATTTTAAAAACTTTGGTTTTTAAAATATTTACAGTAAACAAAACATTTAAAATATAAAAAATAGATGCCCCATCATCAGGAACAAGGTCCAGGCAGGGTGGTCAGGGCTCCAGGGAAAGGAACCGTCTCACAATGCGTGCCGTGCCGCGCAATGAGAGCCTCCTTCTGCTCCTCCTCGACCAACACCTTAGGCACCAACCGCCACGAGGTCTACATCAGGTCCATGTAGGGCCCGGAAAAAGCGTCCGTGTAGCTCCTTGCTCTGCCATACCTCCCTACGGTCATTAGTATTCAATATCACAGGTTTGCGCCAGTTCTCGTTACCCAAGGAGAGCGGGGTGAGGCCCTTGTCCACTGAGACCACATCTCGGTGCATCCCCACGTCGGTTTCGAGAAAGTATTCCCTGAGACTGCATACCTCACGGTTGTGCAAGGTCTTAGCATTTAAGAAGCCACGACCTCCGCACTTCCGCGGGATATACAGTCTCATCACCGATGATCTTGGGTGATGCATCCGGTTTGCTGTCAATAGTGTGCGGACCCTCCTATCCAGGGCGTCAAGTTCCGTCTGAGTCCATTTGAGTATGCCGAAAGAATATATCAAAACCGGCATGACCCAACCATTAAAGGCGCGCACTTTGTTTCCGCCTGATAAAAGACTGTTTAACACTTTATTCAGGCGACCAAAGAAGCGCTCCTTCTATGATTGTTTCATGTCAGCAGCATTGATGCCAAATGCTTCCGACATACCCAAATACTTGTAGGTCTCGGTTGAGGAGGGATCTAAGGAATATGGAATCCGAGAGTTGAGTTCCCAAATAACTATATTCTTGAATAAAGAATCTGTTAAAAATATAATTTTTCTTTACATTATCTTAAAAATATCACCCCTACATTCCTTTTCTTAGGTGGTGGACGCAAAATGGTCTATGGGTGGACGCAATTTAGATTTTTTGGACGCAAACTGGGTAAAACGCGTATTTTTGAAGTTTGTCTATTTATAAAAAAAACACAAGTAGTTTCGAACAAAACTGAAAGCGAACCCTATAGTAGACTATATAATGAACACATTACATAACTTTTTCATTGAAACTAGTGCTGGAACATTTTTATCTTCTCCTTCAAACTTGCCAACTGCACTAAATGGACGCGAACAGGCGAAATGACCCTACTACCTACTTACGTGGAAGCGCGGGCATGCATCAGCTGACCTACATTTTATTCGTAACACTTGCGCACACGGACTTTATCTTCCATTTATTATATAACCACATGTAAGAGTTCAAATAAAATGCCCAAACCTTAGATGGTGGTGTAAGTTATAGTCGGTAGCGATTTGCAAAAAACTATTTTTCTTAGTGTTTCTAACTTTATCGACAAGTCTGATCTAACTAACAAACATTGCTCGGAAAGACTTAATGATTTATTATCATCATCATCTGCCTAGCCTTTTCACAACTTATATGTTGGAGTCGGCTTCCAGTGTAACCATGCAGCTGAATACCTACTAATATTTTACATGAAGCGACTATCTGACCTCCTTTAATGATTGGTCAAACAAACAAAAAAGAAAGAATGGCAAAAAGGGGAAGGGGCCTAATCAAGGCTGCCAATGATGAAAAACGCAAAACAGACTAGTAGTGACAACACATCACCTAACAAACATTACTAACTGTGTCTAACTAATCCCAGTTGCTGTCACTAGCTCCCTGTCACCGTACTTGCGACCCATATCTATAATAATCTAAAGCCCAAACCATTAAACATTCCTATCTAAACAAAGCATCAAATATTTGCCAAACGTCACGATACACAGATCACACTACATCTGGCATCACAAACTTAATCCATCGACTGTAGCTCTGCTCTGTATTCCATCTGTCCCGCCCAGTGGGCAAAGACACAGTATAAACATAACCAGTGAACCCACTAGGTTCTTTTTGTAAAATCAAATGTTTTAGGGTTGTCAACTTAACGTCAACCACTTGTGTTGCTGCAACAGCCTCGACTTTCTCTCGAATAATCTGTTACCTGATGCATGCTTTGAAATCTTAGCTTGTGTGTAGCCGAAACTGAGTTTCAGACTATTTGCTCCTAATTGAAATACTGTATGTTATTACTAAATTGTATATCTACAGAGGCAAAGGGCCCGAACCTAACAAAAATAAACTCATTCAGGATGGGTCAGTAGCCGGCACACAAAGGGCCCTCTGTGTACAATGAGCGCTTGTGTCTGTGCTTCTACTTTTTGTTTTGTTTTGCTTCAGTTAAAGGCTTTGTAAACAGCTTATTGATGGGTGCACTCTAATTTGTTGAAGTAATTGTTGGGTAATGTGATATCTGTGCATTGCAGCCTGTTTGGTTATTTTCCTTGCATGAAGTGATCACTTTGCTTGGTAATTGTAATTTGACACAAAATTAGCTAGTTAGGTAATCTGGCAAATAACAAGCTAGGTAGGTAATTTGGCACAAAAATATATAGGTATGTAATTTGGCGTAAAATTAGCTTGCAAGGTAATTTCCCATAAAATACGCTAGGGTGGTATAGTAGTGAAAATTAGCTAGGGAAATCTTTTTGGCCCCACAGTCTGTTGTCGCGGTTGGTTTAATTATCGATGGCAATAAAACCTTTTAGCAAACAACTACAAATCCACAATGAGCGTTTCATTGTGAGGAACTAATCAAAAATTTAAACGACCTTTGTTGTCAAAACTACAAAAGGATCACATAAAAGTAAAATTGTGCTCAAGGTAGTCTCAGATTATTAATGGTAGGTAGGTAGGTACCTATACTTGTACAAGAACATATGCCGCGTGGCCAATCCATCCCATCGGAACTAACCCTGCCATCTTGGTATTTCAATAAAACTTACGAAAAATGTTCTCCGCCTCACTATCAATGTCATTAAAGCACCAAAAGATCAATGTGCCAATGTTTATTCCGTATTGCATGTCAGTACCTACTGACTGTTAACACATTTTAAAACCAGCCAATCACATAGTTTAAATCAAGTCACAGCTATCAAATAACTTCAAACGCACCCGCCAGCTTCCGGATCGCCCTCCAACATGTTAAACTCTATCAATACACCATAAACACTATAATAACAAGTTAAGCCTCAAATGGTTATCTTATCAGCTGAGCTGGCAAACGCGTTGCTTTCCCACGCCTGATAACCAGAGTGCTAGAGTGGTGATTACATTTTGAAAGCGAAAAGTAAATGTTATCAGCTTAAGTGGGGACACTTTGTTTGTTTCGTCGGGGATCGGAGATGGCTGATGGGTGAAATAAAACAGTTGGGTTGAAGCGAAGGAGCAATGTGTTTGGTTTTTAATTAGCTGATGTATGGACAAAAAGACTGCCACTGTCCTTAGACTGCTGAATTACAAACAGTGTGTCTTATGTGTACATGTTACCGAGATGAGAACTTATAGAGAAATGTGGATTCATATACATTCTGCGCCGACGCCAAATAAATTGAAATGAGTTCAGGAGAATCATGAGAGAGAGAATTTAGATTGGTTAAGTATTGGTCTGATCTGATAGAGATTGGTGACGTGATCTACGGTGCATAAAGATTTGTGTCTAGCTAAAAAAAAAACTCTAGAGAATGGAAAAAATCGGATCGTGGTTTCGTCTTCCCAATGTGTCCCATTGTTGACACGATGTTTTCTATTTTTAGCGAAACTTCCGAAATCGTCTAAAATTGGAACACTGAAACGCTCCAAATATCTTAAGATCCACGTGAAGAGGTTCTTCTACTTCCTCTCGTAAATTGTTTACCTGTTTTAGTCTAAAAATAGTTGAACCGTGAACGTAAATATAACCTAGATTGGTGTACCGGAATACCTCGTGATAAGGGGTGATTCACACGCTTTCGGGTCGGCAAAATCAAACATATTATGTGTATGCATTTGAGAAAAAGCCGCTGTGTTTAGGCTCGAATTGTGCCGAGTCAACCCGAACATGATTCAGCAAACGACGACTGTAGATACCGAACGTCACCATTCCATTATGTGTAGAAATTGCTTCAAGATCGGGCTTTGTTGCTCAACAGATACTGCCGTACCAAATGAAGCGATCCGACCAAGTGTGTTGCATCTCTTACGTACTCCTACGTAGAAAGGTATAATGGTAGATAGTTCACATGATGCTGATCTCTTTGCGTTTTGTTTCAGATACACGCTGATCGCGTACTACGACATGTACTCGCAGATCTACACTAATACCAAGATCTGGGTGCAACTCATACTTATATGGCTGGTCTCATTTGGATTGATGGTGAGTTGTTAAACTGCATTACCTACATAGAATATTTTTTTATAAATGCTACTTCTACTATTGCCATTTGCCATGCTAATACTACTATCTTTCTCTATCTAGAGTGGCTTTAAGCTTTCTTCTATCTATTGTAGGTATCTCGGGCATGCGTGCAGTGTAGTCAGTTGCATTAATACGAATATGTGGGTAATTATTTCCATATAGGTGCACTTACTAATTTTCATTCCCCAGATAAAATTTGAGGAACGTGTTGGTTTTTCTAGATCAAGGTTTGTTACCAGTGGCCTTTGACCCTAAAATTCCAACCAATCAATGATTTCAATAGCAAATTCTAGCCCATCATAGATAAAAAGCAATCATTGCCATCCAAATAGGAATACGTATTACGTAATACATTTCGATAAAAACATCCTCATTACATCGTTGAATGCATGTAATGAGGTTTTATCTTAAAATTACAAGCGTTTTTACTCTCATTACGCTCTCAAACGAAAAAATATACAAGAATATTGTAACAAATGGTTCCTATCAATCATTAGCGAGCGTTTAAACAGAATTTCTTGGTATTTTTACAACAAAAACAATTGCATCACATCGAAATCAAAACAGAAATCAGTCTATCAGTCAGAGCGAGCTTTCATCAACTTATCGCTCGAGATTTGTTAAATTGTACATTTTGTAAAAATGTAAGACATACTTATCATTATACTTTGAAAAATTGACGCCACTCGGATAATTGAGAAACCAATGTTAGCGAAATCACGTCCGATTTTCGCGAGCTTAAGAATGTCTATGGTACGATGTTTCCGCATCAAACATGTTTTAGTCAATCAACTTAGCCTATCGCAGCCCACTGCTGGACATAGGGCTCTCCCCAGCTGCGCCATAACACCAGCTATCCTCAGCCTTTCGTCGTATTTTAGTACCTACCTACTAAAGAAAAATTAAACCACATTAAAACAGAATAAAACCACGAGCCATCTGTTAAAAGTCAGTAATAAATAATATAGGGACCCGGAACAAAAAATATACACAATTTTATTACATAACTACAATAACAATAACAAAATTAAATTATTACCGGAATCAAAAAGATAATAATTTATCCGTTTCATGGAACACACACAACGCTACCATTGAGGTTTGTAGCAGTACCATGTTCCACAGTGTTGCCAGCCAAATAAATAAACTTTTAGTAATGAAGGAAGCTAGAATTAGTTCATTGCACTTCCACGCTGCTGATTGTCCTGAATTAGTTAACATCCTCTCTGTACTACGAACTACATAGCGCTAATTATTTTTATTGAGCCTGTGATGTAACCAAAGGATATGTTAGAGGGAAATTAAGTAAAATGGGTTACTTATTTAATGTTTTGTTTGTAGTGATTTTGAATATTAATAATTCTCCTTAAATAGATTTAAATAAGGTCAAAACAGTAAGTCGTGGGTTCGAACCCAGGCAGGCGCGTTCATCATCCACCTAGCCTTTTCCCAACTATGTTGAAGTCGGCTTCCAGTCTAACCAGATGCAGCTGAACTGCATACCAGTATTTTAGCCCGCGTGGTGGATTATAGCCCATTCCCTCTCTAGAGACGAGGCCGTGTGTCCCAACAGTGGGAACATTATAGGCTGATTTAGCTGATTAAGCTAAGGTCAAAACCATATAAGTAAGTAGTTTGGGAAACCAACTATAATTACTGACCTATTTAATTTAAATAGGCTCTTTTTAAATATAGACACTCTTCAACATTTGTATCTAGCAGTATAAATAATCATCATTCAAATGATTATAGTTTACTTGCTGACATCTATAACTTGGACCACACAAAATTATCAAATCCAACAAAACTATCTCCCCGTTATCTATTTTCCTTTCATTATCCCTCTTCATAAATTGAGCTATCTCAATTATTACTACACGAGTCTTGAAACAGCAGTTCAGTCCAATCGTGGACAAAGCGTTGATGAGCCCAAATGTGTTGCATTTTAATACTACTTGACTTAACACCCTACTGAATTATTCAACAGTTTTATGAGAAGTTGAGAACCCGCATTCAATAAAATGTTAGTTGTTGATTATTTTGTAGGGGTTTTGTGCAGTGTGAAAGATTGTTTTGATAAGGATTCCCTTCACGTGGACTTTAGGAATATTCAACTTCGATTCGGGTATTTTGTTTACTACCTAAACGAAGAAAACCGTTTATGATTGTGAATTATTAGAACAATACCTAGCTAATGCTTAGCTAATAATAAATACCGAGTAAATTAGACACCAATTCAATTATACTACTTACTTACATAAGCAAGTTTAGCATAAAATTAATATTGAACCGGCAAGCTACGGAAATGCAGGGGCCAAATGCTTAGGGGCCAGGGGTATTTCCCATGTCTAGTACTAACTCGGTATTATTAGAGAAAGAATCGATCTCTAGGCCCAGTACTAAATCTAATTCTTCTCCCATCTGCAGGTACCACCCCTCCTCGGCGTCTGGGGCCAACTGGGGCTAGACCCCAGCACATTCTCCTGCACAATCCTCCCCAAGGACGGCAAGTCGCCCAAGAAGTACCTGTTCGTGTTCGGGTTCGCGCTGCCGTGCGTCGTCATCATCGTGTCGTACTCCTGCATCTACTGGCGCGTGCGCCAGAGCAAGCGGAAGCTGGAGGGACGCAGGTGTGTATGTGGGTGAGGATCGTTATGTCACTAGCTGTGACTAACTGGTGGTGGTGGGGTTTAGTTTTAAGTGGTGGTGGGATGTGGTGGTTAAGTGTTTTGTTTTTCTTTGATGACATAAAATAATAGAGTTTACCCCTTATCGATAGCAACCACTTTAAAAGACAACACGATTTCAACTGATGGTAAAACTGTCTCGTTGGTAGCTAATGACTCCAAAACTACTGACCTAGGTTCTAAGTTCGATTCGTTTGAAATTTTGACTTTTTTGGGAAGAAACATAATGTTCCCGAATCAACAAAAAACCCTAACACAATTGTTAAAAAACAATAGACGGTCAATATGACGACATGATAAAATATGCATCAGGTTATTTATACTAGACTAGATCCCTAGCTCAGGATTGAGATATAATTGGAAGTCACAAATCCAGACTTCGAAAATACTACCGAGATTATGCGCAATGGAAAAATTAAGAATTTCTCAGTATCATCCTGAAGTTTGGTTTAAAGACTTTGGGCCTGTTTTTATTTTATACCTCCCTTAATTTGTCTACCTGGGGCTGAGCTTCCAGGTGTTAGTTGTATACATATGCATGGTAAAACAATAATTTAAACCATTTTCTCTTCCTCCTCCACAGCAAACTCTCCGGCCAAACAGCAAAAGAGAAAGAAGAGGACTCTCGGCTGACGACGCTCATGCTGACGATCTTCCTTTGTTTCCTGGCCTGCTTCTTACCGCTCATGATCATGAACGTGGCGGACGACGGCATCACGTACCCTTGGCTGCACATCATCGCCTCGATCCTGGCCTGGGCCTCAAGTGTCATCAATCCTCTGATCTACGCAGCAACCAACAGACAGTACCGAGCAGCATACGCCAACCTACTCAAGTTCTGCAAGAACAGCACCATTGGCAGAAGAACTACTTGGGGCAGCAGAACTATGGGACATTCCTCGAATTCTCCGCATTATGCTGATAAAAGAAATCATAATAAGGATAAGCCCGCTGATTTATGAATTGACCAGTGACATCTACCGGTGGATAGTGGGAACTGTGAAAGGTTGATAAGTAAAATTGTAAAGTCGTTGTGAGTCATCGTACGTCCAAAATATTTTGATTATTAGTAAAGTTTTGTAATTTTTTGGAAGAATCTTCCTTGGGTAGTGGGATAGAAAATTGACAAATTAATTCCGTGCAGAGCGTTATGTAGGTATTTATTATTTTCAATTTGTTGAAAACTGCCGAAGGATGCCAACATGGCTTTGACAAGTGACAAACACTCAGCACTATAGCGGTGAAACTTAAGAGTTGATTTTTAGGGTTCCGTATTTCTAACTATACTGTTCCCCGCGACATTTCTTGTTTAGCATATTACGTCTGCGATAGACTAGTAGTGTTAACCCAATTCTGCATTTACATTTATGAATCTCATTAATAGTGCACCGACATAAAAAGTTGATTGCATTTTATGCACAAACATAAAAATGAATCTGTGTTCTAGAAACTGTGTGCTCACTACAAATTGTTGCAAATATGTATAGACGCCAGCACATCAAGCTACTACAAACTGTCAAATTTCTTAAACAGATTTTCAACTTTATCGTTAAAGCATTAGGTTCAAGGATGATTGGGAAAATTTGACAGTTGCGGGTAGCTTGATGTGGTGGCGTTTGTACTAGAAATCAGTAGGTAATGAGTCGTCAGAGTATAGTGGGTGCCGAGCATCAAGTGACCAATAATATTATTGCACGATTTTTTTTATAATATGCCAGTGAGTGCATAGGCAGAAATCTTTAAAATCTTTATGTAAATATTAATTATACAACTGTATATAAAAATCAATGGCAACTACTTTATAATAGCTTATAATGATGCTTACCATTTAACTTAACCAAAGTAAAATATTACCTTTATTTTTAATATAAATAATCTTTAGTAGAATAAGGAAAATAATTATAAATAATATTATTTAAACGTAAGAATGCATTCCTTTAGATTTTAATTATATTTAGTTTTGATACGTTCAGTTCTGTAAGTTTGGGTCCAGGCACTAAATGTAGGTATACCTATTGATTGTAATTTGGTTTGTCTGCGTCCGCCTCAATGTGACCTGACAATTACTTGATGAGATCAATGTTTAATTAAACAATCGGCTTGAAATTACGGGATTTATTCATAAACGCTGTTTGGAGTTGAGAGATGTGTGGTTAAACAGACGTCACCCATTTATACATAACTTTTAGCAGTGTTCATTAATAAACCTCATAATGCTTTGAGTGCTAGGCTAGTAGCTTAATTTTTTTACTCAATCCCAGTAATATCGGTATGTAATTAAGTATATAATAAAGTCATGATCAGCATTCTTCAATGTAATGTTTTTTATTTGTGGTATGATGATTGCGATTTTTATTACATTTGTTTTGATCCGTAAATAATATCATCACGTTCTTTGAGAGCAGCCTTTTTTTACTACACACTGCGAAGATGTAATTTGTAATAACTTGATTAGATTATTTTGTTGATTTCAGTAAATAATTGTCATGTTTCTGTAGTAGCAAAATATTATATTATAATAGTTCTTGTGAAGACTGATATGTAAAAGTCAATTAGGATAAATAGTCCCTCCCCTCAATCATAGCTAATGTTGAATATACATTTATGTGGACAATTTTATATTTAAATGAACAGTTTTGATTTCATATAGATATCTATTTATTTATTCAGGATAACATCACTTTATCGAAGAAGAAAAATATTTTTGCTTAAAATAATTTATTGTATTATGTAATTAGTATAATTTTGTTAAATAATAAGTGAACCAAAGGTAAAATAAATGTATTTATATAAATAAATGGTTTTGTTTATCCCACGCGCCACTCTACCTACTCCAAGTGCCGTTTCATGTGTAGCGTCGGAATAAAACTCCGAACGGTACAATATTTCGGACGCAATAATCCCTGGAATCAAGACGCTATTAAATTATAGTAATTTTACACAGTACACCGTGTGAAAGTGACACTCATGAAAGTTTCAGTTACCATCAAAGTTTGGTACAACTGAAGCCTGATAGGGTTAGTGGGTCGTCTTAGGGGCGGAGTGTTAGGAGTTGGAGTATATGCTAAGGGGCACTATGAGCAGCATAGAAAACCAAAAAACTTTTTCAGGATAATTGACTGTTCCAAAAGTTTTTGTTAATGTTTTTTGGGAAAGTCAATATTCCTGACTGTGTAAAGGATGATATGGCAAGAAAGGTGGCGTCTGACGAGATGACGAGTAATAAAGAAGTATGGAAGAAGAAAACATACTACATCGACCCCAAATGAATTGGGATAAGGGCAAGAGAATGACGAGTAAATTTTCCTGCTTTTTTTTCTGAAATCTGAAAATTTTATTGCATTTAGGTTCTGAGAAGCATGGCCCTAGAATAGAGTAGAATTTTATTTAAAAATGAGATGATGTAAAAAAATCGCTTTTTTTACTCCTCGCGCCATAACGGCCTTTTTTTGGGATGGGAAATCATCAAATGACCGCTTCCGGAGGCGGGCGGATTTCATGCAGCACGATACATAATTATATTTACTGAAGCCACGTACCTTAGACTCACGGCTGATTTCTCTAAAGTACTGTACATTTAGCGCCATCTGTAACGTAGGGCGAGTTCTGTGATGGACCACCGACAGATGTCGCTTTCAGATTTTTTTACAAAATTAACTATGAAAGCGATGAATAATGGTAATAACTTATTAAAAAAAGTAACAACATGACACAACCCCCCAGAAGACACACTGGTTTTTTTCCAAACAAGTACAGCTTGGCAAAAATGAGTCTGACGCGGTGACAGTTGGAACTAATATCGATGATTATGGTTACTTGTCAACTGCTAGTACATTCTGTGTCAACAGTGCGTATATCCTAGTGGTTTTTCATAGATTTGTAAAAATCATCAACTTTCCTTGCGTAATTAACTATTTAAAATGAATAAAACTATTCGAAGCAGTGGCAGTGGCGACCTCATTTATTCCACACTCTTTTTTGCCAAGCTGTACATGTTTTGACACCATAGGCAATCTACATCACCTTCACTGGGCAAAAAGTCGCCTACCCCGTACCAAAAATAAATAAAAGTAATGGTAAGATCCTCGTTGTCTATGTTCGTTTGACCACTTCCCTGACAGCCCTGTAATTTTATAGAAATAAAAATCGCCGAAAAATGGCGAAAAGGATTGCACAGAGCTCCGTAAACTGGGCCGCCCTCGCCGAAAGGGTCCCGGCCGAGCAGAAGGTACACCTTGCGGCTTTCAAAATAAAGTCCGACACCTACCTCCGAAGGTTAGTTTTGATCGATGGATTACATAATTTTCGCTAGACAATTTTTGGTTATTTAATTTGCTTGTTTTAGGGTTTTGGCTAACCCACCTGAACCGCCGAAGATCAACTGGTCTGTGTACAAGAATGCCGTGCCTGTGCCTGGTATGGTTGACACCTTCCAGAAGCAGTATGAGGCATTGAAGGTGCCCTACCCCGCCGATACACAGACCGCTCAGGTTGAAGCTCAATGGGCTGAGGTCAAGAAAGCCATCGATGCCTTCATCCAATCATCCAATACCAACATTGCTGAGTAAGTTTAAATCATGTTCTTTAACTGTTCTGAAAACCTTCATAACTTTCCAATATGTATATCTTGTCAGAACTTTCAGAAACTCGTAATTGTAGTTTTTGTTACACTTATCATTAAGAAAGACAGTTTCATATTCATGTTATCACAGGAACACCATGCACCTTCACATTATTTACATAATATTTTTACTTGAACATTTCAATGCTGCCATACAAATATTTTAGATTAAGCAGAATGATTTAATGTAAGATTGCTTTGAAGAGTCAACCATATTGTATGTTTGAATGTCTCTATTTGCTACCAAGTCACCAAACTAAAAACATGAAAGATCTTTGTAGGAAATGATAACTGGGCATAATATGTTATTTGGTTTTATCTCTCTTCTTCTTTTAAAAATCATTCTTCAATAAAAGATGTCCCCAAAATTACAAATCAATTAATGACAAATCCTGTCAATTGCTAACCCTCAATAATGTCATTCCAGGTACCAGAAACAGATTGCAGAGATCAAGGCCCTCCTGCCATACGACCAGATGACCATGGAAGACTACCGTGATGCCTACCCAGAGGAAGCCATCGACCCCATCAACAAGCCTACCTTCTGGCCCCACACAGCCGACGAGCAGCTCGGCTACGTCGACCCTGACAAGCCAGCACATTCCGGTCACTAAGATAATGAAACGCCTTTACACAACTTCAATTCAGGCAGTCTTCAAATATCAGTTCAAAGTGATAGTTGACAGTTTTGTGAAGTGTTGTCAAGGTTCTATAGGAAGTTGCAATCATCTTGTTCTATTTATGTAGGAATAAATGAAATCTTTACCAATTAAAGTTGTTTTCTTTTAATTTCTTTAACAATAGCTGTGAGATGATATTGTACCCTATCTTTTTTGCATGTGTATTGGTATTTTGTACCTTCTTGATGAAATAAGGTAATCAGAAGTACCATGCATTTTGTAATAAGATGATTACGCTACACAACAGATTATTGGAACATACTGCGTTACTATAATGTAATAAATTGATGTGTCAAATGGATTGTTTTATTGGGCATCATCCTTTTTATTTGCAGTAAAAGATAACAGCAATTTCATATCTTTATTTGCATTCCATAATGTGTGAAGATCTTACAATGGGCATATTAGCTAAGGTACAATTAATTTATCACCAATGAGCTGGCCCAGCAGATGTCCTATCCAAATAAGGTTTCCAGATGTGCATGTGGATTGAGTGATCCTCTCTTCAATCAAGATTTTTAGTAAAAAATAGTTTTGCCCACTGCCACTTCGGTGATTCGTACGCCGTTAGTCCGCGCGGTCGGGCGGACGCGGCGAAAACATGGCGAAGTTAAAAAATTGTTATACCTACCTGATATAAAAATGATATGGTCAAGAAAGTGGATCACTTGCCTACAGAAAGTCCCAATTTTTTTTTGCGAATTTTTGACCTCTTAGTTGTTTAGTTACATGGTCAGAGCCACAACACAGCATAGGTCTTGCATTAATATATTACACCTTGAATAGATAGATTTTGTATTGTATAATGGGCTGGTGTCCGCAACTCCACGTCCAAAACCCGTATTTTGGGTAATTCCAATAAAGCTTATTCAAGACCCAGCTGCTACAATTCCTACACTTTGTAGATGTTGGGAGTAAATTAAACAAGTAATATAATTCGATTAAATTTTATTTTCTTTGAGTTGTACAATTCATACATCTCAAGTAATGCTGTTACAGAGTTACACGACATAGGAATGTTACTTATTTAGAAAAACAATCTATTTAGTGCAATGAGCTATGGTTCAATGTGCTGTGGAAACAAATGGTTTTACTAAAATATTATGCTATAAGACACTTCATGATAAGTGGTACACCAATTATAATTCTGCTGTTATGCAGTTCAAATGGAGAACAAACTAATTAATAGGAAAAACTCCTTTACTGATTTACCTGCAAGTATTAACACAGATTTACTTCAACAACAATGGAAAACACGAAAGCAGGAATAGACAATTTAAAATGCTCTATTAAATTATACCCTAATTATTATTATTATTATAAATCTTCACATTTCAAAATTAAAATTAAAACACGTAAATACCGTTTTTTTTCTAGTACACTGAAGCATGGTTTCTGGGACTCTTAAACGTATACAAATCTGTTGCTATATTACTATAATATACGATATGATCGAGTCTATAACCTCATAGGTCCGATTCCAAGCCATCACTTTCACAGAAACTTAGTAATAAAAATTTAATCTATTATCATTTACAACTAGACGCGAGTGAAACAATGCTAACCGTTTCTGATAAGTTACTCACAGGAGGGACCTTTTGGTGTTATCATTTCATAGCTACATTACAAGCTAAGGGCGTTATTCATTTTAGTGGTTTTAACAGTGCGAATGAAATAATATGAGTAGGGAAGTATTTTTTAAACTAGAAATCGATAGGTTTCTTTGACAATTTTTCGACGTAGCCTGCCACTCGAAAGTCATCAAAGTCTGGAAGCAAATTACCTCAGAGTAGTCTATGATCTGCGAAAATCACTAAAATTCGCAACATCCCACACTTAATTCTATTTTCACATTTATTTCACATCACATCCAGTCGATCTTAACCTAAATAAAAACTCTATTTAGCGGGGAACTTATTGGCGGCGGGCGGCGGTGGAGGCTGGGCGTACATGTTGTAGTAACTGGTCGGCGGAGGGACACTGAAGGCCTGCGCCTGCGGGAAGCTGAAGGCCGGCGCGGGAGGGAAGGCGGGCGCGTCGCTGGCGCCGCGGCCGCGCCCTCTCCCGCGGAACCCGTTGTCCGGCCGGAAGCCGTCTCTGCTGTTGTCACGGTTGTAACTCGAACGAGTATTGTATGGGCTTTGGTTGTTGTCGTAATCGTTGTTTGAGTCGTCCCATCTGGAACCTGGGAAAAGAGAAACTGACATCAATTTCTGTGAGTTAAGTTCGGTTGCCGCTACTGAAGCTATTGTGTATAGTGTCTTAATCAATTGTTCTCAATTTGTTGTTATTAGCAAACAGCAAACTACTAATCTCCATGTAAGGACAAGTAGGACAACCTTTCAGTTTTACAGTACAGCTGATGGTTCGAAAACCGTTTAAAGCTGAATCAAGTTTAGTTCTGGGGTCTAAAATGGCCGCTTTAGCAGAATCACAATAGGATAATAATATGAATTACGTTTAAATTCGTAAAATGGTCACAATGTGACAATTCATAATATTAGGTACGTCTATGACCATTTTAAGAATTTAATCGTAATTCATATGATTATCCTATTATGATTCTGCTAAAGCGGCCATTTTAGACCCCCTGTGCAGATATTACAATGCCATTTTGGCATCATACAGGTATTATATGTTAGTTTTAAAAATTAAGAGTCCTGAATGAACTATTTTTCTGCTTCTCTTCAAATTTTTGGTAACATGGCAATCTGTGAGAAAAACAATTAGTCGAAGGCCATTTATTTGGAGGATAATTTCATACTAATCAAGGATTATTTACGACATTAGCACAGAACACAGTGAGGCGATGTCAAGTGAAAGCAGAGATACACAACACAATCGTAAGTACTACATAAACACACTAGTACTGACTCCTCTCGCCAAAGCGGCCGCGACCGCCGGAATCCCGTCCGCCGCGTCCACGCCCGCCGTCCCGCCCGCCGCGTCCACGCCCGCCGCGGTCGAAGCGACCGCCCGAGCCCTCGTCGCGGTCGCGGTACCGGTTGCGACCTGGAACATGACATAAGACACAAGTCATAAGGTGTAATGTCAGACCACATCACACATTTCGCCAGTTACGTGTAGTTTAAGGGACTTATGTCTCCTATTACATGGCAGGAATGGAAGTTCTTTACTATTTTATAACTTGAGTACTCACCAAATTTGCCCTTGAATCCCATTCCACACTGCGCCAACTCCATTAGCTTGGGGTTCACCACCTGGTTAGCCTCTTGTAGCACGCACATCAGATCCTTGGCCTGCCATAAATAAGAATGGTTTTATTTTTAATTAGTACAATATTTTTATTATTTAGGTGTTTTCTTGTTAGA
Organism: Eurois occulta; assembly: GCA_950022335.1. NCBI lineage: Eukaryota > Metazoa > Arthropoda > Insecta > Lepidoptera > Noctuidae > Eurois > Eurois occulta. Next base: position 1,668,352 of record OX465496.1, read on the forward strand.
ATGAAACCCTATGACGTTGGGAAGTGAGGGGATTTTTTTTCACCGTCGTTGATGAGAATATTCGAGATAATGAAAATAACCTCCCGGTTAACTCAAAGTTTATTTATATGGCGTAAATCTGATTTAAGTTAACTTATATCATACCTGCCCAACTATTTTGAGGTCGGTTTCCAGTCTAACCAGATGTAGCGGAACACCAATTTTTAAATGACGCGACTGGCTTTCTGACCTCTACAACCTAGCTACTGGGTAACGCGATTGCGCTTGGTATGACTGCTTGTCAGACTCGCGCTTCTATCTGTCTATGATCTACAAATGGCAGTCAAAACTAACGACATAAGTTGCGCCTCATCTAACAGCACGGAATCGCATTTATCCATGCTCTAATCCTTTGCCGTCGCTGAGAACCGGCTGCTAGATCGCAATCCTGCTTTCCAACCCGTGTAAAGGATGGTCACTTCTGTACCAACATGTAAATAAAAAATATGATAGGAGCTCACCTTGGCCGAGTTATTAGGCGTGAAGAGCGTGTAAGCAGTGCCGGTGTTGTGCGAGCGTCCCGTGCGTCCGATACGATGCACATAGTCCTCCGAGTTGTTGGGATAGTCATAGTTTATCACAAACTTCACGTCTTCCACATCTGTGTCCAAGCGGGCATGTTAACACGGGGTAGTGTTGATAATCACACAGTAATGAATGTATTGGACTATTGAAGTAACCGTGTTTGAGATGAGGGTTTTGTATGTACTAAAGACCAATGATTTGTAAGTTAAGATTTTGATTGCTACAAATGCGAATACTACATAGAATGGATGGATAAATATTCGACTTCCATAAAGAAATTGGATAAAAAAAGTTGACCAAGTTAATTAATAAACATATTGATCTAAATAAATCAGAGGAATGTTTATCTCACCTCTTCTTGTAAGTGTTGCAAAGAACGCTCATCTCAAACATTAAAGACACATAATATTTACCTTATCGTGTGTCGTCGGCACGTCAGTCACCGCTAAACTGGAAATAACTGTATTATGCCCGTCAGTCCGGAGTGTGCAGGCCAAGAGTCGGTGTGGTGGTGTGCTGACTTACGTTAGCGCCCTTTAACCGCGCGATTGTCAGTTGCGTAGGGCAGGCCAAAGGGCAACGATTAAATCTCTCATGACAAATAACCAAGCATGTATTGCTCTAATAATGGCCTTACTTCATTTTACTTTTAATTTTGAAACCAATGGTATATTTCGACAGAGTAGAACTTGAAACTTATCTCCCCTTAATTTTGAATCAAAAACTCCTTAAGATAAGGCCATGGTGATGTTAATGCTCAATTCCCACATAAACATTAGAGGCAGCATGCTCATATTGAAACAGTGTGCGCTGACAGTCAACTGTCATAGGAACGTTATCGTTACAACACGGTAACAAGGTTTAGGTAAGGTCAGCAACACACCGATAGTCTAGCCGTTAACACTGCACGCATGCGCCTCTGAAATGAAAAACAATCGAGAATAATGCCAAGTCAGTCATGGAAATTTATTTTATTATTATCGGGCTAAGATGTTTGCCTCTGTGGTAGATTTTTACAATAGGTATCTATTTACACAAGGCAAAATATACTCCATGTCCGATAGAAAGTTTCTGAAGAATCAACGTTTGATTATTTGTATTGTATAAATATCTACCACCAGAATAGAATAGTTATCGTGGCCCGAGAATATAGCAGTATCACCGTACCATTGCTGTGTTTACTAGTATTTGGAGCCCATGTTCCAATATTCACTTTTAACCATCTCACGTTCGTTTTTCAAGTGCAATTATTAATTCTGATATTCATTTAAATGATTGTTTATTGTGATTATTAGCGAGTCAGATTTTTATAAGAAACCGAAGTTTTTTGAACTGCGGATGAGGATTTTCTTTTCTCTTTGGATGTTACTTGTGCGAAAAAACGTGAATACTGGAAACTATTTCGACAGTTGTGTCACATAACTGTTTACGATTATCACTAAGCAATGGCATCAATATACCTCCGCTACGCCCCTGACATCTCTTAGACCATTACAACACCCCGGTGGTACAGTGCGAGACACCGCCATCTTTGATTTGAATATAGTCTCTTAGTACTCGCAACTGTGTCATTACATCTTTTGTTTGATGCCCTCATCATTCGGCGGGAATTATCACCACCATAGAAATAAATAAAACTTGATCGGTGGCACAAACATAAGATAGTAACTTCTGGGCAACTTACAGTGGCTATTTCGTTCGATACTGATTTTGGAAAGCGAATAGTGCTAGTAATATACTGAACTGCAATTGTATGATTAATTCAGACATATAAAAGCCCTAGACTATTTCTCGTGTCTCTTATGATACCCTACCATTGGCCACATTCACGGGTACTATGGGAGTAGGTACTTACCGAGGCCTCTGGCGGCGACGTCGGTGGCGACGAGGATACCTCCGGTGGACATGCGGAACTGATTGAGGACATAGTCCCTGTCCTGTTGGTTCTTGTCTCCGTGGATGGCGAGCGCGCGCCAGCCAGCGCGGTTGATCGCTTTTGTTATTTCATCGACCTTGATATGACATTGCGTGAGCGATTTGGACAATTGAACCAAATAATTATCAAATTCGAGTTTTTTTTTAGACAAACTGACTGTTACAAAACAAACTGATATAACTACGAAGACAAAATGCTGGTTTGAATCTAATATTTATCTTTGACTTAACCTGCACATTTGCATTTTTTTTAAATGGCAAAAATTTACAGACCAGAAGGGTCTTTACATCTATGAATATAATTTGACCAATCTTCCAAAATCATTACCTAAGCTTATCCTCAAAACTCACCCGTCTTTTAGTCTCAGCGAATATGATGGTCTTGGTTTCCTCCTCCGAGGATATCTCAGTTAGCAGTGTGATAAGCTTATCATTCTTCTCCCATTCTTCGCACACATCAACGATCTGGAGTATATTATGGTTAGCAGACAAGCTCAGAGAACCGATGTTGATCTGGATGTAGTCATGAAGGAACTCCTCTGCAAGGTTCTGGACTTCCTTTGGCCAGGTAGCTGACCACATGAGAACCTGTAATAAAAAATACAGCTTATTATTCTGTTTAAGAAACAGAAAAGCCTAAGGGCCTTTGTTCGCAACCAATTTCTGCTCAGCACGGCACCGGCCTGGTCGACAGTTATGCATGATCCATCATTGTTTACGACGCCGGCGCTGGCGCCTGTTCATCTCCGTGCTGTGCCGGTGTGGACGTGTGGTCATGGCGAAGACCGGCACTCGATTAAGTATGTCATCAAAACCAGTCCCCTTTCCGGCTAGAGTGTACAAACTTAACAACAGCCCTGACACTGACTGTACTTAAGTACTGTGGCGGACTGTTTAGTTTAATTATATTTATATACGGCCTATTTACCAAAACTACGTTTGGTATGTCACTTGTGTAAAAAGAAGAAATAAAATTGGTTGTCAATTTACTGACTTCGGAATCCTCCTTTGCTAAATAATAATAAACGTAGGTAGCATTATCATATCACCTATACAATACAGTACTTATCAGTTAATCGAAAAATGTGAGCACATTTATATAGTTTTTGTCCTAAACTAAAATGTAATAGAAGAATCATGAAAAATAGAATTATATGTATATTTTTTTTAATTTTCACGATTCCTTTTCCCAACTATGCAAGGATCTACCTCGGAGTCTAACCAGATGCAGCTGAATATATATATATATATATATTATATATACCAACTGCTGATGTGACCACCACAACCCAACCCAGTTAGTTGGTTAACACAATATCCCCAGCAAGCCTGATTGGCGGACTATTGGGACTTACTGTAAAGACTGTTGGTTACAAATATGATATTAAAATGTTGTATTTCACTCACCTGCCTGTCTGGTCTAATCTGCTCGATGATCTTACGAATCTGCGGCTCGAAACCCATGTCTAACATCCTGTCAGCTTCGTCCAGCACCAAGTACGTGCAACGACGAAGGTTTGTAGTCTCTGTTGAGAAATAAAAGAATTAAAGGACCATTTTGTAAAACATCTATGCACCTAAAGATCAATTTTTGCTGTTGGTATAAACAGTGGTCGTATTTTAAGATTGTGTGCTTGTGGAGTTACATATTTCTATTCTTTATTGTTAGTTGACAAATATGGCTATGCCCATGAAAGGCCCTGATTAGCATACCAAGTAAAGACAGGTCTCTTTTTATGCTATGCAAATCAGTACATACAAGACTTAGCATTTCTATTACTCTCTTTCCTTAAAACTCACCTTTCTCCAAGAAATCAATCAGCCTTCCCGGTGTTGCAATAACAATCTCGACTCCTCGTTCCAGACACCTGCCCTGCGGTCCTTTGGGCGCCCCACCGAATACACAAGTGTTACGCACCTGCACACTCTGACCAAAATCATTGGCCACCTGGAAATAGGAAGAAAGCTTTTAACTCCTGTATAAATGTGACTTCAGCTGTTTGAAGAAACAAAATTTATATAAACAAATAATGGAATGGAATGTATGTAAGAGCAGATTATTGGGGCTTTTAAAACAAAGAGATGACGGTGATGATTACTATTTCCAGGCGTTCTCGAGTTAGACAAGAAATAAATTTTGGTAGCCGTGATTGGCAAATTATTGTGGGTGGTGGATATGTCCATAATGAGACTAGAACTAGCATATTGGTGTGTTGTATTCATAAAAACAAAATGTCAAGCTATTTCACATCTATGCAGAAATAAATTAAGTTATATCTTACTATCATACAATGAGTTGAAGGTCAACATTGACAGAATAAACTGCGCTTGTGTAAGCGGCCTTGAATGATGGATTATTAAATTGTATAAAACTATTTAGCCTGCCCCACCCTAATCTGCTCTTACACACTTGTTAAAAGTAAAACGAAATAATAATGAAAGCATGACAATAGGGTGAGACAAAGGATAAATTAATAAAAGAACATTAACAAAAACAAAAATATACTATTGTGATATCTGTGTCAATGTCTAGTCAGGTTATATTAGAAAATGAGCTCCAGAATATTTGAAATTATAGCTGACCCAAAAGTGTGTTTTCCCCAGATAGTTGCCCCAACCACAAAAACTTAAACAAATGTTAAATGTCACTGTGTGCATGATCCACTATTCTAAACAGGAAGGCCTCCCACGGAAAGTTGGCCTTCCTTGTATAGTATTCTGATTGGTTTTGTGATAATTTTATAATACATATTATTATGTCATGTATAAATGGTGAGGTGATTCAGCAAACTGCCTTTTCAAAATAATATTGTAACTACACAGTAAAGAAAGCATTCCACAGATAAGCTGCAAGGTCTAAGAGAAAAAACAAAAAATACTTGTGCCCAAAACTAAAAATAAAAAGAAATAAGGTTACGTTCAGAAACCTCACCTAGTAAAAGAGAAAATTTTGAATTTGGGATAATAATCGTAAAAAAAAGATGTCGAAATATCATGTCAATGTTTCATCAGGTTTTCGAACATAGCCTGCCTGCAATAAGCTAGTTCTACTAATTAAATGTAATTGGGTAAATTTACTATTTCCAGTTCGCTAGGATTGTCCGTCATCTCCGCAGCGATTCCATTCATTGAGATCAACGCCTGGAGTAGCACAATGGAAAACAAATACTCATTTTTTATTTTTGTTGTTAAAAGTATTTATATTAGAGACAATTTAATTCTAGTGTTGCTTCCATGAGTATACTTCAGGCAACCTTGTGTCAATCCAATTGCAGGCCTTTTGTTATTTTCAAATTAATTAAAGAGCAAAGATTAGTATTATAGTAAGAGGACTTACCTGTTGTATCTGTTGAGCCAGCTCCCTAGTTGGAGCCAAAACCAAAACAATGGGCCCCTCATCTCTCAGAAGGCGAGGCTGATTAATTATATGTACTATAGCTGGCAATATGTATGCCAGGGTTTTCCCAGACCCCGTTTGAGCAATTCCCACTAAATCCCGTCCAGAGAGAGCGATAGGCCAACCCTGGGCCTGGATAGGAGTTGGGTGTGGGAAGCCTTGTTTCAGAATTTCCTTCATGGCATAATCTGGGAAGCCACCTTCTTCAAAGTACATGCTTGGGGCCGGAACATCGCGTCCTTTTACTGTGATCTGGTTTTGGCTGCGATACGCTTCTATCTCGGCTTGACTGCGAGACGAGACGTTCTGGTGCGGTACATAGAAGTTTTTCTGGAACGGAGTGAGAGTGATTGTGTCCCAGCGGATTTTCCGAAGGTTGCCGCCTGGTTGGTCATTCTTGAAACTCCCTCCTCGGAAATCGTCCCTACCGCCGCCGCGGCCTCCAAAGCCCCGGCCGCCATCGCGTCCTCCTCGTCCGCCGCCGTCTCGGCCTCCCCGGCTGCCTCCGAAGCGGCTGCTTCCTCTCTCTTGGGAGCGATCACTCGACCGTCCTCCTCGAGAACCACCTCTACTGCCACCGCGGCTTCCACGGCTACCACCTCGACCGCCGCCACGTCCTCCACGTCTATCGTCGTACCTAAAACACAAAACTTCAATAAACAAACCAAAAGAAGCGAAATAAATTCTAACAAAATGTATGCCAACTTACATTTCTAATAAGCTTTTTTTTACAACGATGGATCACTACAAACGATAATAAATTCTGAATTTCTGAGCAACTCGGGCTAATTGTTAATCAGTTACGCTTTTTTACTAGGATTCGGTAGATTTTCTACTATATTTCTGGCGTAACAAATATTGGTTGGCTTGACTTTTAATGCTGCAAATGCCACCAGTCGGCCATATTTGATATTCGTGATGTTACCTATATATAAAAGTACTCTGTGGTTCTGACAACCAACCAATTGGCGCTTCCGTTGTCTTTTTCCACGTTGAGGAATTTTTAATAATATGATTTACGTAACGGTGTTAATGTAATTATTTATTACAATTTCGTTAAAATGTAGTATTACTAAATGAAGAAAAATATATGTACACAATTTTAATCATCTGAAATGTAATAATAAAAAGTACTACTTCCGCTGTCAGTGATGGCACGAATTTCAAATGTGGCCCAAGGGGTCCTCTTTATGTGGAGTGCTGGTCTCACAGCTGTTCTACATTCAGTACCTACCTGTAATATGTACATGTTATAAAAGTATTGTAATTTAGACCTTTTCTAATATATAAATAACAATCTAAATAATTAAGGTTCAATAGAGACTCGAGTTCACTAGACTGACTAACTTCAACTACTTTCTGGAAACCCACGTCCTTTACTTTATTGATCAAACGATTCGACATTTTCACATTCTGTTCGCATTCCATTTTGGGTTGTTGGGTAGTTATTTTATTTCTTTAAAAAAAATGGACGCTTCTATACCAGTTTTTGAGAAGCCCCATCGTCGTTTAACTGTGTTGGACTGGACAAGGAATATTCAGCGGCTACAAAATGAGGCCAGGGTTCGTCGTTTCGAGTCTTACGAATTGAGGCAAAGAGCGAATCAGCTGAGGAATGAAACTGCTGTCACCACGAGATGGGATAACTATGTTAACAATGAGTTGTTAAGGGATAGGTAAAGTCCCGCTAGTTTTTATTATAAGCTTACTTCGAATCAACTCTGTCTAACAATGCTACATTTATTACTATCGATCCATACTGCGACATGCGAGTTGATAATTAAAAACATAGGTACCTAACGTAACGGTAGATGTTCTTAACGTGAATATTCGATATTTCCAGAATATTCGAAGTCCAAGCATGGAGGGAGAAGCAGAGGTTCACAAGGGACGCTGTCAAAGACGAGATCAGGGCTTTGAAAGAAGAGAAGCATGCGACCGAACTGCACTTGGAATCCCTACAAGTGCCACTCATGGTGATCTCCCAGTGTCTCTCGAACAGAGACCAGAGAGTGCCTCCGGAATTGACCCGAGATCAACTTGGGGAAGAATTACATAAGGTATATTACGTGATTACTCAATGAAACAACTCTGAAATCCGATCTTAGAATTAATGCTTAGATCGTCACTGCAGAAGATTTCTGGGGATTGACTTAACTTCAGATATTGTAGGCCAATTTAGATAGGTGGTCCAAGAAAGATTATGGTCGTTGTGTCATTGTCGTTGGTCATTCGCATGACCCCTTTGATGAGACACACTAAAAAAGTTAAAGTAGTTGTTTTTACCTAATATCTAAGCTAAAGCACTGAAATTAAGATAATTATGTTAGATTGTTATACAGCTGTGCACAGCTCACTCCTTTTTAAATCGCACTGTCAAATAGTCCTCTAAATATCTGGTTTTGCTTTAGGAACTGCACATCACGGAAAACAGTAAGCGAGTCCTGATGGACGTCTGCCACATGGGCTGGGAAAAGATAAAGGAGTTGACTAACGTGCTCTGTCGCCTGGAGCGCGAGATCAAGAACAAGGACGAGACCATCGACTTGGAGTATCACGTCAAAGACTTAACCAGGGACAGCGCGGATATTTGCTTCAAACTTGATCCTACCAGGGTTCCCACTGAGTAAGTTTATAAGTTACTTTTGCAAAGTTTGAGAAACTACTTTACTTTCTAACTGCGGCGTAAAACCCTCCTTATTCTGTCGTATTTTTTATGAATCCCACAGGCGAATGTGCGGGTCGCGCGACGACTGCGTATGATCGACTACTAGCATACATAACTGAGAGTTTTTGAGACAGTTGGTCTTGCTGCATTTTGGAGTTTGGTCCTGTCTTTTTGCAGTCAGTCTTCATACTTTGTTTTATTATACACTTTTATTCCTTTCCTAGATCAATGACAGAAGAGAGTTACGTCCACTGTATAGAGAACACAATAAAGATAGCTGAGCAGCTGATGTCTGAATCTAAGACTCTTCGGGAGACGATGTTCAAGAGCCGCGAACAGGCCAGGAATCAGATGCATGCGCAGAGCCAGCATGTGGAACTGATCATGAGGAGGAGGGTTTATGATATACAGAAGGCCAGGAATGAGATGGAGTGGCAGAAGTGTAAGGTAAGTAGATGAGTATCAGAGGTAAAGGAACCTAATCCACACTCGAGCTTCCAGATATCGAACGCCCGCTAATAGTTTGTTTTTTTATTTATTTACGTTGGCATAGATGTCAATAGTGTTACAGTCAATGAAGCCACAAGGTTTTAGAGTGTAAACCGTGTACCGGAGAGTGCCGCGTTCAAGGCCTTCCTCAATCAAGGTAGAACACTTTTCGGGTGAAAGTCATGGGAAACCGGTAGATGCGACGAGCCAGGACCGGTCGATTTGGCGACGCTAAGTTGAAACTTATGTCCCGCAGTGGCGGTCTTTTGGCTGACATGATGATGACGAACAATCAGAAGTAGCGATTATTTTATGGACCGACGTGCGTGGGCTAGCTCGTTCGAAAGGATGGACTTGAGAAGAAAGAATTGCCCACTTTCTTTTTTGTGTATGAGATTTCCCATTGCAGTTGGAACAGAATCTTCAGAAGGTGGACAGGGAAATTGAGACGCTGCGTGCAGCGGTTGCTGATAAAATAAACCCGACTAAGCTTGTCGAGACCAGATTGGAAACCAGGACCAGAAGACCAGTCCTTGAAAGAGTGCAGGACAAACCGATGCGAGGTCTAATAGAAGAGTTTGAAAGGGTCCACTTGAGTCACAATATGCTAGAGAAAAAATTGGAAGAAGCTCTGTAAGTATTTTTGTATGTACGATGCAAATATCAGGTTAGGTGGTCAGGCTGTCTCCAACATAGTGGATCACAGCCACTCCAGGGACATCTCCTGCGATATTAAAGACATTCTAGGTGCGTTACTCACCCAGATGCTAAACTGATACTGATCATATCTGGTGGTTATTACACCAGCACCTATATCCTTCTAACTGGAACACAGTAACGCCGAGGTCTTTTACCGAGAGCTCTATTACTATTTCATCACATTTTACTATACTCTCTGCCTAATCCTTTGGGAGTTACATGGGCATGATATTTTGTACATAATTATGTTATTTTTGTCTTTAAATCCTCAGAACCACATACCACGGCATGTACAACCACCATGAGCGCGTAACCAAGGACCTGCAGCACAAGAACCAAGCCTTGGAGACGGATCGCCGGCTGATAGAGATAAGGAAGCCAATCCACGCGCCGGACGAAACAGAGTTCAAGAGAAACGTCGGGTACTGCCACATGAGCGATGAACTGGTCGGTGATTAGGAGCAGCACCGTTTGAATTTTTGAGGCTGGCTACACTTATACCGCCACTAATGTTAGTGTTGCCAATTTTATACAAAATTATAGTGTGAGTTAAATGGGAAGGTCGTTAAAAGCTCGTTGTAGATTGTAGAACATATAAAATGACAATTAGGAACCTCCCCTCCCCAACACCAATTCAAGTGAAAACTTTGTAAAATCCACTTTACTACTAAACTTGGCAACATTAATTTTGGTATTGCCAGTTCTCAAATTATGAATTCGAATTAAGTGACGGTCTATAGCACTTACAGTAATACGTGGTTCAAATTGAGCTATAGCACGAGTAGATGTGTAAGCACTTACCTACTATATTGCCATTATATTTATTAGCTTTAGGCTTTAATTACATTTGATAAGTTTAAGAACAAAAATCCCGTATTTATAAGACTGTCACCATCAGCGGTCGTGTTCAAAGTAGCTAATTAATGATTAAAAAAAAACAATTTAAATATACTCATATTTATTCATGTAATAACATAACAAGCACTGTGCATATTATAAATATAAACATACTTTATTTATTATAAAAAACGTGGTCATGATTATTGTGACACCTGTGACATCGACCTTGCTAAAAATAAAAGCATTTGATGTAAAAACACACATTTTTAAATAAAATAAGACTATATTATTATCTATACTCGTAATAATATAATACTTGGAGTTCATTGGAATGTGTTCTTAACCGATATTTAATATTTTTACATCAAATGAGGTTCAAGGCACTATTTCAGCAGTGTGCCAATTTGATGTATTTGAAAACCGGTTTTTCTTTATACCACAGGCCTTTTACAGTTATCCTTCAGCCGGTCTGACACCGGGAGCATTCCCCTGTAATGTAACAGTTCAGATTCGAGAATTACATCAGTGAGTGAGGAGAACCGACGATTACAGTGCGCAAATATCTCCATAATGCACTGGTAAGGTAGCGCCTTTCGACAGCAGCGACCCGAAAGATGTTGACCGATTCACTGTGATACAAAGAGGTATAATAATTGTGGAAGGACTGTACGTGTAACTGATCAAACGCAAGTCCTGAAAGTATTTTGTTCAGAATAGACAACTGAAAAACCAGAGTATATCGAAAAGGTAAAATATAACCTTACGACTAAGCAATAAGGTTGAAATTAAGAGCAGTGCAAAAGTAATAAATATTGAATTGTGCTAAAACCCAATCTAGTTGAGATGTCAAATTTATTGAGGAGGTAAAGAAAGCTTCAACGTACATTCGTAAACTCACACCTTTTCCCATGGGGGTCCCAAACATTTAATGAATCATTATGATTGGAGGACGCCGAACAATCTTCCGAATCGTCAAATATGCGTAGATTGCCGAAAGCACAATTAGTATGATTATTGCTAGTAAAATAATTATGACCAAGTCAATGTTGCTCATTTTTCTCGATTCATGATTAGTTTCATTTACTCTGGTCGAAATAATATTTCCTAAGATTCGTACTGTATATTTATGGCCCAGTTACAATATTTAATATGAATTTATAGTTGAAGTGACATCCCGTTTTATGAGCCATCGCGATTTGATTATTTCGACATTAAATCCATGTTTTTATTTGTATTGAGGTAGTATTATAAGCAGTTGATTGCGGCTGTCATTTGTAAATCTTTGAGTCGTTACGGGCAGACAAAAGCCGGAAAGTCTGACAACAAGTCTCACCAAGAATTATTGTAATACTCAGTATCTGGGTTCTGTAGGTCAGATAGGCAGCCGTGTCAAGTAAACTGCAGCATCTGGTTATGCTGGAAGCCGAGCTCAACATAGCTGGAAAAGGCTAGTCAGATGTTTAGGATTGAGCTAGTATTTTCGCCACACTATCAAGTTCGGGCAAGGCTAGAAAGAGACATTCAAAGATTGCGTTATTTCGACGATTCCTTTCAAATACACTAATTGACAACACATGATATTGATCTTACATTATAATATTAATAATACATAAATAAATATTACTTTAAGTAGTAGTTAACTAGTTTAGCAGTGTATCTAACTTAATTTACTTGTAGCCACAGAGTATAGCAAAATATATTAAAACTATGATGAAACATGAGGTTTTATTCGTAATACTTAGTGCTCAAAAGAGAAAAAGACCTTTGTGGTCCTCATTATTGATCTCATCTATGCCATACATACACATATGCTCGTTATCTCGCTGATAAAGTTTTACAGTGATGGGATATTATTATCAATTGTTATTGACAATGATGGAAAAGAAAACTGTCAAATTAGTTCCGCATAGATGGCGTCCAGTGTTTTTACTTGTCGCTGATTGGTTGCTTTTCATTGAGTGGCAACACTCAGCGCGGCGAGGCTTACTGCAAAAATCTCCGTTTCCACCAAGCACAAAAATCCTCGCGCAGTTTTTTGATATCACTGAATAAAGGACTGTATCAGCATAGCCTTTAAGTATAAAATAGGGCGCTCGTGCATCCACGAGCACGTGCGAGGAGACGCTTATGAGGGCGTCGTAGCGGAAAAATCGTCCTTAGACCATATTTTTCCTTCATTCTGTATAGAGTATCGTACTACGACTTCATGATTAAGATCAATTTTAACAGTAACTTAACATAATCATCTATTGTACACTTGATATTAATAAATTGTAACATTTTTGCATGTACCAAATTTTATAATAGTAAAGCTATTTCAAATTCCATGATTTAGATAACTAACGAATCTTATAGATAATAATAATATTGTCTATGCTTCACAAGTAAGTAACCATTTCCTAATTAATATACTAGCGAGTGTTCCATAAATAATATCAACTACTTGAAAAATTGTAACTTCGCCAAAGATTTAAATCACTAAATGAAGTCATTCAACGTAAAATAGTTCAAATATGTTTAGCTCAAAATTCTGACCGTAACTGAGTTTATTTAAACTTTTTGTTCAGGGGAAAACCGTACTTAGGACGCGCGAATAACGTGATTTTTTGAGGCGCATTTCTAACGATTCAAATCTTTGAACTTCGCTATAATCTATAATGATTTTACATTCCATAAATTGTTCTAATTGCTATTCATATTTCAAAAAAGCAAATGTAACTTAAAATAATAACGATGTATTTCTTCGGCCTAAAGGTAGTGCAAAAATAAAATTAAATAAATAATACTCTGATATGTGTATTGCTCAGTGCAACTAAATACAAGAATATCCTACACATAAAACAAAACAAAAAAAAAATAGTTTCCCTTACAACAAAGTTAGAAAAAGACAACAAAAATTGTACTTCCCGCCAAAACCCATAGACAACACTTTAAAAGTTTTAAAGCAAAGGTATTGTCTGAACAGGCTGTAGTTCAGGTTTCGGGCCTACTTTCTCGTAAGCCTCATCTAGTAGCGAGCAAATTAAGCTTATCGTATCATCTGTCAATTTTCTACTACTCGTTAACCGTATGGATGGTTCTGGACAATTAACTTCGACATCTCGTAAGTACGCGGCAACTGTCATGGCGACGCCTTTTTCCATGCAATAGTTGGTGATGTTTCGAAGGTAGGAGTGCTTCAGTCTGTCGGTTAAGTCTTCCTTTTTGAGATAGACGTGTTTGACCGGTGAGATAACATCGCCTCGGAACGTGAAGTGCTTCAGTCGGGATAGGGCACTGAAAATAGAAAAATAAATGTAATTTCGATGCAGGTTGTTACCGAATTTATCAGGAAGTATTAGGAGATTAATGCCAATGTATAGATTCTTTTTAACGATTGTTTGTGAATGTGTGAACAGTGTAGGCCTTGTAGATTCCTAGATGTGTGTTAACTTTTGTTAACCTCTTATCTTGTTTTCCGTTTTTCTTGCAACGACTTATTGTCGGGCCTATGCTGTCCCCCCATACTTGAGTACTAATGCTGTAACATGATAATATTGTAAAACTAATCATTTTAAAAGAGTAACCATGGAGTTTCTTGCCGGTTCTTCTCCATAGGAAACGACCAACCCGAACCGTGCACCTTTTTGTCGACGTTTCATAAGTGCCCATGTAGGCCTATGTGAAATAAAAATATTTTGATTTGATTTGATTGAATGTGCCTTGAGCAAGCGTGGTGATTAATGCTCGAGTCCTTCTCTGTTGAAGAAGAAGCTTTTGCCTAGCAGTGGGACAGTTACAGACTGGTGTTATCATTAGCAGTTTTGTCAAAACATGATGGGTAAAATGCCTCTAGTAAACATATCCATAAATTAGTAGTAGCTAGAATAAATTCAAGTATAGCTGAAAAAACACGTTCTCTTTTTATCAGCAAAGGAAATAAGAAATAGTCCAGAAAATAACAGTATCTCCTCTTGTCAGTTCTGAATTTAAATAAAAATTTCATGACTGAACATAGTCTCTCAACGCTTTTAAAACTGCCAAATGTCATAAAGACATTATCTCACTCAGTAATCCTAAACGCAGTTCTTTAGTTTGTCTTATCCTTATCAGCGTTAATTTCCTCTTAGCTTATCCTGAATACCTACATATTTCAGCTGAATAAATGGCATTCTGATTGTTAGACTAGTACAAACGCACGCACACATAGGCGCGTACGTACGGCGATGTCATACAAATGGCGGCTCGCTGTACTGTACGTGAAGCGTAAAAAAAAAACTTATAATCATGTTGTTTATAGGGCTAGCAGATCCATAAATTTATTTTATTCTGCTATTTTTTTACAACGTTATATTATTATAGAAAGGTTTGTTGCGGAACATTGCGGTGTGTTGAAATTATAAATCGTAAACTTTTTACATTACAATTACAAACGTAAATTAAGACACGCGTTCGTGTTGACTTAGGTTAGGAGTCTTCTTTGGTAGAGTTCTTTCCATATCTATGTAGTGGCTGAGTCATTTTCCCTTGAGATAATCACCAGTAATATATATTATTGCGCATTGACAACGCGGTCTCTTATCAAAATGTGAGTTTGTGTAATGTTATCGGAATGCCAATAACTTGCAGTTCTAGGTAAATCAACATTAGTTGATGAATGGTTCTCATGTTATTGATGTGTACGTATTAATAAAAGTCTTTAAATATGTTTATGGTTGTTATTAAACAATACGTATTCTTAATGTATCTAGGGTTCATATCGTCAAGAAAATAAGTCTTGTAATTAACATAACATCACGCTAGTAAACCCCAAAGGGTTAGGCAGGGGTGTATCTAATAGTACACCCACATTTCGCCAGTTATGTTAAAAGTTCCCCGTGCTTACGCGGACCTTATGGAAGTAAAGATAAGCTGTCGTATTTTCCCAAGAACGAGTTAATAATACCGATTATAGTAGAGAATATCCTATGATGAATCACGTCAAGAACTTCGCATGTTGAATCATCTTTGATTTAACTATCAAAAGGTTTATCATTTTAAAGTGGTATGATAGCAATACTTTTAATAGATATATACCACCACGATGAACTTACTTTCGTTTTTCACGAGAAATTCTACCATTAAAATAGCAACCACGCAATACTGAAAATTGTTTGTTTGTTTTAGTATTCTGGTAGTGGAGAGTTTTGAAAGAGATCTACACTCAGCATTGGCTGGCCAAAGGTTGAAGAGGAAAAACAAGTAAATGTGTCTATTACCTGTTTAGTTTCTTAGAGTTCTCGTTCAGTTCTTCTAGGATGACGGGCTTAGATTCAATGATGTCGAGCGCCGAGATGGCCGCTTGTGTCAACATCGGCGGTGAAGACGCACTGAAGCAGTAACCTGTAACATAGATACAATTTTGTTAAATGTTAGAACCCAATACCTACATAACACCAAATTTTTTTTTTTTTTTGGAGGGTGGGAAATCATCAAATGACTCCTCCCGCTCTAGGCGGAGCGGAAGGGAGTGTCAGACTCTTACTGACTAAAAACCACCCATGTTCCTTCATTGGCCCTTTATGTTCCAGGGCCGCGGTATCTCTTTCGAACAGTCCCGCAGCCCTGGCAGGCACCGGCCCTTGCGGGCCCCTCCCGTTTGCTGACAACTCTTTGAGGCGCGCGTGGAACACGAACGCGCCGTCGACACGGCCTGCCCGTCGTCACACGACGGACGGACGGGTGGAAAATGCTTCAAGTTAACAAATTACTTGCGGTGCATGGAAATTATATTCACTTATATCAATTTCTACACCTACAAATAATTTACTACAACTTGACAACCACCATCCCCCGTTCTGTGTATTCATCTCACTACGTTTACCTCACAGCTTAATGGTACGCAAAGAAATTAAAAAATATAATTACTACAAGGCCAGTTATGACGAAATTAATGACGACTTAAAGGAAATAAATTGGAAAGATGCCTTAAGCAACCAATCAGTTGACGAAGCAGTCAACACGTTTTACAATATTATATTTGGTATTATTAAAAAATATGTACCATTGACAATCTGCAGATCCTTTAAGTTTCCCGTGTGGTTCTCAAAACCTCTTATACATATTTATAAAAATAAGGCCAAAGCGTGGGGCAGTTTGCACTTTACCGAACTAGATTTCAAGATGAATGCACGAACTGTTATAATAACTATATCAATAGTGTTGAGGATGGTATTCGGAACAATGTCAAGCATTTCTGGACTTTCATTTCCAATAAGAAAAAATGTGGAGCTGGCATTCCATCCACGATGAATTATAACAACCAGTCAAGTAGCGACAGAAAACATAATATGTAATCTTTTTTCAGACTTTTTTAAATCCGTTTATGAACCTTCCACTTTTTCTAATATTCCATCCACGTGTAATGACTGTTCCGAAAGTTGCACTCTGCTATGTGATATTCAGTTTACTACTGATGAAGTACTTAATGCGCTCAAAGCATTGGATCCTGCTAAAGGGCCTGGGTCGGACGGTCTACCAGTAATTTTTATAAAACACACAGCTGCTAACTTATGTATACCCCTGCACATTATATTTAATCTCTCTATCTCTCAAGGATGGAAACTTGCAAATATAACACCTGTTTATAAGTCGGGACCTAGGGATGATGTGCAGAATTACCGCCCTATATCAATACTGTCAGCTTTGTCAAAGGTTTTCGAGAGATTAGTTCATGATAAAATATACCCTCTGTTGCACAATATAATCATTCAACAACAGCATGGATTCGTCAAAAGAAGGTCAACTACAACCAACCTGGTGACTTTCGTGGACTATTTATTTAACAATATGGACTCCCGTATTCAAGTTGACACTATATATACCGATTTCCGCAAAGCTTTTGACAAGGTTGACCATCAGCTGCTAATGAGTAAGATTGCATTCAATGGTATACGTGGGGACCTTCTGAGATGGTTCTCTTCTTACGTGTCTAATAGGACTCAGAGGGTTGTCATAAATGGTTTCATTTCCAGCACTCTAAGTGTTACTTCTGGAGTGCCACAAGGCTCCATTTTGGGACCTCTTTTATTTATTATATTTATTAATGACATTAACAAATGTTTTCAAAATTCAAAATTGTTACTATATGCAGACGATCTCAAAATTTTTAGGTCGGTAAGGAATTTACAAGATTGCCTACTCATACAGGAAGACCTAGACAGATTTTCTGCATACTGTTTAAATAATAAACTACAACTTAGCATAAATAAATGTTGCTGTATAAGTTTTACTAAAAACAAAAATACTATCATGCATCCGTACTCCTTAAATAATATAACTTTAACAAGAGAAACGTTAGTGCGTGATCTTGGAGTTCTATTAGACGACAAATTACACCTTGACGCTCATATTAGTAAAATAGTGAATAATGCTTTCCGAATGTACGGGTTTGTTATGAGATCAGCCCGTGAATTTGTCCGCCCATATACATATTTAAACCTTTATAAATCGTTAATCAGGTCCCAGTTAGAGTATGCTGTTGCGGTATGGAGTCCCTACTATAGGAAATATTCAGACGCGATCGAAAAAGTTCAAAGCAAGTTTCTGAAATCCATGCATTACCGTTGTTTTCGTACTTATGCTTCTTATAGTGATCTTTTGAATAAGTATAAACTACATAATCTTAAAGCCAGACGTATTATTTTGGAGACAATGTTTTTATATGATTTATATAATAATGTGTGTGATTGTATGGACATCACTAATAAGATTAGTTACGTGGTACCTAGAACAACTATAAGCCGTGGGGTTCGCGCACGACCCCTATTTGCCGTATCTTCTAGTCGTACGAATGCAGGCTTACGAGCACCCCTACGTCGCCTAACTAGTCAGTACAACAGTCTTTTCGACAATGTTGACATCTTTGCTGTACCAACAGGAAAATTTAAAGGCCTTGTTTGCAAAACCATTCTGAATTGAGTGATATTTTTCTTTCCACTCTTAAACTATTACCTATTATCATTTCATGTATTTTTTTGTTTTGTTCTTCTTAATTTGTATGCCTGTTTTGTTTAACATAACACATTATGTCATTTTATTGTTCGCATTCAACTGTAAGCGTAAGTCGCATTGTTTTTATAACTAATTGTTTTTGTAATATGTGGAAAATGTCGTTGGTTATACATTTAATCACACAAGGGGTATTAGAATTATGTGTAATACTTTAATGTGTAAGTAACTGTTTGTTTTCCCAAAGAAATAAAATAAAAATAAAATAAAGTATTCAATTGATATATTTATCAATAGGTCCTTATATTCTTAAATGGTGCACTTGAGTGGATACCGTGAATCAGACCATTAAGTAAAGGACGCCCTCAGGATAAGAGGAGGGAAGATCTCCTCGAAGTGGCTACTAAAATCTTGATTAAATGGTGCGCGATTGAAGAGTTTTATGTCTTGCAGCGGTCTGCTACTGGTGATGATGTATGTAGAATAATCAGCTTATAATCATTCCACTGACTGCCCCACAGGCATCTCTGTGAGAGTAGGGGGTGCCTAAGTGTAATCTACAAATTGTAAGTCGGGTACCGGGCCGCCACAGCGGTCAAGGTGATGATGTATGTACCTAGGTAAAATACACTTCTCATCAAAAAAATCGAAACACCTCGCAGTTTATGATTTGACAAGGATTATCAGAAAAATGTGTATATTTAGGAATAAATGTAAAATGTCATTTAATAGTGAGTAGTATGAGGTTTTTAAATCCTAATGTTATTGTTCTAAATTCAAATTAAGTCTTCATAGGTTTCGTATTTTGTATAATGAGTAATTTTTACCCTGTATGGAATATGAAGGAAATGGGTAAAACAACACGCGTAAATGAAAAAAAAATGTAAGAAACGTTTATTTAATAACTTGTATTCCCTCCGCGAGCTTTTATTACTGCTTCCATACGGTTCTTCATCGATCGGATGAGAGTCACGATCACATGTTGTGGTATATTATCCCATTCCTCTTGGATTGCATTTTGCAGCTGGCTAAGTGTTTCTGGGGCTGGATCTCTTGCTCGAATTCGTCTCTTTAATTCATCCCATAGATGAATCCCAATGGGATTCATGTCCGGGCTTCTTGCTGGCCATACCATAATGGAGATACCGACTTCGGTAAGATAATCTCGTACGACGCCCGCGGTGTGAGCTCTAGCATTGTTGTGCATGAATATGAAGTCGTTGCCAATAAAATGTGCATAGGGCATCACATGAGGTTCAAGACACTGTTCGATGTACCGATGAGAGTTTAGTGCAGGCAGCCGTGGCCCAGACACAAAGGCAAGTTCTGTCTTACCGTCGGCGCTGATTCCTCCCCAAACCGTCCACGAACCGCCACCATAGCTGACCTTTTCTTCAATGCAGCATTGTGCAAAGCGTTCTCCATCTCTTCTGTAGACCTTGTTCCTTCCGTCGTTACCATACAGCATAATTTTACACTCATCAGAAAACAGTACTTTGCTCCACTGAAGGTATGACCAAGTTAGGTGCTCGCGTGCAAAGTTAAGGCGCGCTCTTCGATGGTCTGCAGTTAATTTCGGCCCATTCGCTGGCTTATGCGGTGCCAATCCGCGTTCCTTCAACCTTCTTCTTATTGTAGAGTCACTTACAGCTACTCTTCGTACAACGCGAAGCTGCTGCTGCAGTTGAAAAGCGTTAAGGCGTCGATTTCGTAAAGAAGTTGTTACAATAAATCGATCATCTCGCTCAGAAGTGACCCGATTCCTGCCAGATCCTGAACGGCGCGTGAACGAACCAGTCTCCCGATAGCGTTTGTAGACTCTATGAACAGATGATAAGCTTAGATGCAATCTTGCAGCCACAACACGCTGACTAAGTCCAGAATCCAGCAATGCCACCACTTGGGCGGCTTCTGCGGGCGAAGTATCCATATGTTTTAGAAAAAAAAGTTTTTTCAGACGTCCCAAAGTCACAGTAAATGAAATAAGAAACAAAAAGTTTAAAGACAAGCGCTAATTTTTAGTTTTTAAACGAGAAACGTACTCCAACCCTAAATACACATTTGTCTCAAAACAGTGATTAATTTCATTTATAGGATAAACAAATGAAATTCTAATTTCGAATTTTGATTTTTTTCTTCTTACTGTAATGACCAAACTGCCAGCTACACAATAATGTTTTTTTTTTCATGGAATTAATTCTCTTTTGTAAAAAATTAGGACAAAAACAATAAAAACGAAAGTGTTTCGATTTTTTTGATGAGAAGTGTATAATAATTCTACACATACCGAGTCCCGAGAGCCTCTGGTGCTCCACAATGAAGTGCGTGCCGGCACAGAAGCCGCCCACGGTCGCGAAGGAATGCTCTAGAGAGCCCACGATCAGGTCGATCTCGTCGCGAGGCACGTTCAGGAGTTCTGTTAGACCGCGTCCGTGCTTGCCTACTACCTGCGAACAAAGTAAATTAGAGTAAGTGAAAGGAAGAATTGTATAGGTTACGTCTGTTTTAGCGGAGGCAGATGATGGCCAACCGAGCCCTGGAGTCGAGACCGCGAATCGGACGGCGCCCCCCAGATTGAGACTGACCTTAAAAATGAGGCTGATTCATACGCCATGCAGAAGTGGGGACACGGTGTTGTGACGCAGTTTGAGAGACGCCTATGGCCTACCAGAGGACAGCGTTAGGCTTACTTAAAAACTTCCGAATTTCAAGCAAGTAAACAGTTCGTTTAGTCGACGTTGTTAACACATTTTTTGCAATGCGTTTCTAACTTGATTGCAAAAACTCTTAAAACAAGTATTAAATTGTATTCTGAATCGTTGATATTTTAACCTTGTATAAATT
Source organism: Eurois occulta (assembly GCA_950022335.1). Taxonomy (NCBI): domain Eukaryota; kingdom Metazoa; phylum Arthropoda; class Insecta; order Lepidoptera; family Noctuidae; genus Eurois; species Eurois occulta. Next base: position 1,689,756 of record OX465496.1, read on the forward strand.
ATAAAGAACCAGTTTTCAAGTTAGCTATTATTTTATCCAGGTAAACCTAGTACTAACTACCTACCAGTACCAAGATATCTACTTTATAAAATCTTTCAGTGTTTTTAATAGTACCTTCTACTTCAGTAGAAACTAATTTGATTAACTCGATTATGAAATGTACGCGCACTTGGCTGATATTTTAGAATTGGCAGCTTTATTGCGGGTGTAATAAACGCCGGGAAGAGAATGCGTTAATTGGTTTTTATTCAATTGTCATGGGTTTTATTGATGCCCGCATTCCGTGTTTGTTGTTCCATTTGAACTATATAATTAGGCCCTACTATAACTTCGTGGTTCAGATTTAATTTTTAAGTTTAGTTTGGCTCAGAATTTCTAGTAACTTGAATATTTGTAATCTTAACATTTTAATTAGTAGTCTTCAGTAGCGAAGGGTCAATTTTTGTAAGAGGTAAGCCAGAGTATCTCTAATGTGATTATATTATGTGTCTTTATAATACTGACTGTGCCATTTTTCAAAAGGAAGCCGGTAGGAATCGAGTCGTATGGAACCTTCGCCACTGGTAATCTAATTAAAATGTATTTCTTACTGTTATACCTATAATAAAGACCATTTAATAATTAGTACAGCTTTGCCTGAAGGATTAATTAAAAATTAATGACTGATTATTTAATAATAAAATTAAAGGCACAATAACTCGCTTTTTAAATTTATTTTAGAGTTACTTAGGTATATCAGAATAAGTATTATATGATAATTATAGACCAGATATTGCAATTTTCCTGTTGAACTTATAACTGCAATAACTCCTGTGACAGAATCAGTATTGATAATAATAAGTGCATACGTAAGCATCATATGTTCACAATGCGTACGTACCTATGTATGGCTAGTAGTAGTAGTTATAAGATGTATTAACGTGACCAGCACAAACTACGTCCCACATGATAGTAGGTTCCGTACATCTGCACCTTTGATGAACTAAGAATAAAGACGCGTCTGACGCCGAGAGAGCTGTGGCTGTGATTAAAGCGGCCTACTGACCGAAATTCATATAAAAATCGATCAAGCGCGAGTCGAACCACGCACGGTGAATGGTTCCATAGTCTGGATCAGGGTTGTTGCTGATACATATTTTTTTCACATCAGCGGATAGTGATGCTGTTGCTGATCTTTTATCATTGACATCAGCGGATGCTGATGCTGATTTTAATTATTTTCTTAAAAAAAAAACAGGAAAAAAGTATTTACCATTGTAAAATACATCTAAAACTTGCATAATTAAAAGATTGAGATTGTTTCAATAATTTTGGGAATTTTAATAAAAATATAATCAAACATAGTAGTTTAGTAATAATTAGTACTAGATTAGTAATTAAGTACCTAGGCTACCTAGTGCAAACACTGCTATCTTTCGCTTAATTAATATTGGAATTAGATCAAAGGCAAGTTGTATTTTAAAAAAGTAGCTGTGCTGCTTTTCAGCTTCAAGTCTGTCTCTAGAAGATTTTTAAGTTAGGTATTTGTACGCCCTTTGCGTGAATAATCCTTGTTACATAAGTTGCAGTTTGCAGTTCTTGACTCCTTAATTTAAAATACGTCCATATTCCCCTTTTCTAAACAGTTTACGAAAAAAATCAAAACTTTAACGCGCAATAACGAATTATAACATACCTAATGAGACAAATTTGTGTTTGTTTGCAATAGCAATCCCCCCGCGGTAGACCCTTTGATTGGTCAAAGCTTGCAAGCAAAAACTACACGTGATATAAGTCCCGCCACCTCTGCGGTCATGTCAGGACTCGAACTTCAGCATTAATAATCAGCATCGATAAATGCGGATGCTGATGCTGAAGCTGATGTTGAAAATGATGCTGAAGTTCAGCGGATGCTGATGCTGATGTTCGCAACAACCCTGGTCTGGATTAATATTAACGCAAGCACTTGCATTCTATTAGTTATATCGGTCGTAAATGGATCGCGATAGTTTGTATTCGGCTGTGTTATATCCAGACTGACGAGAATATGACGAAATTATTAGTTCCGTTTTTGCCATATGGCTACGGAACCCTAAAAGACTTGTTGATACAACCTCATAAAAAAAATGTCTCAATAGCAGCACACTACACAGCCATATAAGCTAGGTGTTTTCTACCAAAAGCACTTTAATACAGTCTTCTGTGCCGTCTAGGGAATCCAATCCCGCATCAAAACCGCGATCCTGCAGATCCCACGGGATTGCGAGATTGAGTTTTTAATTATCTTTTGTTTTGAGTAGTTATTTAAAAAAAAAGAACTAAAGATAAGTACATAAATGTTTATTTTTATTATAATATTAATATTAAGTAGAGTTATGACTTATCACTAATCAACTAGGCTGCCGCTGGCGCTATGCGTATCAACCACGACGTTCAAATTCATGTTGTGCTTTGTTCGCTAGTGAGTATGAAGGCCTTTAGTAGAGATTTTTATGATCGCAGGACATAATTTACATTTTAAGGAACGCCCATTTTCTGCTTTTAAATAATGTTTCCACACTTCACTCGAGCTTTTAAACTCTCATTGTTAATCAGAACACAAGTAATTGTAAGTAGTGTAGTAATTCACTTGTTTAACTTGCTATGAAAACTTTTATAACAAAAAATAATTGTATCGTTGTATCATACTTTTTCACATCACAAGTAAGAGGCAAATGACGCAATAATTTACTATTATTTTTAATTCCTTTCCGTTCCATTTCGAAACAGGATTCACACAACAGAAAACTAAAATTCATTTTTTTAGCTGCAACTTAAAAACTAAAATATTTTCCATACAAATGCTATAGACAAGTCACGCACAAGTTCCATGGGAAAATTGTTCAATCACTTATTAATGAGGCTGTCCTGGGTCTTAAAAATAATCAGAACTTCGTCTGATCTTATATATATATATATATGTATTTTCAATCCCGCATTTTAGATCCTGCAAAAAGGTGCGGGATCCCACGTTTGCGGGGTTGGATTCCCTAGTGCTGTCATATCGATGGCATCCAGTGATAATCCTCGACACCCTATAATTATGTAAGAATATTCAGTAGGTACCTTTCTACCTGTTCCATTTAGAGATTGCCTTTGTTCAGTTACATTGTTCGTATGCTATTGTATTAAATACTTTACCACTTATGATCCTGATAGGTTAAGGCAGCAACATACAGGCATATTAGTGGCTATTCATTGAAACTACAGTAATGCAGTTGACCATAGTTAAATATACGATTAATGGATGGTTGAAGAGTACTAGGGTTTATTCCCGGGAATTCTCGAGCCGAGAATTCCCGGGAAATCGTTGGGCTTTGTTCCCGGGAAATCAAGCTCGAGAAAAGTCGAGAACTCGAGAAATCATGTACCTATATAGAAATTAAATCGCCATTTGTTGTGTTGCGTGGCGGCGCGGGCCAAAGCGCAGCGGCACCCTTTGATCTCGCTGCAAGCGCTCTGCGGCGTCGTTTTGACAAGTTTATTCGTGTTTCGAATCTAGCCAAGTATAGTTTACGTAGTGAGTGTTTCACAGATTACGTGATAAATTGAAATCAAACAGGTAAGCCTTTTCACTTTTATTGACACATCATGGCTTTATTATTCATATTATTTTTATCAATAATATAATCTAAAAATGATCTTAAATTTTACTAGGTACGAGTACCTATCTGTTCTTTTCTATTATTTTTTAGTCAAACTTTAATACATAAAATAACTAACGATACATTAATTATACTACTTAGTCTAATTATATTTCCTTTTTTTTTTGTAAAACAACAACACAAGCTTAGTTTTTAATTATTCTGATATGTTTTTCTTATGTAAGTAATTTGAAATTAATTAATGTATCATTTTAAATTTGTGAGACGAATATTGCCAGTTGTATTGTGTGTGTGTGTACCACATATTACTCCAAGGGCTTATTATATTAATTTAAATTGCGTTTGTTATAGATTTTACCGAAATGTCACTATAAGATGGATGGATTTTTTTTCTAAATAACCAGCCAAAAATGCTGCTGTGATTATAATTTAATTATAAGTTAATATATTAACGTTTTCTTTCATGTTGATTTTGTGTTTAGTTAAGAAGCTACCTTTGTTTATAAGTTCTAAATAACCAGCCAAAAATGGTGCTGTCATTATAATTATGAGTCTGAATAATATTCTCTAATAATTCTTCTAATTCTCTAATTTTTAAGATAAATAGACGGGCCCAAAATCTAGATGACGTAAATAATGCCCGACTTCAGGTCCATAATTGGTTCACAGCAAACAATTTAGTATTAAATGAAAAAAAAACGAAATGCATAAGATTTGCTTTACCAAATGTTAAAAGTAACGAGTGTGATATAGGATTGAATAAAGAGAGACTTGAATTCGTAGATAAAACCGTGTTCCTGGGGCTTACGCTTGATTCAAGGCTACAATGGGGTTCTCATTTGAAATCTCTTGCGGGGCGCCTAAGTTCAGCAGCATATGCTGTTAGAAAAATCCGTCAATTTTCTGATGTAGATACCGCTAGACTGGTCTATTTTAGTTACTTTCATAGTATAATGTCTTATGGCATTCTGTTATGGGGACGGGCTGCAGACATTGAGTCTATATTTATTCTGCAAAAAAGAGCCATCAGAGCCATATATAATCTTCGTAGGCGCGATTCTCTAAGGGAACTGTTTAAGGAAATCAAAATCATGACGGTACATTGTCAATACATCTACGAAAACATAATGTACGTTAGAAAAAATCTACATCTTTTTAATAAAAGAGGTGACAGACACAATTACAGTACGAGAACTAGAGACCAATTAGTTCAGCCGGGCTTCAGACTCGCTAAAGTAGACTCATCTTTCATGGGGTACTGTTTAAGATGCTATAATAAAATTCCACAAAGTATTCTTGAACTGAATGAGACGAAATTTAAATCATGCATTAAACGCACACTGTAAGCAAGCATATTACAAGTTGGACGATTATATCTCTGATAAAAATGCTTGGCTCAATGCCGGTCCTGCTCCACATGGACAGGGGCGCATAAACTGATTAATGGATAGCATTAAATAGTATTGTTGGAGCTGCTGAAGATTGTACAACTATCTTTGCATTGTATAGATTCAATTTCTTTTGGTATTATATAACCGCATAGCCCATATTATGTGAGTACTACTATGTAATAGAAAGCTATCCTTCGTTGGAAACCTACGTCATTTTTTTTTTTTTTTTGACATGAATTTGCCCTGGCGGTTAAGTGTATGTCATGCTCACTCAAATGTCTCGCTGATGGTGGCGCGTGTGTCGGATCAGTTAGTTCTAAGGCTCGACCGAGATGGGTTTTTCGTTCTCGGCCGAGACCGAGACCGAGACCGAGAATATAATACTATCTCGGCCGAGACCGAGAGCCGAGACCGAGAATAGACAAAGCGTGAAAAAAAAAACTTTTTAATACAGCACTAACTATTTAATTTATTAATAATCAAAGTTAAATGACATTATATTATAACATAAAAAAGAAATTTCTCGGCATTTTCGCCTTTCAAAGAGTGGCGCCTCTCGTCATACAATTGCCCAGCTTTGCTAAATAGTTTATAAGGTGACGAAAACCAATACTCAAAAATATTAGCATTTCTTTGCAGTCTTGGCTCTTTAAGAAAACTTTCTAGCGCTATTTGGATCACAGAACTTGAACTGTATTCGTCATTGGTCATTGGCTCGTCTTCCAACTCTATGGAATCATGAGCTGCCCATAAGTTGATATTATTTCGAATACTGCACGAACGGAGCGAAGGCGGTCGGCCGCAGTTCGGCAACCGAGACTTCAACCAATCACAAATTCACAATTCAGCTCTCTCACGCACTTACACCAATCGACTTCGCGCTGCGGCGCGCGGCCAAATTTTAATGCCGATCCGAACAAAGTTACAATCTCGGCCATGACCGAGAATCTCGGCTATAACTAGCCGAGAACCGAGACAAATTTCTCGGTTGGATTTGTAGCCGAGAATGCCGAGACCGAGACCGAGACCGAGATCTCGGTCGAGCCTTAGTTAGTTCCCTTCAAAATGGTTGAGTTGAATGGTGCTGATACATGCGTCATGTTCGTGAACGGGCGCTGTCAGTTGTGACTGGTCATCTCTTGGTTGCCACGGCTTATTTGAATTAATTATTTTATTTTTTGAATTGTTCTTTTCCTTGTTTTTACTATGGACACTTTTAACGTGCACATCTTGCTACATCGCTCTCACATAATGTACCATCTAAACATGAATGATGTAACCAAGGTTTTGTAAAAATATTCTGATTTAAAAGAGTGTCCATGGAGTTTCTTGCCCGTTCTTCTCCATAGAGATCTACGTTAGGGAATGGGCAACTACAGTACTTTCACAGTTTTTATGCCTTGTGACTGGGACTGTAGCTAAATTTCATTGTTGTCTTTGTTTCGACAGTTCAAAAGTGCCTGTAACGGGCCTACTTGAAATAAATGCTTTGATTTTGATTATTTCTGTATTTTTTTAAAAAGTTAATTAGATTATTCATAAGATTTATGTTTTTGAATATAATCAATAAAAGTTTTATAATTAATTTGATATTTTTATTTGAGACGAAAACCACTAAATTTAATGACGTTATTGGAACCAAATAATATGAGAAAACGTACGTAAATTGAAATTTCTCGACAACCCGAGAAGACCCGAGAAATTAGCCTCGAGAATTCTCGAGACCCGAGAAATTAAAAAGCTCGAGAAATCATGAACCCTAAAGAGTACATAAAAACGTCACATGTGTGTTTATGGAAATTTTAAATATTATGTAAATTAGCTATGTTATTATGTTTTTTTTTTTGTTGTGATTATAAAAATAATAGAGCGCGATGTATATCTATTTACTTGATTGCGCTCGTTTGTAGGGTTCCGTACCCGAAGGGTGACCGACGGGACCCGCACGTCCGTACGTCTGTCTGTCAGCTGGCTGCATCTCATGATCCGTAATAGGTAGACAGTTGAAATGTTCATAGAAAGTTTATTTCTGTTGCCGCAACAACCACAAATCTATACTCTATGCAAATAAATAAAATTGAAGTGTCTGTTTGTAATTTCAAAATAACAGCTTTTTACTGAATGCATATTAAAGTATATACGGTACCTACTTATAACAAAAACACATTTTTTTTACAATTTTTGTGTGTTGTTTGTTCCGCCTAATCTCCGAGACGGCTGGACCGATTTTGACGGGACTTTTATTGCCAGATAGCTGATGTTATAAGGTCTAACATAGGCTATATACTTTTATTTTAGAAAAAATAATTAGGGTTCCGTACAAGAAAATTAAAACCCTTGAAATTGGTTATAAAATTCGATTGAAAAAGGGAAGTTTAATAATAATATTACGCAAACGAAGGTCGCGGGTAACAGCTAGTAATTAAAATAAATTAAAAGAGGCTCCCATACTATAATGGTCTGGAACCCTTCATTCGCGAGTCTGACTCGCACATGGCCAGTTTTTTTCTATAGACGTACTTATCTTCTACTGTACAAGAGGTCATCCATCCAACCGCAAACTTACGATCGTTTCAGATAAAACTTAACAACCCTGTTGACCCCCAAGAAAAGGTTAGGTATCATTTACGAATATCAAAACGTCATCTGTCTGAGGAGTCTCGTTAGCTAATGAGATTCGAAGCTCTATTGAGCTTTGAAACTTTAATGAGAATTGTTTACACCATATTCAAGTAACTAAAACTCACCCCAATAGTCAGGCTCTCATCCAAAATGATCCTCAGCTTATACTTCCTTGCTAGTTGCACCAGTCTCTTCAATGGGCACATCTCCCCAGTATTGAAGTAAATAGCTTCAGCAATGAGGAAGGCTCTTCTCCTAGGGTTGAGTTCCTTCTTCTTCTGAGCCTCGGCCAGCAATTCCTCGAGGTGGTCCATGTTATTGTGCTTGTAGTAGCGGACGGTGCTGCGGGATGCATCTATGCCTTTTTGGATCGCGAACCAGACGCATTCATCACTGAAATGGTTGGGGAAATTAGTATGGGGTTTTTTATTTGAGCAGAGTAAGATTCTCTCTTATAGATTATGTTTGTGTTCATTGTGGATTATGTCTGAGAAGTAAGAACTTTATAGTCTAGCCGCTAGATTAGCGATTTATTACTGGGATGGAAAATATCCTGTCCTATTCCATCTCATGGTCTATACTTGTGCCGAATTAATCTAAAATACGTTTCGCAGAGAAGGCAGACCGGCGTGAGTTGGATTCAGTAATTAAGTATGGATTTATGGGTGGTTACGAAAAGAGAGGAATACTCTTTGTCAAGTTATTTATTACTTTTGTGCAGGGTACACCAAAATAATGCTTAGGTAACAACATAAGAACATAAATTACATACTATTATCATGTATAACCAGTTGTCACGAGTTTCACAATAATGGTGTCGTAATGTTATCTCTAAGTTGTTGCCTCATTATTTAATTTATTCTCAAAAAAGCATCTTGAATAAATCTTACGATAACTGTCCACCCGTTTAGTGGAACCTACTGACCGATGAGAGCATCAATGCATGACAACCTTGAATTGTATTTTGATGATTGAATTTGAATTCAAATGGGCCTTATGAATATTTTCAGATCCATTAAATGATTAATCTTCTTTACATGTTGATGAACTCAAATTATTGTGTTATCGCAACGTAAGTCCTGGCAGAGACTCGCAGGACGCTGTGCCTTGTTGCTAGAGAAACCTTCTATGATAATAGAGATTACGTTCAGATCTGGTTCAGTAATTGACATAGCAGAGTTACGGGTGGTGATACCGTTAGGGTTGGCACTGAATAGTGCCTTTGATGTTGGGTTTGAGTCATCGTGGTGAAAGAGTTAGTCAGCTAGACTCTGCGTTAGCTGTCCAGGGTGCCCCGGGCGCTTGAAATCGCAATACGAAATTTTTTTAACGCCGCTCGGGGAAGCATCCTTTCATTGTATTCAATTAAGTTACTTTATGTTAGAAATAATTATTAATTTAAAATGTAATAAAAGAATGGCAAGGAAGATTTTAATTAAGTAGGCACAGCAAAATAGTAATTTGTCCAACATTTTCTTGACCTTTTATCCTAAATGTTAACGACAGAAATGCAAAATTTTGGCAAACTTGATTTTATTCGCATGGGAAAATGTATTCAGTAAATATTTGATACAGTAACACGGAAGGGTTAGAGAGCAAACAAGGTAAATAAAATATCTATGATTAAATGATCCATGCGGGAAAACCTGTATGAAACCTTTTCCTTAATAAAAAACTTTTTATTAAAAGGTTTCCATGATTTGTAATAAATAAATAAGAATCACATGTGAATTGACTGTATGGGTAATTATCAGTGATCAGAATAGGCTGACTATATTTGTCTAAACTTCGGAGAACAGAGACAGAAAGTGGAGACTTCCTTACGACTATATTTTATTTTCCCGGGATTCGGGAAAAATCTTCAGTAAGTTGAAAATAAGCTTTTTATATAAGATGTGTAAAGGCTATTTTTAACTTAACTTGCAATTAACAAATCTTAGGAATTTTCACTGAAAATAATCTAACTTAAATCATGTATTAGAATAATTTGATACAACGGTTAGTTTAAGGATCGTAAATATAATTTGAATACATGAATTAAAGTTAGATTATTTATTTCGGGATTTTGCGAAAATGAAAATCCCGAAATTTGGTTTTTGGAATTTGAGACAATCACCAACACATGCAGGTGAACTTGAAGGCATCAGCTAGTTAAAATATGAGTGTATAAACAATGTTAGCAGAGGGTATTCCCAAATCAAAAAAGCATCATTTAGTTAATTAAACTACTGTTTTGTAGCAGTCCTATCTTGTTGTTATAATTTACTGAACACGTTTTAGTTTGCAATGACAATCCAAATACATTATTGTATTAAATTCACAGCTGACTGTGGCCAATCTTTAAGGTACAACTCTAGTTCATCCCGCCATCTCCTTCTGGGCCTGCCACATTGCCATTAGCTGCTGTGTGGTACCTTTATGTGACCTTGCTGTGTGACCGACCAACCCAAAGTAAGGTTTTATTTGGAAAAGAAGATTTTAAATAATCACAGCAGAAGCAAAAATATAATCAGTTAGTTTTTTCTTTTCCAACGTTTTCCTAGCTTGGGCTTTTTTCTAAATGTACAAGGAACAACAATCTTGAATTTTATTTTGTTAAGGAATTATGATAATAGAATTGAAGTATGAATTTCTCCCAGTTTACACAAGAAGATTGCCAATCAATAATGGCCTGACATTGAAGTATTTAAGTCATGATTTACTTAGCTGCCCTTGACATTGATTACAGTCATAATGAGAAGCTGTTATCAAGTCAAGGTAAGGAAACATGCCCACAGAAAATCTTGTTATTAGTTTACTGAGAGTTTGAAAAAGTTTCCTAGTTGGATACCAATATAAATTTTTTCAAGTCAAATTTTATTAAACCTCCAGTTAATAAAGAAAACTACTTTAAACAGAAATACAGTTCAATACTCACGCAAAAATAATATCCTTCTTCTTAGCATAGGATGGTATTGCACTGGCAATTGTTGAGAAGCCATAGGAGTACACACAAGTCTCCTCAACCTCCAGGAACTTAGCCAGACGTTCCTCCAGTTCCAAATGTACGTCAATGGTACCATAGAACCCACGGGGGCCACAAGAGCCCACGCCATACTTTGCAAGAGATTTTAAGGCATTATCCATGATATACTCCTCCTTATCAAGGCAAAGGAAACTGGAGGAGCCTACATTCAACTCGTTTTCATCAATTTTACTCATCACAGGAGGTTCCTCTACCGTAACATCGTGCTCCACGATAGGAACTGGGTTCCAGTCTATTGCTTTCCCATTGCACAGAGGATCGTAGGTTTTAGACTTCTTTTTGGACCAGAAAAAGTAAGTGGAAATTACTACCACTTGTAAAGCGATAATCAGGGTCCACCAGCTCGTCTGAAATTTAAGAAGCAGTTAAAAACCCTTTTTAGAGCGAAGAATAATAATTAAAATGATGGGAGTAAACTTACCATGTCGTAAATGTCAACTAATATCATTATGAACGGCTATAAATACTTTGTTAATAAGTGATAAGCTTCAGTTACTAAGTACTAATTAAAGTGTTCTTTAAATGTATAAAAAATGAACTTGGTTGGAGTTTATAACTCTCTCGTGTTCAACGCCGGTCACAGACTGAAAAAAATATAAATTGTTGTATTGTAGTGTAGATTGTAGTCTATGATAGTATACTCTGACAGTTGTAGAGGTGGACAAACTTAGTAAGTTTGACTTAAAAAACCGTTTTCTTTTAGTGGATTTCCAAGAGTTTATGAATTTTAATTACTATCCGAACGAATTTCATTTCCAAACAAAAACATAAACGTCACGATTGCCATGTGATTGCGGCATTGAGATATAAATTATATGGAGACGCCGCAGTATTCTATACCTACATTTGCTTATACAAGTATGGGGGAAATACGAAACAGACTGTGAAATATCGTTTTGTTTCATTCTATCTAATGTGGTAATCGTATTTGATAAGAGAGACAACAATATTTCAGTTGTTGCTCATAATGGCAACATTTTGTTGTGACGTACTGATAGTTGTAGGTAAGTGTCGTATCCGCCATATTATGCGCCGAGTTTCGTGGTAGTTCTGCTGTCAAATGAGTGTTTACTTTTGGTATTATTGAGATTTGTGAGAAAATTACGAGGAGTTTATCTCTAAAATTGCACGTATATGGTGGAAAACAGCCATTCAACATGCCTGATTGTTGTATTATGAAGTGTGGTGCAAGAAAGAAGGAAAATCAACCTCAATTGTCTTTGCACAGGTTAGTAGCCGGTTTTCATGCATTATTACACATATTACTACACTTTCGATGAAAAATATGCTGAGCAATCATGAATTTATGGCTGTAGTGTTCATATTTGGGCTTATTTCCGTTCAACGGACCTTATTTTAATTTCATAATTTCATTCGTTTGTTTACAATAATATGTCATGGTGGAATAGTGTTGTACCGTTTACCGTTGCCGTAATATTTTCCGATACTAGTTCCTTCGCTGCGCTGATACGATATCGGGCGATATCGGCGATATCGTGTGCTTATCGTTTCGAGTGACCTTGCTAGGTCCGGCACGCGATTCGCAGCACCGAGAGACCGTTCCACAGACATTTATGATGGGGATGGTTGGTTAAACAAAATCCGAATATAAGACGACTGCATGTTTTTGTTATTTGTTTTAATTACATATTTTAACAACTCGAACCAAATAATTTATTCATAAAAATATTAACCTTTTAGGTTTCCTAAAAATGAAGGATTAAGGAAAAAGTGGTTAGAGGTTATTGGAGAAGAAAATATTAATCCTCGACTAGAATGGTACATATATGTTCACTTCACTTTGAAGAAAGTTGCTTCAATAGAACTCTTGATGTAATGAGATTAAAAGAGAACTATGTTCCTACAATATTTTCGGTAAGTGTGTATTAAAATGATTGATTAATAATAGCCTGGCACTTTAGCTTGATGGGTATAAATTAATAGATACATTAGTTACTTATATAAAAAAGAAAACATAATAATTATCCATCAAAAAACAACATCAAGGGTCATCTGTTTTCTGTGAGACCATCAACATTAAAAAATCTGATGTATCTACTACATCTACTGTAATGCCTCCATTGCAGTTACTCCATCCAATTGTGGAAACAGTGCACAAAGAGGTATGTATCCATCTACTTAGAAGTCGACCGTATTACGATTCGCTGGTCTTCTTGCAAAGTATAACATTTTTGGAGGTTCTAACGACAATTTTAAAAGAAAACGAAAATTATGTTACAAGTTAATTCTCTAAAAAAAATCCTCCCGCGTGGTGGATTATCATTAAATCAAAAACTTTATAATTATCGAATACGAGTCCATGTGGGTTAGTAGCGAGTGGTGAAGACCTACTTAGGAGCTATGTTAGTACGACATTAAGAGAAAACAGTCTTAATTATTATCAATTTAAAATAACACTACCCAACAGTCCAAATTATTAGAATTTAATACAATTTAATATAATCTAATTTATTTCATTATATTTAGTCTAATTTAATCTAAATTTATTTTACCCTATACTTAACTACTACAGAAAACACATAATACGATCTAAAAAAATTAAAAAAAAATTTGAACAAACTAACATTGTTTAGAAATGAATAGTTTTAGTTTTATTTTTATGTGCTGTTGTTTTCATACCAAAGAATAAATGTAACACTTGATTTTTTACTGAAGTTTTATTTAATGAATAAGTAAAAGCGAGATGCGGTGCTCAATTTAGTGGTGTGGACGGTTGAGTGGAACTACACAAAAGTAAATTGCATTTCTTGTGATATTTGTAACGTTGTAGACAAATATTACAAGAAATGCAATTTACAAAGACCATTTTAGCTATTTTTGTACCCACCAAATCAGTATCCCTCGAATTGTCCCGGACATGAAATGACTGTATCTGGCAAACCTAGTCCGCATACCTACCAGAAGCTACAGACCAGATATAACATAAGTGAAAGCGCAAAAGTGATGAAACTAAGTGTTTTTTAAATTCTGTGCAGAAAAACCACTACATTAATTAACTGTCAGATATCAGAAGGGCTTAAACTTACTCATTTTTCTATTACAACAGACTATTATGATATATAGTATAATAAAAACGTGATATCTAGTAAGACTCGTAATACTAATATGTAGTATGAGTATCGATACTTGTTATAGTAACACTATAATCCTTGATTGGCACAACCCTAGCATTGGCAGCCATTTTAAGTGGCATAGGTATGCACCTTTTTTTTGTAGGTATTTCCAGTCCACTTACTTATAGGTCTATGGATTGCGGGGCTGCGGGCTGTCAATGTCATTGTCATGTTTTGAAAAGTGCCCTATCCCTGACACTCCGTGGCACTCTCACCACCTCACCTCAACTCAAAACAAAAATCAAAATACAGCAAACTTTTGAGAAAATAAACAATATCACAATGAATTTCGGTGGAACTTTAAGATTGAATAAATTTGCATGTTTTACATTAGGTTTTATATTATTTTTAATAATTTATTGGCGAACTGGGAACGCTAGTTTTCCCATGGAGAAAAGTGATTTGATAAACTTGAAGAGTTTGTTAAAAGCGTCTATTCAGGCTGCTGAGCGGGGTGGGAAGAAGGTAATGGAAGGGAAGAGTCACGAATTAAATATTAAGAGTAAAGGTAAAACGCTAGAAGGGATAAATGACCCGGTTACAGATGCAGATTATGCTTCTCATTGCGCAATGTACTACGGGTTGAAAAACACGTTTGAGAAGTTGACTGTGGTGTCCGAAGAACATTCAAAGAATGATCCAAGTTGCGAGAAACAACCAGTGATAGATGTAGAGAAAGCTCTTGCAGAGAACAGCATAGTGGACGATTTGAATGATGAACTGGTCTATGTCAAGGATGTGACTGTGTGGATCGACCCACTGGACGCAACTAAAGAGTACACAGGTAAAGAATTTAGCAAAAAGTTTGTTTACTTAAAAAATATACTTTTCTCAGAACTAACACTAGAAACAAAAGGTAATATCTACTAGATTTTGACATTGAATTCTCTTTAACCTTAACTCCTTAAATTTTGACAAATAAAGCTTGCGAAATGGGTAATATGACTACAGTTTATAGATAAAATGAATAAGCGAATGTTCAAAAATATCTTGTTTTATATTAGCTAGTAAAACAAACCTGTTTTGTGAGTGTGTGGCTATAGGTAAAGTAATTGCTGAAAATACAGATAACAACTATAAGTAAAACAGTAAAAAAGGAACTGTTTTTTATGAAACTGTATAATAGAAACGGATAGCATTCACTCAACACGAACTTAACTAAACAGTAGCAATCACAAGAATGAAGAAAAAAAAGAAAATAATAAAGGAACTACAAATTTAAACAAAACTATCACAACATTGCACCAATGAAGAGTTATGCATGCATTGGTTTTGGTCCAATAGTTGACTGTTAATACAACTAACTCAATCAATCAATCAAATTAAGTGTTTATTCAGATTCTGTCCACTACTTGTTAAATAAAATATGTGGTGGCAAGGACACCGACGCGAAAACGGTTACCACGTATTCAGCACATGATTCTGAGCCTCCCCACACAGAAAGTTCTCATTGGTTATAAAAAAAAAACCTCTGTCATTTGTAGATCTCTGGTAGTCGTCACAGGTAGTCCAGTGTCCTGAAATTCTGACAACCAGTCTTACCAAGGGGTATTGTATTACCTAGTACAATACAGCGTGTGCGAGCAGCGTGCAGCGGTGGCCTAGATGTGGTAGCCCCAACTTATGAACAATTTGTGTAATTTATTTTATCACCACTGTTCTCAAAACGGTGAAGGAAAAAATCGTGAGGAAACCAGCATGTCCTAAAACCAAAAATTGACATCTACCAGCCCGCACTGGATGTTAGATTTAAGCCCATTTTCTCTCATAGAGAGCAGGCCTGTGTCCCAGCAGTGGGAACATTATAGGCTGATTATTAATGTTGTGGCTTTTTTTTTTTTTCTGGTGGGAATTCATCAAATGACTAATCCCGGTCTGGGTGGAGCGGAAGGGAGTGTCAGACTTTTACTGACTAAAAACCACCCATGTTCCTTCTTTTGCCCTTTATGTTCCAGGGCCGCGGTATCTCTTTCGATCAGTCCCGCACCCCTGGATTGTGGCTTTACCTTAAATACCATGGTCCCTGTACTATTCAATGCAATCATCAGCACAATGTTTTGAGTATGTTACATTAAGTCCTATCGTAAACTGTGATTTTTCACTGTCAAAAGTTGTTTTCCAGCAATAATAAAATTTATGTGTAGAGTTACTTAGTTTTAAGTACAGAATGCTTGGTTGACGGGTTCGTGAAGTGTCCGCTTACACCATGTAAGGGTTGTGAATGTCAGATAGGCAGTTGTACCATGTATAATACTGGTATTCAGCTGCATCTGGTTAGACTGGAAGCCGACCCCAACATAGTTGGGAAAACCTGACTATATAAAAGTAGCATTGATCACATCATGTTTCTCATGACAAAATACTGAAAATATAAATAAAAAATAAACTGGTGCGACTGTGAACAATCAGTCACATGTTAACTACTCTGATTAGATTTGCTTAACAAAGTTTGATAACAGTCATTAGTTGGCCAGGCCAACAAGGAGAAATAAAATCCAATCAATTATTTGCACTCATTTTTCTATAGCCTAATGATTTCGTTACTACACTTTAGCTACAAAAATAGAAGAGATTACGGATGCAAAAAGCCTAGCAATGGTTTTTAATTCTAAACATGCTGCGGGACTGTTTGAAAGGGATACCGCAGCCCTGGAACACAAAGAGCAAAGACTTGTACTGACTAAAACTCATCCATGTAAGGACCCTGGATGAGTTTTAGTTAGTACAAGTGATGTGTATGCGTACTCACACATAGTTATTCAGTGTCAATGTGTCAGTAATAAACTAGCGATCAAGGACGACACTCGTTTTCATTATCTTAGCACTCATACCCACAACGTATAAGCATATCATTCATTCATACAAGTCTGCGTCCTTCCGCCCTGCCCAGAGCGGGAGGGGTCATTTGATGATTTCCAATCCGAAAAAAAAAAAATGGTTTCTTAACTTACTCTTGACTGAAACTGTTTTTGTTTTAATTCCAGAGGCTCTCTACCAGTATGTGACGACCATGGTGTGTGTAGCCATCAAAGGTGTTCCCATCATAGGGGTCATACACTATCCCTTCCCACCAAGGACATACTGGGGCTGGTACACCAAGCGGCCTTCAAGGAATATGCCCATTGTGAGCCATGTAAGTTCGACGAATTTTATGATAACGTCCTTCCGAAAGGCATCCACTATTTTTAAGTTTATTCAATTATGGGGGTTTTACAATTATCACACATTTTCAGCTTGAGTTGATTGGCAAACTCCGTTCGGCATCTGCCCTCGCTGAACCATGTGCGGCATAATTCGAACCAAGCACAACGGCTATTTTTCCTGAACTTATTATGTCTTCATAGACTAGGCGATTATACTTCTCTTTACTTTGAAGTCACATTAAGGGGAATGCTCCAACCAGCCCGCGAAATTCAAAATTTCTTGGGTTTTTTGCAATTTGCAGGCCAGTGCTAGGTTGTATGTTGATTAAAATATTATTCGCGGCTGTAAGACATATGTAGTTACAGAATTATAATCATCAAAATCATCAATAAAACGCTCTAAGTTCATAAAGCTGTAGGAATGACTTTTTCTGTTTTTTACCTACGCCTTTATGAACTTGGAGGGTTGTATTGGTGATTTACCTAAAACTACTTAATAAAAACTATGCCATAAAATCAGTCGACCCATAGATCTATGAATCTCTCAATTAGGAATTTAATCATAGAACAATTTAACACTATGTCAAGGATTACCACTCCACAAATCCCTTACAGAAAAAGGAGAACAAGGAGCACCCCAGAGTGGTGGTCTCCCGTTCTCATCCCGGTAAAGTGACAGAAATAGCAACCGCAGCGTTTGGCCCGAAGACTACCGTTTCCTCGGCAGCAGGTGCCGGCTACAAGGTTATGGAGGTCGTGAACGGTACCTACGATGTGTACCTCCACGCTACCGCCATCAAGAAGTGGGACCTTTGTGCAGGAGACGCGATCATAAAAACAGTTAGAGGTAAAATGACGACTGTCAAAGGTGAATCCATAGACTATTCAGCGGATAGTGATGTGAAGGTCACTGGAGGCATCTTAGTGACCAGGTTTGACCATGAGTACTACCTGGACAAGGTGCCAGTAGAGCTAGATGGAGTACATTAGTGAAGTGACGTGTTAGACTGACTTTACAATGTTGTATGATTCTTTTGGCGCTTGAATGACTTTGCCAAAAGGGCGTTGTTTGTAAACATTTATGGAATTGTATTGAAAAAATGAGATCGCGGCGTTAGATCCGTCAGGCCACGCGCCAATCGAACCACACCGCACTACCTATACTAATATTGTTATTTATGCTAAGTCGGAATTTGAATGATGTCAGTAATACAGTACCACTATACACTATAAGGCATATCGAGTCTTAGAAGTAGACTTAATAGATTGTCGTCTCTGTCGCTCATACCTGTGGAACAGTCTTTTGCTAAAGCCCGATTTGCCATATTAGAGGGTACTTTGTTGGTCACCTATGTTCTGCTGCATTTGAGAAAATGTAGTACTTATTTTAATTTGACGGCACGGTTGGCGCAGTGGTCAAGCGATTGACTGCTGCGCTGCATGTCGCGGGTTCGATTCCCGTACGGAACAAATTTGTATGACCTACAAGTAGTTGTTCCGGGTCTGGGTGTTTTTCTATCTATAATATGTATGTATTTACAAAAAAAATAATTATATAATGTACTTTATCAGCCATCTAGTTACCATAACACAAGCATTAGGTTGCTTAGCTTGGGACTAGATGGTGCTGTGTGAAAAGTCTAGGGATATTTATTTATTTATTATTTATTTATTTAATTTAAGTATTATAGTTATTGTTTAATTGTGTCTAGTCTTTAATGCACACACTTTTCAGATAGAATATTCAATATTAATCGAGTTAACACTGGTGAATGGGGTTACCTAACTGTTTTGTCAGCTGAAAGCAGAAATTAATTAGCTGATATCGATTTTTTTGGACATGTGTGGGCTTGGGCTGATTATGATTAATTAAAATGATTAATGGTTTTAAAATGTCTAAATTGTCCCAATATAAGGGTTTTTTTTATTATCACCTGAATTATAAAAATCAGTAACACATCTAGATTAGTTTTTATGAAATACCTAAAGATCCATGACTTAGACTAAGAAGTGCCATGCCCGTTCTTACTAAAACTAAATAATTAAACGAAAGCGTATCATTGTTTTACACTCGGCTATATTCCCGACGTATAATTACATTTAGGGTGTTACGAAGTGCTAATGATTTATGTATTTATCAATAATAGAATTTCATAACATTTATATATTTTTATGTAAAATCCAATTTGTACAAAAAATTCATTGTTGTTATGTAATGAAATACTGTACTAATTTTAGCAAGTTATAAATATTTGTGTACATAGGTATGTAGAGTATATTGTAATAAGTAGCTTGCGTAGCTCAAGTCAAATTATTCCGTGGAGGAGAGAGATAAACAATATGACGTGTCACTACCATGTTATTTTTAATAAGAGATTTTTGCGTACATTGCGTAAAAAAGATCTACAACGCAATGCTGTACTGCGTTAGGCCGTCTAGGGTACAGTCTTTTCACGTTATTTTATTTTTCCTCTGATGTTGCATAACTGTCATATTCTGTGATCTTTATTTCCATTAAAGGTTACTGCCACAGACGAGTTGTCAAAATCAGTGATTCCTATTCTTGTTGCAATAAGGTGTCAAGGTAAAATAACTGTAACAGGATTGTAAGTTATTTGTGTACAGACTGACAGTGCCTTGCAGCTCCTGCACGAATGAATACGAGTTTATTTTCAGTTTATTGTTCATTTCCAAAAGTTACCCAAAAGGAATCTCCGTTGTAGTTTAGATCTCAGTACTATAAGTCTGAAATATTCTTACTAATGTTCACAATTACCAAGATGATTTGTAAGATTTATTATGTTTCATATAAGAAAATTAATTTGATTAATATTGGCATATGAAAAGAATTAAATGCACTTATTATTCAGTATTGCCTAGGAATTGTGTACAATTCCTAAAGTAATCTAACACGAACGGGATGGCGGGGGTCTTAGTTCGCTCGCGAGTCGGGGTGCCCCAAGTCCGCTCTTGCATTAGTTTTCCTTGCCACAATGCCTTGTTTATGATAGTGTGGTGTGTAGTGTTGTGTATCAGGGTCACATAAAAAAATAGGAGTACAGTCGCCGTCAGATATATTGTAGCAGACAAGGTGACCAAATACTTCTGAACAATTTAAAATGTCAATAAGTTCCATACACTACAAGTTACCATTAATATCTGAACATTCATTACTTCATTAATATCTGAGCAGATGCTTGTCAATAATTTCTATATCAACAACTAACCAAAAATATCTGAACACTTACAACGTCAAGTGTACTGAGCTTACCTAATTCGTTACTGCGTGATATATTATATTTTGTGTGTATTAATGAGTCCTTGTTACTTGAATAAATAAATGAATTATAATTTTATTATTATAAAGGACGAACCAAAAACGACTATCGACTCGACTATGGTGGTTAGTCCAGTCATTTGGTAGTTTTACCTGGAAAGTTTTTAAACTGGTGATTTTATTGAGGTCGACGTGCTCTCTTCGAATTTTCACATTGTCCCCAGAGTTCTACCGCAAAGGAATAAATGACTATTGATTTTACCAAAAAAATGTGCGGCGGTGCTATTGATTTTACGAAAAAATTCCAGGTAACAGTTTTGAACACCAAATGACTGTTCTAGGTATAAATACGATGGAGAGGGAATAAAAATTGTAAGTATAGAAAATCATTATTAGCTACAAAATGTTATAAACTGCCAGGGTCATCATAGTATATAAATTAGCAAGAGTTCCTACATATATTGTATTTATAGTAAAGTTGGAAGCACTTCCTACTGCAACTTTTCCTCAACTGCTCAGATATCTAAGACTACCCCATCTGCGTAGATACACTTGACGTTGTAAGTGTTCAGATATTTTTGGTTAGTTGTGTGTATAGAAATTTTTGACAAGCATCTGCTCAGATATTAATGAACTAATGAATATTCAGATATTAATGGTAACTTGTAGTGTAAGGAATTTATTGACATTTTAAATTGTTCAGAAGTATTTGATCACCTTGTCTGCTACAATATATCTGACGGCGACTGTACGATGGACGCTCTCGACTGTGTAGTCGCCCCTCGCACCGCTATCCCCGCTGTATTTAAGAACATCAAGAGTAATACATTTCCGATCCCTATTTAGAAAATGTATAGATATCCTAGGAAAAGTGACTAGTACAAAATATATCATAGATTTCCTATCTATTTTAGGAATTGTACACATATCCTAGGAATTGTATACAATGACGGATTACATACTTTTCAGATAAATCAATTTACCTGCAAAGTAGGAGGTTAGTGGAATAAAAGTATGGACACATGTTTAACTATATTTTTATTTCAATAAATTAAGCAGGTTGTTTCAATAATACACAATTATAATGCATTTTCGTAAATCATAAAGGTACAATTTCACCCAGCAATTTTTCGTCTAATTATACAGGAATGTGTTGCTATCCTAAGGTGAAAGTTATCATTCACAAAAATGAAAATAACAATCAAATGTGAATTTGTGAAGATCTCAATATAGCACCAGCAAATATTGTGAAACAAATGGAGAATTATAGAAATTTTGAGTCACAAGAGACCATTTGTTGGGGTAATTTATTTATTGCTAAATCCCTTGAATACAAATACTTTGAAGTAGACTAGTTGTATGCATAGCGAGAAGGTCAGTTAATAGATACATTGGAGCGGCAGTCCTATGGAACATCAGTGTAAGAACAGATATTCATAGTGAGTATAACTAGCTTGCATATATAATATATTTAGTCTATGATTCAACGAATCCCTTATTGACATACGTAAATAAAATTTCATACAAAATTACATTCATCATCAATTCATCATGTAGAATATTTACCTACAAATATAAAAACAGAAATTATTGAAGTTTATTGCATTCCATTATGCTCACAAAATATCCTATGAAAATGAGACTGGCTAAATAATGAACTAATTATGTGAACAGATATTAAGCGTTTCGATTGAAATTCCCAAAGCGTTGATGCAGAAATCTAGTTTTACAATGTGTTTGCAGCCTTAATTCATCATTTTAATAAATTGATTTTAGTTTATAATTCAAATTAAATGCTTTTCAAGCCTCATTATAACTTGTTTTTTGTAAATATCATATGAAGGACACTTGAAGCCGAATAAACAGGCTCTTAGCGTAAATGATATAATCCAGTACCACACTGACATAGCGTGATCGTAAATGACCTGCAAGCAGCTTGGTAAAATCACAATAAGAGTAAAAATTATATACAACTAAACAAAGGATGACTGATGCGTGAACAAAGACTCCAATATGCGGTACATTATTTCATACCCTATTACTCTACTTACAGTATATCTTTAATTTAGCACTGACAAAATCCTATCTGTTGGTATGAAAATTTTATAGCCGAGCTTCTAACGCTTCCTACCCTACAGTTAATCAAATGCGCGCACTCATTGACATATCCAATTGCGTCCATGTAAATGGGAAGTTTTAGTGAGTGACCGGTTTGACGTGAAATCAGCTTGAGCCAATATCTCACATTTATTGCGCGGTGTCGAGTCGAGAATTGCGTTTTTCACTTTTATTTTCTTGACATACAGCTCTGACCGCCTCAAGCTAATTCCACGTCGAAGTGGTTAATCTAGTTAACGAATTATCAATTCTCAATAAGCGCGGTTTCATTATGTAGGGTAGTGTACGCGGGTAGTCGCACGCCACAAACTTTAGAACACAGCTGCATTATTGAACAATCTGGGTAAATTACTTACTGATTAATAGGTTTTATGTCAGTAACCGACAAATATTAGTGACGATACGATATACATATTAGTCAGTTTGACACAAAATAAATTGATGGTTGTTGACACCTCGAGTTAAGAAACTCAGGCGTACTATACAAACGGGTCGGCCTAATTCGGCATGGTCGAGCGGCAAAATATACATACGAATTTGCCGCCCGGCTTGTATCGAATCTGGCAACCCTACACAGGTATGGCCCAAGCTGTTTTACGACTCGTCCTGCCATATTAACGGTCGCATGCCGGATTTTATGTGACACAAAACACCAATGAGTAGCCAGCTGCCTACTAACAGTTGAAGAAATTGTACTATTTACCCAAATCTTCAATATGTCCCAGCTTCCCTTACTCGTTAATTTACATCGCCAAGTTCGCCGGGTGCCCCGATGCGTGTGCGCACAGTGTCGCACCGTGTCGCACAGTGTCGCGCCGTGTCTCGTCGTGTCGCACAGTGTCACAGTGTGTCGCCTCTGCCGCCGCGCGTCGCCTCGCGCATGCGCCTCGTATGTACATAACATTTTACAATAACATACCGTTTAGTTATAACACTTAACACATACTGAGATTTATCGTCCATGCTCGATATAGCGACGCGGTGTTTTGTTAGACGGAGTCATCTGGAATGGTAAAAAAAGTAAACATCTTCAAAAAAAAGTCTCGAGTCTTAGGGTAAAGTAAGCATGCTCGATCACATATAAATATTGGCTATTTCAAACTATGATATTACATACAACCTAACCATATTAATCCCGTTGCGGGACTTCAATAAAATAATTAAAAAATGTTCCCGTTGTCCCCATTGCTCTGTTCCCATTAATGGGGACAGCGAGACTTGAATACAATAATTAAATTGTTCCCGTTGCCATTAATGCTGTCTATTCCCAGTGGTCACCACTGGCGACAAATGAGAATAAATATCCCATTTGGCTACTTCAAGACAACTTTAGTTTTTGTGTTTTCCAAGCTAACTGAAATTGTCTTGTTAATTAGGCATAATCCAATGGGGATACGGGGACAGCGGTAATACTCCAACCAAGGTATCCTATGCTGTAAGCCAGCTCATGGTCAATCTGGGTGCTAAATAACATCCTCATCTGTTCAACTATTACGTGCAAACGCAACGTCACCGTCACGATATTAGTAGTGTGGATGAAATCCGCCAAGTGTGATGGTAAGCTTCTTAGAAATAAGGTTATCATAGCTTGTCCTTATAACGTGCTTCATTCATGTACAGTTTAGTGCACGAACTGTTGCACTCAAATATTGATTTTCTTATCTAATCATTGGCACAGTCATGTGTATTGAATACGAAGATTTCATTATCCCTGATACGCTATCTTGCTAGATAAGGCACACATAATGGGTGAATGTCATGACAGAGTCTGGCGAAATTGCCCTGTAATATGTGTTAATTTCTTACACGCCTTTGATCCGGTAGAAGTGTACCTAATAGTAATAGGGGCGAGCTTATTGCCATCAATCGGGCGCATATCCAGCGTCCTTGGCTACTACTGAGTAATTCCTGATGGAAAAACCCAATAACACTGCCTGATCTGGAAATCGAACCCACCCTTTTATTGCATGGACTTCAATCTAAACTTTAGATTCAGGTTCAAAGGTGTATACGGTGTTCAGCTACACATCGTAGAGCATTGTGGTTATCGACTGAAGTTATAATGTCAATGTAAAAGACGACAAAGTGAACTACTTGATAGGCAGGAACGCTGGGTTATTTCTGAATTAAATAACTGTACTCACCGTGGTACCACCATTTCGTTTTCTTAGGATTTTTGTTGCAAGTCTTAACGTAAAATGAGTTATCTGGTGGCCGTTTCTGGAATACAAAAAATAATTCATTCAATTTAATTATTTATTGGTTTAATTTCGGGACATAATAACAGGGAAACCCTAATAATAGAGTATTTTATTGCTGGACGTGATGTATGGTGGTCTAATGAACAGGTCAAAATTTTAACTTTGCTGAAAAGAATATTATGCTAGCGTACCTTCTCCTTACAGCTACTGAGCATGGACACGATGGACAGACAGACAGACTGCACGGACAGTGCGGGCGACCAGTCGTCTGTTAGTATGGACAGGCAGATGTGACCGTTGGAGTATACGTGCGGATGTATCGGTATGTTGTTGCCTATGAACGTTACCTGGAAACAAAATATAAAACATTAGGAATGTTTGGAAACAGATGAAAATTTATGATGACAACAACACATCAACAATGTTCCGATATTGGAATGCGAATAACTATTTGTTTCCAACTATTATTGTTGTTTTTGCAGTAATATCATGTTGTAGCTGTCAACAATTTCAGGTCAAAATCATTTATTCAAACTAGACTGAGAAATTGGCGGAACTATCATACAAGCCGAAAAGCCCGGCTTGCCTTACAATCAAACTAAATACAACAAATAAAAAATAAATAAAAAAATCTAATACAAACTAAAATTTACGTCAAACAATAATATAAAGTTAATTCATCTGATTTTGCGCGAAACGAGCGCGCGAAACGAATCGTACCTACGGCCTACAGTCAGTGCTATTGCTATCTTTTTCACACGCACTGGCTTATATCTGGCTTCTGACTTCTCGCTTACTCCTAGCAAGTTGTGTCTGTTTTCGTCACTTTTCGTAGGTACTTATTTGGACATTTTCTATTGAATTTAAAGCGGGGCTTTTTTTTGAATGTGTGCGTGTAAGTCAGTGTAGTTTGAGAGAGAATGTGTGTTCGCGGTTCGATGTTTGTTGTGTTATGAGTGATTAGTGAATACTAGTGCATTTTCTTTTTAATATTATAGTTTTTTAACACTAAAATGAATTCGGAAACGCATGCAACTGTTCCTTGTGAAGGATTAGTGTGTGAAATTGATACTGGGCAAGGTAAATACTTTCGAGTTTTACAGAAAAATATAATCTCGTTCGTTACTTCACATTCTGATCACATTTAACTGTGACAATTCTCGCGACAAGTTGTATATATTCATAACTTACGACAATAATATTGCTATAGAAGAACAGCTGTTGGTAAAATTAAAACCTTCACCAACATTTTATGCTGATGTAGGTAATAAAATTATTTTTACAGAAAGATAGTGTTTTTGATTTAGAATACAGAAAGTAATTAAAGTAATTTTACTATACATTTAAGTGTCATTTACTCAAACGAATTGTCATTGTTGATATTAATAAGTATGTAAGTAGGTAGGTATCTGTAAATCTATCTAGCTAGTAGGTAATACCATGCATTACTGTGTGCTTTGCTCTTTGTCATCTGTCCGTGGTAAAGAAGCGACGATTGAAGAGTTATGGGTGTTCACACTGTGAGTAATAAGAATAACACACATTTTCAACAATTTGCAGTCGTAGAAACCAATTTTTTATTTGAGCGCCATCTCTCGTGAAAATAATTACGAATCCCGCACGCAAAATACGCGCATTTGACGTGGAGTTGCGGACACCAGCCCGTTATACAATACAATACAATTACGAATTGATTTGAAGAGTTCTGTTGTTACATTTATGTCAGTAGATGGCTCTTATATCATTTACTTCTTTTGTGAAGGGATATAAAATACGAAATGTTAATCACCACTATTTGTATTTTTATATTTAGGCATATTTAAATAATAGGAAAAATAAAGCCGGCGTTATTAAAAACCAATGTCAGATCTCAGAACAGAGAGTGAAACTTTATTTTTTCCCGAAATGTCGTCAGTTGGTTAATTGGGCTTTGTCTCTCTTTCATTGCGGGCACGCCACTGCTGAGAATCATTACTTTTCGAATCTCAAAATTACATAATGGGTGTAAGTAAAAAAGATCCTTACCGAAGCCGAAAGACACTTTGTTCGACTCGTCATTGCGATGTCTTTTTTGTTTTGGTAGTTTGGTACATACCTAGGAAGCTTCAAGTTACGGAAATATTGGAGGTTCCAACTTTTTCATTTTTTTTACATCCAAATTTTTAATGTAATAATGTGATTTTTAATGTGCCAGCAGTGTGAACATTATAGGCTGATTATGCTTATGCTATAACTTGAATGTTGAATAGAATGTTCCGAGTCCTAACGGTAAACCGTGATTTTTTTACCCCAGAAAAGAAAATCGTTTCCCAGCAATAATTTTTGCGTAGTTACTTAGTTTGATGTACAGAATGCTTGGTTCACGGCTTCGTGAAGGATCCGTTTACACTTTGTATTTAAAAGATTGTATCCCAAATTACCCGCCCCAAACCACTTCGAAACTGTTTCAACTAGAAAGAAGCGTTGCATCAAACTACCCAGCAATACGTTTAGTATTAATTAAAAAAACTTTTTTTTCCCTAAAAGTACAAAATCTATATAGCCACAGATGTACGAGAAGTGCAGCGAGGGATGTGCGTAAAGATAACCAATCACATAGTTAGCTTTGTTCAAGCTAAAAAAAGAAGCCATATTATTGGTTAGTTTCAAACACTTCCCTTGCTACGCATCCTGGCGCATCTCTGGTGGAAACGCAGCCCGAAGAACTCGTAACACCTCATAAATAAGAATGTAATTTTCCAAAGCCTTCTAACTCAAATGGCAAGGGTTTAAACCATTATCTAACATAATACCGTCTTACTTCCGGCCCGAGAATCCAGAGCACAATTAATAAACGATTTAAACTCACTTAGTGAGAAGGATTAGCCGCCCACGTTCTAAAGATTCTCCGCCAGCCAGTTCATTTGGTCCGGTGAACTATAGCACAATGTCCCGTTTGGACCGGTAATCACTGTTCGAGACTGTCTTAGCTCAGTTAGCTCGATAAGAGTTATAGGGCTTGGTTCAATGGCAGTTTTGCCTTTTTTTTCTCATGTAATATTTTATGAATGTTGGAAGAACGAACATTCATAAACCTTTCTTGTAAGACAATGTCTCTCGTAAGAAACGGTCCGAAACTTTTTTAGAAGCAACGTTATGCTTGATTTCGCTTTTCGAATACGCCGAGAATTCCGTATCTGCTTCCGTATTCACAAAAGCTCGGTTCGAGGTGTCGACTCGGAAAGTCTTATCTCCCTCGTTTTCGTTATACCAAAGAGAGGTCGTGAATGCGGGGTCTGGTGGTGGTGGTGTATGGGTATCTATAAAGATAGAAATTAACATGTTGTCTGTTTGACGAAACAGTCATGCAAAATGATAACGGGGGAGGTCTAAGGATGAATATTTTTGAAGTGAAAACTTCTTTAGCGGCGTTGAGCACTCTAAAAAAATTGTTCTGTAATGGGTATAAAATCTTAAACTCGCGTCAGGACACTCGCGTCAGGACACGTGACCTAATCGTAAGACGGATGGAGAGTAGACGATTTTGAACTTAACCTTCAACATTTTATGGTTTAAAATCATTTAAAGAAATTTGGAAAAAGCGTAAGACGGATGGAGAGTAGACGATTTTGAACTTAACCTTCAACATTTTATGGTTTAAAATTATTTAAAGAAATTTGGAAAAAGCGTAAGACGGATGAAGAGTAGACGATTTTGAACTTAACCTTCAACATTTTATGGTTTAAAATTATTTAAAGAAATTTTTAAATGTTTTGGAACATGATCGTAGTTTTATAACTCCTAGCGACATCTTGTAGAATGTAGTAGAAAGTACATTAGCAAATGCAATGAGTAACTGTTGTGAGAGACCGCTAGTAGATGGCGCTAGCACAAAGCGCCATCTATCTTTGATATTGAAAACTAAAATGATGCATTGATACAGAGAACACTGTTACTGGTAGGCGCGACAGTTTTTTTAGCTGCTACTAGAGGGCGTTGTTATAAAAAACGTTGTTATAATCAAGTTTTCACTTCTGCCGGCACTCCCGGAGTGCAACCCGTCTTTTTTTTTTTATAATGTTTTTTATTAGTAGTTCCTTTTCAGCGAGTCATAGGCTTATAGCCCATCCTAGTGATAAGAGTTAAATACCATACTATTAAAGTGACTTAGCTATTGTTAGGATAAAATGATAAGCGTAGATAAGAGAACCAAATTGCATTTACGTTTGATGTACTGCTTATTTTCAGAATTCTTTGTAACTTTGTTGGTAACAACAAGTTGTTTTGGTCTCAACTGTCGTAACTATGCTCCATCTCTTTTCCTGCCCGCTGATCCTCAAAACATACAGCCAAGAGACCTTTGCGCTGACACCAACGAAACCTTGTAAATGGTGAAGTTTTGGGACAGTAAAATATAATGTCGTGCCAGAGACGCAAAGAAGAAGTTTTGCACTCATTAATCTGTATAACTTATATTATAATCAGACGACAATGAATGAATTTAACTTTGCAACTATCAAGTACCCATTCCATTGTTAAATCTTCGTCTACAGCTACAATGATTTCATCGAGTTTTGCGTAATTGATGATTAACATAATATGATGAACGGCCGCTGACTATAATGTCGTCTTAAAATACACTGGTTCGACCGGTCCTTATGTAAATGAGTATCACGTTTGTCGATAAGGACATCAGGTGCGTGTGTACTTCCTACATATGACGGAGGTGTTAATTTTACGACATATCGTGCTTACGACTGGTGCCAGGAGAGAAAGTTTGGTAAAGTAGTAATCTTAATGTCACGTCAATTTGGTTACAGACACAATTCTTGCATAACTCTAGAAGGCCTATATTTTATGGCGGCGTATTTCTGGTTTTGCTTAAGTTAGCTTTGAATTGCAGCTTCTAAGACCTTTTCGTAAATTCTTTTACTTAGAAATCGGATTAGGATAAACGCTAGAGTGGAATGAATTTAATGTTTTTATTTTCAATTATTTCATCGCAGAACTGACATGGCGAAAATTCCACGTGAAAATGCTTGGCATCGCATTTCTATTAGTAAATAAGTCTTGGCTCGTAAAACAGTCGACATAGCAAGAATAACCTACATGACTTATTGAATAGTCTGCAAATAGTTTATTGCTCAGACTCTCGAGAATGGCGCGGCGTCAAGTTAAATTATGCATAATTAATTGATTGAAGCGATGACGACATCGAGCCTTTGGCCGCTCATGAAACAATGTAGCGAATGTAATGAATTGCCAAGGTAATGTAAAACTTTATCAGTCAAAATAAAAAGCTCAGTAAAACTTGCATTTGTTCAGGGTGTAGCCCGACAGATAAGCTTTCCTATTGAGCCGTCATTTAGGGTCAAATAATTCAAGCTATTCCAATCCACTGCGGCCTATCCCAAGGTGCGCCACAACACCCGGCCTTCCGCCTTACGCGCCTGCTCTGACCCAGCTACCTTTTTAAAATCTTTGGTTAACTAATTATACGTAAGAGGTGGCTGGTGAGATGAAAAGTAAAAGAGAATATAGAAGAAGACATGCTGGGCCGACTCCAAATAAATTAGGATAAGGGCAGGAAAATGATTATGGTTCCAGATCAATGTATTTCTCGATGGCATCATAGATCCATAGAGGGTGTTGTGTTGAGTCGTATCATTCATTTTAACTGGATTAATTATTAATGGGATTAGTATGCATCACTATCTAACTCAGAACCTAACAATATGTCGCATATGGCTTCAAAGTATCGATTGGTGCTGATTGGACTACAGTTATAAATAAAAAAGCAGAAATCAATAAATACTTTGTAGTGTTATTAGTAGCAGCGATATTATTTAACCACATTTGAGTTCAATGTTGTCCGGAAAAAAGAGGTAGGGGATTAAGTAAAGACAATTGCTACGAATATGTAGAAGCTACAATAGCTCCTGCACATCACCGGAAACCGATTTATTCGGTGTTTCCCTCAACAAGTTCAGAAGATATGTTTCTGAGGTACGGAAGTGCACCAATTTGCCTTTAAACAACTAATTTCTGTCAATTCAAAATACTTTCAATATTTGCAGCTAGTTAACGAAAAATGTAAATAAAAATTCAGATATCAGACTCATAACACATAATTATATCTTCATAATTCATTTCATCTCATTTAGTCGTAAGTAAATTTTATAAACAATATCCAAATTGTATTACTTCCATCATTAATTTTTATTATTGTATTACTTTATAATTAGGATTTGATACATTATGTTGTTGTCCTATGGTGAATGCTATGTATACCAATAATAGGCATACATACCAGCACTTTTATGTTATTTTTATTGTTTCACATTAATTCTTAGTAAGTATGTACTGCTGTTGGTGTACCAAATAAATAAAGACAATAATCAGTAACGTCCTCCATCTGACAACAAACGATCAATATTATCGATTAGACACTGTTAGTCAGTAGATCACA
Organism: Eurois occulta; assembly: GCA_950022335.1. Classification (NCBI taxonomy): domain Eukaryota; kingdom Metazoa; phylum Arthropoda; class Insecta; order Lepidoptera; family Noctuidae; genus Eurois; species Eurois occulta. Next base: position 1,720,738 of record OX465496.1, read on the forward strand.
ATGGAGATGGTGGGACGTTTTGGATGTCGTCGTAATAAGTTGCGCTGAATCGCTGAAAAGTGGAAGGGATGGAGGGAGGTCTTAGCTCAGGAGTGGGACAATTCGGGCTAGTTATAACCACAGTTTCACCAGGCTCTGTTTCTGTGATTTAGAAACTGTGGTTATTATTAGTCTTTTTTTGTATGGATTTGTAAAATTGGAGGAGGTTGCGTATTCGGCCGGCATCTTTTTTTCATGTACGAGTATGTACACTGATTTCTCAGTGATTAGTATAGTGATGGTAGACGTGTTCCGCGCGGTGGCCCCTTACCAATGTAATAAACTTTACTTGAGTAATTTGTGAATTAGTTCCATTATTGCGTAATTTTTCTTCTCGGTCTATTTTGATGATATGATGATCTCATATATTTACTCATATAGGAGCTCGTGGTTAAATAATAACAGCCGCTCGGGTCGATGTTTAGGTTAAGCCGTGCTTGCCTAGGTTGGTCTGTGGATGGGTGACCACCCATTACATACCGAGTTTCCTCCGTGCCTCGGAAAGCACGTTAAGCCGTTGCCGTTGGTCCCGGCTGTCATTTGTAGATCTTTGACAATCGTTACAGGTAGTCAGTGGCCCGAAAGTCTGACCACCAGTCTTACCAAGGATATCGTATTACCCAGTACTAACTGGGTTGTGGAGGTCAGATAGGCAGTCGCTCCATGTAAAATACTGGTATTCAGCTGCATCCGGTTAGACTAGGAGCCGACCCTGAGATAGTTGGGACAAGGCTAGACAGATGATGATGATCTCATATAACTTCAAGTTACAAACTAAAATTAACACATGACAGGAATTTGTGTGGCATATCACAACCAAAAAGGGTAAAATAACTATAAACGCGCCAATCAGTTTTCCTTGTAATAATACATAGCATACCAACAAGCATATTATGTCGACCAATTGTGATACTCAAATAGTAAGCAAATTAAATTAGTTAAATATATTTTCCTACGGGTATTATTAATATAGGCTTTCCGAAAATACTAGAAAAACACATTATGCGGTAAGAAAATACTTGGAAAAAGGCAGACTGCTTGAATCCACTCTAGGCGGGCAGGATTAAATTTTGTGTCATAAAAACCAATCAACTAAACTTCTTACTTGAAACACGATTAGTAAGATTGTTTGCAAAAGTGTGCAGGATAGTAACTGCTATTTAGTATCATTCGGTGCTGGCTTATACACAGGTACAGGCTTAATGCGGGGGGATCGAGGTTGTATCCTAGATCACATTCAGAGAGCGAGAAAAAGCTTTAGGTAGGCGTTTTGAGACCCATAGCTACAAGTCATCAAATATTTTTCTTGCGTAGTCATTAGCACTTTCACTGCCCATATATAATAGAATTTTCAACTCCAGCAAGCTATGCTGGCCGCTGGCGGGCGCACCTTTAACCATCCGCACAAGCAGCAGTATCATCTATAACTATAACGAGTGCTGAGGCCGCCCGGCCCCCGTATGGCCTGCCGAACTTATTCAGCGCAGCATAGAGGTGGCGAGTCGAAAAATTACGACCCGCCAGCGGACCGTACGGCAGTGAGAGTGTTAGTTTGGTTTCTAGTACTCTAGTCAAGTCGTTTGCGCATTTAGAAGTAGGTCTTAGTCATAGTAATTTATTCATGAACAAGTAATTTGTATTTGAATTTAAACACAAAAGTTACACAATTACAGTACGTACACTAAAATAAATTACATTTGAATTAATTTTAGTGTATGTATGTACGAGTATGTGTGTCATGGTGTCATGGCACCCATGAATAGGATTGGTACGTTGGATCGACATAGTAATTATGCATACCGTTCACAGTTTAACTTCCTTTATTGGATTTAGATAATGGATTGTACATTAATTCGCAGAAAAACATACCTACATAAAAGGCTTTTGGCTAAATAACTAAATGAATAGCTTCAAAAGCGTGTTGTCACTAAATTAAGAGCAATTAGCAATGATACTGGTAAGACAGTTTAATCAAGGCTTTGATTCGAAACGATCGAAATTAAACAGAGCAATAAATAATTTTTCATAGTAGTTTATTTTGTGAAGAATTTTAATTAAATAAATCTTAGTAAATTAATTATCCACGCCGACGTTGATATTAAAACGTGTTAAGCGTAACAGTTAGGCTACTTTTTATTTCGTAAAAGACATGGTTGGGTGAAATTGCGAGTGGAAAAAAATCCCTCATAATTATGGTTCAGCTCAGTGGCGTGCAGTGGTTCTCCACGGAAGGTAGGCCACGCATACGGATACCCAAAAAAAAAAACTTCGCGCAACATCACAACGTCGCTCTACTTATGATGATGACCCTAAAGTAGTCACATTTATTGATTTATAATATTTAAAAAAAAAAAATTGAAAAGAAAGCCTGTAAAAACAACAGTATGGTGGGGGTGTAGGCTATACTTGTAGAAGCTAAGGATGTAAGTACATTCACGAGATTATTGCCAAAAACGCGTGTTATAAAAGTTATAAATACAAGAACTCACCACATTATTCAAGGTTCAAATCACGATTTTCTGAAGATTCAAACTCAGTCACAGTCACTCAAACTCGTCTCGTATCTTTATAAATAACTTAAAATCATCAAAATCAAATCAAGTTGAATCTTAACATTAAACGATAATGCGAAAACTTACTACTTTGAACTTCTAACAAACACACATTATCAGCGCAAACTTCACAACAGAACACCATTTTTAAGTAGATAAACAAACAATAAACAACAAATTACTTTTAATTGAGTACGTTAAAAAAATCAAAACATTCAAGATCGCGGATACACAAATATGGCTTCTTTAGAAACCAAATAATAATTGCATCATTTTGCCGGATTGCCACAGTTATTTTCCTAACTTCCCAAAAATCAAAGCGAAATTTCACAAAATTTTGGGAAAAAATAAAATTCATGTATTTTTTTACTATTTTAATAGGGCTTTTGCTATTCCTTATAATTTATATTTTTTTGGAAGGTTTATATTCGACAATACCACCCTGTTTTTTTACAGTAGCAAGTCATTATGGAAACGATCGTTTCAGTGTGTAGTCTGTTTCTCGAATTCCCCGCGATCCGGGGAAATCTCCACAAATTGGTAACCCTGCACTGCATTTCATTCATCTTGACTGGCACTTCTGATTGGCTGGCCTTCAAGGCCAGCCAATCAGAAGTGCGGTACCAGTGTGCGTAAATTCATCAATGAGTCGATGAGAAATGAAGGCAGTTCGTTTGGTGGCCTAAGGAGTAGTAGCGTGTGCCCGTGTGACGTCACACGGGCGCGACAAGTTGCTATAAGTGTTATAACAGGAGTTTTAACTTTCTTTTTATATTTTGTATTTTTTATTACATGATTGTTGATTTGTTGTAATAAATGAATTTGGCTAAGGTAGGCTAAGCCTATTTGCCTGTATGGACGGCACGCCCCTGGTTCAGCTCATTTATTATAATTAACACTAGAAACGGGATATTTACCATGTCCACTGTTTGTTTTGAGTTCCCGATAACACAAACAGTGGACATGGTAAATATCCCGTTTCTAGTGTTAATTATAATGTTAGTGACCATGACAGTTTAAAAACTTATATCAGCTCATTTATGTCTGAACGTCATCATCAGCAGTCTACAGCTCAACATAGGCCTCTCCATTCGCACTTCTACTACCAGCTACCCTGCGACGAACGCTGCTCTACCAATCTGGCGTCCTATCTTACGTTTGCCGGTTCGCGATCTCCGCTCAAGAACTCTTGTACCTCCCCCCTACTTAACCGTCATCTGTTCTAAGGCTAACATGGCCGTCCTATTGCCATAAATACTTCGTACGTAACCAGTTGAATCTCGAAACTGTTAACATAACACTGTTCACTGAAATGAAATTTATTTGCTAGAATATAGGTACATAATAACAACATGGTAAAATAATTTTAGTCTCACTATATTCGACTTATCAGTCGTGCAAATATTTGTAGTACATGCATAATCAATAAATCAATCATAAGAAACCATCATGAGATTACATCAATGTCATTAGTCATAAATAAATTCATTAATAGAGTAAAATCGCTTTTCCAGCAGCCATCGTTTTAACTTTATAAAAAATAAATTATTACTAAACTCTTTAAGGTTCTTTGGTATTTTATTATAAATAAGCCCACACATATTAAAAGAGTTCTTTTTATATAGAGAAGTCCTTGGAGCTCTAGGCAGAACAATTCTATCTGGATCTCTTACTTTACGAGGGCAACGATCTTCAGCCTTTTTAAACAATTCGAAGTGCAGTCGGACAAATTTAGCGCATTCTAAAATGTACATACTGGGTAATGTGAGAAGCTTTAATTTTAGGAACAGTGGTTTACAGGATTCCCATGGTGGAATGCCACAAATGGCTCGGATGCATTTTTTTTGTACCCTGAAGGCTTTATCCACATCGGTTGAGTTACCCCACAGTATGAGGCCGTATTGTAAAGTGGAAGCAACACAGCCGTGATACGCAGTTAACGTAGTACTCTGTGACGAGGTCTTTCGCAGTGTCGAGAGAACATAAACGAATTTATTTAATTTTTTGCAAACTTTTTCAACGTGTGGTTTCCAGGAAAAATAGCCGTCCATTGCAACTCCTAGAAAAATGGTTTCCTCTGTCTCCAATAGAGGTTGTCCGTTATAATTAATGTCAAGTTTTTCCCGCTTGCGACCATATGTCCTAAATTGAACAATTTTTGTTTTATTAATATTTACATGTAAATTATTATAATTTAACCAAGAAATTGTTGATTCTATAGTGTTATTAATGTCAATTCTGTAATTATTTATGTCAGTATTAATTGGTGATGTCATAATGATAGAAATGTCGTCCGCAAATAATGTGCATGGATTGGGTGTGTGTTCAGGAAGGTCATTAATATATAATAAGAATAAAGGGGGACCCAAAACGCTTCCTTGTGGTACACCTGCGTTGTTGCATTTGGGAAGGGATCTTATTCCCTGTAGTTCTTTGTTTCCAGTCATACTTAAAATTTCAACACATTGCTTTCTGCCCACTAGGTAAGTTTCAAGCCAGCTAAGGGCTGGTCCTCGAATGCCATATCGTTCCAACTTCGAAAGCAATAATCTGTGAGACACAAAATCAAAAGCCTTTGACATATCGAAGAAGATTACAGATACTCGTTTTCCTATGTCTACTTCATCAATGATATTTTTTACAAGATTGAAGCATGCAAGAGTGGTCGATTTCGTTTTTTGAAACCCGTATTGTTCTTCCTTTAGAATCTGATGTTTCCCGACAAATTCCATGAGACGGTTTTGCATAGCTTTTTCAAAAACTTTAGAAATTATTGGTATAAGACTAATAGGTCTATAATTATCTGCTTCCGAGTTATCGCCTTTTTTATGAAGAGGCTTAACAATCACATGCTTTAGCAACTCTGGGAAGCAGCCTTCTGAAAATGACAAATTAATTAAGTAAGTCAACACTGGGGTTATTTCCCTTGAGCAAGCCTTTAGAATTTTAGTCGAGATCTCATCATGACCGACTGCTGCTGTGTTGTTAAGGGAAAGAATCATTTTTTGTATGTCAATGTAGCCGTATGGCCGTAGGAACAGACTATCGCACGTGTTCGTTTTGCATGTATCCCTTACATTATTTTGCTGTTTATTTGTTAGGTCTATCCAGTAGTTATTAAACGAGTCCGCAATAATTTTTGGGTTGTCTTCCATTTTATTATCTATTTTTAAATTCGTAATCAGTGATAGTTTTCTCGTACATTCTAATCCTTGCTTTATAAGTGTCCACGCAGCTTTACTTTTATTTTTTGAATACTTTAGTATGTTGTCATTTGATGTTTTAATAGAACTAGTGATACAACGTCTTAGTAATTTACTGTATTTTTTATATGCCATCTTGTTACGTTCTGACTTATTCCCATAATATATAAAACGTAATGAACGTTTACGTTTACTGCTAATTCTTAGACCTTTAGTTATCCAGGTACTTTTCTTGCATTTATTTGTCATTTTAATTCTAACTTTAGGGAAACATAACTTGTAAAATAATAGGAACAGTTCCTGAAAAGACTCATAAGCTGAGTTGATATCAAGTTGACTATAAACTTCTGAAAAGGAAAGATTTGATAAACATTCCTTAAAGGACAATGACCAAAGTTGGTACCAAAAAGTCTCGCGCCTCAAAACCAAAATATTATAGTAATTAGTTTCATATTTTTTTACGGCATTACGCGTCGGGGATTTGATTTTTGAACTGGAAATATACTTTTCGAGTTTAAAAGTATGAATATTGTTTTACTCCCTTTATATGACGTTCCGTTTCAACTGAATATAAATGACGTTCCGTTTCAATTGAACAAACCCTTGTCTGTCGAGCGGACTCTAAAATTAATTACAATTAAGTAAGATCAGTACACCAAATCGATTTAGTTTGGTTTATTGCTATTTGCAACAAAATAGATTTTCTCAGCCTAAAGATTTTGATTTATCGATTACATCCCTAAATCCCGACTAGTTTATAGCACTTACTATACTCTATGGTTTATAGTTATCTTATCTGTGGCATCTGATGATCTGACATTTGCTGTACTGACTGACTATTGGCAATGTAAAGGTCTAAAATAAAATCGAGTTTCAGTCAAGCATACTGTGGATGTTACTTTAACTCGTAATTCTTACTAATATTAGTGTATTACGCTGTTTTTAGAGCAATAATGTAATGTATGTGTGTTAAAATACGTCGTTGGTAGCGTCGAAAAAATAGACCTACTTTTTAGGTTAGTTTCGATTTTATAAAATAACTCTGAAACGCGGGTTTTTTTTTCAAAAATAATTTTTGTAGGAGTTAATACGATCAGTGTAGTCTATAAAAAACAAGGTTTGATTTTGATGCAGCATGGTACGGGATTCCATACTTCCACGAGCATTCTCCTTTAAGAATGTTTTCCAAACAATAGTCCCTTTTAAAAATAAAATATTGTTGAAGGATTTCCTTATGTTTGACCGGGACGCTTAACATTTGTGCTGTATTGTGGTCATATATATCCCAGTGCAAAAGCTCACCTTTGGCAAGTGGGATGTTACTTATGATATCGTCGTTGTGCAGCGAGAAATCATTAAGTGAAAAAAGCTAGTTTCGAGATAACCGCGTTTTAAAGTTTTTTTGTTCTTATAATCAGTATAACACATTAACATGTATAGTTACAAACATGCTTCTTATGAACAAAATATTGATATTTTTACCCTGAACTCTGATATTCAATAAATTATGTAAATATTTATACCGTTACTGAGAAATATAATAAAAAGAAAGATAGGTAATTCTAGCATACTCAAAATATGTAATTTGGGTTAGTTGATTAACTTTTTGTGTTACTTAATTAATTTTTAGTACAGCTTTTTTTCAGATAGTAAGCAATTAGTGACTATTGCTTAAAGGTGGTTTAGAAAGAAAAATCGTAATATCAAAGTAAAAAACAGTTATTTAATACAAAAAAACAGCACACTATCTAAAAATAAACTCAGCATACAAAAATAAACTATTTTTAATAGTTCATAATTATAAATAATTGAACCGGGTCTAAATCGCGAACTGTTTATAAGGTTTAATAAATTCCTTGAACTATTGTGTTTTGTGTCAGTCAACCCAAGTGACCACGGTATTATTAAACCTTCTAATCAGTACGCGATTTAGGCCCGTTTCAATTATAACTATTAACTATGAATACAAAATCGTAAGTTTAAAAGTTGTTTAAACATAATAAAGTACTTTATTACGTTTAGTAATAAACACACCTAAAATTATTACAAAATAAAGAAGCTCAAAAAACGCAACACGTCATCTTTGTTTAAATAATATTTTATCATCCTTAGCTATATAAAGCGATACAATCTTTGGTTTTTAATTCATTTCCTAATCTGTAAGTATCTTCTCCATCGGTATCTTCGAAAGTGTCTGGTTCTGGCAGCCTTTCTGGTTGGTGGTTAACTGGCAAAGATTGAAACCATGAATGGAGTTCAACCGGTATGATGTTCGTTCGTATAGATTCTTTTTAACGATTGTTTGTGAATGTGTGAACAGTGTAGGCCTTGTAGATTCCTTGATGTGTGTTAACTTTTGTTAACCTCTTATCTTGTTTTCCGTTTTTCTTGTGTAGTAAACAACGACTTATTGTCGGGCCTATACTGTCCCCCCATACTTGAGTACTAATGCTGTAACATGATAATATTGTAAAACTAATCATTTTAAAAGAGTAACCATGGAGTTTCTTGCCGGTTCTTCTCCATAGGAAACGACCAACCCGAACCGTGCACCTTTTTGTCGACGTTTCATAAGTGCCCATGTAGGCCTATGTGAAATAAAAATATTTTGATTTTGATTTTTGTTCGGCATAGGTTTAAAAGTTTTTTATTTTTTTTTATTCTGTAATTGGTTAGATTTGACGTATACGCTTTAGGCACAACCATTTCACCAGCTCGCAGATCACCAGGACCTTTTTTGCGTCTAGTCTTTTTTATCGGAATTTTATTACGCCAGGATTCGTTTTTTCGCACTGTCCCTTCTTGCCAACTTGAGTAATGGTTTTGTTCCAAATCAATGTAGCAGCTAACTTTTTGGCTGCCTTCAAGCGGCCCAACCTGAGGGGTCCAAACGCCTCCTGCCGGAGGCTCTACGACGGGGTCGTGCGGTCCATGGCCCTTTACGGGGCCCCGGTGTGGGCGCGTTCCTTGAGGCGGCGAGCCGCCTACTACCTGAACGCGCCCCAAAAGGTGATAGCCGTAAGGCTAGTCCGTGGGTACCGCACGATCTCCGGCGAGGCGGTGAGCCTCCTTGCCGGATTGCCGCCATGGGATCTAGAGGCGATAGTCCTCGCGCGCCTTCACGAGTTGCACGCGGAGACACTACGCCGGGGGGAAACTCCGTCGCCGCGGCAAATTGCCGCTGAGCGGACAGACCTCCGGCGCGATCTCATGGTGACTGTCCAGTGCACGCCACAATAGTGACGATAAGTCCCCTCCTAGAGGAGTGGCTAGATAGGCGCCACGGTGCCCTCACCTTCCGCCTGACGCAGGTCCTCACCGGACACGGTTGTTTCGGGAGACCTGCGCCGAATCAGGCGGGAGGAAACGCCCAGGTGTCACCATTGCGAGGATCGCCCGGAGGACAAGGCGGAGCACCACCGTGTCCTCGTTGTGGCGATTGGCGGCGGCGACCTCTCGCTTCCGGCCCTGGTTCAAGCCATGGTCCGGAGCGAGAGGGAATGGGGAACCTCCTTCTGCGAAGCAGTCATGCTAGCGAAGGAGGTGGCGGAACGTGAGAGGGAGAGAACCTCACGTCCCAGCCGCCGCTGGAGACGGCCCGGTCGTCGGGGGCCACGTTGTGGCTCCCGGCCACTGTAGGCGGGCCTGTGGACGGTGAGTAATGGGCTAGCTCGCCGTCCGTCCGTCTTATGACGACAGGCCATGTCGGTGGCGCGTTCGTGTTCCACGCGCGCCTCAAAGAGATGTCAGCAAACCGGAGGGGTCCGCAAATCTAATTATACGAGTACCTACCCAAATCTAAGTTACTGCAATACGAGTGGTTTTGCTTTAATTAATGTCCAATAGTTAGATTTTTAGAACGTAAACACCGAAAAATACGCGCGATTACATTGATTTATAAATACTTAAGATCTGTTGATGACTTTTACCGGACAACAGAATTGTATTTCATTCAAAGCTTTAGGTATGCAAGAAATCACTAAGAGCCATTTAGAGGGTCGGCTCGAATTATTTTGTGTGCAAAAAGCAATTAAGTGTTGTTGGTGACTTCTATCGGACATTTAACTTCATCTAATGTAAAGCTTTCGTCTGCAAAAAATACCTAAGTGACGTTACAATGGTTCTCAACGAATATGTTGAATGCGAAAAGTAACTAAGTAACATTAGTGAGCAGGGAAGCCCCAGTTATTGAGAAAAAGTTAGTAAGAAAAATTGGCATAAATTACTCAATTACCGTTAGTTAATTTTCATAAGCTGGTTTTTTGCCTTAACAAGTAGTTATGTAGTTCTGACATTCTCGTATTATCTAAAATACTAAAAAAAAGCAGTATTTTACCTTTTCATATGGTAGATAATGGGTTTAAAAACACTTTGACATCATTAACTCATTTTAGCTAAAAATGTCACTTAGTGACTTCTCGCAGTACAACGACGATATGGTCGATGCAGGTGTTCTGCCGCGTCGGATCAGTTATATGAAAAATTAAATTATAATTTGCCGCCAGATCCACAAGATCTTTAGTTTTATTATCTAGTTGTAACGTGTTTACATTTATATCGCCTAAAAGAACAATTTTTTTCCTTTTAAATTTATTGTTTATATAATAAAGTACTGCAGTGAGTTTTATTATAAATAAAGAAAAATCTGAATTTGGCGTTCTATATAAAGCTATTATAAAAATGTTATGTGAAGGTAATTCTAAGCCACAACATTCAAAGTGTTTATCGGTACTGTGTTCTTTTAGGAAGGACAATTCTTTGTGGTCCATGCCGCGTTTAATAAAAATTGCAACACCTCCCCGTTTTTGTTTGATTTGCCTACAATAAGAAGCTGCCAAATCATAATCAGACATTTTAAGTAGACACTCATTACCCTTATCAATAAATGTTTCGGTCAAGCAAATAACGTCAGGCTCAGTATTCTGTACGGATAGGTTAGATAATTGTATTTCTAAATTATAACGCTTACTCAAGATACCTGCTACATTTTGATGAAGTACTCTTAAGTATTTAGTCACGAAAAAATTCGCCTGTATTCGCATTAGTACTAGCATTATTATCTTGCAACATATTATGTTCTGTTTGTGTAGTACGATCAACCATTTTTATTTTAGGACGATTTGAACATTGATTTATTTGATTAACCTGTAGGTTTCTGGAATAGTCAATATTTTTAAGCCTCACATTATTGTTCCCAGTAGACATAGAAATCGTTTTGTAATTGAGAAATTTAAGGTTGTAGTCCACCTGATCCAGAGTAGAATTAATCTGTTTACAAATATCATGCATAGTCAACTGTAAATTGTCGTCAAAATTGATAAAATTGCAATTTTTGTTCTGGTTACTTATCATCTTTAGCATTTCATTAATTTTAAATTCGTTTAAATGTACATTATTAAAAACTTTTAAAACAAATATTGGACATTGAATAATCTTTAGAAATATACATAGTTCTGTCATTATTTTCAGCACGTTGAGTCATGTTGACCAACACCGACAATTATTCGATCATCTGGAGTTACATCGAACAATTTGGCGCAATTTAGTATTTCTTCCGTCGATGCATCAGGTTTAATGAAAGATATCACACGATACTGTTTATATGGAGTTCTTTCTCTCGATTGTTTTAGTATCTTAGACATTTTAAGGCACTGTTTGCCACCAAATAAGAATATCCTGCTCGTGTCAATTTCTTTTAAGGATGTTTGCTTTGATTTAGATGACAGTTTCATTGTAACTCGTGGCACGTGGTCGTTGTTCAAATTCAGGAGAGTTGAGCTACTATTTGAACCGTTACACGCATTGATCCTCGTTCCGACATCTTTCTCTGTGTGTTGGTTGTCATATAAGCTGTCTCTAATATGTCGAGATTGAGTTGGGAATGTTGATATTTCGCTTGCCTGTGTAATTTCCGCTGACTGGTCATTCACTTTAGTTTCCGAGTCTGTAACAGCCTGTGTTAGTTGTATAATCGTTTCTTTACCCATTCCATTTTTAGGATAAAGTGTGAGTGGACTGTGGTGGAAATCATCCGTTAGTCGTCGTTTCACACTATTTTTCCGGCTCGATGATATATTATCCTTCCACGTTGAGATGGGACTTCTACATATTTGTTTCAGAATCGTAATTTCCTGGGAAAGCTGACTAACCTGTTTCTTTAACTCCACATTTTCCAGAATCAAATTATCCATTTCGTTCTGGGTACTTTGTAGGTTCGATTTTAAATTTGTTATTTCAGATTTCATCTCTTCAATAAAACTAGATGGAAACAAGTTTGTCGATAAATCTAAGCTTTTACCCAATAGGTCAAAAGACGGAGACGAGTCTAAAGAGTGGACATTGTTCATGTCGTCCTGTAGTGATTTGCTTTTAACCACTTTACGTTTTCTCAGTGTTATGTTTGTTGTATCGTCCATTATTAGGCTGATATTCACCTTTGATTAAATTCGTTGTAATACCAATATTATGCACCTCTGCTCACACCTTCGAGAAACCCTGGCGTGATGCTATGTTATGAATTATGATTTTTATGAGAATACTAGCTGACCCGCGCAACTTCGTCTGCGTCACATAAGAAAGAGAACATAATATAAACTACCCTACCTACCTACCCTACCTACCTACCTACCTACCTACCTACCCTACCTACCTACCTACCCTACCTACCTACCCTACCTACCTACCTACCCTACCTACCTACCTACCCTACCTACCTACCTACCCTACCTACCTACCTACCCTACCTACCTACCTACCCTACCTACCTACCTACCCTACCTACCTACCTACCCTACCTACCTACCTACCCTACCTACCTAAACTACCCTACCTACCTAAACTACCTACCTACCTACCCTACCTACCTACCCTACCTACATACCCTACCTACCTACCCTACCTACCTACCCTACCTACCTACCCTACCTACCTACCCTACCTACCTACCCTACCTACCTACCCTACCTACCTACCCTACCTACCTACCCTACCTACCTACCCTACCTACCTACCCTACCTACCTACCCTACCTACCTACCCTACCTACCTACCCTACCTACCTACCCTACCTAACTACCTACCTACCTACCCTACCTACCCCACCTACCCTACCTACCCTACCTCTCTCTTATAGTGACTGACGTTACATGTCAAGTCACACGGGAATGCTGTCGAACGGGATAAAAAGTATCCTATGTCCTTCTCCTGGCTCTAAACTACCTCCCTGCCAATTTTCAGCTAAATCGGTTCAGCCGTTCTTGAGTTATAAGTGAAGTAACTAACACGACTTTCTTTTAAATATATAGATGTTTGTTGCTTAGTGCCGTGAGTTGTTTACATCTCAATATTGATGTCACACTCTTTCTATGAAGTCATGCACAATATTATTTTAAATACAAAAAGTCGACATGTCGCTAGTCAGGTTCGAACCAGCAACCGAGCGTTTGGAAGAGAAGTGTACAGCTTTTACAAAGTCCGCCACCGTGCAATTAATGAGTGACGCTTAATTGGAGACCCCTTACAGAGTATTTAGTTTTTAAAATATAGGGTCTGTCAGTTGGACACAGTTATGTTTTTTTTTTTGTGGTTTATCTACCTTACATTTTATGTAGTGTTCAATAACTTTTAATTTACTAGTAATAACTTTTTGTTTATTATCTGGCACTTTTCATCACTTTATGTAATGTTGATTAGTATCGTTTACTTGCACTGTCCTAATATTACGTTTCTTCACTTTTTTGTTTACGAAGAAGTGATGTTCACTATGTTACTTAATATTTTAAAGTTTTACTCATATTTACGTTGTGATAACACTTTCACTTAACTATTGTTCTATTTAGCACTTATTACTAACGCGTTTTCTTAATTCTACAGCTTATAACTATTTTTACGATATTAAAATACTACGGAGATTTCTTTACAGCGTATTTGACTGACACTTATGCATTCCTCTTTAGATAGGTAGGTATTACACCTATGTATGTAGTGTAGGTATGTAAATCTGTCCGTCTATTTGATCATCATTTAATTACACAAAGAATTCTTGAGAGGCAGATTCTGTTAAGGAAAACCTAATACAACGTGATTGGTAATTGGATGCATTCCTTGAAATGGGTGATAGTAGACCTAATTTGCAATTTTGAACCCGATAACCTGGGGTTTTTAACCTTTGTAAATTAAGCGCCCTGTAATGTTCATGTTCTGAAATTTTCTTCAAACTTCCCTTGTTTTAGAGGCAGTTTTCTCAAAGTAAATGGATGACACTTGACTGGTATGATTCTTACCAAACTGCAGAGTTTGCCTGGGGTAAATATATTCTCGAACAACCTCGAGAGGACCGCCATTAACAACATTAGGTCTTTGGGTGACAACTAGGCCACCCAGCATCTGCTGCAATTCAGCCAGTATGACGATGTCATCTGCAAATCTCAAGTGTGACATGTACTCGCCCTTGTTGTTAATGCCATATGTCCTTCTCAGTTCAGCGTTTTAAACACATTCTCCAGTGCGTTTGTGAACAATTTTGGGGAAGTTACGTCCCGTTGCCTCATCCCCCGACGCAATGGAATATGCTCTGTTTGCTGGTTCTAAGTTTGGACGGACCCTAAGTTATCTTGTCAAAATTGTTGGAAATTACTTCTAGTATCACCTATTTCAAGAAATGCATCAAATTAATAATCACCCTGTATAATATGTAGGTACTAAATAGGTCTGTGTTATTCAAGATTCGTGATATCATCATGGATCTTTTTTGCGCGGAAATGTACTTAATGGCGACTCAAATATTTAGTTAACTATGATAATAAATAAGTAATGTTCTGTAAGTTTATTTCTGAATGGGGAGGCGATTGCTTAGTAGTGCAGTGGGACAGAATAGGCCAATTGCAAAAGAAGTTTGCTTTCGGTAATTATGTCATGGGTGCCAGTTGTCACTATGGGCGACGGGATAACGCATAGATAAGAAGGCTGGTACCATTATCTACCTGTCCTTGTACCTACCTACATATTACATGTCAGGAGCAACACGTTTTTTGCCTTCCATTCTCTTATGTTAAGTTTCTCCACGCAATAATTATTTTGCTTAATTTCCCTTCATATTATTAAGCAATCCATAATGCAATTACATATTTGGTCATCCGTTTTAGCCACATGCATTTCATGAATAAGGATTGCATGGATAATTATAATATTCATTTAAACTTTGGCGTTCAAAAAGTGCTGATTATAATCAGCCCAATTTGAATAAATGAATTTTGATAGATTTTGGCGTGATTATGCAGTTTTTGTTATTCAACAGCCAGTGGGCTATGTGGTTCTGGACAGTAGCCATAAAGCTAAATCACGTTTTATTCAATTTATTAAAAACCAATTTCCTATTAGGAGAAAGACTGCTTATTACTTCCTATGCACAACAAAATTAATCATCCTGTGAGATCTTCACTGTTCACATCTGATTTCCTAAATTAACTTGAATTGGCTAGTACAAATGAAATCTGTCCCATTTATAAATTTATCATTTTTTTTAAAATTTATTTAGAAATATTTAACAATGATGCGACTTTGGACCTAAACTTAGCTTTAGTTAGCCTATAACATCTATAAAACTAGTTACAGAACACACAAGCACCTAGCCTAGAAATTCTGTAGGGACTAAATGAGTCAAATTAATTATGGGAGTAGGGAGTGCTACCATTAAGTCTCTCCTCGCGTGACCATCATTAATGCGCGCTTTGGCATTCCCTATTGTCACTCTATACGCTACGCCTTCTCACTCTGGCAGGGCTCCACATAGTAGCTATTTTGGTCTAACAATGTCGTCAATGTGCTACGAGTTTTACGGCCAAAGTTGGATATGCCAGTCACATGAAAGAGCAGCACACCAGAGCTGTCGACTAATACCCTAGATTCTAGGGTATCGAATGTCGCTGTCGCCGAAATGGGCTAGATGGTATCATCACCATTTTGGCCCACAGTTTTTTTGTTGCAGCTTGGCTGTAACTATAACAGGCACAAGCTATAACGAAAGAACAATTCATCATCATGATTGGCTGGCCTTTTTCCAACTTTGTTGTGATTGGTTTCCAGTCTAACTGTATCCATTAAAACTAAATTATAGTATATGTATATAGTACATGGATCAGCTAAATATCTAAACTCCACAGACCGCAACCCAGTAACTGGTTAACATTACAGAGGTGATACTGGTACAGAAAGACGAGGTCATATTAGGATGTGATTCAGACTATTGTGTGATTAGAATCCCTTCTGATAGACGCTGTAGAAAGACCCATGCCAAGCAAAAATATTTGCCAATCAACAAGGCAGGGTAGCAGGGCTGTCCATCCAAGAATCACAGGGCATACATCTGTAAGTATTGTCATTTGCAAAGGCTGTACATTAATAAAAGTAAATTGTGCACTTACTTCAGGAGAGTCAAATGGGTACTTGTTTGTGAATTTAAACTGCAATACAAATTTTTCGCCTTCATATAGTGTGCCGGGAACGCCTTCCATGTGTACTGTCCACCTGATAGGAGGAAAGAGATATTCTAATTAGATAATATAACTAATAAACATGCTCCTAATTTTGTTGCCTTTTATTCTATCTCTAAAATGATAGAATTATGAAGGTAAAATAATAGTCTTTGATATGACTACCCATTTTCAAGTTACTTAAGTTAGGTATCAGGTGAGTGGAAACGTAATAAAACTGAAGGCTGCATAATATTATGTAAATGTACTTTTTTTCTCGCATTTTGTCAATTGATGAAACTGAACAGTTAAACTGAAAGATACTGAATAAATTCAAAAATGTGAAATGATGCAATTTAGAACCAACACAGAACAAGTTGTTTTTTAAATGAGCATTTTTTTAAACTTATTTATTTGTTTAAATAGATACTGGCTGCACTTACAGTTTAAACCAAAGCATGTAGCAAGCCAACAGCACAACATATTAACTAACTACTAAACAATTGTAAGCAACAATATAAAGCTTAGCTTTATTTGTGCTTTTTACTTGAGATCTATGGCACTCCATTCTTCTTTTCAATGAAGTTATATGTCTTTTGTAAATATACCCTCCAAAGTTCATTTATTTCTTTGCTAACATGAATAACATTGGTACAAGATGTTTTGTTTTTTGCATTAGAACTGAAAGTACCCAAGACTTAATGAGTGCTGACAAATTGATTTAAAATGTTAAATTGTTTACAACACATGGCGAGTGACGCCACAGACATGCGCATGAATAAATAACACACCTGACATAATATTACAAAAAAAAAACAAGTAAATAACCAAGTTTTAATACAAGTTGAGTTACAACATAAAAAATAAGTAGGTAACTAATGTTTAAGTCCAAATTATCATTTAGTCTTCTCACTACAAAGTTGGGGTTGGTTTCTGGTCTAACTCGATGCAACTGAATACTAGTATTTTACAAAGAGTGATAGAAACCAGTATTTTACTGGGAAATACCCCCTGGTTGCTACCCACTTCTTTAAAATCTCATTATTTATTTATTTATTAGGTACACCAACAGCAGTACATTCTAAACAATTAATGGAAATCAATGAGAAAATAAGAACTTAAAATATTATAATCTTATACTTGTGCATTACGCAAGTATTCTCATAAAGATTATTATTATGTACTTTTCAGTTGGTCTCAGTACAATAACAAGAAAGAAAAAATGTTCCTACCTACATATCTTGTTTTTACCATTTCCTAAATTTATTCACAGAAGTATAAAATGTTGTACTTCTGAATAAACATTGACTAAATTTATAATTATAAATCATTACTATTTATACAATGTTTACATCACTGCATAATCATATTTTGGCATCAACATAATTCTATACCCAGTAAAGACAAAGGCTACTTCAAACCACTTAAATTTACCATGCTATAATTACAGGAACATTATTCATAATGCAACATGAGGCAAATAAATCGATTGGTGTTTACATACCTATTATTACATATCGTAATGATACTTCAGAAAAAAAAAAAGATTTTTAATTGATTGTAGTCTCTATCTTTAGTTGTTTACTTACAGTGTTAGATTTTGGCTGGCCTGATCTCCGTCTACGGTGACTCCTGGTGGCGGTTCCTTCATCAGGGACATGAGTTCTTTCTGTAATCTCCGCTAAAACAGACATCGTACCATATTTACAAGACAAATCGATATGTTATTTGTTTTATGAACACAGCTTCTATTTTCGAGGGTCAAGAAAACTTAAATACTTCCCTATTAACGATAGAGCTTATTATTCTTCAATACATTAAAAATCTGACAAAAAAAAATCTAATAGCAAAACTGTCACAATACGGTTCCCAATAGAAATTACGATTTCAAAGGTGTTTAAGTAACTGTTTCGATATTGCTGTAGGAAAGACTTTCTTCATATGAAACATTAACGATTAATGTGTTTTGTAAAGCGTAATATTTTAATTATTTTTTACTTACCTCAGACGGGGACATAGCCGCCATTGTAATCCAATTAGACGTTTGATGTTACTAGTCTAAAAATATTGATCTCCTGTTCAGTTTATATCTTCGTACAATTGGATTGAATCTTCTACTTTCCATTTTTCATCCTCTTAGAATGCATTATCCTAACCAATTACCTAGCATACATTTTCTTTTTTTATTGGAAAGGAGAGGGATTCAATATTATAAATACTGTCATCTCGAACTAATTTCCAACTTCGTTTTTATTGCAACACAGAGGAATAAATGTCACAAGTTTAGTTCGGATACGCTCCCAAAAGTTCAACTTAAGTCAGAAAACTCGACTAACCAAAAAAAATGTGAACACATCTTAACTTACTTTTTAGGGTTCCGTAGCCAAATGGTAAAAAACGAACTCCTAGAGATTCGTCATGTCTGTCTGTCTATTTGCTTGTCTGTCTGTCTGTCCGTCCGTATACCACACTCACTTTATTCCGAAACTACTAGGACTACACAGTTACAATTTTTACGATTTTTTATTAGGACTACACAGTTACAATTTTTACGATTTTTTATACAAAAATAAGAAAAATAAAAGGTTAAGGATGGGGCTCCCAATACATGGAACTGAAACTAAAACAATTTTTTTTCACCAAACCTATATAAGTGCGGGGTGATTGTAGTGTCTTTAAAAATGACATTGTGGTTCCTAAAACCTTTTTTTTCAAAAATCAATCGTTTGAAAGATAGACACTTCCAAGGTAGTAAAGTAAAATGTGTGTGTCCCCCTCTAATTTCTAAAGTAAGAAGAGGAAAATTCTGAAAAAAATGTTTTTCTGCAGTGTACTTCTGCACGAAAAATTAAAAATGTCATTTTGTTCCAAAACCCTCTGTGTAAGTCAAGATCAAGATAGGTCAAGATAACAATTTCTAGGTTATGTAAACGTCATCTCTACAACCTGCCATGGTTGTCAAAACTCTCACGACAAACGTCAAACATATTTGATTTTTAATGTGCGCATAAAAACAATATAATATTATGTGAAAAATGTTGCTTTATTCTATTCAGGTTGTTTCCTAGCTTTTCTGAAAGGTACAGGTTAAGGCCGGAGTCCCTTACAAAAAATTAACATCTCATTTGGATTGAATAAGATTTGATGTTTAATTTTTGAGATATTATAGGACTTTTTCATCAAACTGCAGCAGTACCTAACTTTGTTTTCCGTTAACATTCTGGTCCAGTCTTTTTTCATAGAAGTATTTTACTCTTTGGTATATTTTATTCTTCTTTTGTTACTAATCCTAGTGTATAAGTTGTAGTGTATAAGGAGTTTTACTAACAAAAATGGTTCCTATGTTGTCCCAAATAAATCAATTTATTATTATTATATTATATTATTATTATAAAAAATCTGGTCCGTCTTACGACAAACGTCAAATAGTTTAGATTATCTGTGTGCCAGTGTGAAATATCAAATAGTTTGTTGTTTGCAAATAATAATTGTACTTGTGAAATGGAAATAAAAATATTTTTTTACATTAATTTGCTATCGATAAACAATAATTGTTTCTTTTTATTTCGTTTGTTAAATACATAATTCGCAACTGATATAATCTCGAAATGTGATTGTGTTTGTTTTAACAGTGTTATTCAACTTTTTGCGAAAAAGCGGGCGCTATGGTTTCTCACGGCAAAAAATCTTCAGCAGAATGGATTATTGACCAGCTTAACGTAGAGAATGCAAAATTAGTGGCGTTTGTATTGGTCATAGGGTTTATTGGCTACCATGGAGTCTTACACCTCAGATATGGTAATCTTAACCAATGTTTAATTTTATCGATTAGTTTTTACATTATCCTTGCATTTTATGTTATTCTGTGCATCTAGGCAGTAAGTAGGACCCTTATTGAATTAATTTCATGTGTCAGAAATAAAACACCAACAATTTAAATTTTCATTTAGTCACTTTTTCAGCAGTGACCAGTTCATGACCCTAAACATTGTGTTTAACTGAATTTAACTGCAGTAACCTATTTATTTATTAATTTAATTTGGTCCTTGTCTCCCCAGGGTCAGACTCATGCACATGGCTCCTCACGTCTGGCCGGTATAAAGGTGACCACGAGTGGCAACCATACGGCTGTATGTTACACAGATACTCAAAAACGTAAGTTATAATATTAATTAAGTTATTTGCTTTATTATCAAAAATATTGAATAAAATGAATAAGATTTAAAATAATGATAAATATGTACGAGAAGGCTGGCAGCATTGCCATGTTAGATGGCATTGCTGCTTCTTTGGCTATAAATTGAATACATAAATAAGTATTTCAGTAAAAAAAAATTCTGTAATGATCTAAAATAGTATGGGAATACATCAGTAATAATAAAAGAATTTAATAACCTACATTATCCTGAATTCACCCATTGCTGGGTGAAGGCCTAAAGTAGTCTAACAATAACATCTTGCTATTAATTTGTATTATATTTTGGTGTCATTATTGCTCTAATTGATCAGAATATGTTTCTTCAGGCTACAAAACAATATAACGAAAGTTTTCAGTACCCTCCGTATCCATACTCATCATCTACCTAGCTTTTTCCTACTATTTTGGGGTCGGCTTCCAGTCTAACCGGATGCTGCTGAATACTAGTATACACCAGTGCTTCTATCCATACTAATATAAATGCAAAAGTAACTGTAACCGTAAAGTTTCCACCACTGAACCAATTGTTAGGAAATTTTGTAAAAAGACAAATGAAATTTTTGTCCCTAGTTAGAGAATGAAAAATGATGAAATACAAACGGACAAAGTGGTGGGCCACAGTTAGTGTTAAAATGAAAAATACTTATGTTGTAGATAATAGTTAGAGGAGCTCTTGGCTAAATAAGAACAGCCGCTCGGTTCGATCTTTAGGTTAAGCTGTGCTTAACTAGGTTGGTCCGTGGATGTGTGACCACCCATTACATTACCGAGTTTCCTCTGTGCCTCGGAAAGCATGTTAAGCCGTTGGTCCCGGCTGTCATTTGTACACTAGTCGTTACAGGTAGTCAGTAGCCCGAAAGTCTGACAACCAGTCTTACCAAGGGGTATCGTATTACCTAGCACTAACTGGGTTGTGGAGGTCAGATATTATAGGCAGTCGCTCCATGTAAAATACTGGTACTCAGCTGCATCCGGTTAGATTGGAAGCCGACCCCAACGTAGTTGGGAAAAGGTTAGGCATATGATGATGTAGATAATAGTTCCATGCTGGTGACATAAATTTCAAAACAGGATAAACAATAATTTTGTGTTGAAGAAACACACCATCAGATAAGAAACTATTAACCCTGATAACCGAATCAGTCCTGCGATGTATCAACGGATACATAGACAGGTGTCTTGTGGATGGTTCATAGTATTTTGGTGAATTGATCCCCATCTAGAATCTTCCCTATACTGATTTGGCTTCTTATTTCTAATTAAAGATAAGAAATGACTTATCGTAATCAGATTATAAACTAACAATTACATGAGTAACTACTACATAATCATAAAAGATTACTTGGCTACCATTTTTGTATATTTTAATTAATTTACATCCTATGTCACATGGAATGTCATTGGCCTTTGCCCAACTGTGGGATGACACAAGCTGACCATAACAAGTTGTATGCTTTTTGATATTTTAAAATAATAAATGTGTGAAAACTAGGACATACATTTGTGTGGATGGATTGCTTCTGATTCTAAATGTTTGTCTAATTAGTATTTAGGTCAGAAGTAGCAAACAGGTGGCGAAATGAACAACTGCACTGGTCTTAAATTTTAACTACATTTAATTAGTGGTCTTAATTAGGGAGTCAAAATCAAAATCAAAATCAAAATCAAAGCATTTATTTCAAGTAGGCCCGTTACAGGCACTTTTGAACTGTCGAAACAAAGACAACAATGAAATTTAGCTACAGTCCCAGTCACAAGGCATAAAAACTGTGAAAGTACTGTAGTTGCCCATTCCCTAACGTAGATCTCTATGGAGAAGAACGGGCAAGAAACTCCATGGACACTCTTTTAAATCAGAATATTTTTACAAAACCTTGGTTACATCATTCATGTTTAGATGGTACATTATGTGAGAGCGATGTAGCAAGATGTGCACGTTAAAAGTGTCCATAGTAAAACAAAGGAAAAGAACAATTCAAAAAATAAAATAATTAATTCAAATAAGCCGTGGCAACCAAGAGATGACCAGTCACAACTGACAGCGCCCGTTCACGAACATGACGCATGTATCAGCACCATTCAACTCAACCATTTTGAAGGGAACTAAATGATCCGACACACGCGCCACCATCAGCGAGACATTTGAGTGAGCATGACATACACTTAACCGCCAGGGCAAATTCAAGTCAAAAAAAAAAAAAATGACGTAGGTTTCCAACGAAGGATAGCTTTCTATTACATAGTACTCACATAATATGGGCTATGCGGTTATATAATACCAAAAGAAATTGAATCTATACAATGCAAAGATAGTTGTACAATCTTCAGCAGCTCCAACAATACTATTTAATGTTATCCATTAATCAGTTTATGCGCCCCTGTCCATGTGGAGCAGGACCGGCATTGAGCCAAGCATTTTTATCAGAGATATAATCGTCCAACTTGTAATATGCTTGCTTACATAGTGTGCGTTTAATGCATGATTTAAATTTCGTCTCATTCAGTTCAAGAATACTTTGTGGAATTTTATTATAGCATCTTAAACAGTACCCCATGAAAGATGAGTCTACTTTAGCGAGTCTGAAGCCCGGCTGAACTAATTGGTCTCTAGTTCTCGTACTGTAATTGTGTCTGTCACCTCTTTTATTAAAAAGATGTAGATTTTTTCTAACGTACATTATGTTTTCGTAGATGTATTGACAATGTACCGTCATGATTTTGATTTCCTTAAACAGTTCCCTTAGAGAATCGCGCCTACGAAGATTATATATGGCTCTGATGGCTCTTTTTTGCAGAATAAATATAGACTCAATGTCTGCAGCCCGTCCCCATAACAGAATGCCATAAGACATTATACTATGAAAGTAACTAAAATAGACCAGTCTAGCGGTATCTACATCAGAAAATTGACGGATTTTTCTAACAGCATATGCTGCTGAACTTAGGCGCCCCGCAAGAGATTTCAAATGAGAACCCCATTGTAGCCTTGAATCAAGCGTAAGCCCCAGGAAAACGGTTTTATCTACGAATTCAAGTTTCTCTTTATTCAATACTATATCACACTCGTTACTTTTAACATTTGGTAAAGCAAATCTTATGCATTTCGTTTTTTTTTCATTTAATACTAAATTGTTTGCTGTGAACCAATTATGGACCTGAAGTAGGGCATTATTTACGTCATCTAGATTTTGGGCCCGTCTATTTATCTTAAAAATTAGAGAAGTGTCATCAGCAAATAACACCATGTTTTGAGGTTGGTTTTTTAATAAATAGGGTAGATCGTTTATATATACTAGAAAGAGGAAAGGACCCAATATTGAGCCTTGCGGAACCCCCATTTTTACTTTTAAACCCTGTGAATTAACACCATTTATTTGAACATATTGTTGTCTATCACTTAAATAAGATTTTACCAAACTAAGTGCAAGTTTACCTAGTCCGTAATGCTCAAGTTTCAAAAGCAATGTGTCGTGATTTACGCAATCAAATGCTTTGGAGAGGTCACAAAATATTCCTATTGCGTCTTGGGATGCTTCCCACGCAGAAAATATGTGCTTTAATAAGGTTACACCGGCGTCAGTTGTACAACGTCCCTTAGTGAAACCAAACTGTTGGTCGTGTAAGATTCTGTTGGTGTTAAAATGATTGAGCATTTGATTAAGCATTACTTTTTCAAACACCTTGCTAAAAACTGGCAACACGGATACAGGTCTATAATTATTAGTATCTTTACTATCCCCGGATTTGAAAAGAGGTATGACTTTACTGTATTTCATTAAATCAGGGAAAACTCCTTGGTCTACACACAAATTAAAAATTAAAGCTAAGTATGGTGCTACAGTCTCAACTATGGATGTACAAACTTTGATAGACATTCCCCAAAGATCTTCGGTCAGTTTGACTTTTATTTGCCGGAAAGCTTTAATAACTATCATAGGGTTTATGTGTTTAAATTTAAATTCAGCCGGGCAGCCAGACACATTCGCCTTTAATAAACCAATTGCTACTTCAGGAGAGGAATTAAGAGACTCCGTAGTTTTTAACGGTATATCGGTAAAAAAATTCACAAATTCTTGAGCTACTTCCTGATTAGAGCTTTTAGGACCACATGCTGTATCTAAGGTGTAGCTAGTGTTACGTATTTTCTTCCTGTTAGTCTCGTTATTTATGACTTTCCAAACTGTCTTTATTTTATTTTCTGCTGTTTTGATCTTGTTGCTAATGTGCAGGGCTTTGGCAACCTTGCATGTATTTCTAAAAATGTTTGAATACTTAGCAACATACTTATTAAAAGTTTCAGTGTTTATATAAGATTTAAGGTCATAAAGCTCAAATAGTCTTTCCCTACTTTTTCTGATACCTCTAGTTGCCCAATCACTAAATATAAATTTAGGGCAAATACTTTTTGTCTTCTTTTCAAAAGTTTTGTTGTATTCAGTGTGAACTATTGAAAAGAAATGATCATACAATTGATTTATATTAATATCGTCCATATGATGGCTCATAACACTTAACTTGTTCTGCAGGGAAATATTATACCTATTTAATTTGCTAGTAGTTATAG
The DNA here is from genome assembly GCA_950022335.1 of Eurois occulta. NCBI lineage: Eukaryota > Metazoa > Arthropoda > Insecta > Lepidoptera > Noctuidae > Eurois > Eurois occulta. The sequence continues at coordinate 1,745,763 of OX465496.1, forward strand.
GTCTAAATTTAATCTGAACATTTTGCAATGGTGTGTTACACCTAAAAGTTACAGTTTGTCCGCTGTGGTCAGACGGCAGGCAATTTACTATGGCTTTATCTAAGTAATCGCAATCGCAGAAAACATTATCTATACAAGTAGCAGAAGATGGAGTGACTCTAGTAGGTTCTATAAAAATGTTGGTCAAGTCAAATGACTTAAAAAGATTTAATAACCGACTGCTATTTGAATTGTCTTCTAAAATATTGATATTGAAATCACCACAAATAATTGTAGATTTATTACTGGCTGCAAGTTTTGCCAGGACATCTTCCATTATTGATTCAAATAAGGAAAAGTTTTGATAGTTTGGGGGTCTGTACACACACACAATTACATGCTTATCTAGCTCGACACAGGACAGTTCGACGCAATGTTCAACCGAGAGACCTACTATGTCAATACGTTGTTTATATTTAACACAATTTTTCAAAAGTATTAGGGAACCTCCACGCAGCATAGATTTACGGTTAAAGCAGCTACCAACCGTATAGTTCTCATAATTAATCAGCATTTGGTAATCTTTTAGCCAATGTTCGGTAAAACAAATAATGTCAAACATATTTTTTTCTAAAAACAATTCAATTTCTAATAATTTGGAAGAAATGCCTTGGATATTTTGGTGGAATAATTTTAAGGTGTTCTGCTGAGGCCCTTTTTTACTAACTAATTGAGTGCAAGAAGATACCTTGTTGTTGATAGGTTTAACAATATTGTTAAAGGTACCTTCTTTTGTCTCAGTCAATTAATTAAGATTGTTAGGAAGAATTATTAGAATGAATTAAATAATTATTGAGTTGCCTGCTCATGCTAATTGTGAGATCAATCTAGAAGTACTGATGCTTGCATTGTACATACTACCTTTTATTTTTAAACCCAAAAAACCCGGTAGCGACGACAGACGCTGGTTTTCTTCTTTGTGTCGCTGGAACGAGAATGTTTATATTTCGTTAGCCCAGAACATCGCCACTTCCTCCGCGCCGTCGGAGGTCACTTCGGCTGCATTTTTTGGACTATGAGAGCAGGATAGGAGTTAGAGCATGGACGCTGACTCTGGTAAACAGTCATCATAGGCTGTCGCAGATTTGGGCGGGCCGCACTTAAAACGCAAAAATCCTCCTACAGCACTTTCGTCCATTTTATTTGAACCATCGCATACTACATGCGGGTCATCGGGCTTTACATTGGAATACGATGCGCTGCGGCACGATGCGGCTGTAATGCTGTTCAGTTTGGCCGTAGTGGACCAGTAGAATTCAACAAGTAATATAAGTACATTATCGATTTCCCATCTTTCAGAGACGCGCGACGATGTCTTCGGTATCTTGCCTTCTGGGGCAAATACAACAGTTTCGCCTTCATAGGCGACTCCAGGCTCGAACAGTTGTATGAATATTTTATAGGTGAGTGTAAAATATAAGTCTGTAATCGCCTTCTACTTCCCTGGTGTCACACAGGTGTCAACAAGGAATTTAGCTCGTGTAGTAGGTGTAGTGGAAAGAGACCAGAAGGTGAAAGGCTCTGCACTGATCATTAATTACTGCCGCTTTATTCTAAGGAGAAAAAACTTGTGCTCTGAAATGGGACGATTTGCTGTTACTGAATTCAACAGGAAATAAGGAATGTCTCAGTAGTACTTTAATAGTTTTATAGATAGGGGTTTTCCTAAAGATAGCGGTTTGTGTAAATGATTAAAATACAGTGAATCATTGATTTACGAGATTATTATTGTGGTTCTTGTAGCTATGGCGCAATCGTTAATGAGTGCAAAAATTTGCTATTAGGCGCCAAAAATGTCCAGTTAATACATGAATTTTACTAGGAACTCAGCTTCGTGGAACATGGTCTCTATCAATCAGCTGGCAGCTGTCATTTAATCAAGCGGACACGCCAGAATAAGCGCGGGTTTTCGCGTTCGATTTTTAGTAGCGCGTAATATGGCGCGCGTATTCGGGCGTGAGCCGGTACGAGCTTATATGCGCTACAAAATACGCTAGTCTGAACCGAGCGGGTTCAGACTAGCGTATTTTGTAGCGCATATAAGGCACGATTTCTCATATCGAGGGTATATATCTCATAGGAGTAATCACACTTGATAGTCGGGGAATCGGCTTGAGCCCGTCAAAAACGAAACGAAAAACGAAACGAAAAAAGAAACGTCACTTGCCTACGTTTAGACCACGCGACTCGACATCGCGTCGGCCTATTCGCTTTTATTGCATGGACATAAAGCTTTTGCTGATCGGTTCAAGTCGATTCCGCGTAAGAATGATCAATTGATCACTCACTTAACGTCCCAGTTATCTGCCTCCTTTCTTCATGCAAAGTCAAACCATTTATTTCATTAAAAGGCCGTTAAAAGGCGCTTTTGAACGTTGAACACGAAAATAGTATCTTTTACCCATTCACAAAGGTACTTTCGTATGGAGAAGAAACTCCATCGCGACGTTTTAAGACGTATGAGATGTTTTACAATATTTTGGATGCCTACTAGTTAAACCATTTGTTTTAACAGGTGTGGTCCGAACCCGGTTGGACATGGACACGTCCTATTCCACAGTGGACCATCACATGCCCAACTACACGTATGTGGACAATAAGCTGCGTTTGTCCGTCACGTTCATATACAGTGATGATGTGTCCAAGACCATGGTGGATCAGTTTAGGACGTGGTGAGTGAGAAACTAATAAGTAGTTTTTTTTTCATGAGAATTTTAAGTCTGACCAGTGACCACTTGAATTATCAAAGCATGATCTATTTATTTAACGCTTTAAGCAGAAAGTACTTAATGCCATAGGCATTTTCTACCATTCAACCTTTGGGTGATGCAGAGACAAGCAGTGATAGGTGTATATCTGAAAATAATTTTAATTAATACTAAATTAAGATATTAGATTTAGCCTTTAATTTTTAAATCTCATGGCAAAGTTTTTGAACTTTAAGAAATGTGACTGCCTCGTTGGTCCAAAAGGTTTAAATTACTTGACTGACACATACATTTCTTAAAATTCGCAATCGCGGCTGCTGAACATGAGCATGGGTTCGTTTGCCGGGTCGCCGGTCGGGCAAATTGTTGTTGGGTTTTTCCATTAGGAATTTCTCAGTAGCAGCCACGGAGTCTGAATTTGAGCCTGGCGATGGCAATATAGGCTCACGTCTATTACATGGGACTTAAACATAACTGGCAAAATGTGGGTGTAGTGTACCTACTATTAGGTAAACCTCTGCCTAACCCTTTGGAGATTAAGGCGTGATGTTATGTTATGTTAGTGACTTAAAAGTTGCATGATGCTTTGTAATCAGTGGCATTACCTGGAGCCTTTACTTTAACCTTGGATTGGTAAATATCCTTCTTTCTTATACCTATCTATGGTAAATACGAACCCAAACAAAAAAAAAACGAAATCAAAACAAACAGGCATTATAACCTTTATCACCCGAAACTTAAGGTCATATTTCCAACAGGCAGCGATCAGACCAGCCTCCCTCAGTAATCGTAGCATCCACCGGCCTACAACTGCTAAAAACTCGAAATACAACAGAGTTAGTGCTCGAAGAATACAAAAGGAATCTTACGCACTTGGTACAAGCCATAGATTCGCTTGCAGCGAGGAATACTCAAGTTTTGTGGAAACTTATCGAATCGGTTGATGCTACTAAGTTGAAGAATGAAAATAAGAGGATTACCAATACTGATATTGATTCCTATAATAAAGCTGCTGTAGAGGTGAGTATCTTTTATTTTCAGATTTGTTCAAAAATGCGCAGTTCAAATTAATGTATAAAACCCATTTCTGGGCTAAGCTCGCCTTTGTACAGATGCCAGCACATCAAGCTACCCGAAACTGTCAAATTTTCCCAATCAACCTTGAACTTAATGCTTTAGTGATAAAGTTGAATCTATTAAAGAAATTTTGACAGATTGTAGTAGTTTGATATACTGGCGTCTGAAAAAAAATACATGTATTTTTTGTGCACAAATAAGAATGAGATTGCTGCAATTAAGCACCGATGGCACATTTTATTCTCACGCCCATTATCTTTAGCTTATCATTTCCATAATTTAACCGACTAATTTCAAGAGAAGGTATCGAATAATTGTAATTACAATATATGTTTATGATATTTCATTACATTAGTAACTTTTGTACCCAATTTTTGAACTTTTAAATGCTATCATTCTTTTTAAATTGTCGCCAAAAATATAGTGGGCGTATACGTTGAAGACGGATGCCAAATGTAAAGTAAGAAAGTTTCTTCAAATTCGCAGAAGGTCATCAAAGCCATCCAAGTGATTTTGAGTAATGGTCGTTCTTTCTTATCCTCTTTAGGCTTCGATAGTGACTTGCCCATTGTCTGTGGTATACAGATCTTTATATCTGCCATGTGCTGTCAATAATGTTACTTATTCATATTTATCAATAACACTGAAAACGAGATATTTTAGCTTGTTTTTTTTTCAGTGGTAATGATAATGTTAATGATCATGTCAGTTTAGAAAAATATTCACAATTTTTCTTAATACAGTTCTCATTTTCAGATCCTAACTCACAGTGCAGCTAAAATCTGGAACTCAGCGCGCCTGGTAGCCGAGGACGGCGACGTAGCGCTAACCCCGACCGCGCTGCGCCACGCCGCGCAACTGTTGCTCAACATGTTCTGCAACGACCACATGAACTTCAACGACGGCTCGTGTTGCGCGCAACCTGAACCTTACACGCAGCTGCAGATACTCACCTTCGCGCTGTTCCTGCTAAGGTGAGACTGTACATACATACACGCACGCCGGTAGCGTAGCATTATGTGTTTGATTTTACTCAATAGTCATTCTCCTTCTTAGCGTGACGATGACAATTTAAATTGAGTCGGCTCAAAATTTGGCGACGTGTTTGGCACATTTGGCACATGCAGTTTTGAGTAGCGTAAATCAGCTCCTGTGATGTGCAAACACAGGACAAACAGGACACGATATCAAATGTCCCATCGTTTGTGGGGCAACACCACATTTACACTTCAGGGTAGAGTCATCTCTAGCTCGGCGTACGTCCGTCTTATGACGACAGGCCGGGTCGACGGCGCGTTCGTTCCACGCGCGCCTCAAGGAGATGTCAGCAAACTGGACGGGTCCGTAAGGGCCGATGCCTGCCAGGGCTGCGTGACTGTTCGAAAGAGATACCGCGGCCCTGGAACACAAAGGGCAAAAGAAGGAACATGGATGGGTTTTAGTCAAATGCTGGGGAGAGAGCTCCTCTCCGGCGATTGTTGGAAACGTATAACACACATTTTATAAATTTAGATATTTTCGCTCATAATCAGAACAAATTTAGAAATATGGCTATTGAATTACTTAAGTTGAGATTTGATTGATGACCATAGACTATGTTACGTATAGAAAACTTTATGTCATTTAACTTGTGTTCCTTTTTACAATAAATTAGTACCGAAGTCCCGCCGCTGCGATATATACATTCATAGCCCATAAACCACGAATTGAACGGTAGTTCACTTGCAAGCGCGAAGTTCGTCCGCGCGCCTCGATACATCAGTCATTCTATAGTTCAGTTAGCCTTCCGCCACCGTATCGTGCGCACGTGCCATTGCGCAGCGCGAGCGATGAGTCTAGTCGCCGCCGCAGGATTTCGGACCCTTCAAACTACTAAATAACTGTTTTCATTTAGCCCAACTAAACACGTACTGCGTCCTGTGCGCAACAGACTAAATTTGGACGGGAAGCGCTGTCCAGAGTTGGTTAGTGAGACTTTTCTGGTTTCCTTTTTATTTTTCCTTACTGTCTCTTTCTGTATACGTCCGTTTCCTTATTTCTCTTAAAATCGATATGATTCCGTGGACAATAGTGTGGGTTATGCGTTTGTTTACTATGTATTATACCTAAGCTAAATATTAATATTGTAACGTATAACTGTTTTTTGTCCCAAATAAATAAAATAAAATAAAATAGTCAGTAAAAGTCTGACACTCCCTTCCGCTCCGCCCAGAGCGGGAAATCATCAAATGGGGGTCCATTTGATGGACGCTAAACAGCCTAATATGAAAAAAATTTGAAAATTCAAACACTTTTGAATATAAAACACAAACAAATGTTAATTTGTTCATAAAAGTAAATATTTGTTTTAAATAATCATGAGAGTCATCTATTTCCACCTGAGCAGGTTTGCTATAGATGACTCTGCGCTTTTTTTTCTTTGCTTTGGCCTACCTGTGTCTGCAGTCTATTTAAAGACTTCCGGGTCAGCCATGGCAACTCGTCCAATACTCATTGATCAAACATGATTATTTAAAACAAATATTTACTTTTATGAACAAATTAACATTTGTTTGTGTTTTATATTCAAAAGTGTTTGAATTTTCAAATTTTTTTCATATTAGGCTGTTTAGCGGCATTATACCCTTGCTTCTTTTTCAGCCTGGCGAAAGCAAAGCGAGGAAAAAAAGCAAATTAAATCATAGTTTCCTAATAATAAATCCTGACAAAAATAAAATTGGTACTTCCTCGTTGATCTAGTCTACTCTCTAACGCTAGTTTTGAGCAGGAGGATTTGGAATCGATTGGGAATCGAACCCAGGACCTAATGCTCAATAGGTCGGTCAAAAGTGTTATTGGGTTTTCTTTTAGGAATTTAGTAGGTAACAATACAGAGCCAGGACTCGAGTCCGGTTGGCAATAGGCTCGCCCCCTACTGCATGAGACTTAAACGTTAGTAGAATATGTGCGTACTTTAGTTACACCTCGGCTTTTCGAGGATAACAGTAGTGATGTTTATGTAAAATGTTCACCAGCTGCAACTATAGACCCTTTCCTGTTCCGTGTAGCGCAGTGGTGTGGCTGGTGCGCGCGCTGTGGGCGTGCGGGCACGCGGCGCGCGCGCGCCTGCAGGGCTACGCGCCGGTGGCCGTGCGGCCCGCGCCCGCGCGCCCCCCGCCCGCGCCCGCCTCCGCGCTGGCGGCGCTGGCCCGGCTGGGGCTCATCATGGCCTACTTCTATCTGTGCGATAGAACCAACTTCTTTATGAAGGAGAATAAGTACTATTCGGAGTGGAGCTTCTGGTTGCCAGTCGGATATGTGTTCGCGCTTGGATTGTTCTTTACGGATGAATCGAGGTCTAATACGTAAGTGTCTTCTTTTTGGTTATATCTTGCAGTTAATTCCTCGGTCAGATCCCAAATAGCCGAATCTTGATAACAGGATCTAGCCCAACGTTTTGATGTCTTAAGAACGTTTATACAGAAAGTGGGCAACGTCGCAAATAGGGGAACAGATCACTTTTTCGAATTTTTTTGTTCTAATTTCATTTTACCGAAAACTATTGACCGACATCTTTTTTGCTATATTATGCATTATTTGGCATATTTTTAAATCATCGAAGTATCATGTGTCACAGGTATTATTTTACTGAACTACATATATTTCACCAATTTACAAAATAACTTTTTGCTATTGGCCGAAGCCTCTTTTGAACATTTTTTATTTGCCAAATGATTTATTTGCCATATTTTCACCACACCGAAACAACATTTTACAGAATATTATTTGGTCACAAATATATAGCCGGTTACTTGGTAGCATTTTCAATATTAAATTAAACAAGTGCCATAAAAAGTCAATATGTTGTGATACAAATCGCTGCAAAACCGACTTCACGCAGTCTTGTCTGCCCTACTCCTAGAGTGTAATTTAAGCCTGCGTAGGCGCGGAGGGGTGGGGCGGCCCGCGAGCTGAGAAGCAGGTGGTTTGAAGGCCCGCCGCTGCGGCTGAAGCTGAAGCTGAGGTGTTGAGCATCGACGATAAGCTCGCGGGGGGCCACCCAAACCCCGCAGCGCCGGTGCCGTGACAGAAACAATGGTTGCTGCATGTTGCATGCCAGCTTGCATGCTGCATGCAATTTTTTTTTTAAATAAAAATAGTAAAATTAGATTTAATTAAACAAAAATTTGAGATGAAATAGTGTACACAAACTTTCTAGGCATTTGGTGAAAAGAAAGTATGATAATTAAAACAGTGGTATAATGAATGTTCGGAAACAATACTTCGAACAAATTTATTTCGGCTAAGTGTAACTTCGGTAAAAAGTTTTTCAACCAAATGGAACGTCGGAGTAACGAAAAAAATCGAACTCATAATAGGTCAACTGATACAGTGGCAAACGTGACTGCGATGAAGTAAAAAAAACCAAACGAACGAAGTTGAAAAGTTTTAGTTAAAATGAAATTCGGTCAAATATATTTCGAACTTATGATAGGTAACCCTAACCGGTGAACTAAAATATTGATTATGAAATGTTATAATTAATAATATCGTAACACCGAATATTTAGTTTTAAATGTAAAAAAAGTATTTGGAAACGTTTCAAATGCAAATCAAATGTGCGTTGTTGTTGTGATGCGTTTCAAATGTTTCAACTTCAGTGTTTTAATTGCAATTATTAATATTCTAGTTCACTAGTTAACCATGTTTCTTATTTCCATACAGTAATATTGCCAAATTAATTATAACAGATAAATATTTGGCAGATATTTGCGACGTTCCAACTTTTTGGATGAACGCTCTGAACTTTGACTTGAATATCAAGCTTTTGCTTCTGATATGTAAGAAATAAACCACCTTCTTTCATTTCATCTTCAAATATAAAAAAAAACGTAAAGAAGCTAATTTCCGTTTCACGAGGTTTATTTCCTCGTGTTTTTAAAGTTGATCTCATTGGTTTCTTTTTGGTTTTGGTTTGGCTTAATCACTTAATATACCCACTATTTACTAGAACTGATAAGAAGCGAACTGAACTGGTACTGAAACGGATATCCGGTAACTATCCGGCCGGATACCGAATATGAAAGAAATCAATAATTTCTCATTACCTAACAAAAGATAAATAATGCCACAGTAGCTTATAAACACATTAATTGATTTATTTCTTGTTATTTATATTTAATAATGCAAAATTTTATTACTGACTATAATTACCTGCCAAAAATATTATTATTGATAGTAATTTGGTACTCAACAGTAATAAGTGGAAAATTATGGTGGAACTCAAACTCGTCACAACATGTAACGCGACAAAGGGACGAATATCCGGCTGACGAATATCTGGCTATCCGGCCTTGAAACTTTGCGAATATCCGGTATCCGGCAAAATTACTATCCGTTTCATCCGTACTATTTACAGATGTATCGTGGTGATGATCTTGATCACATGATCCGGTACCTAAGTAAAAACATTGCCCTCCATCTAAAGAGGTCGGGTAAAATACTGCCTAACTAATGCACACCGCTGTGATAACCCCAACCTTTTTCCTTTCCAGAGTCCTCCACCGCGAACAGACAGACGAATGGAAAGGGTGGATGCAGCTGGTGATCCTGGTCTACCAGGTCACCGGAGCCAGCAAGATCCTCCCCATCTACATGCTGGTCCGCGCCCTGGTCTCCGCATACCTGTTCCTCACAGGATACGGCCACTTCTACTACACCTGGAAGACGGGAGATACAGGCCTTGTCAGATACTTCAGGGTGATATTCAGGCTGAATTTTCTGACGGTTGTCCTGTGTCTGACTATGAATAGGCCGTATCAGTTCTATAGTTTTATCCCGTTGGTCTCGTTTTGGTATACTTTGGTGAGTATTTTGAAGGTTCTAATTTTTTTGTAATACATAGTTACTCCCCATTTTAGCCTTCACTCATGAATGGGATACAATTAATAATTATCTTTTGTTAAGAATACCCCCGGGGATCTAGTGCCCGTCAATTAGTAAAGTTGAAATAAGCAGAAGTATTTTTTTTTTATTCAAACTTGATTTAAACTGATACCTCACTGATTACATAATTATGAATACTCAACTAACACAAAAAGAATGAGACGAATTGAGCTTTTTTCAGTTTCTTTTATAACCTTCATGTTCTTTGCTCCAGATGTTCGCAATCTTCGCTCTCCCGCCGCACATAGCGCCGTCATCGAGCCACACCGTAGAATCTAAACCATACCAGTACCTCTACATAGCTCTCAAGGTAATTTGCACTGATGCACGACTGAAAGATTTTTTGGCGTAACACCGCCATGACATGTTCCCCAGCGCCCCTTTGTCTACGTCCTTCGAGCGTCTAGATCGTTGTATCTATGTGCGGAATTGTGCTGACGCCGCTTGTCACTCGCCCAACATGTCTATGATCCGTGCAAATGATCTACTTCGTGCATGTCACATTCTTTGAAATTAATAGTTTAGCAGATTGTCGTGGCAATTAATGGACCAAGATCTCGTGAAAGAAATTTCACTTACAGTTTAAAACACTTTAAAGGTGTCTGGCGGGAGTTTTCCACCACACAAAGTGTCTGGCAGAGAAGGAAGTAATATAAAAAAGTCAGACTTTATAGTATGACGTAACTTGGCAGCTATCTATCACACCTTTGTTACTTGATATCTGCCATGAATGACTTTTAAAATATCCATTTTTTTTTTACCTACAGTAAGGTACTTCCACAAGAAAAGTTTCAGCTTTTATAAAATGACGTACTCGTAGGTCTAGGGATCGAGAGATCTCCCTCTCTATAAGATTTGAATTTACGGGAAATAAATCCCGGAACGTTTCGTCACACCCACACGACAAGTCACGCGTGCTATTGTGATTACAAAAAGATTAGTAGATCCTCATTTGCTAGTCGATCATTTTCTCTTACTTTTCGAAAGCAAAAAGTTATGACCGATTTGCTAGGATGAAATAGTTCCGTTTTCATTGCTGTTGAGTATCAAGCTCCAGGTGTGCTGCTGGTGGTCTTGACTAATAAAACTACTTGAATTATAAATATTAAACTGTATTTCTTGGGTTGGTTTGAGACGACCGATATGTGCGCACGCTCAAGATGGCGGCGAGTAAGCGAGTGAGTGGCGGGGGAAGCCCGCGATCGCAGTGTGGTATGTGGCCCGATGTGACGTCAGGAACAATTGCTGAACCTATTTTATTTTATAAAAAAGGTGCAGTAATGAATCCTTCAAACTAGACATCTGTCTTGAAAATTTACATTTTTTTTTTCGATATATAAAAGTATAAAACCACAAAGAAGAATATGACTTTGAGGTTTGATGCGGAAAAGTTTATGTTGATATGTTAGTAAAACAACCGTTCAACTTAAAGCAGACTTTTATATTATAATAGACGTTACCTTAGCAATCACATAAACACAATAGACAAGACAAACCAAAAAGCATAGAGACACAATACCAACTCTACAAAATAGAAAAGTATTACATTGCTATCAACACCCCCTCTCAATGTAATACACTCTTTAAGTTCAGATTTCACTTCAGCCGCGTTCGCTATCTCACATTTGTAACGCACGTCCATATAGTACATATCTCCGTTACGACTCGCTACGGCACTCACATTATTTCCTTTGTAGAATTTACACAAGTTATTGTCCATTTTAACAACATAACCTCTCTCTGTAGCACATTTGACAGATAATAAGTTTGTTTTCAATTTCGGAACGAAGAGTACATTATCTATGGTTGTATGTACCCATCTATTGCCATTGTAGACCTGTAACGCCACCTGTCCACACCCGAGCGCACTAATCTCCTCGCCATTACTGACTATCACTGTTTTATTGTTCATCGATGAAAATGTTGCAAATAGGTTACGATCATGGCACATATGTTGGCTAGCGCCTGAGTCCACTAACCACTTAGATTCTTGAACGTTACTATTTGAGTTCATCACCATAAATGCATTACTCGTACTGTCCTTTTCCCGATTCTTCTTGAAGTAGCACTCACTCTTAGTATGTCCCATTTTCTTACAATAATAACATTTTTTAACCGGTCTATTGTCATGTCCCGAACCCTTGTTTTGGTTACACTCACTTTGATAGTGTCCCAGCTTATTGCACTTATAACACTTTACGTTTTTCTTAGCTACAAACGCTGATGCTGACGAGTTTGGAGGCTCCTTGTCGTTAATACGTTCTTCTTCAATCAGTAATCTCGCGACAAGATTTTCGAGCGTTTGTTTATCGTCAGGCGCGGACTCCCACGCCGACACAAAATGTTTATAAGCATCTGGAAGAGACATTAGCACTTTTGTTATTACGAATTTGTCTGAAATGTCTTCTCCCATCTGTTTGAGCTGGTTTCTTAGTTCTTCTATTTTAGATAAGAACGTTGACATCGCCGTGCCCTCCTCGTACTTGTATTGAAAGAAACGTTGTTGTACGATATGTATACTTGTTTGAGATTTTTGCTCATACACGCTCGCAAGTTTTCGCCACATTTCGGCTGACGTAGTGCATGTTATGATATGCATCATCACGCTTTCTGACATTCTTGTAACAATCCATGATTGAGCTTTCGCGTCTTTCTTTTCCCATACAGCCTTCTCAACGGCGTCCTTTGGTTTCACACTACTTCCGTCTGTTACCTCCAGTAAGCCCTGACTCCGCAACAAAACAATGGTTTGGAATTTCCAGATATTCCAATTGGAAGTTCCCTCGAGCTTTATATACGTCTGGAGTTTTAAAGAATTGTCGTCCGCCATCTTCCTGTCTGTTCGTCCCGACCTTGCTACAATCACTCGCAAGTATTTTTCTCGTCCGCCGGTTTCTAACCACACGCGGACAATTTTACCTTTTTGACGAAAAAAAACAGTTTCTGTTGTTTTTACTCTTTTAGGATTATGTGTCTGGGCCCATAACCTGTTGATATGTTAGTAAAACAACCGTTCAACTTAAAGCAGACTTTTATATTATAATAGACGTTACCTTAGCAATCACATAAACACAATAGACAAGACAAACCAAAAAGCATAGAGACACAATACCAACTCTACAAAATAGAAAAGTATTACATTGCTATCAACAGTTTAAAGAGGCTTTAATGCAGAGGGAACATTGCACAAGCCTTTATTCACTAAATTGTTAGCCTTTGGAGGGTAACGAGAAACAGAGCGTGCTGCCGAGCGCATCGTCGATGCTGTCGCGTGCGATAGCACTCCCACTGGTTCGCGCTCCAGCAAGTGAAGGTTCTGAGTGATAGAAAAGGATAGGAACTAGGAAAAATGCAATTCTGATAGATGAGGCACTTACCTGACTGCTGCACAGTCTTAATCTCTTTATTACTTTTAATCTCTAAATAAATGTTTTATTTCTTTCTAGGTGATCGGTCTACTAGTAATTGTGACAGTCCTATACATGAGTGAGGTGTTCTTCCAAAAGATCTTCGTGACAAGGCCATGGAAGGCGTTATTTGTGAACTCCGATGATGATATCCACCAGTGGTGGCTGCAGTGGAAGCAGGATCGGTAGGTGATTCGGCTTTTTTTGAGCATTTGAAGTGTGGTGGTGGTCTGGTCAAGTACTTGGTTCCAATTTACGTTGGCTCGATTTACAATAAATATCAGACTAAGGTTTATATCAGATTCAGAATGAATAATTTATAAAAATATTTAAAGTGTAGGCTATAAAGTTTTTTTTCCGTAAACACGTCATTTAGGAATTAAATACCAAAAAAAAAACTTTTTGCAAAAAATAAAACCGACTTCAAAATCACAAAAAAGTGAAAAATAATTTTAGCTTCAGAAGTCGGTGACTTTAGTTTGTTTGATTCAGTTTTTTGGCACCGACTTCTGAAGCTAAAATTATTTTTCACTTTTTTGTGATTTTGAAGTCGGTTTTATTTTTTGCAAAAAGTTTTTTTATTTTTTCATTTTTAGTGGCAATATCCTATACAAATATTTTCTATGCGTTTATTTTACATTGTAAACCATACATTTCATGGTAATAGGCTTATTCTTACTTCCTTACTAATATTATAAATGCGAAAGTAACTCCACAACAACAAACAAGTAACAGACTTCAGAGTCAAATGCTCATAAAATAAAAACTAATGGGCCTACCTGAATCAAATTTTTATGGGACCAATTCGAAACTATTCCGCATCAAACAAAAAAAGAATTACGTAAATCGGTTCAGAAACTTCGGCGTAATCGGTGTACATACATAAAAAAAAAAAAAAAATATATACCTGCCGAATTGAGAACCTCCTCCTTTTTTTTGAAGTCGGTTAAAAAGTAATTATGAAGTTCATTCTTCTCCATACGACCTTTGCGGATGCAATTAGAAGCCAAAGTGCATTTTAATGGCTTAATTAAAATTAAGTTTGACCAAAACTCAGTTTTAGCTGGTTATTACTGCAATATCGTGAATCGTCATACCAAAAATTTAAAACCCCAAATTTACGATTGATCTTTTATTCCCGCAGCTACTCAATGGCGTACGGCATAATCTTCGCGCTGGCGTACCTGCTAGCACAGCGCTACAACCTACTAGACGACAACAACTACAGCAACCTCTTTACTCCAGGAATCTCTTTGAGCGCCACCCTCCTCGCCTTCATAGGCGTCGGTAGCTACGTCACCTTTACATTTTTCTGTACCAACACCTTTGACTGCAACGAAATACATTCTTACGTAGCGTTTCTGCCTATAGTAAGTTACATTATACTAAGAAATGTTTCAGGGGCATTGAGAATGCGACATAGTTCTATGTTCGCCTGGTTCGGAACGATCACTTTAGAGTTATTCGCCTCTCAGTCCCATATATGGTTAGCCGCTGATACTCATGGTGTCCTAGTACTCATACCAAGTGCGCCTATACTGAATCTTATCCTTACGTCGTATATTTTTGTATGTACAACCCATGAAATTCACAAGTTGACGGGAATTATTCTACCGTATGCAGTACCCGATGACTGGAAATTGGTTCTCAGGAATTTCGGCATTTTCCTAGCTATTTTGGTACCGATTGGTATACATGATGGTATGTTTTAGTGGAAGTTTAAGGACTGATTCTGGCTGTGTTTTTTAAGAGTGAGAAGTGTTGTTTTTTTGTGGTTATAAAAAGTGCTTATAAAGTGAACTTGAGTGCTTTTAAATGGACACGAGTGACTTTTTGCAAGATAAAATCGAAAATACTTTTGTATTTTATAATCCTAAGAGCGAGTTTCACCAGATAAAATGAATGCGATCAGCACATTTAAACCGCGCTCAACTGTTGTCCGTGACATAATTGCTATGGAGTATTGATACTCGTACGGTCAGCTCTTGAACGCCGTCTCATTGGTGAAATTCGACCTAAATCATTTAATTCCTCGCACTTGCACGTAATAATTATAATTTAGGGAAATCATGAAATACGTCGAAATCCGTTTATTTATGGAGAGTCTACAGAATTGATCAGTTTCTGTCCATCAATGCTAACAAACTGCAAAAATATCGAGTTTCCCACAAAAAATTATCAAGTCTGTAAGTACCCTTCGAAAGATTTTGTACAATTTAAATGTAAGTTCTAAATATTATGTATATATTAACTTTTATATAATGTATTAAACTCTAGTCTGTATACATAATAAGATCATAATAAATGTAAAATAAGAGATGGCTGATATTAAAGAGACTGGCAGAATGATGGTTGCCATTAAAGCTGTAAATTCTCAAAGCCAGTAATTTGGACAGAAGTAAGCAAGTAGCTTGCCCGCGTGTATTTGGGAAATTATACCATGGAAACGCACTATCTGGATAAATACTGCATAATTATGTACTTTTTTTTCGGCGGAGCCATGCCAACACACCGTCCGGGAGGCGTGTGGTTATGTGGGGCTTACACCCACTAAAACATACGCCGTCTTTGCCAACTTCCCGCTTTTTCTCCGAGTTCTGCGGTGCATGACGTCCGCTACCCCCCCGCCCCCGCCTCACGCGAGTGCCCGCTAGCTGGGCGACACCCCCCCCCTGCGGTGGATTAGCTCCGCGAAGGAGTTTTCCTCGTGTCATAATGATCTTTACCCAGGTCTACCTATATGTCAAAGTTTTCAATATCCGTTAAGGCGTGTAAAGGTAACAGTGTTACTTTCGCATTTATAAAAATTGTACGATGGATGGATCGCATTCAAACTATTTGCATACTTTTGTAAAAGTTATAGGCCTGCCTATTTGCGGCTTAAAAGGCAAATTCATTCAACAAAAATCTTTGCACCATTGTAATGGCAATGTAAAAACACGTCAATTATGTAAATTTCCATAAACTCTTCATGACCCGTAATGGGTCTAGTTTTGATTTATTTTATTTCCAAAATTTACGAAAAAAGAGCGGGTATGTGTTTTAAAATGGTGCAAAGCTTTTTGGTGAGTGGTGAATAGATTGTGTATTAATAGCACATTTAATTTAGATGATTGGAATAATAATAAAGTAATTTATGTATGTCAGACTTGTTTGTTAGTTTTAAGGCATTGGGATCACATTATCTGCTTGAAATTGCGACCCTGAAGCAATATAGTAGCCCAGAAATTGCTATTTATGTTGATCGACATACAATCTATCTATCTATCTAGTGTACTACCAACTTATATGTGACCCTATTCTCCATAGAAAATGTTAGTTCCAACGTTAATTTAACTGCCATAAGGCATGAAGTTGGTGGAGGAGCTCGTGGCTTATCTTCAGGTTAAGCCGCGTTCGCCTAGCTTGGTCCGTGGATGGGTGAGCACCCATTACATGCCCAGTTTCCTCCTTGCCTCGGAAAGCACGTTAAGCCGTTGGTCCCGGCTGTGATTTGTAGATCTTTGATAGTCGTTACTTGTAGTCAGTGTCCCGAGTCTGACAACCAGTCTTACCAAGGGAAATAATATTACCCAGTATTAACTGGAGTGTGGAGGTCAGTTAGGCAGTCGCTCGATGTAAAATACTGGTATTCAGCTGCATCCGGTTAGACTAGCAGCCGACCCTAACATAGTTGGGAAAAGGCTAGGCAGATGATGAACACATAAAGTCGGTGGAAAAGTATACCGATTTATTATTATTTATTCACAGTATACTGATAGCATAGTTATTGGGATGTTCATACCAGATCTCTGGGGAATTGAGATCTCGGTACATATGGGTTACATATCCAAGAATGGCTTAGCAATGCAAGTCCATAAAATTAAATATCTGTGGTAAAGTTGTGCGTGTGGAGCTAAAATCTTGCTTAGCAAAGAGTTTATGTCAAAATGTAAATATTATTTATTCAAAAGTTTTTTAAAAAGCGTTTCAATGAATGTAGATTTTAAAAATGGAACATTGTCACGTACACATGGAAGGGACACCGACGCGAAAACGGTTACTACGTATTCAGTACATCATTTTGAGCCCACCTACATAGAAATTTTTCATTGGTAATTAAAAATTTAAAAAAAAATTGCTGTTCAACACATTTTGACCGTGTAGGTATTGCCGATGAAAAATTTCTATGTGGGGGAACTAAGAATGATGTACTGATTACTTGGTAACCGTTTTCGTGTCCCTTCCACTCCATGTTATACAGGGTGTAAGGGACAGCCTTCAGCTAACTGACAGGGTTCATCCAGCTCCTTATTTTGAATCATATTTCACCGGAATTTTTCGCCGGAAAAATTACATTTTTTATCCTTTTTCTATTGCTATTCCTTTATTTCAATGTAAAATTACATTTTTCGCAGTACTCCATTTTGATCTAAATAATACGGCTAAAACCAAAAACCCAAAATGCATGTTGAAATACTCTTACGAACGACGCGTGAAATCAGCTGTTCAATGACTGCCTAGCTACAGAGTTCATTGAACTCGTCGTCGCGCTTGCTGTTTGCTATGTGCGTTTTGCTAAGGTTTTAAATTTATTTAATTCACATAACGTTTCTGAAATAATTTCTTGGACCGATCATCTTAGTATAATATACTGAAGCCACCCCATCAGTCTGCGGTGAGCTGCCCCTTACACCCTGTATATTGCTCGCAATAATGCACATCGAAGGTTAGAAAAAGTTTGGTATAGCACGCTCATATCTGGGGTCTACTCTCTAAGTGTACCCGTATATTCATACGGGCCCGTCCGAAAGTAGCTGTAAACTTCGAGGTGAACCCGACTTCCTATTATTTAGGGATTCACGAGATTTCTGTCTTATCTAGTTCTAACTAGTTCGGAACCTGAAAAAATCTCATGTCCGTAGGGACCGTAGGTGACACGGAGTCGAAACTACGGGTTTCGTGTTTAGGGAGTAGAGTAGTAGTTTATTTTTAATACTCGATGTGACATATTAATGCATGGGTACTGTATTTTTTTTAATGTTTATTGTTTTGCTTTATGAAAAAAATATTCATTGCATTTGAGTCTGTTTCGCAATATCCGGATGAGCACTATCTATCAAACAATAGTACCTATAATATTGTAGGAATTAATTCGTTTGTCCACCAGATAAGTTAAATGAATTTCCGGAAGTGGTGAACAGGCCTAACGGTTTGAGTACGGCATGCGGAACCCGGGAAATCCCGGGTTTGACCGTGGGACCTAAACCGGGTTCCGCATGCCTAGTTTTGAGTGTGTCACTTCTAATATAATGTACATTTTTCTGTATAAATCTGTATCATAAATAAATTATTATGATTGCTAATGCCTGCTTTTATTTTTGGGAACCCATATCCATCTTGGTCTACACCTTCGTAACTAGCCATATTAGAGAGTGACCACACGCGGAATCGGCTTGAGCCGCCGACCACGTATACTTTTTAACCGACTTCAAAAAAAAGGAGGAGTAGATTTTTTTGTAGCATTTTGAGTCACGTCGGTCGACCGAACCGAGGCGATTGACGTCTGTTTCGCTTGTATTCCATGAACAGAAAGCTCTTTCTGACCAGCTCAAGCTGATTCCATGTCGAGGTGTGGTCACTCTTTTACTTATTTCTCATGTCGGTTAAAATATTTGGTGCAGTTCTAAAAAGGAAAAAAAAAATGCCAACATTTAACAAGCAAAATTTTATTTATCTTTATATTTTACATTGTGAATAAGACGTTAATATATTGAATATACACCTTAAATTATTATGCGTATGGTGTAAAACATATTTACATTAAGTACTCGCTTAGTGCTAAACACCTCAATCAAAATCAACGATATATTATTATAACGTGAAAGAATTTAATTTTATGAACAAGACACATCAAAACACTGGCTTTAGGTAAACCTAGCGGTAGCCGTCTTTTTTTGTAAAATTAATAAGTAAAAATAAGTTTTGATTGCGCTTTTATACAAGTTCATTCAGTTTATCATTTTAAACAACACAACCGAAATTAACACTTTATTTTGGAATATCGGATGTCTGTTGCGGTAGTTGAGAAAAACTGACAGAATTGGTAATGTCTGAGATTCATGAAAAATATTGAAAATTATTTATTATTTGTGTTAATTGCTTTGAAAACATGTTGCAAATAAATTGCGAAATGTGTCAGAACTGGGTCAAGTGTGAGTTACTGAAATATTTGTTTTCATTTGTAGCAGTTGTTTGTTTTTCTTGGTGTCTGCCAAGTTAGTTTTGAAATGATAATTCTTGCAACTATTAATCTTAAAATATAAAAATCACGTGTCACTGTACACTTTAATTTCCGAACCCACACAATCGATTTCATTGAAATTTTGTGAATGGCGCCGTGCGAAGCAGGGGGTCGCTTAGTTGGAATGTAGTTTTACCATGCAGTTATGTTTTAAACAACTTATTTTACAATTCAAATTATTTTTATAATAAATATTTAAGACGACACCTAAACCGCACTTGAGCTTCACGCTTTCAATCACAGAATTTATTTATTTTATCGTACAATAATTTTATTTACTAATTTTATAATAACGTATTGCTTACAATAATTGGGTGCTCTCACGATGATACTAATTTTGACTTTTCTATGTTGATTAAATATTAATTTTATTCTCTATTATGTAGCTCAAATAAACAACAGGCAAATGACCAATCTTCATAATGTTAATAACTTTTAATATTAGAACTATTTCTTTTAATATTTTATTATTGCAATGAAACGCTTTTGCCTGTTGTTTGTTGTGAAATACTTATTTTATGTCAAACTATGAAATGAAATTCTGTTGAAAATTAGAAAGAGAACAATGTTTTGATAAAAGACATTGAATTAAATATGCCAAATAATTTTATGTTTGATTGTTATTCAAAATCACTCTTAGACCATGTGGTCGCAATGATTTTTCTTAACAAATAGATGATCTGTCAACGTATAGACTAACAAGTACTAATTAACACGGCCAAATGTTCATATCTACATAATTTCCACAGACTCGAAGGCACGGAAACGTAGATCTCATAAAGATCTCAGGATCTCAAGTAAACTATAGACAGAGTAAATGAAACACATCCACACATCGA
The DNA here is from genome assembly GCA_950022335.1 of Eurois occulta. Lineage (NCBI taxonomy): Eukaryota > Metazoa > Arthropoda > Insecta > Lepidoptera > Noctuidae > Eurois > Eurois occulta. The sequence continues at coordinate 1,766,041 of OX465496.1, forward strand.
TCGAGCGAGAAACGAATAAGCGACATTTTAAGAGTTAAGTTTTAGAAAATCAGTCTCAATGAACAGGCCATTATTTTTCATAATTTTTAGTTATACTATTTTACATTACGCGTTCTAGGCATTGAACAGATATAAGTTAGACTTGGGCAGGAAAATGATCTACTGTAATTTATCTAAACCTTTTGAACATGTCTAAGTTTTCATACCTACGGAGCTGTCAAGAAAGTCCATTGTGGTGTCGGTTATAAAACAAATTACTCAGTAAATCTTTATTACATATCTATTTATTTATGACCTTCGTTCAAAAGGTTTATATTAAAATGTTGTACAAAGAAGGACGCATAAATGCTTTACTAGTTAACTATTGAATGAAACTGTTCAAATTAGTTTCAATCCATGGCCACTTACTTTATGAAACTGATGTTGCAGTTAGTTATACGAAATCTGACATTTTAACAAATGTCTCGCTTTTAGTTTTTCTTACGAAATAACATTTAAATAAAAATTATAAACATCGAACACATAGACAGTGACTTACTTAGGTATAAAAGATAACTGTATACATTAAATACGTGTTTATTACGATACACATTGAAACATAACACAGATGACTAAGTTTTGTTAGTGCACAAACAATGTCAGTCTTTGTACAGTCGAATCACATAAAATTATTGCTGAAACTGTAGGTATCTAGGCATCTAAAGTTTGTTTGTACTAATCTAGAGTTAAATTAAAAGGACACGTTGAATGTATCTAAAGGTTAAGGGGGTGAGGACGAATACTTGGATTAACACTAGGAAAAAATAAAAGATAAATTAGAGATCTATCTTATATGGAACGTTTTTTTTTTAAGTTTTTTATACTATGTTAAGGCTAACTAAACTAGGTATCTATTGATTACAGGTAAACTCTCTATTCTGGCTTGAAACAAATATGCATTAAGAAGTAACAACAGAACAGGGAGCTATTCAATAGGATATCTATGAAGGGAGTCTCTACCGACCCGTATTAGTGTTGGTTTATGTAGACAACGATGCAGTGAACTATTCTATTGGTGCGTCAAGTACATACTTACTTCAAGATATCAATATATATCTTAACATATTATGAGTGCTTATATTCATATATATAGTTGTATATAAGTAGTAATTGTGCAATTGGTATACAGATATTTTTGGGCCTTTCATTTTGTTTTATTCTTACAATCTAGAACATTTTACATGTAGTTTTTTGTCAAGAAAAATGAAAAGATTTCTCTCGAATCCGATATTTACAATAATAAATAAGTTACATTTTATATTTACAAAACAGCAAAAAGTGCGCAAAAAACGATTTCACAAAATATGCATTTGAGCAATACGTTTAATATATTTACAAAAAGCATTTTATACATAGTACATTTAACAAAAACTACACATAAAGCGAAATTAAGAATTTATGAAACGTACTAGATTTAAAAAAGAAATCCTATTTAGTTTAAGGTAGTAAAAATGATAGCGATGACTTGCTGTGTCCTACGTTACAGTACATCACTACGATTACTTACAGTAAAATATTTCTTCCTACAAAATTTTCTACAAATAAGTTATTGCTATAGAAATTATTTACAACATGAAGCTAAGTTACGAGTAGTTTGAGACATCAAAAGGGAACATAAGAAAATTAAAAAGTTCGATTCCTTAAACATTATACCTAATTCAAAATCAATAACATTCCTAGTATTCGTGTCGCTTAGCTTAATATATCACATTAGATTAGAATCTTGTATACTCATGTCGATTTCATAGTTGAACATGGAGAATATTTGTAAGGTCCAAAAGGGTTTCATTCTCTTCAACTTTTACTATAATAGTTTACTCAGCGACTAATGCTCTTTCAGTAAAATCATTTTCGTTTTACTGCGTGTTAAATGGAATGGCACTGTATTTTTCTACACAAAAGTTTTGGTTTCAGTCAGAATTGTCTTGTCCCGCGGCAGTGTTTAAAGTCCTTGTGTCTTCACTTATTAACGATCTATCATAACGTCTTTGTCTAGTAATTTTGGGCCTAACTGCACTAAGTAGAGGAGCTGATATCGCGTGACTGGGAAGTCGGCTTAGGTCCTTCCGTCCTTGGAGTAGAGGCGAAGTGACGCTCGAGGACTCGTCTCCTTCGTCGTCGGAAAGAGCTGGGAAGCTTTCTTTCATTTTCAAGCTGCGCTCTAGCCGTCGGAGAAATCTGGAATGACCTATTTGATTAACAAAAACAGAAACATATCTTATACTGGCATGATAGTACTCGGCGTACTTAAGAGATTGGAAAGGATTGATATTGCAAATTAAATGGGCAATGAAGAAGAAAAGACTTTCTCCGTTGACTAGCATTGATACATACCTTATCTGATTGCTTATTGTCCGCAATTTGTTGACTTTCGGCGGTTTTCTGGAGTCCTCCGTTAGATCCAAACTCGACGATATTTTAGACGACGTGTCCTGTAAGTTTAAAATAATGTAAAAAAGATGCACATGCACTAAATGCACTACACTTGCTATTTTTAATACCATGCCTCTATGTTATTTTGTAACAGTGAAGAGGTTGCATGAGTTTCTCTACACATTCTGAAATGATCGAACTAGTCTACTCGATACATTTGAAAAATACAAACATTCAAAATAACAATAACTATCTCATGTAAATAGATATTTGTACAGGATTACACTATGAACTTACAAACAAACAGATAAGATAGTCAAATAAAATAAACAACTCGAAGAAGATCCGCAAATAACATTTCAAAAAGTATGAAGTCTTAAAAAAGTAATGAAAATATGTATATTTGGCGACTGCAGCCCTGTACTACAAAATGAACGAAGTAAGGTCAGTGCTGCCATCATACAATCACCTCTGAACTACGGCACTTTTGTCTCCTGAGCGGTTTCCTCAAGCGCATCGGCTCACAAGGCTGAAAATAATCCAACACACAGCTACAACCTACCGTCAAATAATCATAAAAAGCTAAAATTATGAAAACACTGAGAAATTATATCTTGTTGAAAATAACAGCGTGATTGATAATTTAATAAGTAAGTGCATAGTAGAGAGGTTAGTAAAAAATATGTTAATAAACTTAATTTAGTAATTGGATTTAGTGCTTTATTTGGGATTTAGTGCGGTATTTAAGAAAAGAAGGAGATATACATATTATGATGTAAAAATACAACATTGAGAAACACATAAATCTACAGATTTTTTTAATTATGCACCGCTTTTGGTACGCCTTTTTAAACTATGTACAATTTTATTGTTTTTTCCAGCTTCCAACTGAACTTTCAGCGGAATGGAAATAAATATGGTTTATTTAAAAATGATAAATTAGAAAAAAAAACAACGATTAATACATTAAAACCAATAACGACGACTAGACATTTCAATAATTCCTGATTATTTAAAGTGACTGCGTCGTAACTGTTTAAACTCTTATTTAGATTTTTTTTTTAAATTTAAATAACGTGGACTTTATATACATAAAAAACTACACTGGACATCCAAGCAAAACACTGGTTGGCAAGAAAAATAACGAGAAAATTGCAAAAAATAATAATTCATACCTGCATTTCTATATCTGGCAGTCTCAGTTCCCTGGCTGAGGCGACAGATGCAACACTGGCGTTGGACACCGAGTCTTCTGATGAAGATGACGATGCTGGGGCCGGCGCCTGAGATCGCGATCGGCGCCGACCGCCCTTACGTCCACCGCGCGTTGCGCCGTCCCCTCGACAGCCGGGCACCTGTAGGAAAATGAACTGCAGATTTAATTTAAGTTCATCATCAGCCTACATCATCATACACTAGTCGACTGCTGAACATAGGCTTTTCCAATAGCGCTCCATTCAACTAGGTTCTCTGCAATTGCCATCCAGCTGCTACCAGCCACCCTAAATACTTGTTTATCTTTTTCTTTATTTTCCGTATTGTGTAGGTGTAAGTAACATGCGTATGTAAAATAGACAAACTTTTCGCAACACCAATATTTTGAATTATTAGTAAGGAGCATCAGTCTCACCTCCAACAAGTTGTGCATGGAATGCGGCATGTGCGGGAGCGTGGACTTGGTGGTCCCGGTGACCTCGTGCGAGCTGGTGCGCGTGTTCCTGCGGTCGCGCTTCCTCCCGCTCTTCTTCGCACAGTTACTGCCCAACTTGTTGTTCGCGCCCTTCACGCATTCCGAACTCGGAAAGTCGTACAACCCGTCAGAATCTGTAAACGGCAGCTGTCTACCGTAAAACTGCGGCGAAAATCTCCCCAAACCAGTCTTGTCGCTTAACGGACTCTCGCTCCTCGAACTGACCGGACTTAGAGGTCTACTACCTTCTGTTATCAAAGTGGGCGGCCTTAAACTAGCTTTCTCGTCTAGTCCTCTCTCGACACTAACACACTTAACTATAGAACACTTGGTCACTCCGCTAGGGGAGCACATCGCCGCTTGCGGAACTTCTAAAGTCTCTTTCAACGCGACTAGTTCCATCTCTTTCGCGCTCGTCGGAACGTCATCTACTCTTTCGTCTGTCCCTATGCCTTCGTCGTTGGATTCTAACAGGGGGTCGTCGGAGAGCGTTTCGGAGTCGGATCGTCCTCGCCTACGTTCCTTACTGTCGTCGTTGGAGGCCGCCGGGCTGGAGTTGGTCTTCATAAGCGGCCGCCTCCGCGACTGAAAGCACGACGGTCCCCCGCCGGAGCCAGGATCTTCCATCTCCGAGGGGCACAGAGGATTGCTCGAACCGCAGCGCGAAGGTCCAGGACTCGCCATAGAGCTGTACCCTGACGAGGATAGGTTGGATTCTGAGGGCGCTCGCTCTCCCCGCGCGGACATCGAGAAGGGGCTGAGGTAGCACATGTTGCCGGAGGGCGGGGGCGGTCTAGGGGACATGGGTTCGTCGGACTCTTCGCTAGCGTTGTACGTGACGGTGATGAGGGGGGGTGGCTGGAACTCTAGGTGCGGCGGCGTGCGGCGCGGCGGTGGGGAGCCGGGCGATGCGCGCTGCACCAGCAGCGCGGGCACGCGCGGGGGTGGGGACGGCGGGGAGGGGGGCTGGCTGTGCGACAGGCTGGGGCTGGGGGACGAGGTTACGTGTGTCGACGCTGTCGGAGTCGTCGTCGCCGTGTCCGTGCTCAGCAGGGGCTGGCGCAGCTGGAAGTCAATAACGTCAATATTTACATAATACTCAGATACAAACCAATATTCTCAAAACTACCACATCATGCGGCGGTATGAATAAATGAAACATACCAACAACCGCAAACCAGAGGGCCTTTCCATCTTCGTTTCACACTTGATTTCATCAAGTTCATCTTCACTGGGTGATATGACGGTCGCCGTGGACTCGCTCTTAGCATCCATCTCCATACTAGCTCTCGGTAGTCTAGGGGATGGTAGAGGAGTGGGTAGGGGCGTAGGAAGGGGTGTAGGCAACGGGGTAGGAAGCTCTCGTATTGGGGACAAGCACTTGTTGATCCCGCTTGGAACTTCTAGAAGAATGGACGGTGGATGGAGGAGGTTGCTACCTGATGATGAACATTTGTGAGCGCTTAGAGGATCCAGGACCTGAAAATGCAAAGAAGAGGTGCATCATGCTCGGGATTTTACACCTTACGTGGGTATTGATGAATTACATATACTGATCACTAGACAGACATTGATATCCCATTAGTTTTGAGAGCTCCAATAAATTTTCTTCGTATTTACCTGAATCTCAATAGTATTATGCGGTCTAGAAACTGGCGAGTCTGGTGCTAACGAGGGTATGTGAGAAGAAGCAATAGATAAGTCGTCAGCGTCCACCGTATCGTCTTGTGGTGATGAAGCTGAAGGTGTACTGGACACGGAGAATCCTCCCGATGATGCTCGGGATACTATCGCTGCCGATGAAGACGAGAAGTTCCGAAACATCGCAAGGATTGAATCGGCACTTGAGATTTTCGGTTGTCTGAAGATAAAATATGGGTGAGTTAATATAAGTTTTTTTTTTAAATATTCCTGCTTTTAAATTGTTTCCCACCTGGAATATTTCTTCAACGCAGCATGTGTCAACGTCAAGTCGAGGCTCGACATTGAATCACTTCCCTGATTACTAGAGGTGCTATGAGGAGACCGCACTTCCACCCCCGGTGAGGGTGGGGTGCTCGACGCCTTTGCTCTCATCCCTCTATCTGCTATGACCGCCATCGGGATCGTTATAGTGTTCACCATATCCACATCAGAACTCGAACTCATTTCAGCTGACACTTTATTCAGCAGTCTTGCAAATGTTACTTTCTTTTCTAGTTTAGGGTCCGATATGTGCCGCATGGACGGCGATGTCGACGGCGTAGACGCTTCACTTGCAAACGAAGTCTCCCTGTTCTCATTTCCATAGTCCATAAACGCCGGTGCACTCTCTACCGTGCTCAACGTTCGCTTCTCAGACATCTGTATCAAGTCGCCCATGGTTATCTTCTTCGAATGATCGTTAGCTGTCGCAGGACTTATGAGTTGTTGCAAAATTTGCTTTTTCTCTGCAGCATTTTTCTTAGTCGGAGTTGAATTATTACGTTTTTTACGCGGTGACGGTGTTCCTGTATCAAAAGACTCACATGTACTAAAATATTGAGTTCACAAGGTTTCATGAAAAGCAACGACATCGAATGTTTATGACAAAAGCAACACAATATTTAGAAATTTAAAACAGGGGATTGAACAACAACAGTTATTGTCTGAGAGATCATTATCATGCCTTCGATCTCTGTGCACACTAAGGAAGCCAATTCTTTAGGGTAGGTGCCAATAATCAAAATAATTTAGGAAGTGCCAATTGTAGTTTCAACAGAAGTGTTTTGTGTTGTGTTCATGACATCAGAATGGGTAATGGAGATGTTGATCTGTCATGTTGTATAGTTATTGGAACGGTTCAAGCGACATATAAAGCCACGACAGAAATAGTAATACAACATTCGTTTCAATAGCTAAACAATACGACTGAGACAGTGTTTCGCTTTTAGATCATCTATGATGTTATGTAACCTTGTATTTGCAATCATTTGCACTATGTTAGAAAATCTGTTAGATTTTTGTTCGTTATTTGTAATGCGACAAAACAGTGTCCGAGTAAAGTAGCATGCTAGCAACATTCACAAACAGAAAGAGGCCTTTGAATTGTCAATAATATTGATATTGTTGGTGTTGGTGAGAACAAGAAGATTTGGAATCAGAGAAGGAAATTATTAAAGGAATCGTAATCAATACTATTGACAAAACAGAGGCCGAGTTAGTTGGACGATCTAGAAAGGTGTCAACGAAGGAAGGAGCGGCTACATTAGAGATGCTGTGTTTGTGCTGTCAGGGGTGCACACATCGACATCGAAAGAAGTAAGAACGAGGGTAGCGGGCCATGTTACATTGGTCTTTGCATTCCACATAGAAATTTCATTCACAGCAGGGACACATCCAGTGCTAACCGTACCGGCCGCCGCGCGCTCCGCCGAATGTTTGAAAATGTTTGCGATTACACATGATTTGCAAATGATACTCAAACAAAATGTGCCATTAAAGCCCTGTGTCTGATAGCAAAGGAGTTGAATGGTATTCTTGAAGATTTTACAAATTATGACTCTTAGTAAAGGCAGTATGAAGTATGATCAAGCAAGTCGAACTGTCACAGATTGAGACAAAAGGCTTTAAGCATCAACGTTTGATTCTTTGTGAAATTGATCCATTGATGTAGGAATACATACAATTGGAGTTGCTACTCTAGTACATCACAGCTAACAGACATTTTAGTTGGTTGCATTCTATCCAGACAAAACATCAAATTTTTATATCAGACGGAACAGTTTTAAGTACAAAAGGGAACCTCTAAGAAGTTCTCGACTAACATAAAGATGATAAATCGTTAAAATTTGAATGCAGTCGCAGTCTACATGATCTGATCTATGAGTAGAGTATGTATTCGCGGTGGTGCGGAGCGCGCGGGTCGCGGATCCTAGGAACACATCGCTCCAGTCCTTACGTCCGGGCGGCGGCTTTAACAGATCGTCCAAGCTAAAGGTGCGCGCGGCTCGCGGGTGAGGCGCGAGCCCCGACACCGACGGCTTGCGGATACCCAGCCGCGTCAGCAGCGTGCGGTGCGGCGCCGCGTCCAGCAGCACGCCCGCTGTGGACAAGCTCCGCGTCAGGCCGCGCCGTGACGTCACTAGGGCTCCTGCGTGGGCACGGCCGCGTAGCGCCGCCCCCGCCCGCCGCCCGCGGACGCCCGCGCTAGCCCCACACACACAGGATTGCCAGATACGCACACACGGATAAACATTCAATTTTGATGAGCGTGAAAGTTCAAGTCCTAGTCAGTCCTGTCGGTCCAGTATGTTACAATTGATGGACATTACAATCATTCACAATCACATTGTCTTGCTGGGATTTAATATTGGGTTTTTATTTGGTGATGTTAAGCCAATTATTTCCGTTCAGATTATAATTTCTGGCAATCCTTTTCGACATAACTATTGGCACGATTATTTTAACTTGCCGATCCGAGGTGTGGCTTTTCCAGGACAAATACACATAAAAATACTAAACAGACAGATGCTACTTACTGTTTGCAGTGCGTGGATCAAGTTAAAAGAACCGTGATTCAACGGACTCCAGAAACCTGAGAAATGCATCTATGAATGGACAGTCATCTAAGTCAATACATGCATCAATGCAGCAATATGTACAAACTATATCACATTCAGTTTCTGGACCCGCAACAGTAAAACATAGAAAAGAAGAAAGTTAAAGAAGAAAGAATAGTAAAAATTACGCAAAACGTGTCCTTACCATCCCAGAGACAGTGCGTTTATTGAGAAAATACATGAGTATAGCGGAAACAATCTGACAAAATGTTTAAACAAAGCATTATTGTACTGTGAGTCACAAATATACCTCTCTTTGGACGGTCAAGCTAGGTTACCATGTATTATTTAAAGTGAGAGTGGCAAGCCGAACTGAACGTATATTGAAAGTGTGCTTATGAGAGAAAAGTTCTTTTGGGGGTCATATTTTTGGGTCAAATATTGGGCCTAAAGATTTGTCCTCCATGATGATTGAGGCGGGTACTTACGTCTAGCGCATCTGTCGGCCTCCTCGGCGAGGAGTTTCTCGATCTTCTCGGGGAAGTGCCTCTTGGCGCACCAGATGAGGCCGATCATGCCGAGCACCACGAACACGGTGATCAGGCCGAGCCAGAACGGCTCCTGGAGCATGCGCTGACCTAAACTTATGATGTTGGGGGTTGGGTTTGGGGTTTCACATCTGCGAAATAACAAGTACTTTATTATCATTGTCTTCCACGCGTTTGTCACCAGTACCTTCTGTTTCTTCAGCATTAAGTGATGAACTTCGAACTCTGATACCGTACCTTTTCCCCTTCCACGAGGGGTTACACTGGCACAAAAAGCCTCCATCCCTCTCAGTGCAAGCTCCCCGGTTGTTACACGGCTTAGAAGCGCAGGGCCTCACGCGCTCGGCACATCGTCGTCCTTTCCAGCCGCGGGCGCATGCGCATGTGAAGGCTTCCCCTGCTTCATTGGCACCGCCGACGACGAGGGAACAGTTCCCGTACATGCAGGGAGTCTTCTCGCATGCTGTCACAAGACAGAAGAGTCCTGGAAAGTGTCGGAAATATGAGCCTGGGTGTTCCTATACGGGTATAAAAGACGAACTTATCCGAATAAAATTCTAACGGACTTGATTGTCTCCTTGGTCGCACACGTTCCTGCTGAGCACGAGGTTTAAGGTTCGATTGCCAGCCCAGCAGCAGCGGGCAAAGTGTTATTGGGTATTTCCGCCAGGATTTTGTTAAAAGTCTATAGGCTCGCCCCCTATTATATGGGACCCCCTATTATATTATAACTGGCGAAATGTGGGTGTCCTACAGGGTACACCTCTGTCTTACCTTTCGGGGATTACAGGTGTGATGTGTTTTTGTTATGATTAGTAAATCTGTTTGTCCGTTTTTAACTAGTTAGTTATTTACCCATTCATTTATGTGATCTTTAGTTCTGATAAGCAGTTCCTTACCAGCGTAATATCCAGCGCATTGGCAGAAACTTCTCGAGTCGTCTGTGGCACATCTTCCATCGTGTAGACAAGGGTTAGGGTAGCAACCTTCTAAACTGGTCTCTTCAGATATTAGCAGTACTTTGCTGTGGTACTCCGGATCTGAAAGAGACAGAAAAGAGGCTATTTTATAACTAGTTTAACGACTTTTTTTTTTAAATCTTGAAAAGTCTGAATTTAACGTAACCTCATCTTTGCTGATCAAAAACTTCATAAAGTCTTAAGAAATCGGATATTTTGATCTTGCTAATCTGTTTTAGTATCTTACGGCAACGAATATAACCCTAATAATACCAATGGCAATTTCTAGAGGTTGTTTCCTTTGATGTTATTTCTTCTCACCTTTGTTGACCATAAGCGAGACGTCCATGTTAACCCCCCGCTCCCCTGCATGCTGCGTCACACTCAGCGAGTGTAGATACGAGTTGATGACCAGAGGCGCGCGCGGTTCCAACTTCCTCTTGCTTCTGTCTACCTCGCAAAGAGTCCATTCAGTGCCGTTGTTGTCTGTGTAGCTGTCTTTCACCTGTGCATTAATGTAAGAATGGAGTTAGCATTTTCTGGTTTTTGTAAAAGAGACACATTTGAAACAAAAACACTGGAAGAAGCTGTTGCCTTTAAAATCATCTGTTTTGGTTGAACTGATCAAAACAGATGATTTTGAAGGCAACAGTTTCTACAAGCAATGGAGAAGTCCTAAACAAGAAAAGTATTGACTACTACCTACTTCTTCACTGAACGAAGGAAACAGAATAAAGAATTTGAATCAATCTGGTACGGACCTAGACAATTAGACATGTGATATCAACCAAACCGCACTGGGCTCAGATGATGGATCATGTCCCACTCTATCTCAAAGAGAGACTTGTGTTCCAGTAGTGGGAAAATTATAGGTTGATTATGGCTAATACGGACCTGTATCCACCCACTGCCCACTCCACAAGGCCAGGGTTCGTCTCCAGACGCGACCAGCGTGGTAGCAGTAAAAGCCAGCGTCAGCGTGTGTTGGTGCGGAGCGATGAGACGCGTGCGCAGGGCGGCGCGCGCCGGCGCCAACTGTGGCCAGTTGGGAGCCGCGAGCCGACCTCCCACTCCTGATCCTACTTCCACCACGTGAGAAGCGTTCAGGTAGCTTACTGAAAACAGCATGGATATTTAAAATACGGACTTTTAGCACGTCTTCTTTTCGAGTCGATGGATATGTGCTCTAAAGAAAACAACATGAATGGCATGTAAGAACACCCGTCTAACTGTAAGATAGGCAGGATTAGTATCACTGATAGATAGGGTGATTTTCTGTCGTAAAACTCCCCAAACGATGACGATTTCTCATGACAAAATCATTGCACGAAAAAGAGAAAGAGAAAAATACTTACTAGTTTTAAAATACGCCAGAAAGCCCTGTCCAGTAACATTTTCGCCAGTCTTGATTCTAAGCCGGAGTACTTCAGATTGTGACACAAAGAGGCCGTTGGTCAGTATGTTCGGGTTCAAGAAGGGCCTGATGGGTAGGTTCTGCAAGTCTATCTGCACGTCAATGTAGGAGTCCTCAGGTATGGCGTCCGTTACGTTGATGGGGACGCCTTTTGCAAACACTCCATAACCGAAGTCGAAGTAGCTGATGTTTAGGAATACGCGTTTGCCTGGAATTTAAAGGTTAGTGAGGTTATTTTCAGGCGTTGCTTGAAGATGTCCGACTTCGCTGTTATAAGTTTGCCTTCATATCCATCATAAGTTGAAAGGTCGACTTTTTTCTTTGTTGACCCATTGTGTGCGCCATTTTTATTAATTGGCGTCCATTTGCATAAACAGTCCCCCAAAAATGTTTTAGCTAGGAAGAAGTGGTGCAATACGTGCGATGGGACAAGTACTACGCTATTATTGAATCAGATTCAATTATAAGTAGTCTTTTACTTTTAGCGGTGAAATTTCTAGAAATTCAAGGAATCCTCCATTTTTCACGTAGATGCTGCGTTAGCGTTGCTTATATGCGTATGACGAATGTCATTAGTACAAGCGAGAGCGAGACCTTTTCAGCAAGTTCGAAACATGTTTGAGTCAGAAGTTCTGTACGCAAAATACGCGCTTTGGACGTGGAGTTGCGGACACCAGCCCGTTATACAATACAATTCAATAATTTTAGTTCTGCATGAAACTTACCCGTGGGTGCCAGAATGTCGATGGCGCAATCCAAGTTGGGTAGCAGAAAGTGAGGGTAGTTTGGACTTCGTAAGACACCTTCCTTTGATGTTATCGTCTGTGACGGACAGCCAGTCAGCTCAACTGCTCTCCATGTAACTGAGAATCCTGAACCTTGGGTGCTGTGAAGTATAAAATGGTATTCTTAATTTATTTGTAGTTATCTTCTTTTGAAGTTAAAAGAGTTTCAGGCACAGATGTGGTTGTCTATACATAGAATGACGTTTTCAGGTACTTAGTGGTATTGTTCATTTTGAAATATTACCATTTTACATGCTGCAAAACCCTCAATAGTTCAAAGTCACAGTGCCCTTGTACCTGCTAAATTAAAACAAACTGCATGATATCTACCTGATTTATTAATTAACACTTTAAGCAAATGTACAGAGTGACGGACTTAATGCTAAAAACATTTTCTATTGGTTATCCTCATGATGACTGTGAGCAGTTATCTTTAAAGAAGCTGTGTGTACCATGTGTGTATTGTAATGTAGGACTCACTTGTAGTCAGAGTGGAAGTACAATACGGCCCTATTGGTAGCGGCAACCCATCGCGCCTCACCGACCGAGCCGCAGTATCTCGATGACTTCATACTCCAGGAGTCTCGAAGCTGAAAGATAGAATATATTAACAGCACTTGATGTGTTCATTACATGGATCAGATTGACATCGTCAGCACTTGGCGATGATTCTTGATGATATTTACAATGAATGATTAGATTACGTTTACAATTGACCTAAGTCTGTAGTTGGTAAGAAAAACATCAATAACACCAAACACTACGCGAAATGAAGCCTTGTCTCGAAATTGCCTATTTAGGTATAGGTACTTTCTATTCTTTAATTATAACTATAAATACAATCCCTGATATTTCCCGGAAGGCTTCAATACGAACAATCAGCCGGAATTGAAATTAAATTATAATTTGTGCGATATTTCAGGAATTATTAATTCCTCCAAATGCTACAGCTTACGGCAAAAGACGCGGAATGGCAATTCCTAATGGAATTTTTATTGGATATTTTACCTTTATTCTGAATATTTAAATATACATAAAATACGTTACGACGTGCAAGAATGTTTCAGCAATTCGGTGATTTGAATACATATTATGCTTATTTCGATGGCGCGTATTGTAATTTTAATTTATATGCTGACGAGGGATAAATTAGCCAATAAATTACTTAAGTATTTCTTTGAACCCACACACCGTGTTTCAGATAAAATTTCAATCACAAAGTATAAAAAACCGGCCAAGTGCGAGTCGGACTCGCGCACGAAGGGTTCCGTACCATTATCTATAAAAACGGCAAAAAAATCATATCTGTTGTATGGGAGCCCCCCTTAATATTTTTTTTTTTAATTTTTAGTATTTGTTGTTATAGCGGCAATAGTAATACATTATTTGTGAAAATTTCAGCTTTCTAGCTATCACGGTTTATGAGATACAGCCTGGAGACAGACAGACAGACAGACAGCGGAGTCTTAGTAATAGGGTCCCGTTTTACCCTTTGGGTACGGAACCCTAAAAAGATCAGCTCACCTCAACAAAATCATAAAGGCAGTCTTTTTGGTATTCCAAATCCACATTTTGGAAAACAAAGACCAGTCGTGTGTCTGTAGGCCCCACTACGTGCACCCAGAAGTCCAGGTTGTTGTCATAAATGCCAGGGTGATTGGGACTTGTCAGAACTCCTGTAAAACCAAACAATATGCATCTGACATTCAAATTTTTGTAATTTTTCTAGTCCTGGCTGCCATTTTGACAGAAACGGAGAGAGTTTGGGAGTCAATTTGAGAGTGATATTATAAGAGAATACATTATCTTAGATGATAATAATGAAGTTTCAGAGCATCAACGTCAATTTCACGTCATGTTAATGTTCAAAATCCACTTCATTTTTTTTACAAATTGACACTCAAAATTAAAAAAAAAAACAACCTTCACAAAAAACAAACAAAAAAAAAAAAAACGTCCTTGACAAAAGATAGTTGCACATTAATTAAATTAAGACTAAGACTGGGTTTTTAAGTTTAGCATGTTTTTGGACCCATGCTGGGCGCCACATAAATTGAAATGGTGCCCAACTGGGCCATACAAATATTTAGGTACTTATTTTGTTTTATTCGAGACTTTTAACACCACATCTTTCTATATAAAACTACTTAGGTTTAATCATTGGTGCAGTTTAATCAAGTGACTACAAAATAACCGAATTTTGAATTATTTTGAGGTGTTTGCGTACCTGAAAACCCTTCAACGGTCCGGTTCTTGACGATATGTTCTGGGTTTAGTCGTCGCTTGCACACGTACCCGCCCGTCATCCCACATTTGTGTAAGGTCCAGAACAATCCGCTCGGTAGTGACGGCACGGGTGACGACTTCCACTGGAAACATGCAGATTTATTAAATAAACGTTTTTTGCAGAAGTTTTCCTGATAAGTGTTATTGGGTTTTTCAATTAGGAATTTCTCAGTAGCAGCCACGGAGTCTAGATTTGCTCCCGGTTGATGGCAATAGGCTATTACATGGCCCCTATTACATGGGATCTAAACATAACTGGCAAATTGTGGGTGTACTATTCAGGTACACCTCTGCCTAACCCTTCGGGGATTACGGGCGTGATGTTATGTTTTCTTTATAAAAACAGATGGAATGGAGCGCTTCCCGATTCCTTGGCTGAACATATAAATTAATAGCGTATAAATGTTAGTGACAGTTAGTGGTGGCTATAACGATAGTTTTACCCGTGTCTAGTGTAAATGCTTTTTGGTTCGAACCTTATAGAACTTGTCTATAATTTTCGACACAAAAATCATTTCTTCAAGAATTTCATAAAATGAAGTCAATATAAAAATTTAAAACTAAAAGAAAACGCCTACACGACTGCTGTAGTGGTCAGACTTTAGAACTCCCATCTCTGTTTCCAAAGTTTACGACGATGGCAACTTACCTGAATACCTAAGCAAGCATCTTCGATTTCCTCAGTGTCATTATACGGCGGCCACCCTTGATACCCTACAGCGGTTCCATCGATCCAGCTCAAGCTGTCTCCATCTTCTCCTTGACGGGCTCCGAGCCAGTAAATTGAGCCGGCGCTGTAGTCGTTGCTTTGTCGGATACCTGAGACAATGAAGCGCTCTTCGTCTGCTGAATGGACTGATGATAGATGCATGTTTAAGCCTTCGCACACCTGCGAAACAAACAAATAAAAATACTCTTGAGGGGTCGCTTTCATTGTCCATTGTGATCTAAGGGTTGTTCTGGAAGGATTTTCAAAAATAAATTTCAGCGTACTGAACAGAAAGTTAAATAACGAGACACAGTCCGTCTCTTTATGTTGACCCAGAAAAAAGACAGGGCTGTCACGATGATAAATAAGGCGATCAGTAGGGACCTGTCGCTAAGCACAACAGATGTAATGGCGTATAAAGCGTCGAGGTCGAAACGAATTCACCAAAAAGGATTATGACTAAACCCTACCATTATTTCGTAGAAAATTATAATTTAACAAGCAACAGAACTGGAACAAAAGTTTTACAACTTTGTTGTTCTGATTACTTGTAAAGTGTAATCAATCTTTGTGAGACTAGTGAAGCGTCACGGATTTTGCTGAACCTTACTGATTTAATTTATTGACAGTTTCAGAGCCTTGAGAGAAAAATATGTGATGAGATAATGGTTCGTCAGCATTATCATAGTCTTTTGGGTTAGAGCGTTGTAATCTGGGATAATTCCTGTATCCCTATTTCTTTAATCTCAACATTTTGTTTACTCTTTAAATTATTTTATGTACTTGTATCTAAGGTTAAAGTCAATAAAACTGTATCTGAGTCTAATTACTAACACTGTTCGACAAAAAAATAACGCTACAGACATACTGCGGTACCCTTTTATTTAACGCGGCACCTTCGTCTGGAGTACAAGGGATTAAGCATATAAATCATTGAGGATTACGACGAGGGTCCAGTTGGTTTTATCTTCAGCGTTATTTGGGTACTTACAGTCTTGGAACTGCCTTTTGATACAAGAATAGTCATGGAATGTCATGGCGGTGTTAAAGTGCTGTTGCTACGTGATTGAGGATTAAATTGTTTTATATTTTGTATAGTATCCTCTAGAGTCTTGTACTTCTAATTAACGAAGTAGGTATACGAATTTAAAGTACTAATTTCCGATATTGAGATAGACTGGATGTAGCTTGAAATTCTTTTGACTATAGAAATTAATTAAATTGATCCAGTCTCTAGTTTTGGCTATACCGGGTGGTATAGCCAAAACTGGAGACGGGATCAGTCCATGAATTTTTGTCTTTTTCATTTAGGTACTCGAAGGTCGTATTAAAACTTACGTTGTTATGATTTTCAAGTATCAACTTACCTGTTTGGAAGTAGCCCAAGATGCTTTTGGGTAACCAGAGAAAAGGTAGCAGTGCCCATTGAATAACACTTGCTTCGAGTCCATACACGATTGAGCTGTGAACAAAAACAATTCGCTCTATATTCATTCATTTATTAACCTTTTACAAGAGGAGCATTCTCCATGTTAATTAAAAGAACAAGATGTAGCTTACTTTCGCGAGAAAGTTTCACTCTGAATTTAATAAATTCATTACAACTCTCGTGTATTTTCTTCTTTAGTTTCCATTGTTCGTGCATTTATGGAATAAATAAATGATGCTATATTCTCTTTGTTCAGGCTACTAGTGCTTTACTGCAGTTCATTTGATTTTAAAGAAAGGGTGCGACTGAATGCATTAAATACTGATCCCGCTCATTTTGGCAACACCAATGAGTGCCTAACTTGTTGCTCTATTTACCGTAGTTTCTCGTACAACGAAACCTCTAATAATGCCATAAAACCTAAATGACACAAAGAATGGCGACATCACTGGCATGTTTTCGTGCCGAGCCGGTACCTGTACCAGTGGAGCATGAAATATTTATAAGTTCAGTGATCGGGGCTCACCGGCAGTTGGTGCGCAATGGACCGGGTAATCTGGTTGGCAGGTGTAATATACCCAAATTTGGGGAAATTTGTTGTATAATAATATGAAGGAAAAGAGGCGAATATCCTATGGCAAAACGTCCGCTTCAGGCAGCAAAAATGAAGGGTTTAAAGTAGTAGATTTCCCGCGTGTGCAACGGTTTCATTTCTCTCTCACAATACGTACGTCACTGGCTCTCGGTGAAATCCAGAAAACCGATGAAATATACACACGTGTGCACGAGCAGCGGACGTGTCGAAGAAGTTGAGTAGTTCTATAAACAAGTTTGTTTAAAACTTCACAACAAAATGAAGAGCAAGTTCTTTAAAATTCCGCTCTCGAAAAAGAAAACACGGTCTTATTAAGTATGTATTCTCCGCCGCTTAAACAACACTAGCGCGAAATGATGGTATTCTATCTCATTACGAAAAAGAACCAAGATCTAGTATAAACTGGCGGCACTTAATTAGTATTCTATAAGAGCGCTAAAAAGTGTTTTAATTAAAACATGCGCGCGCAATTGTTCGCCACGTGGATATAGAGCCGTTCGGATATATTCCGAATGGCAAAGTGGTCACAAAGGCCGGGACATAAGGTGTGACACCGCGACATGTTGTCAATGACGATTTTTTTTTTAATTAACTCCGCCGTGTGTAAGGGCAAACACAGTAGTCTAGCCCTAGCTGACATTCTAAATTTTCTCCCTCTATCGTTCGCTCACGTTACTAAGAAAACGATCGAGTCGATTCTTAGTTTGGTTCCTTCAAACAATACTTCCTACGAGATTTTCAGTAATTCGTTGTTGTTTGAAAACTGCTTTGGTTTTACTTTTGAATTTCATGTGTTTTGTGTAGATAGTCTTTGGGGTCTAGAGAAAGTGAAATTCTATTAGCGACTTAAGCTGCTGAAAATTTGATGTCCATCCAGTTGAATGTCGTAGTAGAAAAACGTAACGCTTGTTACCAATACAAGTGGAGACGAAATCAATAGGTAATTTATTTTAAATATGTATCTGAAATGTTAACTATATCTCCAGCCTACCAGCGGCTACGTAAGTGCCCAATTAATAGTCGTATAGTTGACTTTTATAACCGTATAAAAGCATTATTAATGTGCTTATTATTGGTGTAATATTTCGTCTGCTATCCTTAAACCCGTTCGTATCCGTTCGTAGCTACTGTGTTTATTTATTTTCAAGATTGCGGTATTGTTTAACAAGTAAACAAAGGTGTAAAGCAGAACATACTTATCAAACACCTCGAAAATACGAGGATGATTTCGACAAAGTTACCTTCAAATATTTTTTTTGGGTAATAATGACAGTTTTTTTTCTTTAAAAAGAATGTTGCCCCACACTAGGAATTTCTCCTGTATCGTGGGTGCGTTTACCAACATTTAAACTCACATACACTACCTGTAGGTCATACAAATATTTGTTCCGTGCGGGAATCGAACCCGCGACACGCAGCGCTGCAACCAATAGCTCAGCCACTGTGCCAACCGTGCAGAAGATGGAGTTGAAACACAATTGATAAAGCATGGGGTAGACCTTTGCCCAGGTGAGTGTGAAACAGTGAGATGAAACAGGTTGGCTGCGATTAAGAACAACTACTAAACGCTCCTGACATAGTAGCTGGTCTGAAACGTTTAAACTTCGAATTCAGATAAACTTAAGAAACAAATTGAACTACTGAATTCCCTTTACCACAAAACACAACCATAGACCAACCATCTTTGAGACTAGACTACTGATTACTCCAACTCTGTGCTGTTGTATACATTTTTGAGTTTTAATTGGGACGCGCCCCCTCTAAATATTTGATGGCTGGTAAAAAGGGAGGGGGCGCCTAATCTCGGGCGGGCTTTGTTATGTTTAAGTTTCCTGGTGTTTGAATAATTAATTGCCAAGTCGTGGGAGGACACCGTTGATTAATTCTCGTTTGGCAATTATCTCCGACGTGTTGGTTCTAGGAATTATGATGGATGTTACAAAAACCTTTATTTTGTAACCCGTCCGTAAGTCCCGGCTGTCATTTATAGATCTTTGACTGTCGTTACGAGTAGTTACTACCCGAAAACTCGTCATCTAGTTTCACAAAGGAGTATCGTATTACCCAATAACTGGGGTTTGGAGCTCAGACAGGCAGTCGCTCCATGTGAAATAATAGGATTCTGTTGCCGCATCAGTTTTCGAAATTCCGCACGTTTTAGAATTCCTTTCGCATTCCGGTCAATGAGCTACAATTCTGGGCTTCTCCGGAAAATTCCGGACGTATGGCAACCCTACTCGAAAGCCTCAAAAAGACTGTTATAATGCAGCAAGCTCTCAAAAACGTCGCGTGTACTAAAACATGGTTTTACCAACCAGACGTATCAAAGGTGCTCGTTAGATCAAATTATGTTCAACAGTTCAGCTCTCAGGAAAAAAAGTTGGCAAAAATGCGCTTCCTCGTTAACTAGTTTCATTCATCCATTCACTCGTTCGCTAACGGAAGGAATGCCAGCATCGTTATTCAAATTTTAGTTCGGAAATGTTATGAATTTAGCTCACTCAATAGAGAATGGGTTGGATGTCGGACTTTTGAATTTCGAGTGCTGCTTATTGATTTTGTGTAGTGCCAGTACTGAATACAATGGGAACTGAACGTAGACGCGGTAACGAACGGAGCGGTGATAGAATAGCAGACAGTGGATAAAAAGGTGGTTTCAATTAAAATGCCATTAATACTGCTGCTTGCAATTCGTTTACGATCTGGCGATCTACTTACTAAGAGGTTACGAATTATATTTTGTATGAAATCTTATTTGTTTCAGAGATTGATTGATGTGCACGTCTTTCTACATCTCTCTCATGTATAATCTCAACATGAATGATGTAAACAAGATCTTTTAAAAATATTTTGATTTGAAAGCGTCCATGGAGTTTCTTGCTCATTCTTCTCCATAGAGATCTACGCTTTGGAACGGCCAACTACAGTACTTTCACAAATTGTTATGCCTTGTGACTGGGACTGTAGATCATCCTTTTGTTTTTGACTTTCAAAAGTGCCTGAAACGGTCTAATTGAAATAAAAGCTTTGAGTTTGACTATAATTGTGGTCGCCACGGTTCTAGAATGGTTCTAGACATACTGACTGACTGTTCGGTAGCAGAGACTAATTTTCCATGTTCATTGAGTAAAATAAGAAAAAGGCTCCACAGATTTTCTGAAAAAAAAAGTCTCAAGTCAAAAAGTCGGGCAACCCTAATAAAGTCTACGCTAGTACTAAAATCCAAACTAAATCCTCAGTAATTCCTACACAGAATATTTAGGAACAAGCTTAGCTTCAGTCAGGTCCATTGACAGAAACAAACTTGTCAGAAGCCTTGTCATTGAACAAACTGTATTACTAACGACACGTTTCGACATGACGTCAATTTTCGCATTGTCAGCGGAAGCAATTTGTTCACCGTGACATGTTGGGCGATGTTGTGATACTAAATCGATGATATATAGGCTTTTGTCGATACAGGGCTGTATGAAGATAGAAGTTCAGAAAAACTTTCTAACTTTCTTTTCTTTCTTTTTTCTTTGTTCCCTGCGGACAACTTGGCAGGTAGATGAGGTTTTGAAGGTCTAAAGAAAGAACATATTTTCTGTAAAATCGTTTTAAACTAAGTTGAATTTAAGTTATGACAAATTAATATCTCGCGTGGTGGCTGATAATTATAATGGTGGCCGTTTTCGTCGGTGCCCTTCCATCGCGTATATACCTACTACTACACGTAGTTATGTAATATTTGTCTCATCAGCAGACGGAAGAGAATATAGAAACATTCAGAACAGATTTGTTTGTTGTACTGTATTATCATACTTATTACTTTGTATCTCATTTTAAGCGGACTGTACTATGTTCTTATGAGAAATAAATTTCTTTAAACCGATTTGCGATTCAGGCGCACATGGGTGGATAAAGACTCTAATATTCCATTTAAATCCTCATAAATATGTAACAATACTTTTACCAAAATCTGTTCAGACATAAAATTAATATTTGACTAAAATCACGGCCAACGTTAGCCCCTGGAGTCGAAGCCAGACAATAAATTATCATAAAATTCAGCGCCTATTAAATTTCCAATGTTACGCAGGCTTGTTCTAACGTTAGATATTATCTGCGTTCATATTATACGGCTTTGCCTGCAGCTAATGCCATTATTGTTGAGGATTTTGGCTTCAGACCGAGCTTATTACGCGGTCTCGTTACCGCTACTGATTAAACCCACATCATTTGTGAAAACATAATTCGCGGTATACATTGCACTGTTAGTTCATTAAAATGATGTTTCTAGTTAGTTTGGAGAAGCAGTGGATCGTGTATTGTTTGTATTGTCGTATTACATTCGTTTGGTTAACTATAAGGGGTGCGTTATTTTGCTTGGTATTATAAATTATGTAGGTACGTTGCGTATGAAATGGATTTTCAGAATTAACCTCCTTCACGAAATGGTGTTCTTGGAAAAAGTAAATAAAAAAAAAATACCGAATTTATTACATTCTATAAGAGAAATTAAGGCCAAATTAATAACATAAGGTTTTCGCTTAATCAAGATGAAGTTTTACTTACAAATAAGACCGGAGGCAGACGTCAAGTCTAGAGATATATAGATTAAAAATATCCTAGGATAGCTATCTCATATGGGTAGCTTGTCAATATTTCTATGCTAGAAGGTAATATGGATGTCAAATGAGATTTATGCGTCACATGCAACGCCGAGAGCGCAACAACGTAGAGGTACCTCCACGAAATCCAATAGATGGTATAGTGCTTGATATGTGTCGAGACGTATTCACCGTATATCTCATAGCTTTTGCTTGTCAAGCTACAGTTTTGATAGAGTAGCGTATACAGGGCGCGCTTTCAAATAGATCATATTAGCGATAGTACCGACTCGGTGACTGTGAGCTGTTTAGAATCTTTTGACGAATTTTGTTAATATAATTCAGTCGATATTATTTATTTATTAAAACTTTATGCACATAATGTACAAAGGCGGACTTAATGCCTTGAGCGTTTTCTACCAGTCTACCTTAGGGTGATGCAGAGACAAAACAGTAGGCGTAATAGTACAGAAAATTACAAAGACTAAAATATAAGGTTAAGCGGTACTTCAAGCCAGAACAGCTTTTAATCCTATATAAAGCTCAAGTTCGGTCCGGCATGGAGTACTGCTGTCACCTTTGGGATGGCTCAGCCAAATACCAATTAGCCACACTCGACTCTGTTGAGCGCAGAGCCAAGAGGCTCATTGGTGACGATAAGCTGGTGAGTACCAAGCTTCATAGCCTGGCCCACCGGCGCAGAGTTGCATGTCTGTCGGTCTTTTACAGGCTGTACTTCGGTGAGTGTGCCCAAGAGCTCCACGAGATCATTCCACCATCTCCCTTCTTCCATCGGTAGTCCAGACGTAGGTACTGCGGGTTATCACCCATTCCTTGTCGATGTTCCACACATTCGCACGAAGCGCTTTGCTACATCGTTTATTATGCGCACAGCCAAGGAGTGGAAGTCCCTGCCTTCGTCGGTGTTCCCAAGTTCATATGACCCCAATCTATTTAAATCGCGAGTTAATAGGCTTCTTTTGGGTTAGCTCGTTCCATCGTCGACCTCATCTCTGTCCTCAGGACTAGATTGAGGTCAAGAGTAGGCCCATCAAACATAAAAAAAACCGACCGATATTGACCGTCATCATCTTCCTGCCCTTGTCCTATTGTACTTGGGGTCGGCGCAATTCATTTTCTTCATCCATTCGGCCCTGTCAGACGCCACGGCATCATTTACTCCTTCCTCTTCCATATCTTGCGTCACAAAATCCATCCATCTTTTCTTTGGCCTTCCTCTCTCTCTCCATCCATCAACATTCATTTCAGCCGATTGACCGCTGTAGGACAAAGTCTTGGTTCTTTTTTATAAGACCATGTCAGACATTAATTTATTTATTTATTTATTTATTTAAACTTCATGTACAATAGTGGTACATAGGCGGACTTAATGCCACAAGGCATTCTCTACCAGTCAACCTTTGGGTTAAATAGGAAACATTGTGATGGGTACAATAAATATCTAAAAAATAACTTCTTGATTTCGAAAATTTATATCCATATATTGATACTAATACACATATATATATAAAATAAACTACTAAATATTTTAACAAATACCAAAATAAAAGAAAAGAAACCTAAAAATAATTACCATGACTCGACTTCTAATTGAGAGCTATTTATCCTGACTTAAGTAGTGGTTGCGAACTTTTCTTTTAAAAGTGAGTTAAAAAAAAGTGAGTGAGTGAGTGAGTTATTAATCTGTTGAGCCTCGAATGACTTGATCTTGATTATGTCTAGATTTAAAAGAGACTGTGACCTTAGAGTTGGTTTCGCTGTTTCTTGTAGGAGTAGATACCTCATCTAGTTTTTATTATTTATTTAGATGATTTATAACTAGCCCATATTGTCCCACTGCTGGGCAAAGGCCTCCCTCCATTCCTTCCAATGGTCACGATTCTGTGCTTCCGACAGAATAAACAACATTTATTCAAAATGATACAGATTAATTATGTAGACAACTTCCAGAAATAGAATGCCCAGCTATTTCAACGGTTAATAGCGATAGTGACTTGGCTGTTACTTTTTAGATTCTCAGTTCGCGCCAGTGAGCAAGACCAAGTTCGCTGCAAGCGTGGCGCACGCGACTGCCTTGCAACGTCAATCCCTAAGAAACTGGGAACTATCGGGGAAGTCGGAACAAAAAACAGCGGAACAGAAACGAACCCAAAGTCTTACATAGCCGTGGTTAATTAAAACTAGACTGGATTTTATTCAACTTGCCTCATTCTACTTGAGTTTGACGAACTTACACTACCGTTCCTTCATTCAATAATAAACTCTATGCTCTCATAAAGAAGGTTACGTTAAGTGCATAACCAACTTCGGTGCCATTGTTGTTGGTGTTAGAGGAATTTAAACTTTATGTTCAGGTGTTAAAGGAGGTAGGGGTTCGCAGTAGGTATAAGTTAGCAACTTTATTTGTCGTATAGACGGCCCGTTCCGTTCCGCTGCCGTCCGCCCGGAACAGAGCGAAAAGTTGAAATTGAAAAACGAAACACGCGAAGATTTTTTCAGTGTGATGGCTGGAGTCGTGTACGTATTCACTAAAGTTCTGATGAAATATTCTTCAAATCTTTTGTAGAAGACCCTGATATAGGTCCCTAAGTACTACCTATTATCTGATTTAAAAGGCAAAGTTTCAGATGGACTGCGTCTTGTTTATCCTAAAAGTATTTTGTTGTTGGATGTTGAGTTTTAAAAGTTTATACCTTATCCCAAGTTATCTATACTTATAATAAATCTGTAGAGAGGTCAATTCTGTACATGAAATATATTTACAAAATAACTATCGGGGGGTGATTAGTGATCGATACTGATGCCAAAAATGCAATCAGTAAAATTTTTGTCTGTCTGTCTGTCTGTCTGTCTGTCTGTCTGTCTGTATGTTATTTATAGAAAAAAAAACTACTCGACGGATTTTAACGAAACTTGGTACAATTATTCTACGTACTCCTGAGCAGGTAATAGTATACTTTTCATCACGCTACCATTAATAGGAGCAGAGCAGTGAAAGGAAATGTTGGGAAAACGGGAGAAGTTACTTGGTTTTTTTAGCTTCCGTCGCGTGTGCAGCCTTAATGGTTAAAGCTACATAGAAATCATGTATAACGGAAATATTCCACATAAAATTATATAAAAAATATCCCAAGACAGCATATATCTATCTTTTATAGTTGACTCACAATAACACGTGTAACTCCCGATAGCTTAGCAGTTCGGAGATTTGTTATTATTATATTTGTTTACTCTTACGTTTATAATATTCTCACTCAACCCCAATTAAAAAAAAAAACATCAGTTATTCTTCGAACTCCTGGGCAGGTTATAGTATACTTTTCATCACACTACAATGAATAGGAGCAGAGCAGTGTAAGGAAATGTTGGGAAAACGGGAGAAATTACTTGATTTTTTAAGCTTCCGTCGCGTGTGCAGCCTTAATGGTTAAAGCTACATAGAAATCATGTATAACGGAAATATTCAACATAAAATTATATAAAAAATATCCCAAGACAGCATATATCTATCTTTTATAGTTGACTCACAATAACACGTGTAACTCCCGATAGCTTAGCAGTTCAGAGATTTGTTATTATATTTGTTTACTATTACGTATAATATAATACCAATAACACTCACCATCATCCTTATTTTTTTAATGAATATTAGTACCTATTTAATAAAAAAAGAATCATAGAAATCGGTACAAAAACACCAAACTTATACATGAAATACCTACGCTAACAAGCCATCGCGCGTGAATAGAGAAGCAAGCTGTAAGGATCATTTTTGCGTAACGGTTGCCGCGCTCGACACGGCTCGCGGCGGCAGAGTATAAAATATTTGGCTGTTGATGCGTTCAGAGTGTTGGACTTTATTGACAGACAATAATTGTTATTTTATAAACCGTGCTTATCAGCGCGACTTTTAGTCTTTAAATAGTTTATTTTAATTTCTTTTGTTGTTATTTTATGAATTAGGTTTAGTTTTGTTTAAATTGTAAACTATTAATAGTTGCTATTTTTTTTTAAGTGAAGTAGTAGTAGGTAGAATAGAAGTAGAAGTAGTACTCATAGACTTTTAGATAAGTACTGATAGGTTAGTTTTGGGTCATTCATGTTTATTTTTTTTGTATTGAGTAGGTAAAAGCGTAGGTACTTTTTCAAAACTATGAGGGAGGACATCTGCTAATTTTTTTTCGAAAAACGACGGAAACGCGGACGAAGTCGCAGGCAAAAGCTAGTGTATTATAAAACACTTTTCTGGAAACTGGGTAGTGCTGGAAATTGTACAATGCCGGTGAGACGAAAGTTTTGGATTTAATTATTATGAAAGAGTACAAAAATTACTACTTTCAAATAGTAAAGAGTTTGTTGTCTCTCTCACGGTTTATAACTAAACAATTACAATTGTCAAGTACGTGGAATTCAGTGTTAAATATGCTCAAAATCAACAGCCGGCATCGTAATAAGGACTTCACGAAACTTAGTGATTTTGTGCCGTGAGTTTATTAAATCGAGTTCCAGTAGTGCGTGTAGCAAAAGACTAAGAAAGAGGGTAGACAGATTTGTCTGCACCTAACAATTTATTTTCAATTCACCCGCATTCTCCAGTCTTCCTGCGATCATGGCGCTTGCAACAGCGTCAAAATATCGGGAGCTCACAACAATTGAAAATCACGGAAGATATCCCTTAAGTAACAGTGTAGGTTCAGTAAAGAGTTTGCTTGTTCCAGCAATTATTATTAGCATTTAATGCAATAATGTCCTTATCCAGCCTAGAATTTGCGAAAACTTCGCGTGGGAATGCCACCATTGATGTGGTAGATTTAAATAATCCTTACTATATAGTAAAACAAGATCAATCTAGCAGTCTCTCACATCTCCTATACTTTTCAATAGTAATATACTTACAGTCAGTAACGGTGACTTTCGCCCTAAACCCCGCGTAGTGCCGCGAATGGTCTGCTCTGAACCGCAGCCGCAGCACATTGCCGCGCGACTGGTACCGCAACAGCTTCAGCTTCCCACTCCAATCGCCGCAGAGTCGTCGAGCGTGCATCGCGTGCGCATCCCTCATCCAGCCCGCGCTGATGGCGTCTGATTCTGGGAGCTGGGTTTCTGTTTCTTCCCAAATCTGGCAAGAATAAACATAGGTAATAGTTGTGGTGAAGGTAGAAGTGTTATGTATTATATAACGGGCTATAGTGTCCGCAACTCCACGTCTAAAGCGCGTATATTGTGTACGGAAAAAGTTTTATGTAAATCGAGATTCACGGGGTAGTAATAGTTAAGGTGACTTTATACTTAAATAAATAAAATACAAAACTTTAAACTTAGACTGGTTTAAAGTCATCTTGGTCCTGACCATGGTGACTTTAAACCAGTCTAAGTTAAACCAGTCTAAGTGCTATGATATTTTATTGTAGACCAACATCCACTTTGCTCTCAGCGCAGCATGTCTCCTTCTTTCATACATCTGTATCCATCTTTTTTAACCTTAACATCGTTCACAGAATCCATCTTTCATTTTTTTAGTCTATTACCATTCACTCTTGTACGTACCAATGTGGTTTGTAACAAGAACACTGCCCACTGGCTTGAGTCACCGCTGACTACTTGGCATAATTCTTATAGAAAGTTCAGGAAACAACATTCAGATTACCTGTAGCAATTAGTATCTAACCAATGTTGTAAATTTAACTCCTAATGTTGACTAGGTATAGTTACAACCTCCGATCTTCATTGTATGTGGTTCAAACTCTGCCTACCTCTGTATCAGAGCTGAACGCCTCATGATGGTCGTGTAACTGCCACTCTTGCGCACCGCTGCTGTTGTCCACGCCCACCTCTGTGATTTCCAGGTAGTCGTAACTGCAGCTGCAAACAAAACTCAACTTTAACATCATAATCATTAAGTAAGGAAAACGATTACCACCAGGAAATTATAGGTTTCTACAAACTAAAGTCTACTTGCACATAAATTAAAAATAAGTATTAATACTTATTAGTATTAATAAGTATTAAATTTTTTGTCTCCGTCAAATTCGATTTACAAAAAGATTTTCTAAAAACGTTCAGGGCTAAATTATATAAACTTAGTTCACAGGTAACAACAAACACTTTTTATCTTATTTCAACGCAGTTATTTTTACTTCTCAACACTTTTTAGAGGTAAATAGATCTCTCTCAAGTTCGAAGTAAATAAAGTTTAAGCTTAGAGTACAACAAACTCTTGTATAGAAATCAAGACGTCGAGTTATATACCAATGAAATCTCATGATCTTAGAAAGCTTTTAAGTAAACATTTTCAAAGATTGGACTTTCTATTTGCAGAACATTGCACTTAGTAAGTAATTATATTAGCTTCATTCAATAAATAATTATACTTCGATGAAATGACAAGAAGATACCCTATTAGAGATTAAAATGATTATTTGATGAATTTGGAAAATCTTTTACCAAATTCATAAAGTTCACTGCTTTCACAAATGAAATATACATAGGTACCGTATGTGTACGTGTGCATCGGCTGGTCAACGCTTTTGAAGCGAGAAAGTCGCAGTTAGATTTAAAGCGCGATGACCTTAAAACTAGACCACCTACAGCCATACCCTACAATGTCGTCAATGGTGTTCTGACATGTCCGCTTTGTGCTTTAGAGCATATTATGTAAGCGCAGTACACAAAAGCTCTTTATAACCACCTTATAAAAAGCCATGGAATGCGGTCGTTGTAGATGGGATCATCATATGTAATAGCTAGATTAAAGGTTTACTTAAAAATGTAATGTTTTTAAATATTTTCAATGATGTTTGTTCGACGAGGTGGTTCAGGTGATGTTTTAATTTTATGTGGGTTCCAAACGCCTTGTTAACGCTTCCCGTGACCCAAGAGCTAGTTTGTACCTAGGGTAGAGGTGAATCTTTGCCATACAACTTGGCAACGCCGCCAGTCTCTTGGGGAAATTACCATCTGACAGCGTTGAGGAGGAGTTTTTTGATGCCCTTTTATAGTTTATTGTTAGTTTATTTAATCGTTTATAATTATTGTAATACCTAATGCATAGTTAGTTTTGTTCCTCTACTGTAACATAAGAAACAGAGATGGGTAGCTACAATACAGACAGCTTTATATCTCGACATTATCTCGGAAGTGACTCATTGTAAGAATCGAGTAACGGTGGTGACATAGCTAATGCCTTTCTACATCTGACGTGTTCCTGACTGCACCAGTTCTTGCTCAGTAAATAGAGGAGCTAGAAGTGTCACGTAGTTTTTATTATGATCCAACTTCGTAATCTTCAATAATTCCTAGTTTTTGCTTTTTCAAGCAATGTTAGTTGGCAAAAAGTTAAAAATATATCTTATTTTAACAATTAGCATCAAGTTTATGTAATATTCCCGGATGGCGTAACAACTTTCACAGTCCAAAAACAAGATGGCTCCGCTGTCATAGACAAATGTCAGATACAAGTTTCCTCTCAGAAAGCCATAAATGTAAAATTTTGCCCATAACTCATGTATTATGGGGCCTAATGGCGGCAGTTACAGATGGCAGACGATAATGGGCTCTTACGTAATTTTAGTTTCGTGAATGTTGTTCCCATGAAAATATCAATTAGCGAGCTTTTACGAGGAATTAGAGACGGACTATTGTGAGTAGTTACTTTTAGACATAACAAATTAATGGTGGGTGGGTTTATGTAATGGTTTTCATTATTGTTGTGTGAAAGTTAGGGCAAGCTAAGTGTTTCGCAAATAACTTTATAGATTGGTTCTCGACTCGTGTACCTAGAGAATAGCGGTATCCACTTACGCAAATGAAAGGTACTATAGGGGCTGTTTTCTAACTATGAAATTAATATAAGTTTTTAAACTGTCATGGTCACTAGCATTATAATTAACACTAGAAACGGGATATTTATAACAACACAGTGGACATGGTAAATATCACGTTTCTAGTGTTAATTATATGAAATTAATGTTTATCTTCATTCTCCTGCCCGTCGACTCCAAATAAAGAGGGATAACCTCTTTATTTGGAGTCGACGCAGCATATCTTCTTCTTTTATAATTCTCTATTACTCGTCATCTCTTCAGAAACCTCCTTCTCATATCATACTTCACACAGTCCATCCATCGTTTCTTTTTTCTATTTTCTTTTATACATTAGTGTTTGTCTGCATTATATATAATGTGCCCGTAACATCATAAATGCCAGTGGAGTTTACATCTCTACAGTACCATTTATGCGTTTCTTCAGTAACATATACATTTATAACTTTCGTATCGCCATCTTGTCAAAATTATTTTTGACCTAATGCTGAAACGTGGGTACATGGTTCGAAGCACGCATTCACAATAAACAAGCTGTGGTGAATGTGTCATGTAATTATTATCAAATAACTAGAAAATATATTAAAGTTGGGAGTAATATCTGATTTGTGGGCTGCCACAAATAAATAAGTAACCTACAATGGCCATGTAACGTAACAACCTAGCGTAAATAATTAAGCAAATCATGACCGTATTATTAATAATTATTAAACGTTAATATCGGAATAAAAAGGTTGCCTACGTTCTAAATAAAAATATCCGTCATAATTATATTCCTTGGCAAATTGTAGGCCCACTTATTTAATTCAAAATGTCAAGTTCAATGTTTTGAAGTGTATTTGGAGAAGAGTAGACAATACGATTGTATAGTCACTTTAATTTGTTTGTTTTTGCCCCACACTAGGAATTTCTCCTGTATCGTGGGTGCGTTTACAAACATTGAAACTCACATACACAAACAGCCAGACCCGGAACAACTATCTGTAGGCCATACAAATATTTGTTCCGTGTGGGAATCGAACCCGCAACACGAAGCACAGCAGTCAATCGCTCAGCCACTGCGGCAACCGTGCCGTCCAAACAACAACAATACAAAGTTAAATGTACGGTCCAACCTTACCTTAACCTTAACCTTAAGTACTCATGTGCATATAACATAACATAATATCCCGCCATTTTTCCCTGAACGGTTAGTACGTACACCCACATTTCAACAGTTATGATCGAGTCTCATTTAATAGGGGGCGAGCCTATTGCCATCAATCGAACACAAATCCAGACTACGGGCTGCGACTGAGAAATTCATGACAGAAAAACTCAATAACACTGTATCAGAGTAATAAGCATTTGACAAACGAGGCAGTCAGAAATAAAACAATCAAAGGTTTGAAAGAAAATGTTCCATCATCAGCAACTTCAACTTTACGATGCTGACAAAACCCAATTCTTCATTCCAAACCTTCGAAAATAATAACAAAAGAAGCCCAAACACATTACCGTTCACTTTATCCACCATTCACGGAACCCGATCGACGAATGAAGCCGACGAGACCCGAAATGAGCCGAACTCGACGTAAAATAAACAGTTTGGCTCATCCAGTAAGTACATCATGGCGTCCATTGGGAGGGAAGTGCTGAATCATTCACATATTGCGAGCGTAGCTGTACCCAGTCTAGCGCCCTGATCACGACCTCGGGTGAATCAATTTGTGGCTCGATTTTAGTGAAACGACACGCGTACCCTCCTTTTTCGCGTGAGTATCGTCGCTTTGCTAGTCGCATCGCGGTGAGACATGGTCAATCTTCTCAGTGGCTTCTTTCATTAGTATTTGCCTCAGTCACTGTCGCAAGACGTGTGTAACTTGAGCGCGGAGCTCGTGGCCATGTGCTAAGCTCGGTGTCAGCAGACTAGGGTCGGAGAGTGGTGACATATGCGGTGTGCAACGTTGTGTGAACATAAATCTTTTATTTCTTCATTTGTGATTTTTATGTCTATTTTTGCCTCTAAAATTAAGTTATCTCAAACGTAAAAGAGTGTCCATGGAGCTTCTTGCCCGCTCTTCTCCATAGAGATCTACGCTTTGGAATGGGTAACTACAGTACTTTCACAGTTTTTATGCCCTGTGACTGGGAATGTAGCTACATTTCATTGTTGTCTTTGTTTCGACAGTTCAAAAGTGCTTGTAACTGGCCTACTCGAAATAAATGCTTTGATTTTGAACTTTATGAATAGCTCCATTCACGGTTAAAATAAGTCAGTCAGTCAGTAAGGTGGCAACTAGCAACAGGTATACATGGATACATGGCATATGACCGTATCTTCTTGTGTAGAATGAAAATCGTTACGTTAGGACTAGTAACCGAGCCTGCCAGGGCTGCGGGACTGTTCGAAAGAGATACCGCGGCCCTGGAACATAAAGGGCCAAAGAAGGAACATGGGTGGTTTTTAGTCAGTAAGAGTCTGACACTCCCTTCCGCTCCGCCCAGAGCGGGAGGGGTCATTTGATGATTTCCCACCCTCCAAAAAAAAAAGGACAAGTAACCGAAATATTTACTATGTTTTGTGCTTGGGCATCACCATTTTTCTAATGACTCTGGTACGTTTAACATCAGCTGTTTCTTTATTTCCGCATGGAGATTTGCATGTGTTTTTAGTTGCTCATAACAACCAAGAAGATTCTGCTCATATGCTCAGAGGATTTCCCCTTCTTTGACGGGTAATTAGGTGGCGTTTATATGGACAAATACAGAGCAGCACTGAGCCACCAAGCTCTAACATTTTGAGGTAAAACCCTACCTTAAAAATCAAGTTACATCAAACAAAAATTCACAAACATACCTGACTTTTCCCAACTATGTTGGGGTCGGATGCAGCTGATACAATGTTACAATATTTATAAGTGTCATAGAAAAAGCACGACTGCTGAGCATGAGGTCTTGGGTTCGATTCCCGGGTCGGGCAAAGTGTTATTGGGTTTTTCCATCAGGAATTTCTCAGCCCGGAGCCAGGATTTGTGATCAGTTGATGACAATAGGTTCGCCCCCTATTACATGGCACTAAAAATAATTTGCTAAATGTGGGAGTACTATAGGTACATCTCTGCCTAGCTTTTTGTGGATTACAGCCGTGATGATATATTTCAGCCTACACACATCTTAGCAATAGGCTCGCCCCCTATGACTTTTAAACATAACTGGCGAAATGTGGGTGTACTATTAGATATACCTCTGCCTAACCCTTTGGGGTTAAAGGCGTGAAGTTACGTTATGTTATATCATAGAAAAAATCCCAAACGGTTCAAGTTTAGTTACTTATTACGGTGCGTTGACCTTTACGTATCTTAGTACACAGTCTACCAACATAACATCACGAAACATAATATTTTACAATCCTGCCAACATCACGGTACGTGTCGGTGCATGCAGATGTTATGATAAAATGGAGACTACCCACATCAAGAACGCATTTGCGAAGTGACATCTTGGCGAGGATCCGAGTTAATCACACGTGTGTGTGCAGCTGCTGGAAATTAGATACCTACTTGAAAATTCCACTACTACGTCTTTAGGAGTCATTTCTACGGTAGGTACTTAAGGACTAGTCTTAAGAAGCGTTAAACACGCTCTTGCTTATTATTCTGTTTTACGGGGAGGTATTTATGCATAATTTTATTTAAGTAGAACAAAATTTGTGGTGTATCTTCAGAAGGACCTTTGTAAATCAAAGGTCCTTCTGAAGATACACCACATATTTTAACTATGAAATGGTATCATGAGATATTGCAGGCTGCAGGCTCCCCATTTGGGGTGGCAAAACATGTGTAATGGTTCTGCTATTGCCAGTGTTTATAGGTAGCGGTGCACATTGTCCACTAAATAACATAAGAAATAGATTCTGTGGACTCACTAGAACATAACTGTATAAAGGCCAGCGCACACCACACCAGTGATGGCAGGGCAGTGCATTTTATCGTTACCCAATATAAATTCGCGGCACTGAACATTGAAATCTGTATCTTGTTATCATTAGCAACGAATGCGTTGAATTTGCATTGGATATAATATATAAAATGGTCTACCCTGCCGTCCCTGGTGTCCGCTGGCCTTAAAATGCCTTTTCACAATTAAGAAACAGCTCTAAGTATTTTCTCTCATGCAATGCATAATACGAAATTCCAACAATAAGTTATTTCTTGCACGGAATGGTTGTGTTACAAACAACAGTTACTCGTAGTCTTAGAATGCAGTACATTGAAGTATTTTATCTTGTAATGTGTTGTTTTCACGGAAACGCTTTAGCTAGCCCTAGTGTCGACATTTTTAGGATTTTAAAGTTATTATGCTATAAAATGCTTGTAAAATATTTATTACACCTGCATTTTGTGGCGTACAGTCACGAGCACCAATACACTTAACAACTTTTAGAAGTGTTTTTCTCCTACTGTTCTGATTAATTTCATGTTGTAACGAACATAGTATTCTGGAACTCATATTTTTATGTAAAAGATCCTATCTCCAAGTTACAATCGTCATTTCTCGTGAAAATTGCTTTAAAATTTAGGAAAGTGTTGTGCTGTATGTGTGTAAGTTTTGTAACATACAACCTCCCGAAAGAAAACTTAATTGCTTAGTCGTGTACTTACACTGTCTTTGGTAAATTAAACCTTGTGGTCAGTGTAAATTAGTCTTGAAGGTTTCTTCGTAAATGCTTCTGATTGCAAAACGATTTCCAGTAAATAATACGAATAAATAATAATAAATGTACAAAGCTACCTGCAATATTCCCTATTGCGATTCGTGCACACGGATTTTACCACTGAAATTGTACCATTTATTAAAATAATTTCAACGTGTGATTCATTGCGGCACGTATTAATGTTCATTTAGTTGAAAAGAACTTTGAACGAGGAGGAGCTCGTGGCTAAATAAGAACAGCCGCTCGGATCGATCTTTAGGTTAAGCCGTGCTTACCTAGGTTGGTCCGTGGATGGGTGACCACCCATTACATACCAAGTTTCCTCCGTGCCTCGGAAAGCACGTTAAGCCGTTGGTCCCGGCTGTCATTTGTAGATCTTTGACAGTCGTTACAGGTAGTCAGTGGCCCGAAAGTCTGACAACCAGTCTTACCAAGGGGTATCGTATTACCTAGCACTAACTGGGTTGTGGAGGTCCGACAGGCAGTCGCTCCATGTAAAATACTGGTATTCAGCTGCATCCGGTTAGACTGGAAGCCGACCCCAACATAGTTGGGAAAAGGCTAGGCAGATTTAGTTGAAAAGAACTTTCCCAACTGAGCCGATTTTCGCCGAACTCAACCGAACACCGAGCGTATCGGCTAACGGCAAGCAATATGCTAAGTTAAACTTTAAAGTATAGGTTCTTATCTATTATGTTGTTATCTATCAATGTTTTAGCACACTCGTTGGTCTAGTGACGAAAGCGGTACTGCTGAGCAAGAGATTCTAGGTTCGATTCTCTAGTCAAGCTAAGTGATGGCATTTTCGATCTGGAACTTCTTAGTGGTACCTTATGATCGTTTGATGGCAATAGGCTCGCCCCCTATTATATGTGACTTCAAATAATTCGCTAAATGTTCGCCGAGCTCTTTCTGGTATACAGCCGTGATGATATATTTCAGCCTACAAACATGCCTTGTTGACTAAAACCGCAATATAATAAACAGTACAAACTTGACAAGTTGACACCGCGCTTGACAGTTTAGTTCGTGGGGATCATAGTGCTTTGTTCACTTCATGATAATTTATGTGACACGAACATTGGACACGAACTAAAACAATCCCATATACTTGTGACTTTTTAAATAGCGTACCTAAAGCAATCTAAAAACATGAATAGGTGCTCGATAGTATTACCCAATAGTTCTGAGAAGAATTAAGCCCTTAAATGAGTCAAGATCACAATTTATAATTCAGTGATCGGAGTAGATATTTTATTTCAATGATGTGTTTGATGTTAATATGGACATTTGTAAGGTAACATTATCTTGGTGCTATCATTGTGAGGATCGCCCGGAGGACACGGTGGAGCACACCGTTGAGGTCTGCTCCGCATGGGCGGAGCACCGCCGTGTCCTGGTAGCGGCGATTGGCGGCGGCGACCTCTCGCGTCCGGCCCTGGTTCAAGCCATGGTCCAGGGCGAGAGGGAATGGGAAGCCGTCACCTCCATCTATACAGGGTTATTTGTAAAACACCAGAAACCTCTTAAGAGGTCATTGTACTCATCACTATGAACAACTTTTACTATGGGACCAAACCTGAAATCGCGAAAAAAAAATCAGCTGTTCCCTACATTTTATGATCGTAACTCGTCAAAATGTAGGGAACAGCTGTTTTTTTTTTCGCGATTTCAGGTTTTGTCCCATAGTAAAAATTGTTCATAGTGATGAGTACAATGACCTCTTAAGAGGTTTCTGGTGTTTTACAAATAACCCTGTATACTTGGCTATACAATTTTTTTTTACGGAAAATTAAAAAATATATATTATTAAAAAAATAAAGGTTTTTATTTTCATTAACCTGAAACGTGTCCGTCATCTTATCTGTCGGAGGGTGGTTCATAATTCCTTTTAGACGTGAAGAGCTTTTTACAAAGTAATTTCTAATGATATATGTATTGTATGTAATCTAATTCTATTTGTATGTATATTTCAAATCCCGGGATTCCGGGAGTGTCCATTTTAAGACAACGTATCCCAAGTACAAAAAAAAGACTACCTACTCCGATCACTGATAATAATGGAGACACATCGATTATTTTATAAACTGTAATTAAGTTGAAACTAACATTGCCTTATGCGCAAAACTCTTAAACACTGATAAATAGCATACAAAGTAACCAAAACTTAATACGCATGAAATTACCATTTAAATTATTCACAGAGGTATCATAAACCCATCCATTTTCATTGAAAATATGTAGCAACTAGTTATCATTACTTTCGTTTGATCAGCCAAGTAAAATTTAATTACCAGAGGCTTATTTTAATCTGTTAACTAATCCAACAGCACCTCGTTAATAAGTAAAACAAACTTTATGTTTATATCCATAATTACTGTGAAAGTAATTCTGTCTGCCTGTCTGGCACCCTTCGACTGGCGCACAGGATTGGGACGTTTGGCAGACGGTCAGACCATTACTTGGGTTAGGACATAGGGTTCTACATGTAGGACACGATTAAAAAAAGAACGCATGAAAGTATGTGGAATGGAACGTTGCGGTGTGAGTGAGAGAAACATAGTATGAAAGGGACAGATAGAACGATGGACGGCGAGTAGAGAACGGTAGTTGTTTTGGAAGTCTAAAGATTTTTGGGTGTAAAGAGTCACGTAAAATAAACTCCGTTATGGAAGATCAAAGGATTTTATTTCCACGGTCTCGAATCTACGAGTACATACATACATATACAGAATGATTTTTTCAAGTGGGCTTGGATGGTTAAAATACTCAAAGGAGTCTCGAGCTGGACTTTCATGAAAATCAATATTCCTAGCCAAAAACCGAACCCATTGATTTCGAAAATAAAACACATACTGTATTATTACACCATTCGATAGTGTCGCTAATAAGGATCAAATTCTGAGAAATAATGACATACGGCCGTATTAGATCCCGCTGCCTACCAAACTATGCGAGGGAACACCGGGTAGTTTTAGTCAATACGAGTCTGACAAACCCCTCCACTCTCCTCATGAAAGAGGATATCCATTAAAGATAACATAGAGAAAAAAAGGACATAAAACATAGGATACTTTTTATCACGCACGGATAATCTTCGACTATTATCCGGGCAAAGCCACGGTCATAAGCTCATGTGTTAATACAGAATGTTCTCATTTGTATTCTCTGTTTTATTGTTTGCCGCCGATATTCAAAGGTCAAACGGATTAGCAATTCGTGCGTTTGTGATGGGTTATTTGATAACGGGTTAAATTATTAAATAACAATATAGGTATTTGTTAATTTCAGGTAGGATTTTATATGCTTTAAGTAACTGCTAGTATACCTAGCTATAGGTGTAAGGTGAGGATGAGAATCATAGTGTGAGATCTCGTTCAACACCAGTTCATTCTGGCCACCAAAGTAAAGTTCCTTCTGTTGTTTGAGTTAGTTCTTTGGACATAAAATCCAGTTTCAAAAATATTTTTGAGACCGCGAATTGGCAAACGTAAGGTGGGACGCCCTCAGGCTCGGTAGAGTGACGATCTTCGCGGGGTGGCTGGTAGCAACTGGATGAGAGTTACTGAGAATCTAGTTGAATGGCGTGCGATTGAGGAGGCCTATGTCCAGCAGTGGACTGCTATAGGCTGATGAGGATGATGAGGAATCTAAAAAAAAAAAATCTTACTTAGTTTCCCACTGCTGGGCAAAGGCCTTCCATTTCTGCTTTCATAGCTCTCTATCCTCTATCAATTATACCTCTTTTAAACCAAAATAATGTTACAATATGTATTTGAACAACCAATAACTTATTCTCCATTCAAAATATTGCCTAAACCCCTATAAACCAGACCTATCAGCCAACCTTCCGGTCGCTGGAGAACCCCCACAGAGGCTCGAGTTTGCTCCAATCGGCTCGAGTTGGCACGATAAACAGAGGGCGCTCGACGCCGCACCTGTGTTTGGCGGCTCGATTTAGAATATTGACTCGGTTTCACTTTGCTGGGAATTGGGTACTACACTTGGTATTGGGCGGTGCGGGTACAAAATAATGTTGGTAATGTTGCAGGGTTACTAGAAACATCGTATTATAGTGAAAATCTTAGGATTTTCTAAACCGGCAGCTTGTCAAATGTAATGCACTAACGGAAGCGCTGACAAATGATTTCGGACCATGTTCTGACCAACCAAGTTAAAGATATTATTATTATGAATTAAAGTTCTGTCACGGTTAGTTTATACCTTACTATTAAGGTGGCTAACCAGGTTTGGATGGTTTCCCTATAGAATATTTTTTTTTACCCATCATCGTCTGCCTGGCCTAGTCCCATGTTACTTGGGGTCGGCGCAACACGTTTTTTTCTTCCATTCTCCTCTGTCAACCGTCACGCTATCATTTACTTCTTCATCTTTCATATCATTCCTTACACAATCCATCCATCGTTTTTTTGGTCTTCCTCTCCCTCTCCATCCATCAACGTTTATATTCATCACTTTTTTTTTTACAAAAAACAACATTATCACATATTTTTTTACCCAAATCTCAGTTTATCCAACTTAACAGCTAATGGTAAAAACGCTCTGAAAGGACAGTAACTGTAAGATTAGCCACTCCGGCTTTACTAGATTCCCGGAATTTTCGAAAATGTACGATTTTTTCAAATTATCCTGCGACACACATAACTTTTGGGGCGTACATACTTGATGAGTATTCTCATCGAGAACCTGCCTCGAAATTAATTTAGATGATAATGGAATAATTCGTATTTGCAGATACGTCAGAAACAGCTCTCCTAAATATTTGAGAACTGTCGTGGTGTCTTTTTAACTAATTTGGTAATCGGAAATAGCAGAAACAAGCATCAAAAAGATATTTACATTGTAGAATTACCAAAATCCGTATGTCAAAACGCAACAAAATTTAATTGACAAAATATTTCCATTTCATTGCCTTACTCCACGGACTATGACGATTTCATTAAAAAAGAAAACAACGCCGTTTTATCCCCGTGTCAGCTCCAAACTCCACGGAGTCACCTCCACAAAGGGTTTAAAGCCCTGCCATCATAATTCAGCGCAATATTCATGACATGTACTTTATTTTGCGCCGTAAAATGGACATTTATTGCAAAATGTTTTTATACGCGAAGCCTGCGTCGCAAAATGACGCTTACCTCGTTCGCGACCTCAGGCGATTAGACTTGCGACACGACTTGCAATAGAAAATAGAAATCTGTAGAACTAAAACACTAGTAGAAATAAATGAAAACCAAAACCGTGAGTGTGAAATACACTGCATTCTGAACCTAATAGTAGCGCAATAAGAGTCAGTTTTCGAGGAAGTGTATTGAAAATATTTTTTCATTTGTTTTCTTCGCAGGAGCTGTCGCAACATGCGTATCATTTGAGCGTGTAGTTCGTGGCCAAGCAGTTAATCTAATAAAGGTGACGTATACATTTGACAACGTGAT
The DNA here is from genome assembly GCA_950022335.1 of Eurois occulta. Classification (NCBI taxonomy): domain Eukaryota; kingdom Metazoa; phylum Arthropoda; class Insecta; order Lepidoptera; family Noctuidae; genus Eurois; species Eurois occulta. The sequence goes on from OX465496.1 coordinate 1,805,970, forward strand.
GCAAAAGTGTAATAAAGTTCTGCGTGAAATGAAATGATAAATAAATATGGCGAATAAGCTCTATTCGTTAGAGGAATTGAAACAAACGCTAGATTTACATAAAATGTTTATATTTGCTCCAGCGATACCGTAATAAATTCATATTCAATTATGTTGCTGCTAACTGTGTGAGTACAATTCGAGCAAAATGAATGGGATTGGTTTCTATTGTTAAAGAATACAAACCAATCCGATTCATTTAACTACGATTCATTTCGATAGGTACGAGATAATGAGCACAAATCACTATGAAAAAGATTTGATATGAACTCGTTAAGCTCTTTTAAAGCATAGGTGCATTGGTGTTTAAACTGTTCAAGAAATGACTCAGTAGCTATTAAAATGGCGAAAAGACTTTAAGAAGGACCATAAGTTACTAACTTATAAATTACCTATCATCGACTCATTGGGTACCTAAGTGTGGTGATTATAGCAAAGTTTTATCAAGACTGTTACAAACTCCTGATTACCTGGTACTTTAGATTGACAGGCCAATAAATGGGCCTACCCTTTAACATACAAAATAGAAGTAACAGCTACCTACAGTTTAGCAGCTACGTGTGCGAACCCTTAACTGCGATGATGTCATCGTTTTAGGGCCTTTGCGACGTAACTGGGCGTGAGGTAAATACTTAAGTGAGGTGCTTTATCTAGCACTTCACGGAGTATTGAACTGAGAGAATGCTGCGTAGTCATGTGAGCCAATAAGATAATGGAGATTAGAGTAATTTAAACGCGAGAAATGAACCTTTTGATTGCGAAATTAATTGACAATAAATAAATAAAAAAAAAATAAAAAAACAAATAAATAATTAAAAATTATTAATAATTATTTAATATATAATTGAAAATAGAAATGTCTGGTACGAAAACAGATAAAAATATACAGGGTTGCAAGTTAGTTCCATGCCACCGTCAAGGGGGTGATTCTACTTGGCATTCTAAATATTATGAAACTCATGCCCGCCCCGTAATAAAAATCATGTCGTCTACTGAGGGTCTAAAATGGTCGCTTTAGCAGAAACATAATAGGATAATAATATGAATTACGTTTGAATTCGTAAAATGGTCATAAGGTGACAATTCATAATAGTAGATACATCTATGACCATTTTAAGAATTTTAGCGGCCATTTTAGACCCCCTGTACACGTACAGTGCACTTAGCAACGTGGTGACTAAGGCCTTTCATCTGCCACCTGTGTCCAATTGATAATTTTAGTGGGTGAAAGTGTGATAAATCTATAAACAAACACTACAGAAATCAGTAAATATAGTCCAACAAGATCATTCTTAAATCCACTCATTCATTTCTATTGGTGCTGATAAATATAGCGTCTTCCTAAGAATGTTTTCAAAGTAAAGCGTTGGGCACACGAGGCGGGTCGAGGCGGCAAAGAATGCCATCGGATAGATTTATCAAGCGCTCGTTGATACGTCCACATCCACACGGTCCCGTCTTGTTATCGTGTGATCGGGAGAAGTATTCGGGTAAGTTCGTAAATTTTCGTGACTTGGTTGTAAGTTATTGGCTATTTTTGAATGATAGGAATAATGTGAAACGGTTTCAGCAAAGTAGAGGAGCTCGGGGCTAAATAAAAACAGCCATTTTTATCAATCTTTACGTTAAGCCGCGCTTGCCTAGGTAGGTTCGTGGATGGGTAACCATCAATTTCATAGCGACTTTCATCCGTGCTTTGGAAAGCACGTAAAGCCGTTGGTCCCGGCTATGACCTTTCTAGTCGTTACAGGTAGTCAGTGGCCCGAAAGTGTGGCAACCAGTCTTACCAAGGGATACCATAACCAGTACTAACTGGGTTGTGGAAGTCAAATAGTCAGTCGTTCCATGTAAAATACTGGTAATAATATATACCCAACATAATTATTTGGGAAAAGGCTAGGCAGATGATGATGGTTTCAGGATAGTAAATAAGACAAGTGAAAATGCATTCAAAGTGTATTTCTAAAGCGACTAATAGAATGGCACTTTGCCTAGGCTCTCAGGAGCTCAGTTTAGCGAAACATTTAAGAGAGAACCTTTTGTAATGTGGGTTAGTAAAATTATAGAGAGTATCATCATCTTCCTGTCCTTGTCCCATGTTACTTGGGTTCGGCGCAACATGTTTTTTTCTTCCATTCTCCTCTGTCAACCGTCACATTTACTTCTTTATCTTTCATATCATTCCTCACACAATCCATCCATCGTTTTTTTGGCCTTCCTCTCCCTCTCCATCCATGAACGTTTATATTCATCACTCTTTTAGTCACATGCGATTCGTCCCTCCTCATCACATGTCCATACCAAGACCGTCGATTCCATTTTTAAAACTATAGAGAGTATGTTAGAGAAAAATACTATTTCACTCCTAAGAGGGCAAATCTTGTGGAATTGTAGCGTTCATTAAAAATTCTGGAAGCTCAATCAATTCAATGTGCAACAAGAATGGCCACCATATTATTATGATATTTCCAATTATACACTGTGTTGTGGATGATATGAAAGAAAAAAGAGTGAATGATATAGTGTCGGCTGACAGTTCCCCAGCCAGTAGTCACTCTATCATTCACTTCTTTCTGGAATATTGTTTTTCTATCAATGGAAAAAAAAACGTATTACAAACCCCAAGGAACATGGGACAAGGGTAGAAAGACGATGATGATGACACCGCGCACGAAAAACAGTCATACAACAATGAACGATCTTTGCGCCAATCTTAACTTTTCGCGTCACCCAACATCGGAACACAACTCTCGTACAAGTAATCCATTCTCCTTTATTACAAGACCAAAGAGCCTATTCCGAATAATTGACAATCAGAATACGTACTTGCTAAGTCAATACGGTTCTCGAATACGGATATGAGGCGGTGCGGGTGTGATTTACGACTGTGCCGTATCTCGAGCCGAGGTCGTTCGACATTTCCACACGACATGTGGACCGGGTGGACCAAGGAGTTAGGTTAGTAGGAGAAAAAGATTACAGTTTGATGATAAAAGTTTGTTTTTCTTCATCTTTAGTGTAATGGAGTATTAGCTCGTTTTCGTGTCACAGTAGTCTTTGACTACTTACTTGTTTTTGTTTTCTGTTTTTCAGCACGAGGCGAAATGAATGTACCTCCCTAGTTTAAAAATTACATGGATTTAAAACTGAATTTAAATTTATTCTAATAATTCAAATACTCTAGGGTACTCTACTTCTGCCAAACCTTTTGGGGATCACAGACGTGATGTTATGTCGGAATACCTACTATTTTGTTAAGAATTGTCTGTATCATCGACACTTAGGTTCTTAAAAATATTAGTGTAATTACTTCGATACCTCTATTAGATTAAACAAATATGAATAATTCATTAATATTAAAATGAAATCAACATAAAAACGCGATTCAGTTTTCATCATATCGAATCTCCATAATCGATATCCGACCGTCCAATCACTATTCATAATCGAGTCGTATCCGAATAGGGATGCGCCCGGATGCGGTCCGGATGTGATTTATTATTCGCTCGTATCTCTGTCTCTGATATGTCCATGTCCACAGTACCTCTGTCTGTACGACACGGAGATAAAGAATCGATGCTGGGCTTTTATTTTTCTTTTGTTGGCGGATATTTGAGTGGGCGAGTTTTGTTTTGTGTACTTTGGTTGTGAATTATGTAGAAATAAGTAGCAAAGAGTATTATTAATATTTTGCAAATGTTGGTTTTTGAGGAAGGCGAAGGAAATGGTGTAGTGGTGCAGTTTAGGAGAGACCATATCCAGCAGTAGACCGGCTTAGTTGATTGATTTTATTAGCTTATTGAGAGGAAGGCCAAAGAAAAGATGGATGGATTGTGTGAGGAATGATATGAAAGAGAAAGGAGTAAATGATGCCGTGACGTGTGACAGGGGATATATAAGAATAAAACGTGTTGCGCGGAACCCAAGTAGAATGGCAAGGGCAGGAAGATGATGATTTCACTTACATAACATTTTATCACGACTGAAACAACGCCAGTTACCTCTTACTTTTCCTAACAAACATCGTTCAAAATCTATTACTTTAGTTGAAACGGCAAGTTCATTCTCTAACAAAACATAAATATTTGTAATAAATACAACTCGTTCCCAATAGGGTTGTATCATGTTCTTAATTACTTCGGTCGTATCTCCGTCGAGACCGACTGTCAACAGTCGCCGTCTGCATGTTAAGTCTCGAATAGATGGATTTATCGATCAGGGAGCTAGGTTTCAGTAGATCGTATCTATTCTATTAGGAGACAATAGGTATTTGTAATACCTATTGTTGATAATAGGTAATTGGTTTGGTAATAGGTAATTGTAGCACAATCGTATCTACAGGTAAAATTATACATAATATTGATTTGACGCAAAGCTGGTGACCATTTGTACTTCGAGACAATTTTATACCTAGGTATGTCGATAAATGTCCGGCTCGAAATGTTTGTGAGCTTAAAGCATTGAATAAATAAATAAAATTAATTATTCAGAAAAGCGGATTACTGTCAACAATTGTAAAGCCTATTTGTTGACAGAGTTCTGTAAATAATATGATTTTCTGGATTAAAAAATATCTTTTGACTATTACAAACGAAAATATAAAAAAAAACTAAAGCCATCTGCATCGTATTTTTTGCAAAAAAATACCCTTTACGTCAACATCAATTCACCTCAATATCTTAGCTTTTACAACGAATATACGAAAGCGGACATGATGTGATTAACTGGTCCCCGTATCTGATCGGACATGCGGATATTTGACATCTGCGCGCCCACCACTAGCTAGTGAACGTATCAATGACTGATTCTTTTTGCTCTTTGGCAAAAATGGTTGGGTTTTGTTTGTGGTCTTTACTCCCCGTAACGAAAGCTAGTTTTGTTTTTGATATACGTCACAGAATGGACGTTTCACGTTTTTGAACAGAAAGATCAAAGGTGATGAAAAAGAAATGTTGGTATTGATAGTTTTTTCCTGAAAGGATATGTGTTAATTTATTATGTTACCTAACAAATGTGTGGATTTTAAGTAAATCTAATTATCACTATTTTATGTCAAAACAAGTAGTCTTATCAAGGGGTACCGTGTTACACAGTCCTAATTGGGTTGTAGAGGTCAGATAGGCAGTCGCTCCATGTAAAATACTGGTATTTAGCTGCATCCGGTAAGACTGGAAGTCGACCCCAATAAAGTTGGGAAAAGGCTTGGCAGACGATGACTCAACTATGTCAAAAATAACCAATGCACTGTTGCGTATAAGTGGCAATGTTGCTATTCACAAAAGTAAAATAAAATACACCAACTGCAGCGCACCTCCGTTTCTCTTAGTTTGAAAACACACATTCGTTGCATTATTTTAGTTAACCCAGATGTTGCACAAGTAGGTTAATCATACAATGCGCAGCTTTACCTCTTTCGTGTTCATTTATAATACTTCTGGAATTCAACAAGAATATGCGAATACGATTTAAAGTTACATAGCGTATTTTTTATGTAAGAAATTGATTATACCACTAGACAAAGGTATTTAAGTATACTTACGTTAGATGGAGATTTCGTGATCAAATCGTATGCCATGCTGTGTAGCGTGTGAAATTTGGCAGCTATATGGTCTGGGCACTTTGCAATATGGTCCCAATGACATGGGATCACACTTTGTCTATGGTATTTCTACTGATAGCTTCTCTGTACTATCTTAAATCTCTTTGCTTAATTATGGGAAAGGAAATATTAAGATAGTGTAGTGTAGTGTGTAAACAATAATACTAAGCATGTATGTAGACAGCCTTATTTAAAGTGCTTCTTCAGCAATATTGTATTACAATAAATTGTAAGTATTTTTAACACATTAAACCGGACCATGAAACCAAACAGACGTTTCATTTCAAGTCTTCCAACCTAGCGACCTGATCACACTACATGGCGACCCTGCCAGTCCTCAAGTCACTCTACCAAACTGTAACGACCCTGCCAGTCCTCAAGTCACTCTACCAAACTGCAACAACCCTGCCAGTCTTCAAGTCCCTCCCGTAGTCTCTTCCGTACTGCAACGACCCTGCCGGCCCTCGTGTCACTCTAACATACTGCAACGACTCTACCAGTCCACGTGTCACTCAAATTACCGTACTGCATCAACCTTCTTCAATTTTTGGAACGTCGCATCGAGGTACGAGATATTTGCAAATCAAGTCATCGACAGACTATGGGAACTACGCAAAGCAAGGAGCAAGTGGTTATTGCGCAGTCTGCAGCTGGAAGCAACCACGCACAAGCAACGGCGGAACACCTTCAGACGAACAACATTCTCCTGTCCATAATATGCGCCTGTCTGCTGTTGGCGGTACTGATCGGATTCTTCTGCCTGTACAAGCGATGCCACACTAACTGGATGCAGAAGCAGCTGAGAAGTGATGCTTTGGAGCGAGTCCTGTCCCGTATCAGCTACCGACGTCGCAGGGATCTCAGAGAGCGCGAGAATCCAGAAGTTGATGTCTAACGAGTAAGTTGTAAGCAATACCCACGCACATATCAATTTCTTTTGTAAAAATGTTAGATTGATAGAATTTACCAACTAGTTTTGAGTAATTTTGGTGTAAAGTTGAGGAATATAATATCTTATTATTGGATTGTATTATGAGTATAGAAATAGAATTATCAGATATCTATAATCAATTAAAACATTGTACGGATTCTATTTCTAAGTTAGGTCCTGCAAGAAGAGTAGGTAGTAATTATGAGAATAAGATTTTAGAAGCTAAGAGCTTATATGTGTCGTATAAAAATATTTTAAGTAGTTTGCCAAAAGAAGTCTCTAAAGAATTATTATTTCTGTGTTCATGCATAAACAAATGCTACGATAAAATTTTGAAATTTGAGCTGGAATCTAGCGCGAGTAGTGGTCAAAGTCAAAATAAATCAGCAATAATGTCAGTATCAGGTGAAAAGTTTAGTTTAAAGACGGCAGTAAGCCTATTGCCCAAAATGACTGGTGATGAGGAGGTGACCAGTGAATTAATTTCTGCGATAGAATTATATGACTCAATGCTTGATGATGGTGATAAGGCAACATTAATAAATTTTGTTTTAAAGACTCGATTAACAAGTGGAGCAAAAATGCGGTTAGCTACTTCTTATACTTGTGTTCAGTTGCTATTAGAAGATATGCGTAAATATTTACTTACTCGTAAGTCAGATACTGCTTTACAGTCTAGATTACAAAAGGCTAGGCAAGGTGAAAAGTCAGTTACAGAGTTTGGCCAAGAGTTAGAAAAGTTGTTTGTAGACTTAACAATTTCCCAGGCTAATGGCGATGATAAAGCGTACGAAGTGTTGCGTCCTCTCAATGAAAGGAACGCTATTAGATGTTTTTCCGAAGGTTTAAGGAGCCAAAAGATAGGAACAATAATTTCAGCACGAAATTTGACCTCATTAAAGGATGCCATTAGAGTAGCCGAAGATGAAATTAGCTCATCATCGGACCGTCACGCTGTTATGTCATACAATCGCCAGCCTACTCGAAATAATAAATTTGCTCATCGTGGAAATCGAAGTCGAAATACATCGAGATATTTTCGAGGTAGTAACTACAATGGTAGGCAACCACATGGTGCGCATCAAAATTCTGCTGCGCCAAGGAACACGTGGCGAGGCAGCCGCGGTGCCTATGTACATCGCCGTGGAGCGTCAAGTTACGGTGCCAGGAATGTTCGCGGAAATCGCGATTATTGCGCAAACCATTCCAATAATAGAAATTTAAATCATTTTATTGCGAATGAACACCATGGTTTACCTACAACAGAAAGTAGTCGTAATGATCGTTCTTCGGATCAGAATTTGGGTCAATTTTTTCGTCCCTAATCAAGTTTTCACATGTGATAGCATTAATTGGGTAAATTTAAGTTTAAATAATATACAGCTAGAATTTTTAGTAGATACAGGGGCCTCTTTAACATGTATTGATTATGAAATTTTAAATATAGCTAGCCTAGAGTTGCATAAATGCGATTTAACTATCCATGGTATTGGTGGAAGTTCAAAATCAATAGGATTTGTTTACTTGACTCTAGAATCTAAGAATATAATTTTTAAACATAAGTTTTACGTATTTAGGAAGTTACCATGTAAGTCGATAGGAATACTGGGTCAAGATTTTATTAAACTGTACAGTGGTGTTATAGATTATGACTCAAATACTTTATCTCTCAAAGTGGGAGACAGTAAAGTTACATTACCTTTACATACTAATAACTATAATTTAACCATCGCACCGCGATGTGAGGTTATTAAATATATACCTACGCGTATTAATTATGATTGTGTAATTTATCCAAAGGAAATTACTCCAGGTATTTTTTTGGCTAGTATAATAGCTAGGCCAAAAAATGGTATGATTCCTGTGAGACTTTTGAATACCACAGATGAGGAAGTGTCTCTATGTTTGAATGAGATCGAGGTTGATACATTAGAAAATTACGAATTTTGTAATTTTGAAAGACCAGATGTTAATGTAGAGAGAATTCGAACTTTATTTTCGTTACTTAATCTAGGTTCATACTTAAATAAGGAGGAAGAATTATCTATTGAGCAAATTTGTGCCAAATATTCGGACATATTTCAATTACCGGGTGATAAATTAAGTGTAACTAACGTTTATGAGCAATCAATTCATTTGAAAGATAATGCTACGCCTGTGTATAGAAAACAATACAGAATTCCCTTCTCGCAGAAAGAGGAACTTAATAGACAGATCGATGACATGCTACGAGATGGTATTATAGAAAAAACTAGCAGTGAGTGGTCCAGCCCCTTGTTGCTAGTGCCTAAGAAGTTAGATAGGAGCGGTAAACGTCAATGGAGAGTAGTTATAGACTACAGACAATTAAATGAGAGAGTACAGGATGACAAATTTCCTCTCCCTAATATAACAGACATTTTAGAGTCTTTATCGGGTGCTTTTTATTTTAGCCATTGCGATTTAAGTCGTAGTTATTATCAGTGTAATTTAACAAAAGAATCTAGAAAGTATACTGCATTCACTACTGATAAAGGCCAGTACCATATGTGTAGGTTACCTATGGGATTAAAAATAAGCCCATCTGCATGTAGTAGATTAATGACAGTTGCAATGTCAGGTCTGAATTACGAAAAATGCATTATTTATTTGGACGATTTAATTATATTTGGTCGAAATTTAGCAGAACATAATAAAAATCTCATGACAGTTTTTGAAAGATTACGAAAAGTTAAATTAAAGTTAAATCCTTCTAAATGTGAATTTTTAAAGCGGCAAATTCTTTACTTAGGGCATGTAATATCATCCTCAGGTATTTTGCCCGACCCTGAAAAGATCCGAGTAATTGAAAGTTATCCGACACCGACATGTGCGGATGACGTCAAGCGTTTTGTTGCATTTAGCAATTACTATAGGAAATTTATTCGCAACTTTGCAGCTATTGTTTTACCACTAAACAAGTTATGTAGAAAGAAGGTTCAATTTGAATGGACAACAGAATGCCAGAATGCCTTTAAAACTCTTAAACAGTTACTTTCAAGTCCACCTGTCTTAGATTATTCAAATTTCACAACAGAAAATGAGTTTATTTTACAAACAGATAGTTCTGGTTTTGCTATTGGCAGTGTATTAAGTAATTCTAACGGAAAACCTGTCGCATACGCTAGTAGAGGTTTAAATAAAGCAGAGTTAAATTATGCAACAATAGAAAAGGAACTACTGGCAATAGTTTGGTCAATAAAGTATTTTAGGCCTTATCTATATGGAAAGAAATTTGTAATTAGAACCGACCATAGACCTTTGCTTTATCTTTTTAACATGTCAAATCCATCTAGTCGTTTAACAAAATTTCGCCTTTTATTAGAGGAATACGACTTTAAAGTAGAATACGTTAGAGGAAAGGAAAATGTAGTTGCTGATGCGCTTTCTAGAGTTATTTTAACTTCAGACGAGTTGAAACAAATGAATAACAATTTGCTAAATGTAATGACTAGAGCGCAATTCAGAAAAGCTCAGCAATTAACTGATTTGACAAGTAGTACTGAGACTTCGAACGACAACAATAGGTCTGATCAACCTAAAGTCGCTGAAGTACTTAAAAAATGTGATAAGGATGTGGAATTAATTATTTTACCGGAAAGAAATCTGCGCAGATTACTAAAATCATTGAATAATGACGATTTGTTATTTTTCTCAAGAAATAAGACTTTTGTTAAATGTAAAAGTAAAAATAATTTGTTTGCAAGTTCATATTCTTTATCAGTAAACTCGCGAGACGATTTATTGGAAGAGATGGCATTATTTTGCAAAAAATTAAATATAGAAGAAATAATAATTATGAAAACGCGTAAAAATAAAGAACTCATCGAAAGTATAGCTAAATATATTGCTACAAATAAATCGAGTGATTTACCTCGAATATGTGTTGTAAAGGACGTCCAGAGAATCAATGACGATGACGAAAAAAAAGTAATAATGAATGACTTTCACTTATTACCTAGTAGTGGTCATATAGGAGTTAGGAGAATGATAAGTAAAATTAAAAAATATTATTATTGGCCATCAATAGAAAAAGATGTTAGGAGCTATGTACAAAAATGCGGTAAGTGTCAAAAACAAAAATATACTAAGATCCATAAGGAACCATTAAAAATTACATCTACTGCATCTTCATCCTTTGAGAAAATATTCTTAGATATAGTAGGTCCATTAGATAAAGATGATTTAGGTTACAGTTACATTCTAACATTACAGTGCGAGCTCAGCAAATATGTTGAAGCATACCCATTAAAAACTAAAACTACAACTGAAGTTGCTAAAGCATTTGCGGAAAACTTTATTTTACGATACGGAATTCCAAATGAAATAGCAAGTGATAGAGGTACTGAATTTATTTCAAAACTAATGTCAGAATTATGCAAAATTTTAAATATAAAACAAACAATTGCGACTGCTTACCACCATCAAAGTATCGGGTCATTAGAAAATTCACATAAAGTGTTAGGAAGCTATTTGCGAATCCAAACAGATAATCATCCCTCAAGTTGGAGTTCATGGTTACAGTATTGGTGTTTTTCATATAACACTACTATACATACAGAGACTAAATATACACCTTACGAGTTAGTGTTCGGACAAGTGTGTAGATTGCCTAATAATCTATGTAATATTGTAGAACCACTGTATAACTTTGAAAATTATGTTAAGGAATTTAAGTACAGATTACAAAAAGCTCAAAAAGATGCAAGAAATAATTTAATTTTAAGTAAAGAACGTAGAAAAATTAATTATGATAAGTCAGTAAATCCTATTATATACAAATCAGGTGATGCACTATTGTTGAAAAATGAGATAGGAAATAAATTAGATACTTTGTACACCGGCCCATATATTGTTATAGAAGACCTTACCCCTAATGTTAAAATAAATGTTAATGGTAAAATTGTCTTAGTTCATAAGAATAGAACAAAACTGTATACGGAACCATAGTTATGTTAATTTTAAGTGGATTGATATAAAAAAAAAAACTTCTGTTCATTTTTTTTTTCAAATAACGGGGATGGTGTAGTGTGTAAACAATAATACTAAGCATGTATGTAGACAGCCTTATTTAAAGTGCTTCTTCAGCAATATTGTATTACAATAAATTGTAAGTATTTTTAACACATTAAACCGGACCATGAAACCAAACAGACGTTTCATTTCAAGTCTTCCAACCTAGCGACCTGATCACACTACAGTAGACTAGATCTGAAATCGCCAACATATAAGCAACGCGAGAGCTAATCTGATTTAATTATCAATGCTTTTATGTATGCCTTCGCCAACATACTGTAAGTGTAAAAAACTTGCATAACATATTACATCCTAACATTCAATTTGATTCTCTTAACAAACCGTTCTACGAATATTTATGAGTTGAAACGTTACTGGGAAACTTATCCGAAGTCCTACACTCATAAAGTATCTCTTAATTGTAAACCCTGAAATTATTTCGTTGAAAAATTAAGGTTTAGACGGAATGCATATCCGAATCTGCTTTTTATATATTTCATATACAATATTTAAACATAAAGAACTATCCGTTGAATATGAATGTTTACACACCGGATTAAATGAACCATGAAATAAAAATACATCATATTTTTTAAATACAATGTTTTTACATCTCAGTTTACTCATATTTTATTTTACGTTTGCAAATTCTCAGTATATAATTTTCATTTTTGTTTCGAGTCCGTTTCTGTTTATTCATATTCATACATGTTATTTAATTAAAAGAACGTGTAATTATAACTTGCATAATAAGGATCAGTAGAAGGAAATTCCATTATATTTTTCTGTGGTAATATTATTTTCGTTCTCAAATTTTTGTTTGGTTCAATAAAAAGCCCATCTAGTATTTCGGGATATCGCCAAGCGGTTGGTCGTCTCTTCTCGTGACTAGTGGGCTGGCCTATTTGTTGGCCAAAGAATCAGCATTGCCATCCAACGTGGCAATTCTCAATCAATCAATCAATATCTTGCTGTCAATGCTGCCAGCCTTTTGGGCACTTTTCTTATTGAAAGCGATGTAGATACTTGTACATCATTATTTTTATCTTTACGAGTATTTTCAACAATCTGCAATTTTTTTTTTGAGTTTTTGATCTACTTGTAGTTGGTTAATAATATTGAATAATGTTTTGACCGGAGAACAGCGGTAGCCTAGTGGTGGCGGCCCTGACTTACACCCAGTAAGTCGTGGGTTCGCATCCAGGCAGGCGCGCATTACTTTATGTAATTTATTTCATCACCACTGCTCTCAAAACGGTGAACTAAAACATCGTGAGGAAACCGGCATGTCCTAGAACCAAAAATTCGAAGACATGTGACATCTACCAACCCGCACTGGGCCCGCGTGGTGGATTATAGCCCATTCCCTCTCTAGGAAGGAAGCCGTGTGAAAATATGCAAAATTGATTAATTTTAAATCACTATATTTTATAATTTATCTTAGCCATTGTCATCTTCTGCTTTTCGAGTCTATGTAAGTACTCTTAAGATGGGTTGGGCCCAGTAGTTGCACGAGCATGTATAGCAGCGACAAAGGCGTTCATTAAGTCCTTAAAGGCCAGGGCCTTAACAATAACATTTACCCATAAATCAATCAGTCCCAATAGTTCACAAACATATAAACGATTCAATAAACTAACTTCAGGTACAAGCCATTGTATCGTTTCGATAAACTGAGGCTAACCACAGCCCGACAGTTCGATGGGTCGGCCGCTAGTTAAAACTTCAGTCATCGAGCTCCGATTCACGTTGGAGCACTAATTTTATCGAGACCCGATCCCTCTCGCCGATGGCACTTGATTAAGTACATTGTTTTGGCTTTTAGACGAACAATGTGGAGTTGTATAGTTGTGGACTACTAACTATAACTATAATTGCTTGGGGCTGGGGCGAGCCTATTGCCATCAACCAGAAACAAATCCAAAACCCTGGCTGCTGCTGGGTAATTCCTAAAGGAGAAATCCAATAACACTTTGCCCGAGACCAACCAAAGCTCTCAGTAGCGCTTAAGACCACTAGACGTACGAAGCAGTATAATAATAAATTGACTTTGTTTTTCATAAAGAGACTCGTTTTAGATTTAAGCAAATAGTGTAGCTTTGTAGGGCAAAACGAGTGTCCCTGACAGTGCAATGCTTGTTATTTCCCGACTCAAGTATTTTGCGTTCAGTAACCTACATCGGCGGCGATCCTCTCGGGTGCCGATGAACTAAATTAAAAATATTCTTTACTTAGTTCCCAGTAAAATATGAGACTGAAAGAGCTGGGAAATTATTTTACTTGTTCAATTTTAGCATGTTAGGAAGTTTGACTTAAAACGAACTTTGCATTTTATATTCTCGCTTCTTTTTAACTTTTGCACCGACAGTCGCTGCCTTCCGGTTTTTAGATAACGTGTGGATGCTGTGATCGCGTTTAAGCGAGGAAAAAGCTTTGACAAGAACGCGAGCACAAATCTATGATCCTGGGAACTTTGGGATTATAACCCTATTTGTGTATTAAAATACTTTGTGCAAAACATTCGTGTGAAGATAAATGGCCAAATAAGTTAAGATGTGAGCTAGACAGCAGCCGGCGTGAGCCTTTTTTCTGTGATGGGAAATCATCAAATGACTCCTCCCGCTCTGGGTCGAGTGGAAGGGAGTGTCAGACTTTTACTGACTAAAACCTATCCATGTTCCTTCTTTTGCCCTTTATGTTCCAGGGCCAAAGTATCTCTTTTGAACAGTCCCGAAGCCCTGGCAGGCATCGACCCTTGCGGGCCCCTCATGTTTGCTGACATCTCTTTGAGGCACGCGTGGAACACGAACGCGCCGTCAACACGGCCTGTCGTCATAAGACGGACGGACGGCGAGCTAAGCCGGCGTGAGCCCTGAAAGTAAGATCTATTTTAGTGCTAAATGCCGCTGTGATGGTTTGCCGGACCATAAGCAAACTACACTTATACAAGGGCCATCACTAATCTTCTTTACAAGTGTTGCGGCTATCGTCCTGCATCATCGCACCTTAATGCATATGTTACCGGTAATTATTAACGAAACTATTGTGTCTGCCTAGCTGTAAGTTTTCCGAAAATAATAACTTAAATAAATAAAGCATATAATTAAAGCCTTATATAGGGTGACTGGTAATTAGTGACCGATATTTAAAAACGTGATTGTACTGTAAAAAAGTCCGTTTATGCAGGTTTCACTGTGACTCCATGCAACATAAACATCTAACATAGTATCTGGAACAATATACTTTGATATCACAAAAAGTCTTAACATTCTTTCCACTAACTCGGCGAAGAAACAAAGTTTCTTTAGCACTAGTAATAAATTCATCACTTGGTATCGAGTACCACTATCTGCTCTCGAGAGAGCGCGAACCGACGCGATGACGGACGGACAAACTAGTGTACTATCTTTTATGATCGACTATAAAGATTCGTTTTTAGTCTGTGAATGGTCTAGATTGTCTTTGAGAAAGTTTTAACATTTCGTTTTCATTTATCATCAGGTAAAATAGCGTTATATATAAGTTATAAATTATAGCGTATTTATATATGATTTTATGTATTATGACAGTCTAAAATGTCTTTCTCTTTCTTAAGTTCATCCAAAGGTTGTCTGGAAGATCGCCTTGCGCGATAAGACCATCGGACAGGATCGACAAATATTTAAAACTATTGTAATTCTTCTTCTCTAATTCTTGTTTTTTTTTTATGATTAAAGTGTTTAAAAAGTTGTTATTATGAATGCTACTCAAATGAAAATCAAATTTCTCATTTATAATGTAACCAAGGTTTTGTAAAAATATTCTGATTTAAAAGAGTGTCCATGGAGTTTCTTGCCCGTTCTTCTCCATAGAGATCTATGTTAGGGAATGGGCAACTAAAGTACTTTCACAGTTTTTATGCCTTGTGACTGGGACTGTAGTTACATTTCATTGTTGTCTTTGTTTCGACAATTCAAAAGTGCTTGCAACTGGCCTACTTGAAATAAATGCTTTGATTTTGATTTTTGATTATATGTACACGAAGCAAACTTAATCGGTTTGCAGGGCACACCACAAAGATGTTGGTGTGCGTAAAATCAACTGGTGTATTACTTCGCCTATTTATTAGTGTTTGCTACCCGTTGTCCACGCACACACAATAAAATTTCTTGTCACTAATGTTGCAGGGAATATGACGCATAAATTTAGCTTATCATACAATCGTCTCCGTGGCGCATTAGTCGAGCGTGCGATAAATAATTACTTACTGCGCCGGCGCCGTAGGATCGAATCCGACTGCCAACAGCTTAATGTTTTTGTATGTTTTAATAAAATATTTTACATTTGTTTGTTCAATTTATTGCTTAACTATTAGCAAGTCTCTTTATATTTGGGTTAGAATGTATTAGTTGTCTACCCTCTAAAAATGACAAATCATGTTTAAGTTAGTAGTTTAAGTTCATCGTCATAATGCTATTGACTATTGGGGTTTCGTTACGTTTTTAGACATTATACCCTGCGTTTTTTGAGAAGTGCTTTTATTTGTGAATCAATATGAATCATTGAACCACACTTTTATGAGCTGAAATAATTCTTTTGCATGAGCAAAATGTTTCAATTAGTGAAATTGCGAGACGTTTAAAGATATCGGTGAGTAACAAAATGTTATTATGATGTTTAGAAGTTTAATATGTTTAAATAATCCACATGTTATTGATTGTTGTTTTTTGTAACAATATTTTATTATTGTTCACAGAGAAGGACTGTGCAATTGTGGGTCCATCGTTATGCAGATTCGGGAAGCATTGATCCTTGCCGACCGGGACCAAAGGCTGGATTTGCATTCACAGATTGGCATCTGATATAGTTGCTACGCATACCGCTGAGCCCTTCCTCACTACTCGTTCCACGGCAACTAAACATGACGTGACATTACAAACTGTACGAAACCACTTGCGAGCAGCTGGTGTGAAATGTTGTAGGCCAGCCAAGAAAATTTGAATGTCAGATATTCACAGGCAAAACCGGGTACGCTTCGCAAGAGAATATTTAGATTTTGATTGGTGCAATAATATAGTTATATTTAGAGATGAAAAATGTTTTAAATCAGACAAAGACGGTCGCAAAATATTGTGGCGAAAAGATGGTGAGCGCTATCATAAAAAAAAATATTCTTCCATGCAGGTCTAGTGGAGACATTTACTTCGTGCATGAATAAGTCATAGATAGCGAAGGCGCACCAATAGGATATTAATAAAAATATCAGGGGGTAATTCGATTTGTTTTATGTGAGTGATGTTATTGTTAGTGAGATAACAATTTAGGATACCTGTATCTTAATATCTATCTTATTAACATGTTTATTCATTTCACTAATAAATAAATTACCCACTTGAATAAGAAAAGTAACGTTATTTCTTGTCCGACTTAGAATATTTGTCATGCACAAAACTTTTTAATTTGTGATTATAATATAAAAAAAAACCTAGTCAATAAATGTTGTTGATTTCTTAATACAAATTGTTTAATTTTTACTTCCATATTTTTTTTCGAATAATGTTCTTATTATCAGGTAAATTACAATAAAAATTCAACAAAATGAAAATAAAAGTTTTTTAATAATGCAAAAAGTTGACGCCAGCGGCGCAGATTCGATCCTACGACACTTGATTTACCAGCCGAATGATTACACATCTATGCCACGACACCGGTTAGTCATAGGGTTAAATTGATGCTTCATATTCTTTACCTCATATTATACAATATACTATAGTGAAGCAAACACTAACAAATAGGCGAAGTAATACACCAGTTGATTTTACGCACACCAACATCTTTGTGGTGTGCCCTGCAAACCGATTAAGTTTGCTTCGTGTACCTACACCGCGAGACATATAACAAACGAATTTTAACAGCGAATAAGTGTCCACAGGTACCTACTTATTTAAAACTTTATTTCAGTCCTCTAGCAGTCAAACCGTCCATTAAATTCCTCAATTCCTCCCTATCGACTTTTTAACAAGACTTGATAAAATCTTGTCTCCATCAACGTTGAAAGAAACTTGAACGTAATAAATCCATCACTTCGGTATCGGATGTTCTATCTGGTCCCGAGATAGCGCGTGCCGAGTGCCGACGCGACGCCGCGCGCTGACGGACGGACAAATGAGACCCCACCTTTTTTATGTACATTTGTTAGGCTTCGTGTGATGTGTGACAAATGTCTCGTGGGGTATGACATGTACTTAAGTGGGTACGAATTTTCGACACTACAATAGCCTTAAGGTTTTGTCACATGGGACTTAAACATTACTGGCGAAATGTGGATGTACTAATAACACCTCTACCTAAGCTTTTGGGGATTACAAGTGTTACATTATGTTAATAGTCTGGGGAATCCCGGAATTATGAAGATTTTTGCAATCTAATCTTGAAAATTATGTTTTGCTTTCCTACTAGGTTCCTACATTTTTAGGGTTCCGTACCCAAAGGGTAAAACGGGAACCTATTACTAAGACTCCGCTGTCTGTCTGTCTGTCACCAGGCTGTATCTCATGAACCGTGATAGTTAGACAGTTGAAATTTTCACAGATGGTGTATTTCTGTTGCCGCTATAACAACAAATACCAAAACAGAATAAAAAAAATTAAGTGGGGCTCCCATACAACAGACATGACATTTTGCCGTTTTATAAATGGTACGTAACCCTTCGTGCGCGAGTCCGACTCGCACTTGGCCGTTTTTTTTTATTTTTTCGGATTGTGACTAGAATTTGAACGTTTTATGGAAATTGCCTTTCAGTTTCAGTTACTTATGTATGTTTTTCGTACTGTTCTAGGTCTGAGTCTTACAAAATTCGTAAAAGAATCAAAGTCAAGATGTGACGATCGACCGTTCGAAAGTGCACAAAGTGTGAAAGTGAAGTGTTATTAAAAGCCATTTTATTTGATGCTCAAGCACCAATCGTATCAAGAGTCCATCACTCACTGAGATGACACTTCATTAAAGTAGCTTGTTAGCCTTCTTTGAGCGACGCCCTACACTACACTGACCCCTCGGGTTTTCAAAAGTCTTTTATTCATCTAATCATTGTGTGAGTGCTTATTTTGGTCTTGCAATCATAACGCCTGACAAATGATTTGTTGAATCTAGAAATCCTTTAAATACGACCTTTTAGGATTCAAGAATAGCGAAAAATAGCTTGATTTCTTTTTCTAATCGCGAAACGAATTCATGCTTACAATAAAACCTTTTCGATATTTGATGATGACATTTTATGAATGCTTCTAAAAATATTACTTTTGTTACATTTATGTTAAGTTTTATGCCGCAAAGCTGATTTTTTCCGTTTATCAATTAGTTAACTTCAAATAGAAACTTAGGTTTTTAGGCCATTCTTTACCAACTGGACAAATAAACAGAAAAAAAGAGAGACATTACATAATAAACAATAAATACTCTTTCCCCGTTAAGTGGGGATAGAATGTGCATTCCCTATTTTGGTTTACACAAAACAAGGAGAGCAGCGGCGGCCCAGTAGTGGCGGCCCCGACTTACTAGCAGTAAGTCTGGTTCGAACCCAGGCAGGCGCATTACTTTGTGTAATTTATTTCATCATCACTGCTCTCAAAACAGTGAAGGAAAACATCGTGAAGAAACCGGCATGTGCTAGAACGAAAATTCGAAGACATGTGACTTCTACCAACCCGCACTGGGCCCGCGTGTTGGATTATAGCCCATTCCCTCTAATAGAGAGGAGGCCGTGTGACCCAGCAGTGGGAACATTATAGGCTAATTATGCTTATGCTAAACCAAGGATTTAGACCAAACAAACAAATGCACATTTGAAATCCAAGGTTGGTTTGAGCGAATGCACATTCTATCCTAGACATAAACAAATGAAGCATAAAATAGTCGAACATCAGGGACGAGTAGTCGCACATCGGAACTGTCCTAATGGTGTGAAGCGATTTGTCACCTACTTACTACATACCTACGTCACTATAGTACTGAAACGTTTCATAGATAAAGTATAATGCGACGTCGCTTCGACGCGAACATCAAAAAGCGATTTACGACGATACGACGTGTATCTAGACTAGGCGATGTATAATTCAGCTCCTATAGAATTGAGGAGATGGTGTTCTAAATAATACTGCGTTATGTGATGATAGCTTGCTTTTGACGTCTCATGTTATCTTTTTGGTGTGTGTATTCGTGCTGCAAGGCGTAGTAACCGTACAGCCGGAGACCGTTGGGGTAGATGTGTTCTTGAGTAGAGACCGCGAATCGGTTAGGTAGGACATCATCAGGGTCAGTGGAGCGACGATCTTCACAGTGTGGCTGGTAATTGGATAAGAGTTGCCGAGAATCGAGTAAATGGTGTGACTTCAGACAGGCCTGTATCAAGCAATGAATAGAATAGAATAGAATAATTATTTATTGTAAAACATGAGTATACATCAAATGATATGTGCTAGTACTTAAAATAA
Source organism: Eurois occulta (assembly GCA_950022335.1). Classification (NCBI taxonomy): domain Eukaryota; kingdom Metazoa; phylum Arthropoda; class Insecta; order Lepidoptera; family Noctuidae; genus Eurois; species Eurois occulta. The sequence continues at coordinate 1,826,044 of OX465496.1, forward strand.
CAGGTAGATCTACATGTTTTGCCATTTATTGCGTACAAAACAACATATTTTTGGCTTAGTATTAACCATAAAAAATAATAATAAAAAATTGAGACTACACAGCAAACTATAAACAACTGCTACTTATGAACTGCTGTAGATTTATGATGATTAGTTAAAACATTCTCTATGAGCGGAGACATTTAAACATATGGCAGTCAATCCGTCACTGACCCGTTGCCTGCCTCGTTGGTCTAGTGGTCGCTAGTTCGACTGCTGAGCATAACGTCCTGATTTCGATTCCCAGGTCGGGCGAAGTGTTATTTGGTTTTTCTATCAGGAATTTTTCAGTAGCAGCCACGGAGTCATGATTTGAGTCCGGTGGATGGCAATAGACTCGACCCCTATTACATGGGACTTTAACTGGCGAAATGTGGGTGTACTATTGGGCATACCTCTGCTTAACCCTTCGGGGATTTCAAGCGTGATGTTATATTTTTGTGGATAACAGTCAACCCCATATTTGTGAACATATATTACACAACAACACGAGCTAAAACGAGTAGAAAAAAACGTCAATAAGATAAACGCCTCTCTTAGGTGAAAATCAAACAGGAGCGTTCTCAAAATACGCGGTAACAATTTGTTAAAATTATAAACGCGCATTACGGCATTACTCCTAAATTCCTGGTAATTATTTACCTTCACCACTTTAATTACAACCAGTAAATCAATTTATACATCCTACACCTACCTTCTTGTTTAATTACAAACACCCTTCCGCGAATCAATTAGGTAAGCGCCTAATAACTCGAAACGTAATCAATATTGAGACCGCACGCAATTCAAACTCCCCTCCATTTACCTAATAGCACTCTCATGTACGCATTACAAGTTTAAGTTAAATAAGTTAATGTATGTAAGCATATTAGTCAAGTCCTTAACGCCGCGTTCATGACCTCGGGAGATGAGACTCGCGTGAAGAGACACGCGCGTGCTCCAGAGAGAAGAAGATAAGCCTTGACTTGTGGCATACTATGAGTTTCTTTCATTTCTCGATGTCGCAACACGCGTGTGGCTTGAGCATGTGGTTCGTGGCCAAGCCGTGACGTGTCATGTACATGATGTCGTTTGGCGGATGTGTGAAGTGCTGCAAGAGCGCTTAACTTAAAAAGTAAGCGCAAAGTTGAGCGCCGCAGTAATTACTGACTTGCTTTATCTGTTGGGCGTATGATTTGTGTAAGTTAAAAGCTGAGGCGACGGCGGTATACTGTGCCTATCTGCTTCATTAAGATCTTGAATTCATTCATTCACTGGCAGACAACGCACAGCTTAAACCGTATGCAACAAAAGTGATATTTTCCAAGGGGTATAAAACGGGGATGAACGTTTTTATGGCAATTCGTCACTTTTCTGATGAGAAAAAACAAGACAGAACGAGCAAATAAGCGCTAAATTCTTATGAGAATTCTACAATCTGTCTTAAAATGCATGTAGATAAATACACGAGTTGCATCGAAAACATTTTGGCAGCTCCGATCAGATAATTTGCTACGACTCCGAAGCAGCAGCGCGTACCTAACGAGTTGCTACGAATTCATTGCGCCAGCGCATAGCTGATGATTTGCTATAACGTAAGCGTAGTCGTGTCTTAGTCACAATAGACTATAAAGTATAATAATTTTAGTAACTTTTTGTTAACAACAATAATCTGTAATTGCTTATTCCTAACAACTGACACCAAACCCCGAACCCTATGAATATGTATCACATATTGCATGAGCAACTTTGTTAATTCGACGATTCAAGCTAAATAGGCCTTTATATCTACGGAAGTAAGGTTTACATCAACACTCCCTGACTCAGTGCCCTGATTCTTGGCTAATACACTAAATCCAGATTATATAAAGTTTGGCTAAATTCGTCGCTTCGTGTTCGCCTTGCTAATTTAGAAGCCTGAGAAGAACCTTTGCCTGTCTATTTTGGGTTTATGTTCTCCGGGTAGATGTATTGATTCGTCGTTTCATCGAGGTATGGGAGAGAATATTTAATTGTTTGCATGACAGTGACTACTAGCTGGTGGTTATTCTGTAAGTTTCCCCTGTGACATTCTAGATTCTTCTGAATAAAAACCTTAGTGCTCTAGTGAGGTCTAGGGGTTTTTTTTCAGAAGAATCTAGAAATGGGTATGAGAACTTTTTCTCTCAGTAAATCATAACATAATTATGGTCTTTGAAAGGTTAATTAATCAACACTAATTCAGCGAGGTGTCTGTCATGTCAAGTAATTTGACTGGATGTTCAGTCAATTACAGCAGGTAATATCATTCTGACTGACATCATCAGATTATAGACGTCTACTCTCCAACCGCTCGTTCTCTTCAACTCGACTATTAACTTTGGATCTCACCCAGCTACACTTATTCCAGCCACCCCGCGAAGCTCATTGCTCTATCTGACCTGGGGGCGTCCTACCTTTGCTGACTTGTCTAGTCTAGGTAGTCCACCATCATCATCATCTGCCTAGCCTTTTACCAGCAATGCTGGGGTCGGCTTTCAGTCCAACCAGATGCACCTGAATACCAGTATTTTACATGGAGTAACTGCCTATCTGACCACCACAACCCAGTTGGTACTGGGTAATGAGATAGTCCAGGTAGACCATGCGTTTCGTTTTTGTGTTGACAAGCATTGCAGAAACCTGGTGTGACTATCACACACAAGTGAAGCTGCCAATCCACTAAACACTGTTTTAAGTTTTTACGGTTTAAAACTAAACTTATACTGTCACTTAAGGGATATCTTCCGTGATTGTTCATGATTTTGAGCTCCCGATATTTCAACGCTGTTGCAAGCGCCATGATTGCGGGTTGACTGGAGAATACGGGTGGATGGAAAATAAATTGTTAGGAGCAGATAAATCTGTCTACCCTCTTTCTTTGTCTTGTGCTACGCGCACTACTGGAACTCGACACTTAGATAAGATATACCGTAATCATCATTATCATGGAGCATGTAATTAACAATTCCAAGAATCTATATGACGACGTCAGCGACGGCGGAGCGATAGGAACGTCATCATCTAGGTTCGGTGGTAAAGGGTCCATTTCGTAGGTGTCGTTGAAGTACACGAATAACACGAAATGTTAATATAACCTCACTTTTAATCACAATATAACTATCGACAATATTAGGTGATAATAATTTAATTAGGCAAACCGACAGTTTCGTTTTGGAGAAGTGACTTGGTCCGCGTCTCGATGCGAAGTCCTCGTTTTACAATCTTCACTTCCCAAAACGACTCTGTCCACGTGCCGCCATTACAAAATAACGTCACAGCGTTTGCCCCACTACTACAATAATCAAAAGAGCAACTTTTATTAAAAACGATATTGCTATTCACGACACGGCCAGCCTGACGAGTTACACGTCCTCGTGTGTATCTGTAACAAGATAAACAACTTTGAAGCATTTTTTGAGAACTCGGCCAACCTGACCGTAACTTTTAATCACAGTAGCTAGTCAATACTCATGCCTCAACAAGCAAACACTTAAATCAAAAACTTCAAAATCATTTTAACAACTTAAACACAAAAGGTTCCTCCAAATCTCATAATTATCAAATCTCAAAAAGAAAACACACCACTCATGGCCCGGCTGCTACAAGCAGCTAGTGTCAATACATTATTGGCACCAGTATCGTCATCACCTCATGTGATACGACCAACACTTCATAGGGTCCGCGACTCTGAGGTCAAAACATGACCGTACAAATAGTCTCCTTCAAAACTCGGGTCCCCGCCGCACCACTAGCTGCCCATCGCGCTCTGAACAACTCCACCATGAGTTGCAGTTACGACTACAGACTAGTGCGTGCAGTGCGACCAAATAGGTATGGTACACCACTAGCTGCCCATCGCGCTCTGAACAACTCCACAATGAGTTGCAGTTACGACTACAGACTAGTGCGTGCACCGCGACCAAAAAGCTATGATATGTGTTCTATTTGCTGGTGGAGGCACCCTCCTCACCATCTTCAACATTAACCAAATCTAACCCATCAGGTAGATTACTTGGAGGAATCTTTCGGACGCGATCGTGGGCGTACTTATAAGTTCTATTACCAGTCAAAGACTTCAGTAGGTAACGATCACCATCTAATAATTCTACAATTTTAAATTTCGTCTAATTTCTTTCTTCATTTTCAATTAAAAGATAATCATTAATAGCTAATTTAGAAACCTGAGCCTTATTTCGGTCAAATCGATTTTTATCATAATTTGCATTCTTTTCAGTATTCTGTGTCGCGTGCTCTCTAATCTCATGCAAATTAACGTCAATGACATCATCAGCGGTTACTAAACCAAGCGGCCGTGCTACCCTTCCTATCATCAGCTCTAGAGGGCTAGATTTAGTCACCCTATTAATAGTAGAGTTCATAGCCAGCTGAACCTCTCCTAATGCGTCCTGCCAAGAGCGATCATGACTAGTCTCTACAGCTGTCAACATACTCTTGTGGGTACTCATTACCCTTTCGACCTGACCAATTTGCGCGACTGCCTCCAGTAGCTATCAAGTGCAACATCTTGATCTGCTATTATGCGTTTCGGTGCACCAAACAAAGCTATACGGAACTTAATAGCACAAATGCTACTGTTAGTGTCGATGTTAAGAGAGTGACGAAGAAGTACAAATTTGGTAAAAGCATCTATGATGACAAACACGTACTCCTTGATGTCGTTCTTACCAGATAATTTACCAGAAGCGTCAATATGAATTGTGTGCCATGGGATATTGACCTTGGGAATTGGGTGAAGTTCTGCCTGAACTTTACCCGAGTGCAATGGGGCTTCGCTACTTTACAAGTGATGCAATTGTCCACAAATTTTCTTACATATTTCGACATACCTGCGAACCAATAGTGCTCGTAAATCGTTTCGAGAGTTTTCTCCCATCCCAAATGCATGACGGACTCATGAACGTTATTAATTACAGACCACCTAAGCGACCTAGGTACAATAGGTAGACGTCGAGTGCGACCGCTACGCTGTAATTTGCGATACAGGATGTTTTTACGAACTTCATAAGTTTTGCGAGTTTCTTCAGGAAAAACTTCATTACGAAGATCAGAAACAATCTTACTGATCTCTTCGTCCTTTTCCTGTTCAGCTTGCAACCAGTTACTAGTAAGCTCAGCTAAATTGACACGCTTTTGTTCTACACGAGTGAAAGCTACTTTAGGTGTAAGGAGGGGATTTCTAGACAAAAAGTCTACATGGCTCATCCTACTGCCTTCACGATAAACAATGTCAAACTCAAATGACTGCATGTAGGCCCACCAACGATGAACTCGTGGCGACAATTCAGTTTTGCTTTTAAAATCTTTAACAGAACTGCAGTCTGTCACCACGGTAAACTTCCGACCTAACAAATAATGTCGAAAATGTTTTATGGCGTTAAAGACAGCTAATGTTTATAGTTCAAATGAATGAAACTTTGATTCGACTGGGGACGTACGACGACTATCTGTAATAAGCAACCACATGTAGTTTCCCGTTAAGCTTTTGAATAAAAATGCCACTATATCCTTCTTAACAAGCAACACTGGACTAGAAAAAGGCGAACAACTTGGCCTAATAATACCTGCTTCCTCCAATTCACGAACTTTAGCAGTAACAACTTCGCGTTCACTGGCACTAAGCCTATAAGGGCGACGGTTAACCGTTCGACTAGGATCTACAAGCCTAATTTGCAACTGACCTGTCGTAACACGGGATCTAAAAACACCACTAGAAAACGAAGATGAATATTCTGACATCATCATCTCCCTAGCCTTTTCCCAACTATGTTGGGGTCGGCTTCCGGTCTAACCGGATGCAGCTGAATACCAGTATTTTACATGGAGCGACTGCCTATCTGACCTCCACAACCCAGTTAGCGCTAGGTAATACGATACCCCTTGGTAAGACTGGTTGTCAGACTTTCGGGTCACTGACTACCTGTAACGACTGTCAAAGATCTACAAATGACAGCCGGGACCAACGGATTAACGTGCTTTCCGAGGCACGGAGGAAACTCGGTATGTAATGGGTGGGTGGACCCATCCACGGACCAACCTAGGCAAGGATGGCTTAACCTAAAGGTCGACCCGAGTGGCTGTTCTTATTTATCCACGAGCTCCTCTGATGAATATTCTAACAAAAGGTCAATTAACTGGGAATGAAATTCTGGCAGAACATCTGTGACAACTTTAACGAAATCGATTTGATAATTAAAACCATTCTTGAGCTTATTTGAAACATCACATAACCTAACAACCTTATCACGGTACAAAACAACACTATCAGAAGACATACTGACGTTAAATCCCTGACCTAAAATCTCACGGCCAATTAAAATATCATTTTTAAGACAACTATCCGGTACAACATGAAATAATATCTCTAATCGTAAATCATTAATCATAACCTCAGATAAAATTTGTAGGGTACTTTGCACACTACCATGACCAATCCCGGTTAAATTCACAATATTATCTACACGCTTGCCACTAAACTTTGAGGCAACACAATCTTTGATGAGAGAGCATTCGGCACCAGAATCATAATAAAATGGGTACGACTCACCAGATAGCTGCAACTGACCACAAACACCTGCCAGTTGGCAGTTGTCGACGCGCCGTTCGGATACAGCGCCGCTTCCGCTGCTATGGGCCGCATGGCCCGCAGAGGATGCACCGTCCGCGCTCGTATTGCCACGTTGACAATTAGATGCGATATGCCCGCTTGTACCACAACGAAAACAAATTACTTGTTTGCTGGTTCCAGGCGAGGCTATCGAAGTCAGTTGTCCTTTATTGATATTGGCTGACACTGACTCACACACACAGACACTGGTTTTGTAGACTTCGCACGGCAATCAACTGCATCATATTCCGCTGCTGGATCTCGAACATTGTGCGCCAGTGAGATTCAGATCCCAATTCTGATGACGACGTCAGCGACGGCGGAGCGATAGGAACGTCATCATCTAGGTTCGGTGGTAAAGGGTCCATTTCGTAGGTGTCGTTGAAGTACACGAATAACACGAAATGTTAATATAACCTCACTTTTAATCACAATATAACTATCGACAATATTAGGTGATAATAATTTAATTAGGCAAACCGACAGTTTCGTTTTGGAGAAGTGACTTGGTCCGCGTCTCGATGCGAAGTCCTCGTTTTACAATCTTCACTTCCCAAAACGACTCTGTCCACGTGCCGCCATTACAAAATAACGTCACAGCGTTTGCCCCACTACTACAATAATCAAAAGAGCAACTTTTATTAAAAACGATATTGCTATTCACGACATATATTTAAAAGGGTGTCCGTGGAGTTTCTTCCCCATTCTTCTCCATAGAGATCTACGCTTTGGAATGTGCAAGTTATTATGCCTTGTGACTGTGACTTAGCTTTTTTTTTGACTTTCAAAATTGCCTGTAATGGTCTAATTGAAATAAATGCTTTGAGTTTATCAATCTTGTTGGTCTTGCATTAATGTCTGGTTTAAATTAATGCTGTCTTCCTGACATCAACATACATTCATTTCCATTTAGAGTGATTAATGTGTTATATGCCTGCTGTGAATATCAGTGACATATCGCTTAGATCCACAGACCTACAGTCAAAGAAACTAATAAATTGTTACTCATTGAATTAAAAGTAAACGGATCTTTCACGATGCTGTCAACCAAGCATTCTGAACATCAAACTAAGTAACCCTACGCAAAAATTATTGCTTGGAAACGACTTCATTTTTTTGGGGTGAAAAATCGAGTTTTACGGTAAGACTCAATGTAAACTCAACACATTATGCTGATGGATGCATTGAATAGTAAACGGGTTGATGGAGGTATTTTAAGGAAAGTTAATTATCCTTAAAAACTACTATTTTGACAAAAACTTGTGAAAAACTTGGAACTTTGACCTCCATTATCTCCGTAACTAGAAGGTTGGAACGTGAGAGGGAGAGAGCCTCACGTCCCAGCCGCCGCGGGAGGAGAAGCACCGGGCGTCGGGAGCCACGCCGTGATGGCTCTCGGCCACCATAGGCACGGGCCTGTGGACGGTGAGTAATGGGCTAGCTCGCCGTCCGTCCGTCGTATGACGACGGGCAGGTCGCCGGTCGTGTCGACGGCGCGTTCGTGTTCCACGCGCGCTTCAAAGAGTTGTCAGCATACGGGAGGGGCCCGCAAGGGCCGATGCCTGCCAGGGCTGCGGGACTGTTCGAAAGAGATACCGCGGCCCTGGAACATAAAGGGCCAAAGAAGAAACATGGGTGGTTTTTAGTCAGTAAGAGTCTCACTCCCTTCCGCTCCGCCCAGAGCGGGGGGGGGTCATTTGATGATTTCCCACCCAAAAAAAACTAGAAGGTTTACAGATACGGTCCAGAAAAAAAAATCGCGATGACGGGGGAACAAGTGCTTGTCGGATTCGTTAAGGGTACTTTTACACCCTTTATAGAGATGGAAAACTTTTTTTAAAGTTCCGACTCTCCAAGTCATGTTCATCTAATTGTTTTTTGTAATTTAGGTACCCAATAAAATGTATTTCGGGAAGCACCCTTCATGCTATTATTAACTTCACTGCATGTACTGTAAGCTTGATTTTATTCTGGTGACTTCTAGAAAAACAGCAAGAGGCATTGTTTTGCTGCTTTTGGTTCAAAAAGAGTAACGAGTCGACAGTCTTAGAACTCACCTGGCCAATTGTTTGTTTCCCAAACTCTTTCCTTAACCATTGTTAAAACATTGCTTAGTCTAACAATTGTCCATCACGGCACCTGCGCCTATCACAACTTATCACTTCATCACTCGCCGCGTTCCAGGCTCCTCCGTAATCTTCGGCTAACCGGTTCTCACCGGTTCAGCACTTCCATTGTCTGCGAGTAATGCCTCTAAAGGCTAAGTCTCACTCAGGGCTGCCATAATCTAAGGTTGATATCTATAAAGGTTACTTAAAACGTACTTTGGTCAAGCATTATGCCTGTCACTGCCGCACAACTGTCAAGTCACAATGCGAGGCTAGGCAAGGCATTGGCTTACTTAAACTTTGACCAACTAGTGCTTTGAGAATAGTAAGCTAGGTTTAATCAGGGTTTCTGTTGCAAAGTCAGAGCTGTAGCGGACATAATCAAATCGACAAAAGAACACTAGCGACATCTATGACGCAAATGAAGAACTAACATCAAAATCCTGAATCGCGATATTAAAGTTATCCGCAAGTTATGACGATATAGAAAAACCCGACCATAACCGTCGAGCAGTAGCCCACCAGACACAACACCCACCTGGTTGGAGGATCCTCTTCTCTAAGAGGGATGAAGAACTTTACACTCTGTTCTTTATAGTCTTACGAACTATTATGGTTCGATAAAATCGGAACGAATAAACTGTGAACGCAGTCAGATAATGTACTGTAGTATTTATCTATACACATTATATCTGGAGTCCGCAGTGGGTGCGCAACCTGTCCGTAACGATTTGACCGAACTTAATAATAATTTCTCATTGTATTTTGCACTTTATTAACCAAAACATTTTCTATCGTATTTTGAAATTTTAAATAAAATGAATTTCGAGCACAAAGAACCATTATTAAATCTCCCTACTAATTCAACCGGACATAAGCTAAAATTGTCCGCCAAACCTGCCAACCCTGGTAACAACGCAAGCTAAATTTCACAAGCACAATACCCTGTCTTTGTTCAAAGTTATAATATTTACGTCGCTGGAACATCGTGCCACAGATTAACATAATTTAATACAATATTCCGTGTCACAGCGGCATTTATTAGACTGTATAGAAATATACTGTGGACACGATCCTTTTGCTTCGTAGAAATATAAATTATTTGTCAGGTTTAAGTAAGTCGAAGGGTTCTGTATACAACAGGAAATTGCTTCAAAGTATTAGAAATTTATAAAAACAGTGACTTGCTCGTATTTGTTTCTTTTACGTGATTACGTCTTTATTTCATACTGAAATATTTCAGCTGCTTTTCCCAACGTTTTGCGGTCGGCTTCTAGTTTAACCGGCTCTGACTGTTTTGTTTTTGTATTTATTCTTTTTATTAAACTGTTTTAAAGATAGTATAAACGCACATAACAAAATAGTCATCGGTTATTACAAAAAAAAAACATAATCATATCATAACATACCAAACATATCATACCTAATAGTACCTACACCCATATTTCGCAAGTTATGTTTAAGTCCCTTGTTATAGGGGGCGAGCCTATTTCTATCAACCGAGCACAAATCCAGACTCCGTGGCTGCCATTGAGAAATTCCTGATGGAAAAACCCAATAACGGTTTGCCTGACCCGGGAATATAACCCAGGATTACATGCTCAGCAGTTGGGCTTGCGACCACTTGACCAATAGGAAAAAAAACGTAAGTATAATCAGATTGATCTCAGTTTTTATTTCTAATATACCTGTTGAAGATATACTGTTCAGTTTATTCCTGTACTCCATTTTGTACAATTCTTCTTGCAATTAAATGAGCTTTAAGCACATTATATTATGTAAGCGGTTTGACGTAACACTGACAATAAGAAACGCGTTTACGGTTTCACAAATCTCTATGTTTGTGTAAACATAAGACTAAAGATTATTTCGCTACGGAACCCAAAAAGCATCAAACGTACGTATTAAACGTGTCTGTGCCACTCAATATTTTAATGAACGTGTGTTTTATTGCATCGGCACACTACACGAGTTTGTTTTGTAGAGCCCGTAGAAACAAATATTTATCGTAAATTGTCGATATTGGATACAGAACTCAATACCCGTTCACCTGTGAATTGATCAAACGAATATTTTAAAAAGTGTTCAGTAAATTGTTTGTATCTACATTGTCTGATCGTTTTTGTATTTGCATATTGCACATTTCAAACACGATATTGTTGTGGAATAACGATAATGACTCAGAGATGAGGCCCTATTGCCTGATAGTATGGATTCCAAGATCCTATGTTCATCATACTATATTCAGTTTTTATTAGCTGCCAAATGATGAATGATGAAATGATGATGCAATTTGATCCTTATTAGCGACACTATCGAATGGTGTAATAATACAGTGTGTATTTTTTCCGAAATCAATGGGTTCGATTCCTGGCTAGGAATATTGATTTTTCAAAAATCTAATGATGCAGTTTTAGTTTTCGTCAAAATCGGGCTCGAGACGCCTTTGAGTATTTTTTGCTATTCCTCATAGTTTCGGATTGGGCCATCCACGCCCACTTGAAAAATTCACTCTGTATAATTATAAAGCGGTTCAAATAACATCATTATTAAACGAGGTAAAGTTTCTTCACACGTCATTTGCAGAGCAACAAGCGAGTAAAAGTGGGTTAAGTTGTACTTGGCAAATAATTATATTTCATCAAATATGCTTTTTAGTTTGAAAGTTCATGTAGGTTCTACAGTCTGTACATATTCATATTCATATCTTTATTTGCATTCCATAATGTGTGGAGATCTTACAATGGGCTTAAAGCTAAGGTACAATTACGGCCCCTGTAGGGCACAGCAAAAAGTATAAAATTTATGAGTGAAATAAAATTAAAACTGAATAAATATTATAAATTAGTATTATAAATTAAATTTTCTTGAGATCTTTTATAAACTTATAACATCACTACATAGTATCCCTATGTATGCTTAAATCTTTAAAACTGCGCAACGGATTTTGATGCGGTTTTTTTTAATAGATAGAGTTATTCAAAAGGAAGGTTTATATGTATAATACATGCACCCGTGCGAAGCCGGGGCGGGTCGCTAGTAATAATTATATGGTAAGATTACATTAAAACATATTTTATAATAATATTTATCTATGTATGTAAGAGTGTGAATTCTTAAACGACTAACAATGTACATCATAATACCTCCATGACCCCTGTACTATGCAATGCGTCCATCAGCATAATGTGTTAAGTATGTTACATTGAGCGCCACAGTAAAAAAGAATTTCGTATCCCAGCAATCATTTTTGCGTAATGTTACTTAGGTTGATGTACAGAATTCTTTGTTGACTGATTCGTGAAGGGTCCGTTAACACCCTGTATTTGTAAGGATAGTTTTCGCAGTATTAGTGTTACCTCTAACGTGATGCTAACCAAACTCATCCCAAAATCAAATTAACAACACTTTCAACAAACTTCGTACCAAAGGTTGATGTAATATATTAAGTTAACTGCCAAAGCGACATTCAACTAATTGGACATAAGTTAGTAAACAGACGGCAATATAAAGTAGTTACTGAGCAACAACCACGGAGTAAGGGTCAACGCACAGCTGTAAGCTCTGAACGAAACCAGCATCGTCTCAAACCGTGCCGTGAAAATCCATACTGTAACGCCCATAAAGTAAGTCCGATGGGGGTAGTCAGAGGAAGTAAAGTGTGACTACGGAGCCTCACAAACGATTCCCAACATATTGTCCAACGTCATCTGCACCTTGAGTGGCAGAGTTGTGCTTGAAGATCATCTAACACAAGTAAAGGAATCATCGTGACGATGAAGAAGAAAAATGCACAGCTAGAGTGTTGTCAGTTACTAGCAGTCACTGAGCTTACGGTCTGGTGTCACCTCACTTACAAAAGGTAATCGCCACCTCCACTCAGAGGTGTGGTCAGGTCGTCGAAGGCTCGCCACAACCCGAGTGATACTGAACCGATCCGGTAAAGAGTTTAAATTGGGTGGACACCTGGTTGACGACGAGCCGATATGCCGAAGCAATGCTGATCCCGTACAGTGCTCATAAGTGTGCGTTGACCACTTTATTCTGCCGTCTGAATAATAACCACTAAGAGGTTTTACGTCGTTTTTTATTTTAATTTTATAGCCTTCTGTTTTGCGATTAAAAAGATAAAATTTTAATAAGAATTAACGTTGGGTAGATTGCTTGAATGAAACATTTACTGTTTGAGGTTTTTTAAAAGTCATTGTATGGTAAATTTATTATTGTTTTAATATAACTAAAGTGCTGTAAAATACTCAAGTTTATTTCAATAAGTTCCCAGAGTCATTAGATTTAGTTGATATTCTAGAACTTCGTAGTTGAATATTCTAGAACTTCGCAATATGCTTTCGACTTCAAACCTCTTAGAAATAATATCGTTTACAAATAGAAAATGGCCATAGAAAGTGCCAGTACTTAAAGATAGTGTCGGGTTACTACGCAGTGTCTACGGCGTAGCAAATAGCTGCGGTTGCTACGCAGCGTAGCGCTTGATCGATCGTCTCCGGATGGTCTAAGTTTATTTGTTAATCGTAATGTGATGGTTTAATGACTTTAACTTCATGTAAATAAAAATGCCCAGTGACAACGTCCCCCACTAACGAGTTGCTTCAAACCTAAGAAGGCGCACTAATTTGTGTAATTTCAGACCCATTTTTCTCAAAACGGTGAAGGTAAACATCGATCGTGAGGAAACCGACATCTCCTAGACCTAAAAAATAGAAAACGTGTAACATTCATTAACCCGCACTGGGCCCGCGTGGTCGGTTACGGCTCGTTCACACAGAGAGAAGGTGTGTCCCAAGCAATAGTTTGATATGTTTTCACCACAATGCAGAATTATTCATGACGTAATCTATCTCTAGAAATGTTGATAAATGTGGGTACTGTGACATGATAAACGCTCGAAATACATAAAAACAACAAATAATAAAATTCAGCACTATTCGTTATCGCCGCGCGTGACAGCGGCGCGACCCAACTATCTATCATACCAACATTTACCTAAAATAATATTTTATTTCCATTCAGGAAGGACCCACTATTCATTTTGTTCGTTTCTTTAAGAAATTTTGTTTTTTATTTTTGGGTAAGAAAATGTATCCGTCTTTGTATACTTTTTTTTTTTTGGATGGGAAATCATCAAATGACCCCTCCCGCTCTGGGCGGAACGGAAGGGAGTGTCAGATTTGTAATGCCTAAAACCCATCCACGTTCCTTCTTTGCCCTTTGTGTTCCAGGGCCGCGGTATCTCTTTCGAACAGTCCCGTAGCCGTAGAAGGTAGTCTTTGTATACCTTATCTGTCATTTTATTTAAAAAAAGTTCTTTCTATTTTAGTAACATAGTAAATGTTTGACCGAAATAACGAAACATACAGAGAAGAAGCCCTGTGACCCAGCCGTGGGAACGTTATAGGTTGTCTATGGTACGATTCCATTTTCACAGCGATGTATATGCTATGCTATATGCTACATTCCATAGATAAACTACCTAACTCTTTATGGTAAAGGTACCTCAACCAGGTTTCATTGCTTGCAAGGTATCATTGCGGTTGCATTTGTTCGTACAATCAAGACAAGAAGTAGTGTGATGACAAAGATAAACTTGACTGTTGTTATTGCTACAAAACTTATACAAAAGAAAATACTAGATTAGGGAAGTCTGACCAGCACCGGCACCCAGAGTTTTATAACATAAATTCATCATCATCATCTGCCAAGCCTATTTCCAACAATTATGTTGGGGTCGGCTTTCAGTTTAACCGGATGCAGCTGAATACCAGAATTTTACATGGAGCGACTGCCTATCTGACCTCCACAACCCAGTTAGTACTGGGTAATATGGTACCTCTTGGAAAGACTGGTTGTCAGAATTTCGGGTCACTGACTACCTGTAACGACTGTCAAAGATCTACAAATGACAGCCGGGACCAACGGCTTAACGTACTTACCGAGCTCGGTATGTTATCCACAGACCGAACCAGAAAAGCACAGCTTACGGCTTGCAGCTGTTATTATTTAGCAACGAGCACCTCGAAATTTATAACACAAATTATCACACATATCTTCCCCAAAGAGGTTGGCAGAGAAATATGCCGCCCAGGTTTTACCAGTTATGTTATAAATCCCATGTTACCGAGGCCTGCCTGTGCTAGTAACATAGACCAAACTAAAATATTTTCCCAAAAATCCTTACTTACTTTCTATTTGTCTAAAAGGTAGGGATGTAAGTCTTTCAGTAATAACAGTAAATAAAATGGGAAAGGTCGATGTTATGTGAGTGCAGTATTTTGTGGAATGTGCTCCACAAATATATTGAATACTTGGACTGGAAATATGGGGCAAGAAATGTGGGGGAACTGGCGACTCATTTGATGAGTTGTGTGATGTTTGTGAGGCTTATGTTCTGTCTGTAAAGGCTTCTAGACTGGTGTAATGATGATGATGATAGGAAAACATTGGACATCCCTACTTTAATATTATAAATGCGAAAGTAACTCTGTCTGTCTGTCTGTTACGCTTTCACGTCTAAACCACTGAACTGATTTTAATGAAATTTGGTACACAGATAGAGTTGACCTTGAGAAAGAACATAGAATAGTTTTTATCCCGGAATTTTGAAGAGTTCTCTTGGAAACGCGATATAACCGAACTAGACGCGGGCGAAGCCGCGGGCGGAAAACTAGTGAATGATAAATGAAGTTTATTTTGCAAATAGGTTTTTGCAAGAACAAGGAACCCTTATAGTTTCGCCATGTCTGTCCGTCCGCAGCTTAGCTCAAAGACTCTTAGTACTAGAAAGCTGTAATTTGACATGAATATACAAATTAGTTACGCCGACAAAGTGGTAAAATAAAATGTCGAAAAGTATTTTTTTAGGGTATCTCCTGTACACATAAAGTGGGGATTTTTTTTCTCGCGTACCCCATAGTGTGGGATGTCGTTGGATAGGTCTTTAAAAAGTATTGCGAGTATGTTCAAATATCGTCACCGTAATTTTTTAAGGGATTCGTTTGTGAAATATTAAGCTTTAAACTGCTAATTTTTGTTAGACTCAAGTGTCCTCCCATCTACCAGCTAAAAGATTGTGTTTGGGTGTGTACAAAAATTCACGGTGATAGTATATTTAACGAAGTTAAAAGGAAAACTATCACAGCAAAGTAGGCTTTACAAGTTTACGAGTAATAGTCAACCAACTTATAAAATGGACTTGGATAACATATTTTCCCAAACAAAGTCGTCAAGTAAAGTCGACCAACTTAATGGGAGCACAGGTTTTTCAACTGCAAATGTAAGTTTGTTTTTTATTATTACATTTAAAACCATCATTCAGAGGTAAATCGAACCGTAGGAAGTGTCCGCATATTTTGACGGGCAACTACGGAACCCCTACATTGCGCGTGGCCCTACACGACATTGGCCGGTTTTTTTAAACTACATAGGTGGGTAACCGGGTTCGGGCCACTGACTACCTGTATCGACAGTCAAAGATCTTCATCAAAGGTTTAGAGTGCTTTCCGAGGCACGGTCGAAACCCGGTATGTTATGGGTCCACGGATCAACCTAGGCAAGCGCAGCTTAACCTGAAGATCGACCCGAGCAGTTCTTATTATTTAGCCACGAGCTCCTCATAATGTTATCGTTACCTAGTTAGGATACAACAAAAAAAAAATATACTTATTGTCACTTTGTTCTTTAAGGTCACAGCACACCGTATCGCCTTTCGCCTCGCCGCGCCGTCAAAAAGACGTCAACCTAACGTAAGCAAGCGGATCAGCAGCTCCGATACGTCGACTCGGCTAAGGCTAGGCGACGCAGTGCTTACGGCTCGCCGACCGCTGGTTGACCTGGCTGGTACCAGATCAGTTTGAATTCTCATAACTAGAAAAAGTATGGCGCTTGTTAGTATTTTGATACTTACATTTCTACAATCTAACCTACAAATTCAATAAAACACGCGGGCAACACGATTGGAAGTTGCCCTGTGAATGAGCACTCGTGTGGAAACAGTAGTTTTGCGTAAAAGCTGTAACACACGCTTGAATTTGGTTCGAACAGACCACGAATTTGGTTCGCATCCGAACCAAATCTGACCGTCTGTAGAGTAGTCGTGCGAACATAATTATTATTAATTGAGTCCGCCTCGGTCCGCTAGTTTGCACATCGAATAAGGTTTGCTCCGTACCGAATCCGGACGTGTGGACGGTGGGGCCGAACAAACTACGACTTTCTCATAACTGTACTTGAGATGAGAACAGTATGATGAGAGGTTTAACTAAATTTAATAAATTTTCAAAGGTTTCGCGGTTCATTCGAAGATATATTTTAAAATCATCTTCATCTAAAATTCTTATCAATTTTATGTGACTAAATTCGTCACGTTCTCTTAAATACTGTTTCGCCTATTCTCTTCTTTTTTTCCGCTTTTTACGTGGTGGCTGTAACGTTACTGCTAGTGTTGCCGCTACCACCATAATTTTCGTGTTCAACGACATGATGACAACCGTGTGCACTTGAAGGCGTACGTGAAGTAACTGTCCGATTCGGTCGTCTATAGCGAGAACGGATTTAGTAGGCGGATTTGGTCCGCCGGACCAAATTCGAGCGTGTGTTAATGCTTCGGGTATGGAGAGACGTAAGCGCGGGGACGACACGGGCCGTAAGCGAGTTGACCACGCACCGCACCGCGGTTCGTGAGCTTGTTGTCCCGAGGCGAGGCGATTACGTTACGATTCCAATTAGTTTGCGTTGCAGTAGGGAGTTTCATTCAAATAATACTGAACGGATCGAGTTGATACGGTATCGATCCCTTTCCGAGTTGATATGTGTGTTGTGACCTTTACAGGTGCCAGCTGCGAGCTCAAAGGGCTTTCCCCCTCGTTTGAGTATTACCTCTGTGTAGCACAGGCTTTATATCTTGACTAGTTGATAGTTGGACACTAAGCTTTATGAATAACAAATGTATTCTCTTTCGTGTGGCACGTGTAATGTGCTTTTGTTAGTTTGATGGAAGTTTTTGGTATTATTATTGAGATATAATGGGATTCTGGAACACTTGGAAGTCTGGACACGGGAATAAATAATACGCGTAATGACTTGTTCAGGTTTAATAGCAGACTAATCCTATTCAACACAACCTACCGCCATATCATAATAAACAATGTACCCACATATTTCCATACATTACAATTATGTTAAGAAATCAGTTGGTATCCTGAGCGAGATGTTGGAGCAGGATTCATTTTATTATTTTATTTTGAAAAATACTTAAAAATTAGTTCATTTTTGCTGTTCCATTACTTATGTAGTTCAAAAACGCAAATTGTAATAAACGTCCGAGTGTCTCACCCACTCACATCATAGCAGTTTCATTACTTACTGATTATGTTAGCTTGCGTCATCCCACTGTTGGGCAAGGGCCTTTCCCCATGACTTCCAGTTGTTTCAATTCAGGGTTAATGTGGACCACTGTTCGTTGGTTGCTTTCACTACTTTTAAACAAAAAAAAAAATTGTTCCCCTTCACGAAATTAACGACGAAGAATAACAGCTGGAAATTGACACCAATTGAATAAAATTTAAAGTGCACTAGCGCAGTGCGTTCCTAGGTCTGTCTCAGCGACGACGCCCGTCCTCAAGCACCCACCGTGTGATGAATCAGCCCTAAGAAAAATAAAAAAATCAACCCTAAGAATAATTAATATCCACTTACTGTGGCTCATGTTCAGTGAGCAGTTCTTCAAAGTGCAGCCGCAGTGTGTGCGCAGGCGGCGCTCGTATCTCGCTCACACACTCGACGTCGTCCGGATACGGCCGAGGGAAGCCGGGACTCGACACGATCACGTGCGGGTGTGAGTGAGACAACACGATCGTGTCGTTGCACAGGATCTTTGAGGCTTCGTAGGGGTCTGGAACAATGTAGAAAAGATTATAAGTTCAATTGATCTGAGTGGGTACTAAAGCATGAATGTGACTTTACAGTTCCCATGTATGTACTTTCTAAGTTTAAGTCGGTCATCACTAACATTGGTCAAGGAAAACAACGTGAGGAAACTGGACCTATCATTATTATAAGACCAAAATTGCCATTCCGCGGAAGTGTGGTGATCAAAGCTCATGCTATTTATTTATCGAGCAGAAGCTGGCATAAATTTATTATTATCGATTTTGGTAATTTTTACGTGCCTCGGGAAGCACTTAGCCTCAGGTCCCGACTGTCACTCGTAGATCTTTGACAGCTGTTACGGTTAGAGTTCCGAAAGTCTGACAACAGACAGTAATTCCTCGGGTATCCTGTTTGCTAGTGACTGGATTGTGGAGATCAGCTAAGATATAAAATAGTTGGTAATATGTTAGTTCAGTAGTAGGTGTACTATCAGGTACACCTCTGCCTAACCCTTTTGGGATTATAGGCGTGATGTTATGTTTTGTTTATTCATACTACAGAAAAGCTTTCTTACCAATCTAAACTATTCAAACTTGTAACAAAACAAAGGTTTTCAGAACCGACAACAAAATAGAACAACAGAATTCAATTCGAAGAACCAGATCAAATGAAATATTTCATCCGATATGAGTATAACTTTAAATTATTCCGAACAGAATGAAATGTCTATTGTCTATGTACAATATTCTATAAAGTATATACGTGTATGCATTTCATAGGACTGCAGAAAACTGTTGTGTATAGTTCACGGATACCGATACCGATGTTCGTGGCGGTATCAAGTTGAGAACTTCTTTGTCTACACGAAGTTCAGAATACATGTTTTGAGATGTATGATAGTATTTGCTTGCACAGTGAGGTGGATTTGAAATGTTTGTTATTGTTTCTTTAATCTACGTTAGCATTTTCAGAGTGGAGAAGAAGATAATCCTTGTTTTTACATATTTCTCTGTTATCGATAAGGTAGTTTAGAGTGCTAAAATAGTGGATGGGGATATTATTAGAATTTCCACAATCCTGAGTATTATGCTGTGTTTCCAAAACATAAAATCTACGAAAATATACATTTAATAATACAAACAAAGATCGTGTCCGTTAATGACTAAATACCGACTCCCTCCATGGTTGGAGGTAGTTCCTAAGAATTAAATAGAAGCAATTAAAATAGGCTTTAATAAAGCTTAGTACATTGTAAATTATAGGATTCATAGTACTCCACTGCCTACTCTAAGAGTTCGCAATGTGACATTGACAACGTTTCCCCGATAATTGTGTTCTTAAGCCTACCAAAGAACACGTTAAGTAGCCGAAATAAATCAAACTGGAATCGTTTACGAGCACCACAGTAATTATTATCTTAAGTACCTCTAACAGATGGTGATTTATAACGATCTACTGAAATGTTTATTATTATTTATTCGTAAACCTCTTATATAACAGTCTCTGCCGTAAAAACTTCTTTATGGAATAAGCATTGATCATCACGTACACAACTTCTACTGCTGGACGTAGACCTACCCCAAGCGTCACTACACCGACCAATTCTGTGTTTCTAGCATGCAGCGGATTCCCGCGGCCTTCACCAGCTCATGTGGTGGTCTACCTTGTGAAAGGCCTTTCAGCACTGTGCCTTCAGGGTTATATCACCGATGAGGCCGAAAGGTTCAAGAGTAAAGCTTCATCAACCATCTATTCTGCAAGGTGCGTTTAAAGGTCTCTCAGGCACTGAAAAAAGTATGCGTCGCTTATTGCGTTCATTGTAGAGACTCAAATAACGAAAATATGATTGCAAATCCAATGCCATTTCGAAATGCTTTATATCGCCGAAATTAACCGGTTCACTGTTGCCTTTCAATTCGAGTGAAGCAACCAAATTGAATCGTGTTAACATAAAAGTGAATCATGTTGGGAGTTCAGTTGGATGAACCTTGCATAATCAGCCTACAAATGTTCCCACTGTTAGCATAAAGGTCGCCTCCCTATTAGAGGGATTGGGCCGTATTCCACCACGTGGGCTCAGTGTGGGTTGGTTGGTGTCACATGCATTTGTCTGATTTATTGGTTCTAAGACATACCCGTTTGTGTTATTTATTTCTATACCATCTGGTCTCAAAACGGTGAAGGAAAACATCGTGAGGAAACCGGCTTGTCCTAGAAGCTAAAGTTGGATGACATGTGACATGTACCAACCAGTGCTGGACCAGCGTGCTGAATGTCTGTAGCCTGTGTCGCAGCAGTAGGTTTATGCGTATGCTTGCCAGTTTCTTCACGATGTTTTCCTTCCCCGTTTTGAGAGCAATGGTGATGATATAAATTAGCCCGACTGGATGGGGACCAAAGACCTACAATTCTCTAATCATACCTTTGCTTGAACTTTGCAATATCGGTTACTTTCTCTACAGAAAGGAGGTTTTAATCCTAGCATTAAAACTTTACTAGAGTGGCGATTCTTAATTCAAATCCTTCTTTTTCTTTCAGTTCTGTCTAGCCACATTTTTTTTTAAATCTGTACATCGCTGTCCCCGATAGCGCATTGTCCAGCGTACAGTCAAACACAGCCATTGTTTCATACGTACGCTTCCCGCCGTTTGTCTCGACTGTACTCAAGAATGGCGGCCACAACAATGTACCTTTATCTGTCATTGTACAATGTACAGCTGTGCTATTACTTTGATGTTTTTATTGTGCAATGTTTTTAGATTTATAGCTGTGTTGTGGACGTAACTTTGTTTGTGGAGTAGTGCAAAATGTGGAGCAGTAGGTAATGTTGTTTATACATAACATAACATAACATCACGCTTTATAATCCCCAAAGGGTTAGGTAGAGGTGTACCTTACAAGTACACCCACATTGCGCCAGTTTTGTTTAAGTACTAGGGGGGGCCTATTGCCATCAACCGGGCACAAAACTAGATTCCGTGGCTGCTACTGAAAAATTTCTGGTGGAAAAACCCAATAACACTGCACGGACCGGGAATCGAACCTAGGACCTCGCTTAGAAGTTGTGCTTGCACCCACTAGACCACTAGACTATTTGTCTAGTAATTTTCATTCATTCTAGCAACAAAGATATGGAATCTATTGATGCTAGATCCAAAACAATCGAACATCTATTTCCTTATTTGATCATCTGATTTTTACGGATTCTGACCCCGAACTACTCCGAAGTCACTCGGCAAAGCCCGACACACGCACCTGCGTACACCAAAAACAATCATAATTCCAATAAAACACAATTCTGCATACAAACTTCCACTTCCAGCCTACACTAAACAATTGAACGTCAAATAAAATACATCCAAATCCTTCCGTACTTCAACTTGCGAGCATCCTTTACATAATCCTGCATCTCCTCTCTCACTCACACTTTTGTAACAGAAAGAGACAGAAGATAAATATTGAATGCCCTGTTACAAGTCAATAGGAAGGAGCACGTCTTCAGAATACGTAATTGTGTGAAATGGGGGAGTTGATGGTGAGGCTGTGATCTTAATCGTGGAGATGAGGAGAATCGAAAGATCCGTGTTTACTTGTAAACGTTTAATCTGTGCGTGTCGTGCGAAAACTTTCCTGGAAATAAAGATACTTGACTTTTTCTCCGAAAACTTCCATCTTGCGATGGGTTTATAAGTAGACACTTGTTTTCTCCGTCAATGTGAACATTTGTTCTGGACCTGAGAACCTTCTAGTCTACTTTTTTTTTATTTAGTTTTTTTTTTCTGTTATTTCTTATTGTGTGTTTTTGTGGCTTGTGCTAAATAATCATGTTTTCTTTCTTTTCTTTTCTTTCTTTTAGTTACGGAGATATTGGAGATCAAAGTTCCAACTTATTCACAAGTTAAAAAAAATACAATTTTCTAATGTTATAAACTTATAATTTTACATTGACCCCCATACTCGTATTATCAAAATTGTATCCATCAGCACAATGTTTTTAGCGCGTTACATTGAGTTTTACGGCAGAACAAGTGATTTTTAAGCTCAAAAAAAGTCGATTCCCAGCAATAATTTTTGCGTAGAGTTACTTAGTTTGATGTTCAGAATGCTTGGTTGACGGCTTTGTGAAGGGTCTGTTTACCTTGCTTAATAGATCCTTCAAGAACGAACTCTATAATCGGGCCCCTGACATGATCGCTAACTCTGTGAAAATTAACAATTTATTTGATTCCTAACATTAAATGTAGGTAACCTGAATGTTTTTACGATTTTACAAATCTACTCGTATTCCCAAGCACATATTTTGGTATTGGATACACTAAGAAATTGACTGTGACTATGGTTCGGTTGCACGCTTTATTGGTACTTTAAGTTATGCACATGCCATGGCGGGTATGTCATGGATAAGGCTGGCACAGGAACGTTTGCCATAAGCAAAGCGAGGCCTATACCCAGCAGTGGTGGAGGGTGTGATCGGCCTGCGAATGATGATGTTGATGAATGTGGTAATAAACTGTAGTGGTCGATGAAGTAACTTAAAATAAAGCCATGTCCTCATTCTTCAGAAAATATTGCTATGATAAATTTCTATTTTACAATCTTTTTAGTACTTTTAATACAAACATAACAAAATTTAAAATATGCAAAAGAGAACTGCAGCTTTGCCAACTCGTACATTCACAGTTATTTGCATCCGGAGCAGCGAACTTTGATCTTTACAGCAGAAACCAAGATTTTGGTATCTAATAAGAAACTGGAGAAGGATCACTTAAATAAATACTCTGGAATTCTACAGCATTGGCGGAATAGGGTATTTGCCTGAAAAAATCCGTTTGGTCCGTCAGTTAGATTATCAAAAAATATGTGTGCAACTAATTCCCTGTCTGTTTGTCTGTCTGCGAATTTAGATGTTTGGCATTAAATGGAATGATGACCGGGGTAAGCACATACTTTTAATCTCGTAGAACGTCCCACGGGATAATTTCCGACCACAGCGCGGGGCCAGGCTAAACTGCGGGCAATTCTGAGTTTTAGACTCTGGGGTAGATCACCCTATAAATGTGAGGTGTTTCCAAATAACTTAATTATACTGAATAAATAAATCTTCTGTCCGTACCTGTCGTTGTGATTATAAAAAGGAATTTCACACCGGATTGGTTCTTTGCAGGGCCATTCAACTTTTTGATAGTTTAAAAATATTGCATTTTTATTGGATCGTACGCTTTTATGTATCCTGCAGATTGGTGGGTTAAGTGTTAAATTCGTGTGTTTATGTCGCACCAAATAGCTGCTTTCTTCGTAAATTGAGATATAAAGTTTATTTTATTATTCGTAACTAAAAGTTACACTGCGTTTTCAGTGTTTTTTACTTAAACCATTGAGTTTTGTTTGGTAATGTCTCGCGACATCGTGAGTTGAGTTAATGACTTCAACTTTCTTTCTAATACGCCGCGCGCCGTGGTAAAAATATAGTGTCAGTGAAAAAAGCGAAAACTATGCGTACCTACTGAAAAGCTAAGAAGATCGAAAAATTCCTTCAATGAATACTTATTTTTAAATAAATTACTCCACAGTACTGAATTTTTACTCCTTATCAAAACCTCTATGGAAACAATTCCTCTGTCCATTCAGCCAGGATGGAACCATACCGAAGACATAATGAACCTCTTTGTGACAAAGCCAGTCAACATGACACGAAATAAAATGAACGCGGCAAACTGGCATGAAGGAAAGATTGTGTCAAATGGAATGAAACTGCTTTTCTTTGTAATCTTCGTGTTATTTAGAACGTTTCTCTGGTTTTTTATTGGGTTTGTCTGCTTTATTTTGGGATTTTATTGCAGTTTGATTACCCGCTTTAATTCACACCATTGAGGTTTAATTGTTTGTAATATAAAGGATTTTTTTGATAAGTTTTGTCGTCGTATATGGCTAGCTCAATACTAAAGTAATCATCATCGACCTAGCTTTTGCCTAACTAAGTATGTTGGGGTAATATCAGTATTTTCCTTAGAGCGACTGCCTAGCCTACCTGACCTCCTCAACTCAGTAGCTGGGTAATACGATACCTCTTGACTGACTTGACTGACTGGTTGTCAGACTTACGGGCCACTTACTACCTTTAAAAACTGTCAAAGATCTACAAATGACAGCCGGGACCAACAATTTGACGCGCTCTCCGAGGCACGGAGAGAACTGGGTATAAATGTATAGTGATGGTCACCCATCCACGGACCGACCTAGGCAAGGCTTGCTTTGCCAACTTCATGACACGAGGGTTGAAAAACCAATCGAGACCGATCTTAAACATTAGTAATATCTTTAAAAGGCAATAACAGTTCAAAGCCTTAAAGGACTGTTAAACCGACAAATACGACGTTTCTTAGTAACGTTAACTGAAGTGCACTCAGCGGAATTGAGTTAAGACAGCTAAGGTAACGAGCGCAACCCTTATAATGCAACAATGAGAAAATGTTATAAGTTGCTGTCTTACTAGTCACTTAGTAAGCTGCTTTAGAGTTTATTGACCTGCGGTGGTAGTGGTGTCAAGTTGTAAAAGTACTTTTTTGTATTTTAGTGGTTCAAGTAACGAAGAAACACGGACGAACTTTTAGTGGCAAGTAAGTTTTTTTTTTTAAATGAACGAGAAACCCCCACACTAGGATTTTTTTCTGTGTCGTGGGTACGTTTATAAAAATTTAAACTCAACCAGACCCAGCATAACTACCTGTAGGCCATACAAATATTTGTTCCGAGCGGGAATCGAAACCGCGACACGCGGCACTGTTGGCGCAGCAGCCGATCACTCAGCCACTGCGCCAACCGTGCTGTCGAGAAGAATGTTTCTTAATTTTCGTTTTAGCCACGCGTCAAGAGATCTGTGTGTATCTTTAGCTGCAGTCTGGTGCCAACAATAGTTGATTTCGGATTCATTTTAAGGGTTTCTGAAATTATATTGGCCACCGTAGGCCTTAGGGTCCTAAACTTTCTCATTATATTTATTTGTTATTCAAGAAAGCATACAGCAAGCTGAATATCACAGCCTCCACACTAGGATTCTTCCTTCGTCTTCTATACTAATATACTAATTATATTATAAAGAGGTAAAGTTTGTGAGGTTATGAGGTTGTAGGGGGTAATCACTGGATCTACTGAACCGATTTTGAAAATTCTTTTAACGATAGAAAGCCACTTTATTATGAGTGTCATAGGCTATATATTAACCCAAAATTTTTCATGAAAAGACTTTTTCGTGGTAATCGGATTTGCAAAGTAAGTCGGAGAAAACGGTCGGCACGGGTCTGCTAGTCGTACATGATAAATAGGTAGTAAGGCATAACTATAATATCATCGTACAGGTAAGATTTCTTAGAATAAAGTAAAAATGTGCAAATGCAGAGCAATAGTAAAAGTTACAGTAAAGTTGTATATACGTTATAAGACAAGTGTGTCGTGTACTATCGACTATCGTGTAAATGGTATTTTTTCATGATGAGGCAAAGCACCTTCTCCGACTACCTAATATGCAGTAAGAAAGTATGAGCACCCTTCAAAGCAAATATCATTTTATCCACAACTTAAATAAAATAAATCATATCATGTAAAATACTTGGATCACAAGAAAGATCTTTCATTTCATAATTTTTCTTATTTTCTTTTCAGTTCTGTACAAGTTGTACAAGGCACGATCGCACGATCGGCACGAAGTGACGTAATAAACCTCTTTCGTGATCACGGCGCTGTAGCGTCGGCAGGTAATTTGGCACAGCACCAGCGGTGTTGCCAGCGCTGTGAGATAGAAGTACACTGTTTAAATGAAGCATTATGTATATGGGTAAATAACAATTGACAGAGATACTGATGAGGTATATGTAGTATGTATGTACGTAGAACTAAGATCTATGCTATAAAAGACATTGTATTAATTTAAGAAGAGGAGTAATAAATGGTAATCGATCGGCTTCAGTTGTTTCACTAACATTAGTTCCCTACACTGAATTCCTCTGCAATGGTTGAGGATTATTGTAATAAACAAAAACCATCAATATCATCGAAAAATACGAAGTGATAATTTTCATGATAATTATCTTGATTATAATGAAATCATTATTATCAATGTCACTTCACGTGTAACCGAACGCTATTTGCCCGTGTCCAAAATACCATAACCATTGTTTTTAATCAACAAACTGTATATTTAGTACAGGTGTTTAGCTTTGTTTGTTACTATGTAACTAAATAGGACCAGAGTGGTAATTATGAAAATGTCGAAAAATAAAGACCCTTTTTGGACTGAAAAAGCGGTTTGAGTAAAGATCAAAGAGATCATGCTCATTTTCATATCATTATTAAATAGAATAATTATTTTACAAATTTCGAACACTGGTACAGACGCCAGCACATCGAGCTACTACAATCTGTCAAATTGATTCAATAGATTTTCAACTTTATCTCTAAAGCATTAGGTTCAAGTTCAAGGTTGGTTGGGAAAATCTGACAGTTTCGGGTAGGTTGACTTGCTGTAGTCTGTACATATCCATTGGTCTTCTTTAATTTTAATTTAACTAATTTAAAGCAGGATTATTACGTAACTCTGTCTCTAGAGTCGCCACGTACTTACCTAACTCATAACGACCTCATAATTCCTGTCGTTTCTTTGGTATATTAACCGTGTGCCTTTTTATTCTGACCACGTAAGTTAATCCCCGAAAGTCAGGCGATGCGGAAGTCTGGCAACCCAGTGGAAACGCGAGTGCACTGTTCGACCGTTATATAGGTCGGCACGGGTCGCCTAACTAATTCCCCTGTTTTAAATTCAGAACGCGATTAGAACCAGTTTTGAAATTCATTTTTGATTTTCTTTTTCGTTTTTTGAACAGTTTGTTAATGGCGTTTGAAGTTTCATTTCGTTTGATAATTTCCAGCGTCTGTAATGTTTTGAATCGAGACTACCTATAATATTCTTCCTCATTTAGAAATCAACATTCCGTATTGTATTCGAAGTAAACTACAACTACGTTCATTCTCTCCAAGCATAGGTAAGTAAAAGAGTAATATAACTTTATTACACTCTTAAATAATACAATATCTCTCACCCGGCCACTTTAGTTCCCAATAAAACTCTTTGTCGTAGTTGAATACGCATCAAACACAGAACTTTGACAATAAAATGGCAAATTAATTCAGTTATTAAACATTAAGGAGGAAACTTCTCAAGTTGTAATTATTTTTAATTATAGAAGCGCTGAAGAGGCCTAGTTGAACTGATTGATGACGTCATTCATAAAATGGGATCAGAAACTTTTTTACTCTTGACACTTTTGGTGATCTATTTTCGTCACTTATTTTCTTAAACTAATTATTTTTGCCAAGTAAAACTGAGGCTTACAACTTTTTCAAGCGTTTTTCCTCATTTTTTGTACTTACTTACTAAGGGTGAATTATCATTAACACTAGAAACGGGATATTTACCATGTCCACTGTTTGTTTTGAGTTCCCGATATTTCGGCGCTGTTGCAAGCACCATGATCAGGGATAAAAATCCATCCAATCCGTTTCTAGTGTTAATGATAATGTTTGTGACCATGGCAGTTTAAAGTTTAAACATATAAGGGCGAATATCTTAATAAACCTGAACGTAATTAGCAAGTCTTAACCAATTGTATTGTATTGTATTGTATAACGGGCTGGTGTCCGCAACTCCACGTCAAATGCGCGTATTTTGCGTGCGGGTGGGAAATTCATTCGATCCACCCCAGCTCCCCGAGAAAAGCCAGCAGCGCCTTGATGTCGCTGACCATCTCGCAGAGAGTACCTGGGTTACCGAAGTACTTTGCCCTGTATGATGCAACCTCTGGGCAGTGCAGAAGCACGTGGGCTGCTGTCTCATCTTCTTCCCTGCAGGCTCGGCACAGGGGACTGTCTGTGACTCCTATGGCAAAGAGGTAAGTCTTAACCAAAGAAATGTTGTGTTAATATTCCATAAAAATGATGACAATGACTTCATTGGTGAAGTTCACTCTAAGGTCATCATTCTCCTGTCCTAATCGGCGCAGCACGAGAAATAGAGAAGTATGGAAGAAGAAGACATTTCTTCTTCCATACTTCTCTATAACTCGTTATCTCATCAGACACCTCCTCTTTTGCCATATCATCCTTCACACAGTCCATCCATCGTTTCGCCCTAACGTAGAACATTCAACTGAAACCTAACTGCAGTTAGAACCCGTAATGTTCGTTTTATTAGCCATCTAATCACAATATAGATACATTCCAAAGTAATCTAGCACATTTTTTATGTAAATTGCGCCAAATCACGATACAAGTTAACAATTGAGTTAGCTTTGCATAGATTATGCATAGCTTTCGCTTCGAAGATCGGGAAACAGAAGGTTCAACGATTTACTCAATAAATACTTACATATTATGTCAGTGAAGACTTTAGTTTGTTTCATAATACAACAAGCACAATATGTGTACAGCAAAATAAGTAAACGATAAAAAAACCATCCAGAAGTTACGCATAATGTCAAAATCTTGTTTGGAAAACCGGTTTTGGCGTTATTAGTAACTACACGCTTCAAAAATCATAAACATAATGGGTGTAACAAGAGCCTTAACGAAGCCGAAAGGCATTTGATCTCCCCGTCCGCGTCACTGCGAATGCGATCATTTTTTTGTTGTAGACCATACCTGGGAACTTTCTAGTTACGGAGATATGGGGGTCAAAGTTCCAACTTTTTCACAAGTTTGTTTTTTAATACATGTTTCTAATGTAAGATTGTTACTTTAAAGTCCTCCACGACCCCCGTAATATTAAATCCATCCATCATCACAATGTTTTGAGTGCGTTACATTGAGTTCTACCGTAAAACTTGCGGATAATGTAGTGGGCTGCAATATTGTTAATGTTTTGTATAATTTTTCCTCTGTCTCAACACATATTGTAGCTGTTTATTGTCCCTGAATAAATAAAATAAAACGAGATTTTGTTTTTGAAAAATAAAAAACTTTCTTGAAGTTAGAACTATCAAAAGTTATAATTCTTAGCTTTGCTTTTAATGTTTGGATAAGCAATTAATTGAAGTCTAGTATTTTTTTTTGTTATAAAAACATATAATAAACTTGACTATAGATGCGGGTGTTAGTGCCCAGTCTGCAATTTGGTAGATAGAGGGACAGACAGGTGACCAACATAACAACTCTTTAGGACTAAGCCTTCTGCAGCTACCGTTGTTATGTCAAAAAGCATTAGACATAACTGCTCAGCAGTATCGCGTTAAATCAACGCTGGCACGCAACAGCGCGTCCTTGGAGCGATAGAATGTCGCGTGCGCAACAACTTTAAGGGTAACGCGTTTTCCGGATTGAGATTTGTTAGTTTAATAATTTGCTGTAAAAACAAAATTATCATTTAAAAGATGAATACTGAAGAAAAAATACTTTTATAAGGTTTTTGATGCTGTGATGCAGGTCATCTCTCTGTGCGGGGAGTCGCCCATAATCCCGGGTCCAGTGCGGTTTGGAGGATATCAAAGCGATATCTTCGATTGCTAAGACATATCGGATTTCTCTTTCTTCTTTTTGTTAACCTCTTATCTTGTTTTCCGTTTTTTTTTGTATTGTCGGGCCTATGCTGTCCCCCCATACTTGAGTACTAATGCTGTAACATGATAATATTGTAAAATCTAATCATTTTAAAAGAGTAACCATGGAGTTTCTTGCCGGTTCTTCTCCATAGGAAACGACCAACCCGAACCGTGCACCTTTTTGTCGACGTTTCATAAGTGCCCATGTAGGCCTATGTGAAATAAAAATATTTTGATTTTGATTTTCCAGATGTTTTCTTCGACGTTTTGAGAGCGTGTGATGATGAAATAAATCACACAAATTATAATGCCTGCTTGATTTCAAACGACGCACGACATGCTGGAAGTAAATGTTGGATCGCAAAGACAACTGTTACAGATACACATACGATTATTGTTATAGATGCACCCATTAAACTTGCTTTTAACGTTAAAAAACAGCCTGTAAAACATTAAATTAAATCTGAACAAAAAAATGAACGGGTGAACTATTTGATATATTCCCATCCATTCGTAACCATTCGTTCACAGTTTTTGTTTGTTCACGATGTTTGAATGCAGAAAGCCTACAATAGTGAAATTCTACAATAAAAAATAAAGCTAACACGTACGGCCTGTGTACCGTTTAAAAGTCGAACATGACACTATTCCTATTCGAATGCGTTTCAAAAAATGGACGCCTCTGACAAAGCCTTGCATCACCGTCATTTGGCTCACAATGACGTCACGTTAACGTCTAGTGCGTTCCGTTTTACCTTCAACTGGGTCATACCGTGTACCTAACGGACTTAAACCCAGTTTCAGTTGACCCACCCTGCCTCCCTGCTTTCAGTAAAAAGGTCGTAGTGTAAACAGTCTTCCATAGTGTGGCAGAGGTCTGGGTGTATTGGTCGGTAGTCGGTACGGATGTATTTTTGAGGTTTGAATTTAGAATCGTGTTTCGATATTTGGTACTGGCAGATTAGATTATGTTACGGCAACATGAGGTGCAACATATACAGATTGTTAAGTTAATTTTTTTTGCCCATTTTTATCTACTTTTACTGATAAACATTTACACAATCCATTATTACAATTATATGTTTTAAACATGAGCTTTTACATAACTTGCAATGATTGTGTGTTTATTTGTTTGTTTAGGTCAAATCTCTCAATTCTCGCAACTGAATTTGCATACACGTTTAGTTATGATGACAATGCAGGGTTAGCTAAGTCATTGTATGTCATTCTAAATCCAAAATGGCGGACTATCAAAGATGGCGAACTAGATAGTTTTTATGTACTTCCATGATATGGGTATCAATTAAAAGGGTTTGCTGAGAATAATACGAAAACCACAATGACGTAACACCTAGATTATTTAAAAGCTCGTTATTGTAAATATTTTTTTTTAGTATATGCTAGTTTATTCACAAGCAAGTTGCTAGGATACAAAACAAAGATTTAATTTATAAACCGACGTTTGAAAATATGAAACCATGGGTTTGCACACCAACCAGGCTACAACAAAACCACATTCTTATAAAAAAATACATTCTGCTTTTGATACAATATAAAAGGTAAACATTACAAAGGAATTGCAAATTCAAGACTGCAAGTCTAATTCCTAAAACAAGTTGTCAAGACAAGAAAAGTCAAGATAATACACAAAACATTGTTTAGTAAATCGGAACAAAACCGTTGGACTCTTCTACCGTTTCATCGTAAACTCGCTTGTGCTTTAAAAAGAACAAAATGTACGTAAATAAATGTAAATACGGTCATATACTATGTTTATGCAGAACAAACTATCTTATCCCATGCTTCAGTAGATTTATAGCAGATAAATAGTAAGTGCATTTGAGTGGATGTGAGTAAATACATAGCTTCGTGGTGGGCCAATAAACGGCAACGGATTGGAAGAAACTTCACGCCTGTAATCACCAAGGACTAGGCAGAGGCGGCTATAGTACACCCACATTACAGCAGATAATAATATGTTGTCCCATGTAATTGAGGGCGAGCCTATTAGAGTAGATACCAGACTGCTGTTGAGAAAATCCCAATGGGAAAACACATTGCCTGAGCTGGGAATGGAACCCAGGACCTCATGTTTAGCAGGTGGCTAGTGTATCTATAAAGATTACGTTACTTTAAAATCTACTACATATACTTGTCATTTTCATTGATATTATATTATTCTTTTGACATTAATTGTAATGGTGGAATCTTTATTTGTTTTTGTATTTTTTTAATTTATTTATTTGGTTACTGTTTTATTAATGACTTCTAAAGTAATTCTTTAATTTTATAATCTACTGTAAAATTTATATACAATGTAAAATTTTTTACTGAAATAAATAAAATGAAAAAAAAGAAGAAACACACACAACACACAAAAACAATTAATAAATAAACAAAAAAAAAAGAAAAAAGAAATTTACATATGAATCAAAGCCGAAAGCGTAACACCGAATTGCACTAAAAGGGTTACGTTTTAGCTTTATAACTGCAGCAATCAGACCTGTCACTGGATTGTGGAGGTCAGATAGGTAGTTGCTTCATGGAAAATACTGATACCAACAAGGCTAGGCAGATGATGAACTGCAGCAAGGAGAAACTAGACTAATGTTAACGAGCCACTATCTATTGTCGGACGCTCTAAGTTTTCTAGCTCAAGTGGGCTATCATATTTTACTTATTATTATAAATGCGAAAGTTTGTGAGCATGGATGTATGTTACTCTTTCGTGCAAAAACTATTATAACTAGATATTATTTGGCACACAGATATTTTGTAACTGGATTAACACATAGGCTACTTTTTATCCCAGTATCACGATCCCGTGGGACAGTAACCGAAATCAAGCAAGCGAAACCGTGCGCATGACTTGCAAGTTTTTGCTCCAAGATATTTTTAATTTCAAGTATGTGTCATATTTGTCGCCACCTCTACAGAATCCCCACGTATAATAAATCGCGATAATTTTCTAAATGTTACATAAGACCTTCTTAAAAATGATACTCTTTCACACACCACTGTTTCATCCAAGATAACTATAATAAATGTCTTACACTAAACCAGTGTTTTTATCCCTTAGAAAAATTACCACCAAGGCTCATGTGTGCTTAAAATAAGTGGGTGATCTATCCATAGTCAGGATCCGCCTTATCTTTAGTCGCAGTCTTGTTTTTCTACTTCCTCTAACTATAATTTTGTCTCCTTTTATCCTAGACTTTTTTGTAGGTAAAAAAAAGATTAACTGGATAGGTAGAGAGTTTTTTCGAAGGTTCAAGGCAGCTCTTTAGGAATTTCTTTCAATACATTTTTTATATTTTAATAGTTCAGCTAACGTAATCGGATCTGAGTTTAGAAGGTCAAAACGGCGTCCTAATTCTAATGTAGACCTTTGAATAATTCGTTAAGTTTGGGATATTAAAATTTATTACGGCATTAAATATCTTATCTATCTGAACTTTGTAAGTTCCAAGCGATTTCGCGAATTGTATAATGATTTTGTGAAATAACTGAAACGTAAATGATACTCTAGTTTAATACCTTTAAGTTAATGTTGGTAGGCTCAAATAAGATGCGATTTGAGGTATTACTAAGTATATTGTATAACGTAGGTGTATAATACCCCAAGAATACTACGGCAACTGAGGTTAGGTAATATCTTCAGGCTCGATGTACCTATAAACATTAATATTCATTACCGGAGAACTGAGCACGTCATTGTATGAAGCGATGGTAATTAATAATATGTTGCTCAGGGTCTAGAATAAATATAGGTTTAGATAAAATATCTACAGTGGTATACACATATAGTGGTATTTAAAATGTTGAGAAGAGATGAGATTCTCCATCGGAGATGGCCTATGGAGCAAGGCTTTGACCGAGTGGTGGCCGAGGTTTGGCCAAAGAAACCAGGGCCGTCCTAGGGCTTGTTGGGTTGACGATATCGTCAAAGTCGCGGGAAACACCTGGATAAGGGACGCACAGAACCGGGAAGTGTGGCAGAAGAAAGGGGAGGCCTATACCCAGCAGTGGGTGATTCCGGGCTGATATGATGATGATGATGATGATGTAAAATGTTAAACAGACCACAACAGTTTTTAATTCAGATTTCTGCTTAATTGAACGACTAAAATGGTAAATTATTACTTTCAGTTCTTATTAAACCAATTCTTAAAAAGATTATTTAAAATCAAAGCAAAAGAGTTAAATAACATCGATGGCAAATTTTCATTAAATTTATTTGGCCCAGAACTGAATTCTATGCGAACTCCGCTCGCTGATGCAGTCACAGGATCGTCAAGGGGGTGGGCCATTGTCTATTCAAACACACCGCATACACACTTGAGATCTGAGCCGCCCATAAACCTATGAAGTTTCTTTATTTAGCGCCCTCATAAAAAGTTCCCAAAACATACGGCACATTAAGGTTGCACCTCATCTAGCGGCACGGTAACGCCCCTCAACAAACAAAGTCCCTACATTAAGCACGAATAGTTAATCAAACCACTCGCCACATAGTAACACATGGTCGTAAACAGACTAACGTATCGCAGCGGGTAATCTGTCGCAAATCGCAGTCGTTCCTCAAATTACCACACATTCCCTGAAATGATCAGTTGTTAGCAGTTCCACGAAAATTGTGTTTGTGTTTTCACTTTGATTGATGTCTCGGAACTTGTGACAGGGTACTTATTGTAATTGGTAGCAGTATTTCATGTGTCTGCTATCGATTTCAAGGAAAAATAATTCACCGAAGGCTTAGGCAGAGTTGTAACTAATAGTACATCCACATTTTGCCAGTTATGTTTTTAATTCTCATGTAATTAAGAGCCTATTGGTATCAATGGGGCACAAATTCAGGCACCGTGGCTGCTACAAAGGTATTGTTCGGCTAAGCAGCTTCAACCTTAGAGGGTTGTTGCGCTGCGAGTGGCAATTAAAAAAAAATGTTACAAAGGAATTCCTAATGGAGGAATTCCTATTTTACATGTGTACTGAATACTTTAGTCAAATTATAAAAACAGTGGCCATGCTGCTATGCTATAGGCCCCACCAGGCTTTCCACATATTTAAAAAGAGAGAGGGCAAATGTGTACTTGGTACTGAGGAGCGGGGAGCACTGTGAGATGCGTGACCATGTGTCGCAGAGGACTTCACTTTTTAGGGTTCCGTACCCAAAGGGTAAAACGGGTCCCTATTACTAAGACTTCGCTGTCTCTCTGTCTGTCTGTCTGTCTGTCTGTATCTCATAAACCGTGATAGCTAGAAAGCTGAAATTTTCACAAATAATGTATTACTATGGCCGCTATAACAACAAACACTAAAATTAAAAAAAAAAATATTAAGGGGGGCTCCTATACAACAGATATGATTTGCCGTTTTTATAGATAATGGTACAGAACCCTTCGTGCGCGAGTCCGACTCGCACTTGGCCGGTTTTTGTTAACGTTTGATTTTACTACCCATCTATTTTTCATACCGCGCTTATAATATTTGCGTAGAGTTACTTAGTTTCATATTCAGAATTTATGGTAAACGGCTTCGTGAAGGATCCGTTTACACCCTGTATATAAAAAGTAAACTCAAAAAAAAACTTTTTGCAAAAAATAAAACCGACTTCAAAATCACAAAAAAGTGAAAAATAATTTTAGCTTCAGAAGTCGGTGACTTTAGTTTGTTTGATTCAGTTTTTTGGCACCGTTTTTTCATTTTTAGTGGCAATATCCTATACAAATATTTTCTATGCGTTCATTTTACATTGTAAACCATACATTTCATGGTAATAGGCTTATTCTTACTTCCTTACTAATATTATAAATGCGAAAGTAACTCCACAACAACAAACAAGTAACAGACTTCAGAGTCAAATGCTCATAAAATAAAAACTAATGGGTCTACCTGAATCAAATTTTTATGGGACCAATTCGAAACTATTCCGCATCAAACAAAAAAAGAATTACGTAAATCGGTTCAGAAACTTCGGCGTAATCGGTGTACATACATAAAAAAAAAAAAAAAAAAAACCGGCCGAATTGAGAACCTCCTCCTTTTTTTTGAAGTCTGTTAAAAAGAATGCAGTAGGTAAGTGTAGTTTGTAAGAGCATGGTGTTTTTCTCCTGTTAAAAAAGAGATATTTCATAGCTAGTGATAAAAATATCATAGGCCAGTATAAAACACATTTGTGAACACAGTACATGTCTTTCTCACAACCATTACCGGGACAGGCTCTACAATCGTTTACTGCTCCCAATAAAAACCAAGTACGTGCAAATGCATTAGAGAATTGTCTGTACGTTGCAACGTTGTAACACGCGCCAGCAATAGTTACAGTGTCAAGTTCGCATCGTACGGAACGGTTATCGCACGATTCTCGATGCAATTACCGAGCGATTGTTGCAACGTGCTTAGAAAGTGTTAAATGTTATGTACCTTGTTATGCGAGGAAGGTATATAGATTGGAGGTGCTACCCTGTTTTCGAAGGCTTTAGAGAATTTTAAGGTGATTTATTTTATTCTAGTTTAGGTTGTTTTTTTGGCTTCACTCTGAAATTATTGTTTTAGCATTCATGTATTCATTGTTTTCTTTTTGCATTAATTGTTTAGAAAGCGTAACACACAGACACACTTTCGTAATTATTGCTGGACAGGATATTGATTGGGATAAGTGAACTAATCATTGGTTATTATAGCTCACACACCACACAACCTCACTATTCACACTCACACACTCACTCGTGACACACATATCACACCTACACGCGCGATGTGTCCTTTTTCTACATAACGATCATTCATTTGCAGAGCCGTTTGTATAATCTTAAGTTACCCATTTAGTTTTAGTCTTGCATATTTACATTTCAATTGCATAAAAAATGTTAAGTGGAAGACCGGAGTCTCCTAATACAAGCAACGCCTTGCTTAAAAGGTGATCTCGAATAATATGTATCGAAATGCCCATTGTGATTGAAAAACATTTTTTTTTTAATGTATTGGTATTTTCACCAGCAGTAATGTATCGTGTCTTTCTAAATCTATTCAGATTCCTCAACCTTTTTCCAAACATAAATTCGTCTTTCGAATTAGCTGTTAGTGGACGTCCTAAGAAGCTTCAATAGATATGAAATTCTTTGACATCATTTATAAATCACAGCAGAGAGGCATAAAACTTAAACATCATAAAGGAGAAGATTTAATAAAAATAAGAACAAATTACATATATTACGAAACTGTCAGTAAAGAAGTAGTTAACATGACGTAGGTGAACGAAATTGGTCTCAGCCTAAAGAAAAATTGCCTGTCAAACGTAGTAAGCGAAAAAAGAATTCAATTTTGAACTGTTCGAATAAAACGCAATTTGTTATTTTTTTACAGCTTTATCTACCACAATAAAGAGCTAAAATATATTTTTTATTCAATTATTAATAAATCTTCGAAGAACTAAACATAGACAATTCACGCTCGTATTAAATGTGAAATTTAGTTTTGTTTCGATAGTTCAGCGGTCGCTAGCGCTACTGCTGAGCGTAACTTGACCTCGGTTCGATTTTCAAATCAGACAAAAAGTTTATCGGGTTTTTCCATAATGAATTTATCAATAACAACCCTCAGGAATTGTATCAAATTGGTAGCAACAGACTCGCCCCCCGCTTTTACATGGGTTTTGCAAAATCTGGGTGTCCTATTAATCAGCTACACCTCTGTCTGCCCAACTCCTCAGGGATCACATGCATGATAGCCTAGTGGTGTGATCGTCGGACTGTCAAGTCAAAGGTCTCGAGTTCGAGCTCAAGACACGCACCTGTGATAAAGGATTCTTGTGCGTATTGTATAATTATCACTTGCTTCGGTGAAGGAAAACATCGCTAGGAAACCAGCAGCCGGGGAGATATTTATTGACGGCATGTAACGCCAAGTCAGAGGCCCACGGGCGGCACAAAAACTCTGACACCAGGTTAGGCACTAACGACACGAGAAAGAAGAAGAAGAACAGGCATGATAATATGTAATGTTTAATATCTTCAACGGACTTAAATCTCAACGCTAAAACACATAATAATGTAAGATTACGGTACTTGTACTAAAGTCGTTGTTGTAAACGCAGCTATATAATTTCCAGTGTAGGAAATAGAAAAGCGACATAAGTATTCTATTTATTCCGGAAAATTAAACATGTGCACATGGTTGGAGACGCGGGCACAGCTGTAGCGAACAAAACAAACACAGCTTCTTTAGACAAAGTCATATGCCGCTATTCATTACGCTTAAAACAGTCGACAAAATGGAGGATTCACAGAAAATGAAATTATTTCACACACTGATAAAAGTTATATAACAATGCTTGTATTATTCATTGACGGAAAAGGCAGAGGTCTACTTTTTTCAAAATCAAAATATTTTATTTCAGACTAGCACTTTGCTCGCGACTTCGTCCGCAAAAATTGTGAGAGCTCGGCTATTTTGCATGACATGAAATGATGTATAGTCTATCTATAGCAACCACGAATAATGTAGCTATCTAGCAATGAAAAAGCATTTAGAATTGGATCATTAATTCTGGAGATTACCCTTTACATTAAAACTTACTGTTTATAATATCAGTATAGCATAGATAGTCCCGGGCCACATGGTCGCTTAAAAAACGTCAAGAGATAAGAAATAAGGAACTCCACACTCTCCTGTATAGGTTTACTCCAAATGCAGAAGTGAAAGTCGCTTATTTCTAGTTAGTTTTAGGAGGTGAGCTTATTGCCGTCAGATGGGCACGAATGCAGACCCCGGGCTTCTCAGTCGATACCTACTTTTTGTTACCAATTAGCAAAATCAACTTTAAAATTAAAGTAAATAAAAAGAGTTGACCAGAACCGTACAGAACATTCCAGAAACTCATTCCACGCCCAGCCAACATTAGTGCGGCAATGATCATAACAGTGGAGCTACAACTTCTAATTGTTCCTACTCGACTCTGTACAGTCACGAACACTATCATCATCTGCCTAGCCTTTTCCCAACCTTGTTGCGGTCGGTTTCCAGTCTAATTATTTCTAGTCTAGTTTACATGGAGCGACTGCATATCTGACCTCCACAACCCAGTAGTAAAAAAAAAAAAATTTGGCCCTCCCTTACAAAACTGACTACCAGCTGATTGATTTACTATGGGAGGGCCAATTTTTTTTTTCATATTTCGACCTATGTTCTTTGGGGAAAGTTGTTGAGTTTCATGAGCACATTCACCTCCTTCTTTTTTGATGTGGCAGTTCAGAAAGATGTACTGAATACGCCGTTTTAGTGTCCCTTCTACCCTGTATATACACTGAGCCACATTTAAAAGTGATTTTATACTCCTATATAGATTACAATTTTATGCTGTTATGAACATAGTTTTGTAGAACCTTTACTATTATGAAATAGATGTTATATCTCAACCTTGAAATCAATACTACCCGACTAAGTGTGTCCATATTTGTGCTTGTGACTGTACTCCCACGATCGTTTGCAATAAGTTCTGGCTTCAGTTATAGGGTTCATTTCAGTTCAGCTGCAGTTCCGTGTTGCTTTTAGAAGTTAGTTAGTGAGTAATGTTCCTGGTTTATCGAAATTTTCGGTTTATTTTCTGCATTAATTCGTTTTTTGTGTGTATAAACGAAACTAACTGACACGCAGTTACGTTGTACTACGTGTGAGTGAGGCTACAATGTCTTTAAAGACTGTGATTTTATATTGAGGTTTCAAATGTGTCTTTAAAAAGAATCCTTTAATCCACAACAGATCTAGATCCGTCAACCTATGAAGGTGCCTGTTAATTATCAAAGTAAAAGTGAGACATTTTCTGGGTGTGGTCGTTAGTCTTTTCATTGCTTGTTATCAAGCGAGATGACGCATAAAAAGAAGATATAGTGGAACTAATTCCAGCTGAATCTACTTTCCTTCAACACGGGGCTTCTCGGAGACGAAGCAGTTGTATTCCCTGCAGCCCCTGTCGTTCCACATGAGGGTGACAGAAATAAGGTTCCTCTAAGTGCCATTTTGCCATTCATCCAGGCGTCAAGGAGCATAATCTCTGGTTAACGTCATCACGTCAATGACAGCTGACAAAAAACCAGCGCTGTACCACAGTCTCGCATAGTGTCACAGTATTATTTTGCTGAGTGTTGGCCATTTTGTGTGGATTCCCCCTACTTAATTCTTTTTGTGCTTTTTTTTGTTATACGTCATGTTTATACCAAATAAATGATTTTTTACACGACTACCGAAAAGAGATTGTTATCAGGGTTCACGTATATGTTTTCTTTATTTCACGATATCTTGATAACGTCTTAACCGATTTCGACTTCTTGCATTATCCTGGGTTACATAATTTTAATTATTATTTATTTATTTAAACTTCTTATACAAAAGTGGTACAGGCGGACTTAATGCCTCAAGGCATTCTCTACCAGTCAACCTTTGGGTAAAATAGGACAGCATTGTGGTCGAGTACAAAAAAAATACCATTTA
The DNA here is from genome assembly GCA_950022335.1 of Eurois occulta. Classification (NCBI taxonomy): domain Eukaryota; kingdom Metazoa; phylum Arthropoda; class Insecta; order Lepidoptera; family Noctuidae; genus Eurois; species Eurois occulta. The sequence goes on from OX465496.1 coordinate 1,866,777, forward strand.
ATCACTTTCTTCCACCTACCTTCAACACTGGGCTTCTCGCAGACGAAGTAGTTGTGTTCCCTGCAGCCCCTGTCGTTCCACATGAAGGTGGCGGTTCCCGGCGGCGGCCGCGGAGGGAACTCCCGTCGGGCCTCGACGCAGTCCTGCCCCGAGGTGCCGTCGTCGTTCGGCTGGCTGCTGTGCTTGCGCCATCCCGGGAACCAGTCTGGGGACAACGAAAAACATTTAGAATGTAATAAATTATAGCCAACATTCAAGTCGTAAGTTATTAATTCTAATTAGGTTGAAAATGAGCACTTTCTAAACGTCAAATTTACATCGGACAGTCTGCCAAATCACCAGTCCCACGCCAGTTCCTAGTGATTTAGTCAGGGAGAAGTGGCGGACAAAAAACTCGACAACAAGAAGTGTTGTGTTACCTAAGTGCAAGTGTTTTGCCATCACATTAAAACAAAATTAATATTCTTCATTATCACCAGCCTAAAGTAGTTCACTGCTGTACACAGGCTCATACAATCGTGCGCCGTTTTAACCGCAGGCCATACCGCCAGCTAGCGAGCGAGCCGGGCGAGCATCGTTTCTCCTCTTTTCTTACTTTGGCTCAGCACTTTTGATAGCTCGCTCGCTCGTTAGCTGGCGGTGTGGCCTGCACTTAACTCGATCCTCGGCTGCTCTCAACAAGCTGCTACCAGCCACCCTGCAGGGATCATCGTTCCAATCTGAGGTCATCCTACCTTATACTTTACATAACATAACATCAAACCTTTAATCCCCGAAAGGTAGGGCAGAGGTGTTCACATTAGTAAACACACATTTCGCTAGTAATGTTCAAGTCTCATGTAATAGGGGGCAAGCCTAACCGGGCACAAATCCAGACTCCGTGTCTGCTACTGAGAAATTCCTAGTGGAAAAACCCAATAACACGTTGCCCGACCTCGGAATCGAATCTAAGACCTCATGCTCAGCATTCGCGCTTTCGACTGCTAGACCAACGAGGCAGTATCCCTGCCCCAGTGCTGGCAGTAGCTTTATCTTTTACCTGCAAATAAAACTAGAGAATAGCAACTGCCAAAGTTTACACTGAAACTTCTAGACAAGTGTGGATAACTATTAAGAGAAGTGCAACGTGTAACTAGTTTGACAGGTGTGTATTGTCGTCTCATTTTCGTTAACTTTGCGTGTTACTGACAGTAGTATTGGATTGATTGGATTCAGAACTTTTACATTTAAAACTTTTATATTGTATTTCGGGCTGGTTTCGGTAACTCCACATCCAAGGCGAGTATTTTTATTGTTAACATTTTAGTTCTAGAGGCAGTATAGCCAGCGAGTTTTTTTTACATGGGAATGGTGTTTAAAGTGCCTAAAATGTCATTTAAAAAGTAGTTAAAAAAATACGCGTTTTAGTTGCTATCAGGTAATGTATGATTAAAACCTGACATTACACACAAGAACTATTAAGGCAGTGCCCCTTAGAATAGTAAACTATGTACAATAGCAGCCACAAAGTACCTATTGTACGCTTACAATGTTGCCCCTATCGATCTATCACTAGTGATTACTAACCACACCTAGCAATAGTAGTAATTACTAGGGCCATCTACATAAGTATACACAGCCAGTAAGACTCGTTGGTCTAGTACACGCAAGAGTGACAGCTGAGCACGCGGTCCTGGGTGCAATTTCCATGTCGGGTAAAGTATTATTCGATTTTTTTGATTTAACATCAATCATTTCTCAGTAGCAGCCACAGAGACTGGATTTGTGCTCATCCATTTGTGTCGGTATGGTAGTTTTTGGGTGGTGGATATTCTTTGGTGTTTAAAATAGTTGGTGTGTGTTACCTAAATAGCGAGAAATTAAACGGTGCAATTTGCTATGACTTATTAATGGTGTAAAGTGCTCACCAAAGCATAAAGGTTTCAGACTTTTTGAAATGAAGTTAACAATGCAAACCTCGTTCGTATAATTCAACACTGAAACCACGAGCACATACTTCCCTTTGTGCAATAATCAGTGAGTTGAGGTAAACACTAGTTTAATTAATCGTTCATTGTACATTTATAATGAAAATTATATGAAAACCTGTTAACAAATTGAAAATATTTACGAAGAGTCACGATCATTGCGAAATACATGTTGCGATGAATATTCATTCAATTGGTAAATTATAAATTCCCCAGTTTCGACTGTGCATTCATTTTAAATTAGCTGCTGTAAACTCGTTGTGGCGCCATATTTAAATTATAAAGAAATTGGATTTAATCCAGAGGTAGTTTTCACTAGGAGCTCGTGGCTGAATATAAACAGCTGCAAGGGTCAATTTACAAGGTAAAACAGTGCTTTCCAAGATTGGTCCGTGGATGAGTGACCAACCATCACATATCGAGTTTTCTTCGTGCCTCGGAAAGCACGTTAAGACGTTGATCCCAGCTGTCATTTGTTAAGCTTTACCAGTCGTTACAGTGTTATTAAGGGATATCGTATTACCCAGTACTAATTGGGTTGTAGAGGTCAGATAGGCAGTCACTCCATGTAAAATACTGGTATTTAGCTGTATTCGGTTAGACTGAAAGCCGACCTCAACATAGTTGGGACAAGGCTAGGTGGATGATGATAATGCTCGTTTCACTGGCATGTCTAAAAGAAGACGTATTGTTGGATTTTGAACGCAACGCTCAGGAGCCGAAAATTTAAATTCCAGTTGTACAATTTTATTTGCTGTTATTTTTGAGCGCATGCGCCTAGTTCCTAGTATCTATGCTGTATAAATAACCATAGGTAAGTCATAAATAATTGAAAATATATATTAAGATAAATCTGCTAGCCAGAGAAGTCCACGACATTGGCGAATACTTTCATAACACTAAAGGCTAGTTTACTAATTCCTCAGTATTTCTTAACTGTGACTTCCGGGCTGCCCTCTAAGCCATAAAAACTAAAATATAAACATTGGCCAATAACTCACCATGCTGCAACACATAAAACAAGCTTACTTTGAAGCTCGTATTTTAGTAAAGGATTTAGTAAGTGGAAGCCGGGTCAGAGCAATTTTGTGGAATAATTTAGTAAGTAATTGTGTTCCGCGAATCGGTTCGCTGTGTTTTGACGTGGATAAACAGAAATCATCGTTACACATGCGATGTTTTGATGTGGGGACACGAACGTTGGAAATAGTTGTTCGTAAGGTACAAATTATAGGTGAAATTTTATTGCTACGGCCACATTTGTTTGATATATTATTTGTAGCTGGAAACGTTATTTATACTTCTAAAAAACCGGTTAAGTGCAAGTCGAACTCGCGCATAGGGTATAGGGTATAGGGTTACGTACCATCGTAGTAGGGTAAGGGTAAAAATAATTAAAGGGAGCCCCCTTTAATTTATTTTTATTATTTGTTATTGTAGCGGCAGCAGAAATACACATTCTGTGATTTCAACTGTCTACCTATTACGGATCATGAAATACAGCCCGCAGACAGACGGGCGAACGGACGGACGAGGGACAGCAGAGGCTTAGCAATAGGGTTCCGTTGGTTACCTTTTGAGCAGAACTCTACGGAACTACTACTAGACGGAACTCTAAAAAGGAACCATTACTACTTCTTTCTTACAAAACAGATAAATTATCTGGCAAATATATTTTTAGGGTTCCGTACCCAAAGGGTAAAACGGGACCCTATTACTAAGACTTCGCTGTCTGTCTGTCTGTCTGTCTCCAGGCTGTATCTCATAACCCGTGATAGCTAGAAAGCTGAAATTTTCAACAAATACTAAAAATTAAAAAAAAGAAACAACGGGTTGCACTCCGGGAGTGCCGGCAGAAGTGAAAACTTGAATATTAACGTTGTGCATTTTTGATATTTTGAAATGGTTAGGGAATAATTTTGCACGAATTGCTTTAATTATCAATATAAAAGTACTATCATTTATGTGGTAAAATACAATATTCATTTATTGCGCTATCGGACACAAACATGACAATTTATATTACATTAAAAATTTAACACTTCAGAACTCCCTCCGTCTTACGCTTTTTCGATCAGGTCACGTGTCCTGACGCGAGTTTAAGATTTTATACCCATTACAGAAAAAGTGCTCAACGCCGGCTAAAGAAGTTTTCACTTCAAAAATATTAAGGGGGGCTCCCATACAACAGATATGATTTTTTTTGCCGTTTTTATAGTTAATGGTACGGAACCCTTCGTGCGCGAGTCCGACTCGCACTTGGCCGGTTTTTAAAACTAGTTTTTGGCTGTGGCTTCATCCGTATGAAGGTCGAAAATGTCCAACCTAGGTTTTGGTCTACCTGTAAAAGCCGTTAAATCGTGAAAAGGTAAAAAAAGACAGTCAGACTGACATGGGTTGAATACTTTTGAACTTATAATGTGGAAGTATGAACAGTGGTAGCGGTACTGAGTGAAAAAAACGAACAAGAAAGAGGGTAGACCGATTTGTCTGCTCATAAACACCCACCCGCAATAACTTCAGTTTATCCGTGATCATGGTGCTTTCAACAGCGCCGAAATATCGGGAATTCAAAACAAACAGTAGACATGGTAATATATCACATTTCTAGTGTTAATTACTTCATTATAATTTAAGACATAGTGCTATACGAATACAGCAAACCTAAACTTGTAAACATAACATAACATTTGTATATGTATTTATATTAGTATCAATATAAGTTTGTACATTTTCGAAAACAAGGCGTTATTTTTTTTAAGATATTATTTTGTACCCTATCACAATGTTATCCTATTTAACTTAAAGGTTAATTGGTAGAGGATACCTTGTGGCATTAAGTTCACCTATGTACCACTGTTGTACGTGAAGTTTAAATAAATAAATGATCACGCCTGTGATCCCTGAAGGGTTAGGCAGAGGTGTACCTAACAGTACACTCACATTTCTCCATTTATGTTTAAGTCCCATGTTATAGGAGATAAGCTGACTGCCATCAACCGGGTACAAGTCCAGACTCCGTGGCTGCTACTGAGAAATTCCTGATGGAGAACCCATTAACACTTTCGTCCGACCGGGGAATGTAACCCAGAACCTCATTCTCAGCAGTCGCGCTTACGACCACTGGACTAACGAGGCAGTCAGTTGAATACGAACACATCTCTTAAATAACAAACTAAATCTCAATCTCCTCAGGTCCTCACGAGAAGCTTGCTCGTATGCTCACTTGGCTCACTCCACGCCAAAGTCGAGTGCTCAGACGGACTGGAGCATGTTAACTGGAGTTAGCAGTTCTCACCACCAATTAGCACACACAAGTTTCATGCAGTTAGCTGAATATACGGTTTTGGAGCCTTGATTAGATAAAAGATATTACGAGTAAATAATAAATCAGTGCAGTTGATAAAGAATATGTATAACAAAATAAATTTATCAACGTATAATATTACGAATAGATAATAGAGACCGAAGTATTCAATCAAAACAATTTCTCGCATTTCCCAACCCACGTTGAAAGGCCAAGCTAGTAAGCTTTTGCCCGCGGCTTCATTCGCGTTTTAGAATTTGACAATCAATTCGGGTAGTAAAAATATAACTCATGATTGACACGTGGCGCATCAGTCTATTATCATAAGAACGTTATTGTAGTTTCCCTCGAGAGCAGTACTTTTTTTTGGGGTTTTCTAAATTTCAGGATTTATCATTTCAATTTTGTGAGGTGGAATAATACGCTCTCTGAAGCGTATAGGTTGGAAAGCGGGGTGAGACAGGGGGGTTGACCTCACCCAAGCTTTTCAACTTATACATAAATGACCTCATCGTCGAGCTCAGTAGCAAGCGTGTCGGTTGTTCGATAGATGGCATCTGTCTCAACAACATTAGCTACGCGGATGACATGGTGCTGTTGAGTCTGACGGCTAGGGGTCTTGGGAAGCTGTTAAGGGTATGTGAGTCCTATGCTGCTGCACATGGTCTTATATACAATGTCCAGAAATCCGAGTATATGGTCTTTAGGGCCACCGGTGGATGCCCTGAGTATTCACATAATATTACCCTTAATGGCTTGTGCATAAACCGTGTCACAAAATTTAAATATCTGGGGCATTTAATTACCGAGGGTCTTGATAATGATATGGACATTGAGAGGGAGCGCAGGGCTTTAGCGGTCAGGGGTAACATGCTGGTCCGCAGATTTTTCCGCTGCTCAGAACAAGTAAAAATAACATTGTTTAAAGCGTATTGTCAAAGCTTTTATACGGGAAATCTGTGGGTCAACCACACCAAAAGATCGCTGGATGTCCTGCGCGTCCAGTATAACAACATCTTCAGGATGATGTTGGGGTTGCCTCGCTTCTGTAGTGCATCGGGGATGTTCGCGCTATATCGAACTGGTGGCTTTCATGCCGTCATACGCAAGAAAACTGTTTCCCTGATCTGCAGAATGCGTGGCAGCTGCAACGGAATTCTAAAAACTGTAGCTGACAGGATCTCTTCTCCGATATGGGTGTCTTTCATTAGGCGGGTAATTTGAATGTTTGTCTCTTATTATAAATTTGAATGTTTTATTTTATCTTATTGTATTAATTTTGATTGAATTTTAAATTGTATCTTATTTTGATTCTGATTTTAATGTTAATTTTAATTTTGATTGTAATTTATTCTGATTTTAATGTTAATTTTAATTTTGATGGTAATTTATTTTTAATTTTTTTGTTTATTTATTTTTTGGTTTTATGTTAATTTATTTTATTTTACTGATTTTAATTGCACTGTATGGATCATGTTATCTGAATTAAATGAATTTTATTTTATTTTATTTATTTTATTTCACGCCTAAACCACGTTACTTATCTAACGTGGTTTAGGCGTGAAATGGTAACAAACAAACAAACAAACAAACTTACATTCGCATTTATTTTATTAGTATGTGGTTCAGTTCTAATGGTACATATCTTGTTTTTTAGAAATACTCATACAAACAAAACCAATCAACTGTAGTTTCTCTCGAAGACGAGAGAGGTTGCAATTATTAAACTGTAATTTCCCTCGTTACTTAATTCCATTTTTCCAATACTTTGTATGATACGAGATTAAGATTTAATTAGTTTTCTACTGGCTCGCCGCTCTGAAAGCAGTAGATAATAATAAGGAATCGTTCACACAGTGTTCAGTGTGCGCCATCGATTCCAATTCCAATATCATAAATGCGAAAGTAATTCTGTCCGTCTGATTGTGCTCTATGGATTTCGATGGAAATAATGACTGGGTAGGATACATCTTATCCACAATCAGAATACATCGATGTTGATGTTTGATCTATTTTTTAAATGTCCCAGCACTATGCTGAGATAGAGGGCCGTTTAGCCTCGTACTGGACCTATTAATTAGTTTAATTTATGTTTTAGTTTACTTTGCCTGGGTTCGAACCCACGACCGACTTACGAACAGTAAGTCGTGGGTTCGAACCCATGCAGGCGCATTACTTTGTGTAATTTATTTCATCACCACTGCTCTCAAAACCGGTGAAGGAAAACATCGCGAGGAAACCGGCATGTCCTAGAACCAAAAATTCGAAGACATGTGACATCTACCAACCCGCACTGGGCCCGCGTGGTGGATTATAGCCCATTCGCTTTCTAGAGAGGACGCCGTGGGTCCCAGGAGTGGAGGTGTGGCTGATTATGCTATGTTTTAGTTTTTTATTTGTTTTTATAATTTCGTTTTATTTTCTTTTAAATATTTTATTTTTATTGTTTGTCCTGTGGGAGACCAACAAGTACTTTTTCTTCATTTCTTGATCCTGGTACTACGTTGCCGTGTCATAATTTACGACTTCCACAAGGGCAAAGCCGCGGGAAATATTTTGCGGGCAGTCTTTTATAAATTCACTATATCAGTCACAATAATTGGCCCTTGTTTACAAAATCACAATAGTAACCTTTAAAAAGAAGTCTGTTCATCATGGTATGAAACAAAATACTCGGATCAACTTTGATTTGTTAGTGACCATGACAGTTTAAAAACTTTGATTTCTTTTTGGAAAAGATATCCACCGTACACAACTGTCTGAAGTCAATCTGCAAGCACCTTTATTTTAATTATAAGTCCGCGATTAATAACAGGGGCTTGCGTCGAAGTGAACCGCGGATGAATTCCCGCGCTTTTGTGGACGCCATCTTATCAAGATGGCCGCTACTGATTTATTACCGCCTATTGTGATGAGAGTGAGTTCTCAAGTCATGATTAATAATGAGAGAGCTAGATTTTCTTGCTGTATTTACATTTTGCAGGTGTGTTTAATGTATTGTACTGGGCGTATTTATTTAAGGAACTATTGTTCCGTCAAAGATTGTATTGTGGCGTTTCTAAGGCCAATATATTCGTCAAATATTGCTTTATATTGGATACGATATTTGCTATATTACAATAATAGAGCCTAAAATGACGGCTAAATCTCTCTACATTTCGGTGAATATACTTGCTTCCTACCAAGAATTGTAAAGCAAGGCTTTATATTATCTGGCTTAAATTAATTAATGCAAGTAACGACTAACTTACTTTAAAATAAAGTAAGAATATGCGTAGTTAAAGTACCACCGAAAGTTTCCATATACCCTAAATTAAATTAATAAGCTTATTAAAAGTTCTACAGATACTCGATGCTACGAGAGTGCTACGGTGCTACGCTTTTGCTACGAGCGCTACGACAGTACGACGGAGAATAACGAATGAATTTTAAAACCTCGTGTTTGCGTCTGAACTTTTGTTACGTAATTAATGAAGATTTAAAATACAAAAGATGATTTTACGTAGAAGATTTTATTTGGGAATTAATAATAAAGCTTCCGAAAAACAAATTAACTTCCAATAGTCTGTGGTTGACTGTAATACTAAGTTTGGTTGAAATTATTTACCAAAAAAATTATATAAAATTAACCGAAAAAAATATTATGAATTATTTAACAAAAAAACATGAGCTTATTAAAATTACAATTCTACGAAAAATAATAAAAATAAATTTCCAAAATATACCAAACTTCCGAAAAAATACGTATAAAAATAAGTTTCCGAGAACATGTTCTGCTAAAATAATCGTTTTCTAAAGCTCTATAACTTAGGATGAAAGAGCGAGCGAAGCGAGCTCGGGACTTGAGGCTCCCTGTTTTGTTACTTTAAACCCTGCAGACACAAATAGGGGCCCCGTCTAGCCTAGGCTACGTCGAGTACACCTTATTACAACATTTTGATATTTATCTTGACGTTGATTTTATTCCTGTTTTATTTATTTTATAAATGACTGAAAATGACTAACTGTAGTTTTCGGTAAAACGCAATTTAAGCTGTAAAAATATTACGTCAGCAAATGCTGTATTGATTTTCGGAATTTTCAGTATTTTATTCGGTCGTTTCTTTGTCCTTTCAGCTGTCGGAAAATTAGTATTTAAAGCAGGGAATTTCAGATTATGATTATGCTAATTTTTTTTCGGAGCTTTCATTACAACCCCTTTTATTTAATTATTTTACAGTATTTGTTCCTTTAAACTGCAAGACAGGGCCGCGGCAGACCACGAGGAGTTGGCGGGTCTACTTGGATGCTCTCAAGAAGTAGTGCAGCGACGCACCGGGGCCTATGGAAAAATGGAGAGAAGCCTTTGCAAAGCAGTGGTGTAATTCAGGCTAGCTTTAGCAATACAAATATTAATTATTATGGTACAAAAAATAATTACGACGTAAAAAATTAAATTCATTTGTTTTAAACGTCCATTTTTCATCTCAAAAGAATTTATTCCCCTCCATTAAACCTTCAATATTGACCAACATCATAACTTCGTTAACGCGGGACTCCCGACATTATGAACAATTTGTGACGTCACATTCCGGACGAGATCGCAGGGCGGCTGGGGTGCGGTGCGGTTGCGGTACGCTGCGGACCGCTGCGGATCGCTGCGGTTCTGAACTTGTTGAATGTAGACGTCGGCATTATAAACAGGGCGTCCCTTTTATTTGGTAGGGTTGTCTGAGTGAACCTTTACTTGGGATGTTTTAGAAAACGAATTTGTTCGAAAATGAGTAGGTAATTATTAAAACTAACTTTCAAGGAATTTAAAATCCTGATTTTTATTTGAAAACGTGTCCATATTATGTCAATAGTACTCTTAGTTTAAGGAATAAGTATTTTCACAAGTTTCTCAGTTGTAGCTTGCCAAAACCGAAGGGGCAGGGACTGGGCTATTCCAACGTAATACCTAAAAAATTACGCTAGATATGATCCAGTATAAGTTGGCCTCTTATTCTATTAAAACTCCATAATACGCTAGGTTAACTCAAGGTCAAAGTGTTACCGGCTTACTGTACGTAGCAACCCTTATAAGCATTAATGATTAAACTATATAACAACTATAACTCCCTACTAAGCGGTAATACATTAATAACCTGTTTGTTAATGTCCTCCTGTTCTCGGATAACGGTGAAATTGAAGACGTTGAGATATTGTTGAGCTATATCGTGACAAGCAGACATTGTTGTGACATGTGTCACAATATGCAACATAGGAATCAACAAAAGCTGTGACGCATGTCTTGGTCGTAACTGCGATTGCTGAGCATGAGGTTCTGGTTTCGATTCCCAGGTCGGGCAAAGTGTTGTTGGGTTTTTCCATTACGAATTTCACAATAGATAGAAGTGGAGTCTGGATTTGTGTCTAGTTAATGTCAATAGGCCCACCCCCTATTAAATGGGACCTAATCAACCTAACCCAGGGAATTATAGGCGTAATGTTATGTTATGTCTTGTCACTTGTGCCATATTTTCAGATTAAAGAAGCTACTTATTGATGGTATTGTATCACAGGATCATCATCTGCCTAGCCTTTAACATAGTTGAATGTTGGGGGCAACTTATAGTCCAACCAGATGCAGTGCAGATGCAGACGAAGTGCTTTGCTACATCGTTTATTATGCGGAAAGCCAAGGAGTGGAATTCCCTGCCTTCGTCAGTGTTCCCAAGTTCATATGACCCCAATCTATTTAAGTCGCGAGTTAATAGGCTTCTTCTGGGTAAGCTCGTTCCATCGTCGGCCTCATCTCTGTCCTCAGGACTAGATTGAGGTCAAGAGTAGGCCCATTTAATATAAAAAAAGTTGAATATTGGTATTTTAGATGGAGCGACTGCCTCTCTGACCTCCACAACCCAGTAATTGACTTACGCGATACACCTCGATAAGGCTAATTGTCAGACTTTCGGTCTTCAGGTAGTTAACCCGTAATGTAGGAATTAAATACTAGTGCTACTTTTCCGATGAGGAGCTCGTGGTTAAATAATATCAGCCGCTTGAGACGATCTTTAGGTTAAGCCGTGCTTGCCTAGGTTGGTCTGTGGATGGGTGACCGTATTACATACTGAGTTTCCTCCGTGCCTCGGAAAGTACGTTAATCCGTTGGTCCCAGCTGATCTTTCACAGTTGTACAGGTAGTCAGTGGCACGAAAGTCTAACAACCAGTCTTACCAAGGATATCGTATTACCATATTTTTATAGGCAGTAGGTCCATTTAAAATACTGGTATTCAGCTGCATCCGGTTAGACTGGGAGCCGACTTCAAGATAGTTGGGAAAAGGTTATGAAAATGATGATGATGCTACTTTTTCAATGAGATAAATTCCGGTTTTCCGAACCTAACCGAAAGTACAGCACTGTAAATGATTTTATTCAAATAAATGCTTAGAATTTGAGTTAGAAATGTACTTAAATACAAAAACACAGTTTCCAAACCAACTTTTGATTAATCAATGAAAAAATAAAATAAAAAACTTATTGTCCATTTACCATCAATGACTGAAACCGGGCTACTGCGTTGAATGATCTAAAACGATAAGTAGCAACCCTAGTTAGCTGAACTATAAACTTAAGTAGTCATAACACATTAATAACGCGTCCATATTCTCCCGTCCAATTACGATGAACTTGAAGATGCTTACCGTGTAGTAGATTACATGATTTTGTCAGACCCAACCGCCATTTTAGTAGGCCGCGAGGCCCTGGCACGAATGCACGACGTAAGGCTGCGTTTCAGAGATCAGATAAAATGCGTAGCGAGAGATGTGTGCGAAACTTTTCTCAACTATGTTGGGATCGGTTTCCAGTCTAAATGGATCTGAATGAATGGCAGCTGAATACCAGTATTTTACATGGAGCATATCTAACCTCCACAACTGGGTTATACGAAATCCCTTGGTAAGACTGGTTGTCAGACTTTCTGGCCACTGATTACGTTTAACGACTGTCAAAGATTTACAAATGATAGCCAGGATCAACGACTATCATTTGTAAATTTTTGAAAAAGTTGGAACTTTGACCACCAATATCTTCGTGACTAAGAAGGTAAAAAGGTATGGTCTGGAATAAAAATACGATCGCAATGACTGGGGAAACAAGTGTGTAATGTGTAGAATACTGAATATAACCTAACCAAACCTAACTATGGCGATTTCAAATATTGCATGGGAAATATTTTATTTTATTTCTTGAGAACACTACAGCTTTTTTTTTATGTGGGATGGGTAATCATCAAATGACTCCTCCCGTTCTGGGCGGAGCGGAAGGGTCAGACTTTTACTGACTCAAACCCATCCATGTTCCTTCCATCCATGTAAGGAACATGGATGGGTTTTAGTCTTTTGTCCTTTGTGTTCCAGGGCCGCGGTATCTCTTTCGAATAGTCCCGTAGCCCATAGGCATAGCCCATATATTAGGTTATATTATCAGTGATAACTTTTAATACATTTTTAATTTAACAGTAGAATTCACGTAACGTTTACCTCATGCGTTTGTACTAGGCCCACTGTTTCCTCCTTTCAATAACAATGAACCGAAAGATACTTACCGTGTGGTAGATTATACGATTTGGTGAGATTCAACCGTCATTGAGACCCCGACCGTCATTCCGGTTCGTTGTTATTACAAGTAACTTCAATTCTATTCATTACGGTCAGACTAACCTCTTGACGAACTAATACGATTGGGCAATTCAACTTTGTGATGGTAAACCTAATGTTATTGTCGTTTGGTTTATGACTTCTTTAGTTCAGTTATGTTAGCTAGGGGTTTGGATGTAAAGAAAAAAGATTGATTATTTTATTTTGTTATTTTTTCATTTATATTTAAATACTAACGTAGATAAGTAAGTTCTGTATTTTTACTAACATTATGTATTAAATTTTGTGAACGTGAATAAGTATGAATGTACCTTTATGGATCTTATGATATCTGAATTAAATGAAGTTATTTGTTTTAAATGAAATTACTATATCGTATCTACACATACATACCAACATAACATCACGCCTGTAATCCCTGATATGTTAGGCAGAGGTGTACCTAATAGTACACCCACAATTCGCCAGTAATGTTGTAAGTCCTGTGAGTAATAGGGGGCGAGCCTATTGCCATCAACCGATCACCAATACAGGCTGCGTGGCTGCTACTGAGAAATTCCTGATGGAAAAACCCAATAACACCATCAAACCTATGCATTCCTAACTCATTCATGGCTTCTTCGACTGCGCCTAGTAATTATTATAAACAAAGTTTTTTTTTTAATAATTGCTGTGAAAATTATGCTAGTAAAAGTTTTGAAGAATAGAAAATTAGGTGGTATTCAGTAAAAAGAAAACAAAATAATGCTTATAACGATTTTTTAATGTTGAGATTGGTAATCATGAGGTCTTGCTATTACTATTATTTTCTATCAAAAGTAAACCAAGCGTATTGACTAACAACGAACCCTTAAAAAAGTCAAGCACAGTGTCAGCGACAAAGACGCCGAGACCGCTATAGAATGTCGTTTAATAAGCGCGGCAACGAAATGAGGTCCATTCAGACCCCGCAATGTAGTGTACAACACCAAGACATTGCCAACATGAACTAACAACCTCGTTACCTATTCTCCAAGGCTATAGTATGAGTGTCCACGACTTTTGGTAAATTACTCAAAATTTACGAAAAAAGAGAATTTCCGATTTCAGTCAAAATTTTCAAATAAAAATTTCAGTTAGTGTAAAACTTAGTGCCAACAAACATTGTTTCCTATGCTGCACATTGACAATGTTTTGTTTATACAGGGTGGAAGGGACACCGACGCGAAAACGATTACCACGTATTTAGTACATCATTTGGAGCCCCCATACAATACGGCGTAGCTCATTGTGCTACGGTGTAGCGAATAGTGCTACGGCGTAGCTCATTGTGCTACGGCGTAACTCATTGTGCTACGGCGTAGATCACGCTGTAGTAGCGTATCCAGAAAAGGTCAGAATACTTAAAAACCACCGAGATGGAGCCCTATTTCACAGTTACAATAATACTTCTCTATAGAAGTCGATTATAATTAATCAAAACATAAAAATATTGCGTCAAAGGCTAACCAGCGAATCAAACGACAAATGAGTGATCGCAAGGTTCAGTAAAGCAGGGTTTCATTTGCGTCAGTGGCATAGAGCAAAGGCGATTGAATTCAAACGATTGTGGTCAAGTCGTCCCGCTGTGAGCTCAAACGTATTTAGATTAGTTGCTGAGGTTAAAGGAATCTTTAGCATTTACGAGTATTTGTATTTATTATCGTCAGTGAACTATTATTTATTTGTTAATTCCAATTTGGTGCTAGAAAGCAGATTTGAAAATGCCGTCAAAATGGAAAGGATAAGTTTTTAGATCATTCATTTATGAATAACAATTATTTATTTTTTATCCAGTCTGGCAGAACGTAATGTGTAATACGAACACACGTAATGACACGTGACACGTGTGTTCACGTAATGTGTGAACGTGTGTGTGTATGTGTGTATATGTGTAATGTGTGTATGGTTTGTGTTCCAAGTTGGGCACACCGAAATAGAAGTTATTTTGTTTTAATATTCACGAAATATAATTGAATTTGTCACGTTATAAACACGTGTGATAAATAATTAATTAAAAGTTTTTCAGTTTGTTACGTTGTAGTTACCAAAATATTAGTAATTCATAAAACTGATACCGTTAATACAATAGTAATGCTAAATCATATTTTAATCCACCAGTATATTCCAATAACTAAATTCAAATAATTTTAATATTATTATTCTAGAACATTATCAATTTCTTTTTTACATTTTCCCGCAAAAAGTGGTAACTGAATTTTAACTTTTACACCATGATAAGGGCCGCAGTATCTACGGACATCGGATGAAATAACGAAAGTTTAAAATTCGATTTCTATGCAGATGCAGGCACAAAGGAAAAATAAAACGTACGGCTCGTTCGCGTTACGTTTAATTGTAAAAGTAAAAGAGTAGATGAATTTTCTGCCTGTTCATTTTGGCCAGTATTTTTGTAGACGCTTTTTTTTTTAAAAAGGAAGTGAATCTTAAAAAGTTTGGATAACTTTTGCTGCAATTCCGTAGAATAGTAAAGACGCCAGCACGTCAAGCTAGTAATACAGCTAATTTTCCCAATCAACCTTGGACCTAATGCCTTAGCGATAAAATTGAACATCTATTAATGAAATTTGACAGATTGTAGTAGTTTGATGTGCAGGCATCTGTACAAGTGTTATTTATTACTTGGATTTAGTTTAGGCCATATAATCAAAAGACACTGAAAATTAATTCTCTATAATAGTTAAATAGGGGATGCAAATATGTACAAGCTCGTCATTTTTGCTGATAAGATATTCCATGAAGCACACAGTTTTTTAAAAGATAAGTTAGCAATAGTAAATTATCGTTATGAGTGGCAACTTAATAACTGTACTTTAAGTAATTACTGTGAAAACGGTCAAATAAAAAGTAATTAATATTTATTTCTCGTTTTTATTAAGTCCAGATTTAAAGAAATATAGCAATGGTTTCCCAAAACTCCACGAATGTTAATTTGCAAGTATATTATTTAAAAACATCACGTTGCGATGATAGCCCGCAGCTTTTCATTGCAATTTCCGCCTCGTTCACTTCGTTCAATCATTCATTCACCATTCGTTTTGGGAATAAATCATTCGGAACTGTACACATGACATATGTTTCAATGATTTGTTGATTATATTTTTTGATTTGATTAGTATTTTGAAATCGACAAGCAAACCTTATCTAGTGCAAAAAACTTTATTACAATAAATTGTGGCATACCATTAAGTAATAGGTCTTTACCTATAAAATTGGAGATTTTATAACCAGCATTTTCAGAATTAATTATCTGTGGATTGGCGTAAAAATTGAATTTAAGCTGGTGGAAATATATTACGTCAGCAAATTCTGTATTGATTTTTCGGAATTTTCAGTATTTTATCCGATCGTTTCTTTATTTGTATTCGCATATTAGCTGTCGGAAAATTAGTATATAAAGCAGTAAATTTCATACTTTGAGTATGCTCATATTTCATTTTTTTTCGAAGCTTTTATTTACTTTAATACCTCCATTACTCCTGTATGGGTAGTAACACATACATAAGTAATGGAGGTATTAAAAGTATTACTGAACGAAAAAGTACAGGACCTACATTGTATCCGTTGTGGTTTGTCGGAAGCTCAAGTCAGAGAACCGGTTGATCAAGTAAGCTCTCTCCAGTTATTTTTCTAATAACTAACTAATATAGATTTTTTATTTATTAAAATAAAAATGTACCCCACACTAGGAATTTCTCCTGTATCGTGGGTGCGTTTACAAACATTTAAACTTACATACACAAACAGTCAGACCCGGAATAACTACCTGTAGGTTATACAAATATTTGGTCCGTGCGGGGATCCAACCTGCGACACGCAGCACAGCAGCCAATCGCTCAGCCACTGCGCCAACCGTGCCGGCAAACACACATGTTTTAAAATAATTTCCATGTCACAGCATCTGATTCACGAACTAGCTCACGTTATGTTATGCCCTTGCGTGAATGAAAAAAGGTGAATAAAGAGGGGTAAATAATTCAATGAGTGAACTAGATAAAGCTACAATCGCATGTTTCTGCCGCTTCGCCGTCTAGACTGAAGCTTTAGGGGTGCTATACACTTCTTCGGGTTGACTCGGGTTGAATCGACACATTCGATTTGCGATTATATTTAAAAAAAACCGGCCAAGAGCGTGTCGGGCCACGCTCAGTGTAGGGTTCCGTAGTTTCCCGTCCGTCACAATAAGTGTTCCCACTTATGAGTTTAAAGGTGGGTATCCATACTATCCATTATGTTCGCGATCCAGCAGCGCTCCGCGCTCCTGCAACAGCTCCCGGTAGTGGGTACGTGCGCGAACACGGAGCGTGCAATATTGCACGCTCCGCGGCAGTCGTTCCGACTCGTGACGGTTTTTAGCGCGAACACAAAGGGGAGCGCAGTGTGTCAAAGGGGAGCGCATGTAAAGGGCGCGCGACAGATCCATTGGATCAGTTGCAGGAGCGCGGAGCGCTGCTGGAGCATGAACATAGTGGTAACCCAACTTAAAAAGGCTATTTGTTACGGAACTCTAATAATTACGGAACACTAAAAACGGGCCCACAAAGGACGAAAAAAGATACGTTCAGGATAATAAAATATTATGTAAACGAAGTTAAAAAAAAAATACGGGCAAATGAAACTTGACCTCTGGATTGTATAGGCGCTCATACGATTCAGGGACCAAATTATATTGGTTAACTGCAGTTTCCATCTGTTGTTTCCATCCAAGTTCAAAATAATTTTCCTAGAAAGTCCTTATAAAGTTCTACTTTTCAGATTTTTTTCGTATTTTCTAAACTTATGGTTCAAAAGTTAGAGGGGGGGGGACGCTTTGTTTTTTACTTTTGGAGCGATTATTTCCGAAATTATTGACATTATCAAAAAATGATTTTAGTAAACCCCTATTCATTTTTAAATACCTTTCCAACAATATATCACACATTAGGGTTAAAATTTAAAAAAAAAACACTTCCCACTTTACATATAGGGGGGCTACCCTAATAAAACATTTTTTTCCAATTTTTATTTTAGCACTTTGTCGGCGTGATTGATACACATATTGGTCCCAAATTTCAGCTTTCTAGTGCTAACGGTCACAGAGATTAAGCGAGGACGGACAGACGGACAGACAGACAGACAGACAGACATGGCGAAACTATAAGGGTTCCTAGTTGACTACGGAACCCTAAAAATGGGTAGAAACAGTAACTACATGTGTTCATAGTTGAAGTGTATTCAACTTTCATTCGCAATTGGGCTTCTACCATCACTATATCAAGTCCGGATCGGCTCGGCACAATTTCAGCTAAGCTGGGCGAGTTTTCCCTGAACCTATTTCTACGTCAATCTCTTCAACCTATTGCAGTCCACTGATGGACTACCCCAAGCCATAACACTCTGGCCTCTACTTTCTTTTTCGAGTCTGACCCAGCCACATTTTTAAAGGTCAAGTAAATATATTAAATTTTCTGCCTGACTGTGCCGATTTATGCGGCACCCGAACATATGTGTAGCATCCCTTACACTGGATACTTCTTGGCAGCCATTGACGCTTTTAACCTTTATAGTGCACTGACTGTTTGTGTTTATTCTATTTTCTTGAGAACCATTAAATGTAGCTTCTTGAAGCTGTGTACCTTGCACTTTTATGTGTTGTTTTCTTTAGACATTTTTATTTTTATGACGAAATGAATGAAGATATTTTTATTGATACGAAACGAGATAATGTTACTATCCAAAGGAGGACTTCATTAAATACAAGTTAAGTTTACACATTTCGTAAACTTTGTTGTTTCAGTCTCACTTTGTCACATTATAGGTATCTAAGTATGAATTTTGGGAAGGAACTCATCAAATGACTCCTCCCGCTCTGGGCCGAGCGGAATCAGACCTTTACTGACTAAAACCCATCCATGTTTCCTCTTTTGCCCTTTGTGTTCCAGGGCCGCGGTATCTCTTTCGAACAGTCCCGCTGCACTGGCAGGGTGAATTAGTACCTAGTGATTATTTCAGTTCTTTTGAATAAGCTAAGGAACATTTTGTAATAATTTTCAGCAAAATCTTTAATAGGCATAGGTACACGTACGTTCTTTAACTAGTAACTTTATACATAACCTCACACCGTCATCCCATGGGGGTAAGCAAGAATTACGCCATTTTAAATAGCTTCTTCTTCTAAACAAGTCGATGGCAAAGATTTTTTTTTACCAAGTTTTTATTGTTTTGTTCCAGTATTCAACAACGCTAACACTAAGCAACAGAGGTTAATTAAAAAACTAGGGTTGACCCAATTAAATAAAACTGCACACAATGACCATCCACGCCACATTCACGCCACATCCACACCTCCCTAACCCACACACGTACGCCACTCGAGTCACGACGGCCCTCGTACTGAGAGCTCTCGGGGACTACCTAGTACTACTCAATACTACCGAACTCGCTGTTGACCACACTTTATGAAGGGTTAGCATTTCCACGCATGAAATTGTACATATAATGTATACACGCATAAACTTTTATTAGTGACTTTCTTTTACTGTATTGATTAGCGTTTCACCTTATCACGAACATACCTAGTCATTTTGAAGCCATTATTTCAAGAGAAAATCGCTTTTGAATTTTATACGGCGTCCGGTTTTCACCTGTGACTTGGGAGACAGTGTTTATTCATAAAAAAGGCATTTTGTATGCCTCATAATTATGTAACCAAAATGTGGCGAAAAAAGAAGAAAAAAAAAATTAACAAAAAGCTGACAGTTTGACATAAACATTCATTGAAATGCTTAAATAAAATATACTTAGCGAAGCAAGCAGACTTGTGTAGCTTAGCTTGAATACAAAGTGTATTTTGGTGATGAGACTTTAGGTCAAAACTGGTCTTAGCCTGTCATGTGTATAAAAAAATATAATGTGGTACAAAACATCCTGAAGAGTTGTTTGTCCATATAAGGGTTATCTGGGTCCGAACGCTATCGGCGATAAGACCGCCATCTATACATATAATAAAACTGTAGAAAAGTCGTTTTTGTACATCGAAAAAAATTCCAAAAAAAATAGCCAGGGTGTTAAAGGACAACCAATAGAACCCATTTCCAGCATTTTTCGAATTTTTGTCTGTTTGTCTGTTTGTCTGTTTATCTGTTTGTCTGTTTGTCTGTGTATTTGTTCGGGCATCACGTAAAATGTACAAAAGCAATGTAGATAACTTTTATACACAACGATTGAGCGTAACTTGGAGTAACATTTAGTTTTTGTTGCATTGCAATCGGTTCAGTCTATCAAAAGATATTTGAATTTAAAGTGTTACAGAAGTAAAATTAGGGTTATGTGCAGTTGGTCTCACAACTTCCCGTAACTTTTGTACACAACAATATGTGCGTAAATTGAAGTAATTGAACATTAAGTTTTTTGTTTCATCGTAATCAGTTCACACCTTATAAATGGAAAGAAAGAAAAATGTAAATTAATAAAATTATAATAGTGTTTCCGAAGTAAAATATTAAAACAGCGCCATCTATCGAACTCAGACTGGACTATATCTAGACATCAACTGCGTGCAGCATTGAATATAGATATTCGATAGATGGCATTGTGCGTGTGACGTTATTTTCTGATTGAGGCATGTTTAACTAAATACTGATGGAGAAATTCCTGACCTATAGGGTACGTGAAATTTGTCACAACAGGTGCTTATTGGCTATTAAAGAGATAGTTATAAGTATACCAGGGAACCCGATCAGTCAATACGGTTTGCCCACACCGACAGTCGATGGGGAACGTATTAACAGAGAGTACGTATCAGAAATTAGTTATCATCCCGTGGAACTCGCAGAAATTTTACAAAATGGCTGCGCAAAGACAGAGAATCAGCGCCAGACGTTTGATAGGGTATGCTGCAGTGTAGAAAACGCCTCGGGTGAAATCCTGTTTTTAGACGCACCGGGCGAAACAGGTAAAACTTTCCTAACCAAAGTTATTTTAGCTCGAATAAGGAACTTTGGGAGTATGAAGAACAGAGTGTAAAGCTCTTCAACCCCCATTGAAAAGGGAGGATCCTCCGACCAGACGGGTGTTATATCTGGTGGGCTACTGCCATACAGTTGTTGTCGGGTTCTTCTATATAGTCTTAAGTCGCGAATAACTTTACTTGCGTGATGCAGAATTTAGATATATTTAGATTTTTAGTTTATCCTCTGCGTCATAGATGGCGCTGTAGTACTTTTTGTAGTACCGCTACATCACTCCCCCGCGGAGACTAGGGTCGGTAGTAGAATGAGTCGTTACAGCTCTCAACCGGCCGAAAGTGCAGTGCCAAGGTAGCTTTATGAGGCTGAGGGTGCTGACCAGGAATGTGCTTCCGCTGCATGCTGGTGGTCAGGAATACCCATTTTGAAGCTGGCTGGCTATATGATTCGCTGCTCGAAAACTTGAGGAAGTTTGAGGAAGCTTGAGGAAGTGATGTTGATGACGTCACGTTGCTCGAAGGCTGCGCTGACGTCCATTTCGGGGTCACCAATTTGGGGGTATGGAGAACAGGGTGTAAAGCTCTTCAACCACCATTGAAAAGGGAGGATCCTCGGACCAGACGGGTGTTATGTCTGGTGGGCTACTGCCCAACAGTTGTTGTCGGATTCTTCTGTATAGTCTTAAGTCGCGAATAACTTTACTTGCGCGATGCAGAATTTAGATATATTTCGATTTTTAGTTTATCCTCTGCGTCATAGATGGCGCTGTAGTACTTTTTGTTCTATGTTGCTGAAGTACTTTTTGTAGTGCCGCTACAGAACCAAAATAAAATTTCCCTTGCTGTCGCCTCTTCAGGGATAGCAGCCACATTATTGCCTGGAGGAAAAACGGCACACGCAACATTTATAATTCCTATCGACTTAGACCGCACGGAAAGCCCGGTTTGCAACATATCGCGAAACAGCGATAAAGCAAGGGTTTTATGCGATTGTGTTTTAATTTTTTGGGACGAGTGCACTATGGCAAACCGCAAAGCTGTAGAAGCAGTGAATAGAACTTTACAGGACATAAGGCAAAATGACCGGCCGATGGGAGCCGAAGAAATTGCTGCCTGTCTGAAGAGTTCTATTCTAAGGCGCAATATATCATCTACACACCTGAGTGCATGTACATATGCGTGCACAGTTGCGAGGCTGCGAAAATGCACAGGAGTTTCCCAATTTATTGTTACAAATAGGCGATGGCACATACCCCGTACAAGAAGATGGAAAAGTTATTTTGGTTGATAATCTCTGCTCTTGCGTTACATCACAACAGGAGCTAATTTCTTCTGTGTACGGTGATTCCACAAACATGGGAAATCAAGCCGGTTCTTGGCTATGTCAGCGAGCTATTTTGACTCCTCGCAATGTCCAAGCTGCGGCAATTAATTTAGAAATATTGATTCATGTGTCCGGGAATAGTAGAGAATACACCTCTATAAATACAGTTATGGAAGAAGATGACCCGGTAGAATTTTTGGATTCCCTCAACACACCCGGACTTCCAGCCCACAAAATAGTTTAAAAAATCTGTGTACCAATAATTCTCCTCAGAAATTTATGTCCTCCAAACTTTGTAACGGCACTCGGCTCAAAGTTACAAATCTGCAGCAAAACATAATCGAAGCTGAAATATTAACCGCTTGCGGCGCTGGTGATATTGTTTTTATTCCAAGAATACCTATAATTCCTAACAACTTTCCTTTCTCTTTCAAACGAACGCGATTCCCAGTCAGTCTCTGTTATGCCATGACGATTACTAAAGCTCAGGGCCAGACATTTTCCGTTGCGGGGGTGGACCTAAGTATTAGATGCTTTTTCCATGGTCTAGCACTAGCATAAATAAAAAAAAATGATTTGTATCAGAATCCTCCAACAGCTCTTCGCAATAAAAAATACATTGTTAAGTTCCGACATCCACGCGAACGAAGTCGCGGGCACAGCTAGTTTTAACAATATAATTAGCAATATTGTGAAAGAACTCTGTTACGATTTTGATGTACCATAAAGTATTTTCTATCGATCTATCTATCTGACTGCAAGTTGATAAAGAGGAATACTTTATCTTCAAGTACCTAAAGAGTTTCACAAAACACAAGTTTTAAAAATCGCTTT
Source organism: Eurois occulta (assembly GCA_950022335.1). NCBI lineage: Eukaryota > Metazoa > Arthropoda > Insecta > Lepidoptera > Noctuidae > Eurois > Eurois occulta. The sequence goes on from OX465496.1 coordinate 1,889,818, forward strand.
ACTGTAATAATATTCATTTCGTTCAGTTGCAGCACGTTCAATTATAAATCAGTACGTGGTGATAATGTTGTAACTAGTAGAAGACTATGCATACAATATACTCACGTGCATAAGAGAAGGGCAGTCCATCAGACCAGCGGAACTCGCCTTCATGGACGGCATCGGTTGCTCCGATCCAGTACACGTCGTCAACACCAGCACCGGGACTGTGACCAAAAAGACATCATCGTGGTAAAATTGGGAATCACTTATTCAAATTAGGCTTCGAATGTCAAAAAACACGCTTATACAAACGCTTGTCTTTACTACTTTTTGTGGTGACTGTACACTCTCGCCAAGCGGAATGTCTTCGTGAGAGTGCAGGCAGGGTTGGTGCAAGAGTGTACAACCAAGCAAGAAACATCAAGGCTAGACGATCCTCTATACACTCTTGGACTCCCTCGCTCAGTGTCTCGGCGAGAATGTATTGCTTTAAGAAGAACCTTTCAAGTAACAAATATCAAGGTGCTGACAGCCTTGTTCCACTGATGAGTATAGTAGGCTTTTTCTTGTGTTCCATCTCATAGACAAGTGACTAGTGAATATTTTTGCCATCGTTATAGCTGGGGTGTGGAGGTCAGATAGGCAGTCGCTCCATGTAAAATACTGTTATTAAGCTGCATCCGGTTAGACTGGAAGCCCACCTCAACATAGTTGGGAAAAGGCTAGACAGATTAGAAGTCTAGGCCCTACTGGTCTTCGAGTGTCTCAAGCAGCTTTTGTCCGCGGTCTTTTGTATCACACTCATACTACTAACTGTCGGTTTTCGAATAAAACATATTGCGTTTGGAACGGATACTAAAGGAACCAGGACGTTACGTAAGTAGTTCGGCGCAGTAAATATGGATGCGTTTTAGGTCACAAAACGAAGTTTATGGCAGCCATTGTGGTTGTGGGTGGTTTGAAAACTTATTTATGTGTCAGCTACGCAATATTTACAGCAGTTATCTTAGGAAAGTTGTTTTGTTGAAAATTCACAAGTTATTATTAGCATTCTTGGGAGATGCCCAGGAAGTTTTTCAGTAAGTGCGAAAACTTGATAGCTTGAGGGTAGGTAAGGCGTGATGAGAGACCGATAAAACTGTATTTGAATAGTTTCAGACAGAAGCTCTTCGGGCAGGGGCCCAATTTGTTTTCATAAAGGACCCAAAACTCACAAAGGGTTGTTCAGCAACGTTGATTACCATCTCATCATACAGGGCCTGAACCAAAACGATGCAAACAAGCAAGCTTGCTGAAAAATCCTCGGGGGGTACTCTCTGTTTTTTAAACGTGATAAATTACATTTTATTTCGTAAATTAATAAAATCTCGTAAGTATCATTTTCTACGCCGAAACAGACGCAGAGATCTAATTCTCTGTTAAAATCCATACATTTAATAAAGTACCACCGAGTTCACTGACGGTCGACCACTTTTCACCCATATAGAGAGCTGAGTAATAAAGTTGAAAAGTGGTCGACCGTGAATGCGGTCCGTAGTACATTGTAATGGTGAGATCAAAAAAGGACCATGTATGCTTTATGCCCGAAGTGGTCTCTTGAGCAAAGCAACACCTAGGTTTGAGTAAACATGACCAGACAGTGGCCATATGCATCAGTGATCGGAAAGTTCAACTCAAAACTTCGTTTTCTATTCTTCTTTGCTTCCCAAGTTTTTATACATATCGTTTCGCAAGAACTTTGAAATATGTGCTGGCCTACCTTCTAACTTTAAGCTTACCAAATCTTTTCCCGAGATAAGTAGTACATTTGTCTTTATGAAAAAGAAATAATCGTTCCCTGAATCATATTTGAATCCTCAACGGTAATGTTTTTCAAGTAAATATAAGTAGGAATACGTGTCGAGGCGGCTTTAATGTGTCGACAAATTGGAGTGGAAAGGTGCCATTAAACTTGCGTATGTCTAGATTCTGGAATATATTGCTTTAACCTGCCTCTGTGACAGTATAGAAGGGAACAATACTCAGGGGACTCTTTGAGATGTTTTTTTATAAGTATTTCTGACGCTACATACAATACACCTTATTCTTTATCTGTTAAAAAGTCGGGGAGAAGGCACCATGACAGCATCAAACTTTGTATTTTATCTAAGTAGGTTCCTTTCGGTCAATAGAAGTTTTGTCATTCTTACATTTTTTTAATGATTTTGACGAGCAAGAACGGCGGAATGAGAAACAAATGTCTATACTCACGCATGTATAAGTAGTTGGTCCATAATCTGCTGCTGCCTCTCATTCAGCACACTGGCGAGGTGTCCCCCCAGCCTCACGCACTCGGCCTCCGCCTGTCTCCACGCCTTCTTTGCCTCCCGCACCGCTGATATGCAAAAGTCCCCCGACAGCACCCACCCGTAGTCACAATGCCCCACTATCTCCTCCACTGCCTTGTCCATCCACCACACTTTCAACCACATGGCCGACGTATTCTTCTTCGCCGTTATACTAATATTCAGCCTGACAGAGTTCCCTTCAGACACTATCTGAACACTTCTCAAGGGATCCCCCGGCTGAGAACAATGCCTCCACTTCGACTCCCCATCTTCCAAACTTAACTCCATTCCTCTACACAACGCTTGCACGTCTTCATGTATAATATTGGACACGTCGTTTTCTTTCGCGTCCATTGGTCCGGTGCCCATTTGTAGCCGCAGGGCGACGCGGTTGCCGTACGGCAGGTGGATCTCATACGAACATGAGAGCTTGACAGTCGGGCCGACTTCGAACGAGCCGTTTCTTCCCGTGAGCAGAACATCATGGCAATGGTCTACTACACGGTATATCGCGGCGAACGTGGGTCGACCGTGGAGTTCTATGGCGGGGTTTTTATATGATGCGGTGTAGAGGAACTTTCTGTTCGGGAGGGGTATTTGGTCCAGTTTGCCGCAGAGGGTGGGGGTGTTCGGGGCGAAGCGGATGAAGCCGGTGGAGCAGGGCACGTTGAGCTTGTGCAGCTCGACGAGGAGCGCGCGGCGCGGAGCGGGGGGTGGGACCAGCACGCGGCACCCGTGCGTGCGCGGCACGTGTCCGGAGTGCACGCGCCCCACCCGCAAACTTCTTAGGCGTATTGCACAATCTGAAACAAAGATGAAGACATGTTTTTATACTGGGATAAATATTAAAATTAAAACAAGAAGGGAGTTGAAAGCCCCTTTGTCCAACAGACGAGTACAAATGGTTGCTGATATTATTATTTTTGTGAAGTGCGATTGTTTCTTTGTTTAACAGACAATAGGATTTCAACCTTTGTTGTTAAAGTTGATAAAATGTTCAAATACGAGTATCTCAGTCGGACAGAGTCAACAGAAGTAGCTGGGTTATAAATAAAATGGAAACGACAAAGTGACTTCTATCCATGAGACGATCAATACTGTCTCTATTCCAGCTGGAAATATCGTGATCTAAGTCGAAAATTATTCCGAGTGGAGATTTGAATTCAAGAGATTTGGGACGATCTTGATATTGGATAATATTTTCATCAAGTTGATAATACGAAAAATACATGTCTCCTCTGTTTTGTGATGAAAGAGTATTGCCACTCAGAGCACTTATGAACCGTCAGAAGATAGGTGCACGGTTCCAATTGGTGGGTTCCTATGGAGAAGAACCAGCAACCTCTCTTTTTAAGGTTCCGTACCCAAATGGCAAAAAACGGAACGCTTATGGATTCGTCATGTCTGTCTGTCTGTCCGTCCGTATGTCACAGCCACTTTTTTCCGAAACTATAAGAACTATACTGTTGAAACTTGGTAAGTAGATGTATTCTGTGAACCGCATTAAGATTAAACAAAAAAAAACAATAAATTTTGGGGGTTCCCCATACTTGGAACTGAAACTCAAAAATTTTTTTTCAACAAACCCATACCGTGTGGGGTATCTATGGATAGGTCTTTAAAAATGATATTGAGGTTTTGTGGCGGCTTAGCAATAGCAATTTGCTGAGTTGCATTCTTGACGGAATATGGGAGCGCGAGTGATCGGTTCGCCAGTCGCCTACGTTACACCGCCCTGCCTTGTCGCATACCTAGTACGTAGTTAGTTATAGGTTTCTAATATTTTTATTTTCTAAACTGAATAGTTTGCGCGAGAGACACTTCCAAAGTGGTAAAATGTGTGTCGCCCCCCTGTAACTTCTAAAATAAGAGAATAATAAAACTAAAAAAAATATATCATGTACCTACATTACCATGCAAACTTCCACCGAAAATTAGTTTGAAGGAGATCTAGTAAGTATTTTTTTTAATACGTCATAAATCGTAAACCGCATGTTTTATAGATAATGGTACGGAACCCTTCGTACGCGAGTCCAACTCGCACTTATTTTTAAAGTTTTTGCGAACGTTTTCTAATTTAACTTACGAATAATACAGAAATCTCAATGTTTTGAAGTGTCGCTCATCAGTACATTGCACCAGTGTTAAGCAGGGGCGGGTCTCTAGTATCGTATAATACGAGTAGTTATGTGACACTTCGTGTGTCCTATTACAAACTAGCGCCTTTGGCATAGTTTCTGTGAACAATGTCCTTTATCTCCCACGACATAACAGGGTATCGGGCAAAGGTGCCTTGTGAGACACGAGTGTTTATGGTGCTGGACAATTTAGGAAACGGGGAAGTTCTGAGATTTACTGGTAATTCCGTTGGTTACTGATCGAATGAGGTTTCTACATTTATTTGATTTTCTTAGACACGAGTAGATGTGTTTAGGGTTCAGTACTTCGTGTGATCATGAGTTGTTATTAATGATCCAGCGAGCTTGAAAGAAACGTAACGCATTCGTTCAAATGAATGCGTTCAGTTTCTTTCAAGCGCCCTAAAACACGTCATTGACCTCAGTGATAATATTTAAGATTTTAAGGGGCCGTCTCCACGAGCAAGACAATCGCGGCGATATTATCGTTGTGCCACGTATTTGTATAAACTCTCTTAGGGGACGTCTTCACGAGCGAGAGAATCGCGACGTGTAAACGGCCCCTTCTACTCATTCTCGCTTTCTCCATAAACCACACCTAAAACCATATCTAAATCGGAGATAATGTAGTTTCCCGTTAGTGAAAGAATTTTCGGAATCGGATGAGAAATTCCGAAGATTACCCCCTACAAACAAACTTGCAAACAAATTTTACCGCTTTATAATACCTATTACTATAGATAAAATCCTTCTTCAAAAAAACATATTATTAGTTTACAATACCGTGTGTATTCAAGTGTACATGTTTCCGATTTAATAGGATTTGATAGCGACAGAAGACAGTGATGCGTGTAATTATAATGTTCATTGTACATACATTGGACAGACGTCACAGGTCACAAGATTAGGGTATATGTCATGCATAAATTATCGGTTTCACTACTAATATTATTACTGATTATACAATGCAAATTATGGATAATATGCAGTGTTGTCTAAATGCTGATTGTAAACAGTTGACATTGGTTGACAAACTTAATCAAAAGTTCTATTCTATTTTTACTTAAGGCAATGGAGCCGATGGCAACAATTGTGCACATGTCGAAGTAAAATGGAAAACTAAGTGTATTTAAGTATAATCAAAAGTTGATTCCAGATCGACATATTAGACCTTTAGCCACTCGAAAGACGACGAAGACAAACTGTTTTGTTTTCTATTGTCACTGTCCCGCGCCCCGTTGCATAATGAAATACGCCTTACTTAGTCTTGAAAGTTGTTGTTTAGTACGATATCATAACGTAACATAACATCACACCTGTAATCCCTGAAGGATTAGGCAGAGGTGTACCTAATATTACACACACACATTTCGCTAGTTATGTTTAATTCCCATGTAATAAGGGGCGAGCCTATTGCCACCAACCGGGTACAAATCCAGACTCCGTGGTTACTACTGAGAAATTCCTGATGGAACTAGTACGATATCAGTCATCACAATATTCTTTCGGTGTAATTAATTTCAAGGAACGCACGCTTCAGACAATATAATGCAAATTCGAGCAATTACGAGCAATTCAGTTTAAATGGTAAATTGTTGTCTTGGAGAGGCCGAGGGTAGTGGCAGTAAAGCCGACAGTGTAGCGAATGGCTTGCAGCTTGCACGTGTATTGCCTCTAACGATGTTTGTTTATGTGCTATTACCCTTGGGTAGGTGGCATGGTAAGGGCCGACGCGGGAAATGATAACGAAGACGAAGTATTCGAACTAAGAGCAAGTATAATATTGATTTAACCGGATTTTAGTATAAAATTGCATCGTATTTTTCCATTTTTTTTTTGAGTTTCGTTTTCCATAAACCAAAGTTTTTAAAGTTGATCGTGAAGAAAGATAGCATCGAAATAAATGAGCTAAAATCAATTACTCAAAAGAACATGTTCATTTCATCAGTACATAACTGACACAGAATTAAACTTATACTGTCACTTACGGGATATCTTCCGTGATTGTTAATGATTTTGAGCTCCCGATATTTCGACGCTGTTGCAAGCGCCATAATCGCGGGTTGACATAGAGAAAGCTTAGAGATTTGATCATGTACCCACACTTCACAGAATACGATTTATTAGTAAGTATTTTTTTGTATAAATTGTTTCTCATCCAACACCATGTCCTCTACCTAAACTATTGTGTTGGTAGTCCGCCCCTCTTTCAAAGCTGCTCGGGAGGCGAGAAAACCGCACACAACACACGGGTTCCGTACACAATATTGTACCCGTTCCTACGTTTCGCTCCACTGATTGTAGTAGTATAAATCTGTGTTTCACACTACAGTTTAGTTCCGAGAACCTCGTTCAAAACATTGATTGATGCTGAAAGAGGAATCTATTTGATGCCAAGATTTGTGCCCAAGAAAGGACTTCAAACGGTAATACTTCTTGTACCACAACAATAAGTTGAATCATGTACTTTGTAGTCATTTCAGTGTACAACAAATATCTAGATAACATCTCGCCTGTATAAGTTTTTAAACTGTCATGGTCACTAACATTATAATTAACACTAGAAACGGGATGTTTACCAAGCAAGCACCATGAATGATGATGAATGATGGTGCTTGCAACAGCGTCGAAATATCGGGAACTCAAAACAAACAGTGGACATGGTAAATATCCCGTTTCTAGTGTTAATTATAATCTTGCCTGTAATCCCCTCAGGGTTAAGCACAGGTGTACTACCTAATAGTACGCCCACATTTTTCCAGTATTGTTTAAGTCCCATGTAATAAGATGTCAGCCCATTTCCATCAACCGGACACAACCGCCTTGTGACTGCTACTAAGAAATTCCTGAAGGACAAACCCAGTGACACTTTGTGCGACCTGGGAATCGAACCCAGGACCTCGTACTCAGCAGTCGCGCTTGCGACCACTAGACCAACAAGGCAGATGTATCTATCTTTAACAAATAAATGGTGGAACTATTTCTCCTCAGGATCGATTTAAAAGGCAGGCACCTGCCCTGCTTACAACACAGGCTGTAATATCATAATTCTTAAAGACTCCCTTGTGACGGGTTGTTTTAGGGGTTCGTTACCGGAAGGGTAACCAACGGGACCCTATTACTAAGCCTCCACTGTCCATTCGTCTGTCTGTCAGCGGGCTGTATCTCATCATCCGTAATAGGTAGATAGTTGAAATTGTTACAGAATGTGTATTACTGTTGTCGCTAAAACAACAAATAATAAAAGTTAATTAAAAATTTATACTACAATGGTACGGAACTCTTCATGCGTGAGTCCGACTCGCACTTGGCGGGTTATTTTTAAAGCACCATTTTTGCTTTTCAATGCTGAGCTCAGCGCCGACATTTGTAATTGTAACAGCTTAGTAACATTTAACTATTTATTTAAATCTAATTTACCATGCCTCCGATTTCCGGTTCCTGGTTTCCATCCTTCCATCCTTCATCGAGGAAACGCTAAAAAAGCTCTCTTATTAACACAACAATAATACCTAATACGTCCACATACCCACTAAGGGGCTGTCTCCACGAGCGAGAGAATCGCGACGATATTATGGTCCGTGCCACGTATTTCTATACACTCTCTTAGAGGCCGTCTCCACGAGCGAGAGAATCGCGTCGATATTATCCCATACAAAAAAAAATATCGCCGCGATTCTCTCGCTCGTGGAGACAGCCATTAATTCGTTAACACAGCTACCCCTTGGGTATTTTCTACTTAGTCTGGCTACATTGTCCGTAGTCTCGCGTGTTACGTATGGGTTCCGGACAATGTACAGCACTTGTACGTATTCGGTGACGCTGAATATAGTAAAGCTTTGCACGAAGTAGGTATGTGCCGTACTGCGCAACTTTGCTTTTAATTTTGTTTTCACTATATTTCTGTTACAGTGCGGAAATCTGGATGAATGTATGCGGTATTTTTGGTTATAAAATGTGCTGCTTTCTAGAATTTTGTTACGTGTTGTTAAATTTTAAAATCAGATGCATCGTTCCATGTGGGCATGGAGAAAGAGTTCACTCTTCTCAGCATGTTTTGAGATACGGGCATAAATATAAATATAATTTTTCTCATGGGGGTGGGTGGAAACTACAGAACGCCACATGCTACGATCCTTACATACTCCTTTAGCCTCGTACATATTATTTTTACATCACACATGAAGTAAGGGAACAGCTAACTAAATTCTTTGGATAAGAACGATATTTTAAAATTCAATAACCTTATTTTAACATGACATCACGACTGTAATCCCCGAGGGGTTAAGTAGAGGTGTACCTCATAGGTCCACCCACATTTCGCCAGTTATGTTTAAATCCTATGTAAAAAGGGGCAAGCTATAGCCATCAACGGGGCGCAAATCCAACCTCAGTGGCTGCTACTGAGAAATTCCTGATGGAAAAACGCAATAGCAATTTGTGTCACCCGGGAATCGAACCTAGGACCGCATGTTCAGCAGTCGCACTTGTGACCACTAGACCAATGAGGCAGTTACTTTATCGTTGGAATAAAACAACATTTGAATCATCTGAAGTAATTCTCGCACGAGAAAATATTTTTCAATCGTAATAAAATTATTTAGAACACAATATCGTGGTTTTATTTCCAACTGAAAACACAGTTTACATTAATTATATCGGTGTAGTATCCCGTCATTATGACTTGTTTGTTTATTGTGCAGTGCGAACTTCAATCACGGGATTTAATTACAGTTTGATTGTTCTCGAAGCCTACACAATATTATCACAGTATAAAGGCCCAGTAAACCAACTAGCTAATTTTTGTGATTGTCAAGTTTATGTAATGTTTTTTTTTAAACTCACATACACAAACAGCCAGACCCGGAACAACTCACTGTAGGCCATATAAATATTTGTACCGTGCGGAAATCGAACCCTCGCGCTAATCGCTCAGCCACTGCGCCAACCGTGCCGTCGTGTTGCACTTCACATAAATAAATCTTAACCGCTGTCTCGATGCGACCACCCCCTGCAGCATATTTAGAATAGGGTTGTTGACACCATCAACCAATTGATATACTTTTTATGAGCTGTCAAAACGCGATTCTCCCATAGATTGTGTATGGCAATAGCTATCTGTGACTTCACTAATTTGCCAATTCAATTATTCAACTATGCATAAATTGGTTAGTGGTCTTGAAGATATTTGATTAATGGTGTCAACAAGCCAATTCATGCATACTGTTTGTATGTGTGTGGAGGAGCTCGTGACCAAATAATAACAGCTGTGCGGGTCGATCTTCAAGGTTAAGCCGCGGTTGTCTAGGTCAGTCCGTGGATGAGTGACCATCCATAATATACCGAGTTTCCTCCGTGACTCGGAAAGCACGTTAAGCTATTGGTCCTGGCTGTCATTAGTAGATCTTTGACAGTCGTTACAGGTAGTCAGCGGTCCGAAAGTGTACCCAGTCTACTGTATGTTAATACTGTCCACTGCGACTATATGGTACACTCACTGAGTAAAGTGTTTACTGTGTCTTTTATTTGTATGTACTGCAGTGCGGTTGTGAACATTGAATTTGTGTGCACACATTTGTTTTTAAGTTTATTTTTATTATTGTGAAAATGATTTGAAAAAAAAGAAAAAAAAAATGATAGTTATTTTCTTAAAAAGCATTATTTTTAATTACTAGCTAGGTACTCTACTTGGAACTCCCTATACAGTGGACGTATTTTGGCTGGATATGATTATGAAGTTGAAGTCTAAAAGTAGCATCAGTGACAAAAATGTTATGAAGTAGTTGATCGGTTGTCATGGTAAGTAAGACCACGTGATGCAGCGGAATGAGAAACATTTGTCGAAAATTTTATGAATCTAAAAAAAAAACATAAAATTTTCAACAATAATAAAAATTTTTGCTAGAAAAGTGGTGACTAGTAAGATGAGATGACGACTAAGGGACTAACCACACTTTTCAAATATCCATATGGAGATACGTACGCTTCCGTTCAGCTTTCCGCGTCTATTCAGATGCGTACGCATCTCCATATAAAATCGTTGTTTTCTATGGACAAAAGCTGAACAGAGTTGAATAAGTGTGGTTACTCCCTAAATGCGGAAGTGCGGAAACCGGCCAGTCACATTAGTATATCTATACTCAATACTTTATTGCTTTATCTACATTATTTATCTACATTGTGTCTCTCGTCTCTCCGGTGATTGGTTGAATCTTGCGCAAATTCCTTTCTGCTCCATTCCATCTCCGCATTGGAGGAGTCCAGGACTAATGGAGCAATACGAAATAAGAAGCAATGCTGCACCAATCCCAGTCCAATTGGAATGAGAGCAGGAGAATGATGAAATTGGTGAAAATCAGAAAACGAACCACAACTATCTAAAATTAATTAAATGCGATATTTCTATAATCAAAAGCTTTTTACACCGCTGAAATAATTTTGCAAGAACTTCACTGTTAACATCGGGAGTACGGTATATCTAGTTTATGGATAACTGGCAAATTCGCTAATTACGCTAACGATGTTTTTGATGTTCGTTTACTTAATCATTTTCGTGGTATTGGATGTACAATGCAGGCATATTATTACACGTAATTTTGTTGGTGTGTTTACACCTTCTTCACACAGGAAGACATGTTATATACACATGTTTCATGGTAACTCTCAGTAAACTCTCAGTAGCATAACTGGCGAAATGTGGGTGTACTATTAGGTACACCTCTGCCAAACCCTTCGGGGATTACATGCGTGATGTTAAGTAGTATGAAAACCTAATCTTTATATTATGCTGGGTAACAGTCCTGCTCTCTGTAAGAGACAGTAATCCACCACGCAAGCACAGTGATTTGTCTTCATTTGGCTGCATTGGTCTTTAAATGTTTGCTTCATGACGTCGGTTAATCACAATGTTTTCCTTTACCGCATTAGAAAGTAACGCGCCTACCTAGGTTTTAGCCCTCCATGGACCTCACAAAAATCGTTATACACGAATTGCGAAAATCACAACGTTTGTCGGTCGTATCTGATATAAATGACAACCACAATTTTAAACAAAGTTGACACAAACTCGAAATCCAAAGATCCGTAGAAACTTTCATAAGCATTCATAAATTTTAATATTAAAAGGCAACATCATATAATAACATAAAATAAAATACAGGCACATAATCTTGAACATAATTTCCGCGTATTACATAAAGCAATTTGGACGTGAAATAAGAAAATATTCATTGTGCACACAATGAATGTAATAAGCGTACGTTCCCGCGCTTTTAGCTCCGCCATCTTTGTTTTGTGACATCACTTGATATAAATCACGGATAACGGTGTTTTTGGTTTTCTTTAGGGCTTTTATTGTGTGTGGTGGGTCGTTTGGTATTGTTATTGTTTTTATAATTACTGTTAGCATTAAAGGATGGTTATGTGCAAGCTGCGTCGCAGTTTTTCATTGTCTGTTAATATCATTTTGAGGGTTCACTATCCATTTGCATAAAATGTTAAGACCTAATGTAACTTAGCATAATTTTGTTTGGCATAATTATATTTTCGCATAATATAATTACGCATAACAGCTTACGCATAATTTTTTAAGCATAATTTCTCTAACCATAATAATGATGAAGCATAATATTCTAAAGCATAAATTTATTAAGCATAAAGTTCTAAAGCATAACTTTTTTATACGCCCTAGCTTTTTTGCCCGAAGAGGATAATTATACCAATTTGGTTTGGGTTTTTTTTTCGCTGTAGGAAGCATGAAGCAAGCAAGCATACAGCATGCATGCAAGCATACAGCATGCAAGCAAGCATGCAAGCAAGCATGCAAGCAAGCATGCAGCAAACAAGCAAGCATGCAGCATGCAAGCAAGCATGCAGCATGCAGCATTCAAGCGAGCATGCAACATGCAGCAGGCAGGGTTTCTGTCACGGCTCCGGCGCTGCGGGCTTCCGGCGGCCCCACGCGTGCTAATCGCCGCAGACGGCTTTCGCTTACCACCGCAGCTTCGGCTTGTTGGCCGGCTTCGCCGGCCAGCCTCAGCCGCGGCGGCTCGCTCGCAGCCACCTGCTCCTCAGCCCGCAAGCCGCCTCGCCCCTACGCGCCTACGCGATTTTAAATTACACTCTAGGGGTAGGACAAACAAGACTACGTGGAGTCGGTTTTGCAGCAATTCGGTTCTGTCACTAACTTTTGTTGCACAGCATATTAAATTTTTAACCAACAATATTTTGTATGCCTAAATATTATTATGCTAATAGTCATTAGGCCTACTAACGTTATGCGAATCAAATTTATGCCAAAACAAATTAGTCTTTAAGATGATTATGCCAACATAAAATGTATGCCTAAAAAAATTATGCCGAAGTATTATTATGCCAAAACAAATTGTGCCAAAATCGTTATGCCGAAGTATATTAGGACAAAGAACATTATGCGAAAAGAAGGGATCCCCATTTTGAGACGTTAAGAAGTTAGAGGTTCAAAAAATTTAAAACCTAGTCTAGTTTAATAATTAATTATTAGTTTAATCAACTTCATTCATCCATATCATTTTTGTAATGATGACCATACATATAGCAATGTAACGACAGATGCAAAACTGAACATAGATTCGACACACAACATGTTCATCGTCTATTTAACCCTCCCTTTGGGTTTCGCCGCAGTCGGGTAAACATAATACATATCGACTTAATGCTGAAAGTATGTACGAGTATGTCTAATTTTTATAAAAGAGTTTGAACTTTCTATGAAAGCTGGCTTGGTTATTTGGAGGAAGAGCTATGAGACTGATATGAGAGATTTACTGCGAAATAACTCGAAAAAACGTTACTATCTAATTGCTGCATATTTCTGGACATTATTTGTTTGTTTATGTGTGCTCTACTCATAAAAGTCAGTTCCATTGTTTTCCAATTCCACGATAAAGGCATAGATACAGCTGGTAGCCAGCCGCTTTCGCTACAACAGAACAGATTCACAGTCTGTGTGGAGCTGTGAATTATTCATACGGCAGATACGAGGGCGCCAATCTGGTAATCAGTTGCAGTGGCATGGCCGGAACATACTAAACACGTGTTTATCATGCTGTTATATCGATAAAATGATAAACAAGAAACGAGCTTCCTGTGTGAAGAAGGTGTGAGTTTATCTATGTGTGCAACTATGCACATATGATAAATGACGGCAAAAAACTGTCCAATTTTAGTGTCCGAACGAAGTTTCGGCTGCGGCATCGGCCACCTTCGGCTTTGGCCTGAATGCACCGAAGTTTTGGCCGAAGCAGAAGGTTTCTAGCAAGAACCGAAATTGAACGAACTGAATGTGCGAGGGCGCGTAGGCCAGTACTGGGTAATACGATGCCCCTTGGTAAGACTGGATGTCAGACTTCTTGGGCCACTGACTACCTGTAACGACTGTCAAAGATCTACAAATGAAAGCCGAAACCAATTGCTTAACGTGCTTTCCGAAGCACGGAGGAAACTCGGTATGTCATTGGTGGTCACCCATCCACAGACCAACCTAGGCAAGCACAGCTGAACCTAAAGATCGACCCCAGTGACAGTTATTATTTAGCCACGAGCTCCTCGAGTCCTGCTAAGTACTTTAATTAAAAAGTAAAAATACAATATATTCACTTTTAGTCAATCTTCAACTTCTTTCTTCTTTATCGTGTGGTTCGTGCCTAACCTGGTGTCAGAGTTTTATGCCGCCCATGGGCCTCTGACTTGGCTTTACATGTCGTCAAAAAATATCTCTCAACATGTTTTCCTTCACCGAAGCAAGTGATAATTATACAATACGCACAAGAATCCGAAAAATCAGAGGTAGGTACTTGGTTCGACCTCGAGACCTATGACTTGGCAGTCCAACGGTCATACCATTAGGCTTACTGAACTGAATTTCTTAGAGTTATTAAACACCAGTTTCGGCTTCGGCCGAAGGTTGTGGCGATAACCGATTAATCGGCTTCGACCAGAAATCGAATTACGGTCGGACACACCAATTTCCATAAAAAACCCATACATTTAAAAACATTCTTCTATTCTCCACCTAAATAGCTGTATAGTAACAACTGTTAGTCAGCCTACTTCGTTACAACAGAACTGATTCACAGCCTGTGTGGATCTGTGAATTATTCATACGACAGATATGAGGGCGCCAATCAGGGATTCAGTTGCAGCGGTAACAATAGGCAGACGGTGGCCTGTATCGAGTTGTTACGTACGTGACGTGTGGTCGTTCGCTGGTTATCGTATCAGACAGGCTGATTTGATACAAGAAGTGATATGAATTTCTCTTTCATTATGAAGTGCGTCCAATGGTATTTTTAACCGACTTCTGAAACAGGAGGAGGTTATGAATTCCACCAGCATATTTTTACACCGATTACTCCGTGATTACTAGAAAATTAAGAGAAAGCTCGCGCGGTGGTCCCATATTTTAACCCTTAATTGGTGGGTGGTTGTTATACACCCCAGCGCATCCTTAAGAAGAATATTGCCTTTGTTCTACAGTAAAATATTTGTGTTTAGTTATAGTTATTGGTTATATCCTCGTTATTGATGGAAAATTACCTACGAGTAGTTACATAAAATATAGGTAATAATGTATATGGGAGCTGCATCTGCCAACAAACTGCTTTATAATTTGGCAGCAGTAACATTTTTTGTAATACTTAGGATGTCACCACGAATAAACGCTTTTTCATTTTTTTCATTTCATTTTAGAAAAATAAATACGTATTAAAGGGAGCTAACTCTTAAACTACTCAAGCAAAGTTAATTCATTAACTTCTAGTAACAATGTAAAATTAATTCATGACAAGAATCTGTGTGGGATAATACAGCTAAACCGGGTAAAATATTTTTTTTGCAAAAAAAAACCGACTCCCAAAACAAAAAATACTAAAAACAAGTTACTGACTTCCGACTATCGATAAAATGTATGACCTTCTACAAAATATCTAGTTTAAAGTCATGCAAACTTTTCGTGGTGCTTATGCTCATTTGTAATTGCTTGTTTATTTCAATTTTGTACGCCATACCAGGACCTTCACGAAGCCGTCCACCAAGCATTATAGACATCAAACTAAGTGACTTTACGCAAACATTATTGCTGGGAAACTACTTTTTTTGGGGTGAAAAATCACGTTTTACGGTAGGAGTCAATGTAACGCACTCGAAACATTGTGCTGATGGGTGGATTGAATAGTACGGGGTCGTGGAAGTTTGGAGTAAACTAAAACGTGTATTTAGAAAAAGAAACTTGTGAAAAAGTTCGAATTTTGACCTCCAATATCTCTGAAACTAGAAGGTTCCCAGGTATAGTCTAGAACAAAAAAAAAGATCGTAATAACAGGGAGAAGAAGTGCCTTTCGGCTTCGTTAAGGCTCTTGTTACACCCTTTATTGGCAAAACATACTGTACATATGTTAGACAATATATTATCTGTAACCATACCTATTTAACAAAATAAATGATTGATTGAAAATAGTATATTATGAGCAAAATCTGATGCCTCTGCAGAAACTGTTGTCAAAGAGTTCTATTTTTATCGGTAAATTCTAACCTTTCATTTGTCTATTTCAGATAGTCAAACTTCCTTTTAGTAACTAAAAACTCAGTCTGAGTGCCAAGGACATTTCAACACAGCGAAAAAACCACGCAAGTAATGTCACCAGCAGGGAATCACTATAATATAGTACATACAAAGGAGTGTAGAGGTCAACAGAACAGTGTGTATGTGTGCATAGCAACCCACTCAGCAGTAATGTGGTTTGTATATTACCGTGATTTAGTACGGATACGTCCGACTACGTCTAAAACGGCCTTAAGGGACCATTAGGTTCGGCTTACACCTAGAGTTACAAATTCATTTTGTATACTTACGCGTGCGGCGTGGATAGCCAAATCCGAAACTATGAGGAATAGGGAAAAATACTCAAACGAGTCTCGAGTCCGATTTTGATGAAAACTAAAATTGCATCATTGGATTTATGAAAAATCAACATTCCTAGCCGGGAATCGAACTCATTGATTTTTCGAAAAAACAAACACACTGTATTATTACACCATTCGATTGTGTCTAGTGACAAAATCGAATGGTGTAATAATACAGTGTGTTTTCTTATTCCCCAGAATGTTGTCCTTATTAGTATAAGGATAAAATTCTGGGAAATAAAGACATACGGAAAAATTAAGAAAAATATTGATGTTTTTTATATTATTAGTAATCCTAGATTGACATCTGCAGCGCAGTCTATCTTCACAACATTATGTTCTAATTTCCATTTTATATTGACTCTTCGCAACTTAAACGCAACAATAAATTGAAATTAGAACTTAGAAGTTACTTACAGTGATAAGTTATAGTAATAGTGATTCTGATTGACGTTTCGTTAATTACTAAATGGCTGCATACTATTATGTATTTTATCAAAAATTAACTCTTTTTATGTATACTGCTGCCATTTTCACTAACACTTTGTTTAACACAAAAAAGCGCTCTATTTAATTTTTAACTTTCGGCTTAACACTGAGAGTTGAAATCCCAACAATTAAATAATAATTAAGCATTCATAATAATGTTATTAGGAATTTACACACGTACGCTAGTCTAGATTTTATTATTTATTTGTTATTAGTTTTAATTATTACTCTGTTGCCAAGCAATCAAATCAATTGGAATTTCTATTTTGCATGATTTAATTAATATTTCGTTTATTTAATAATTACTAGTTGATATTTGTATAATTATTTATTATTAATGTGATGTAATTATTTATTACCTATCTAGTACACTCACTATCATATTTTCTTTTGTTAATACACGGATAGTGTAGTGGGCTGCAATATTGTTAATATTTTGTATTATCTTTCCTCTGTCTCAACACATAATATTGTAGCTGTTTATTGTCTCTGAATAAAGAAAATAAAACAAAAAATAAAAATAAATTCATTAGGTGCCACTTAATGAATGCCTAAATATTATTTAATTACAGAAAAGTTGTACGGAATAGACTGTCTTGGTATGGAGATATGACGAGGGACGAATCGCATGTGACTAAAAGTAATGAATATAAATCTTGATTGATGGAGGGGGAAAGGAAGACCAAGAAAGCGAGGAATGGATTGTGTGAGGAATGATAAATAAAAAGGTGTAAGTAATTGCGTGACAGTTGACAGGGGAGAATGGAAGAAAAAAAACGTGTTGCGCCGAACCCAAGTAACATGGGCCAAGGGCAGGAAGATGATGATGATTAGGTGCCACTTAATGATAGTGAAAACGAATTTAAGTATAACAGTTGCTGAAGACTGTTCGCTACAAGTTATGGGTTGTTTGGTTTTCAGATAAACCAAGAGTAAATCAGAATGTTGTATTTTTTAGCAGTGTGGCATTTTCTAGGGTTCCGTACCTCAAAAGGATAAAACGGAACCCCATAAAGGATCACTCGCGTGTCTGTCTGTCTGGCTGTCTGTCTGTCACAGCCAATTTACTCCAAAACTACTGGACCAATTGAGTTGTAATTTAGTACACATATGTAAATCAGTGACCCAAAGTTGGAAGGGGCACTTTTAGGTGTTAAATTAGAAAATTAAAAGAAGAAACTATATTTTGCAAACTATATTGTGTTACATATTAAATGAAAGGGCTTATTGTGAGCATTTCAAATATATATTTTTTATAATTTTAAGATAAATAGTTTTGAAGGTACTTAAGAAAATAGGCGAAAACTGACCATGGGGGGTCCCCTAAACTCCGAAATTTCAGGGCCGAAAATTAAAAAAAAATAGTTATTTGCCTATAGATTACAGGAAAGATAAGAAATCTATGGTAACAAATTTGGGTCAGATTTAAACCAATTGACGGAACCTGCTCCACGCGAGCAGAACACGCACTTGTCCGGATTTTTTGATAATATGAGTGCCCATAATAACATGAATTTGGCTTAGAAACACACTCAGAACTTAACGAAACGTGCTATAAGTAGGTGCACAGGTATATTATTATAGGTTACATAAATATTTGATCAAACTCGTCACATTCATATCTGATCGTAAGTGTTATATGTAGAGAGGCACATAAGTTATACAAATATTTGATCAAGTTCGTGGCTTGTCGCGTATAACAGAAAGCTAAAATAACTAAACCCCAGTACGACCATCATACTATGCCGACCGTTACATTTTATCCTAATATTTGTAAGCTGGATGCTACGTCACCATTCCGTCAAAAGTCTACTGAAGGTAAATTATACAAAGAGTTCGTTAAAAGAAAAGTGCTCATGAAATTGGGAACAACACTTTCACACTTCATACATCAAACTGATATCACTGAGCTTTTAAGAAAAAAACTGTCCTGTTCTTTTTGCTCGCCCCGAGAATCAACCCCATAACTTTACACACAGGAGAACTCAAAAAATATTGGCCGTCATTGACCGCCCGGTTTTTTTTATTAATTATGAATTCTAATATTGACAAATTAGAATTCATAATTAATAAATAAAACCTATAACGAAATATGGAGTAAAATAAAGAATAAATATTACATTAAAGTATTTTCTTTCATCGATATCCATCGATCAAATCTGCATGCGACCTAGCTACATCACTAATTAATTTACGTGAAACTTAACGGAACATGTAGATCTACAATTGTTCCAAAACAAACTTTATTCTAATGGGAAAAGATTGATTTTACGTGGCATGTAAAAGGTATCACGGAATGACAGCGTCATACCATCTTCCGTCACGGCATACGATTCGAGTCTGTTTTACTGGCTAGGCGCTCAAAAAGACGTTTCACATCAAAAATGAAACTACAATTCGCGGGATTTTCAAGCCCCTACATTGTTTGTGTTCCTTTGATCTCATGTCACATTGAGCCATCAAAGGAAACATTGACACAACTATTCCCGAGTGTGAAGACTTGATGTAAATATTGGATACACAATACGAGATTAAATGTACATAAACGTGACATATACGTGACATACCCGTAATTCGGCCAAGTAGATAATGCTTCGGTAAATGTTTACACAATTTGCTAAATAAATAGGCAGGAATTACACTGTAAATTGGTCTGTTTGTAAAAATGTAGGATTTGTTTTGGCGGATTAAGTATTCACTGTGCGTGTAAATTGTATTTATTTGTTTCAAACTGGTTCCACTTTTTCCTTAGCTTAGTGGGGTTTATGGAAGTAACTGAACCTGGTGCGAAGATATAACTCCAACCACGAAAAGTGGGGTTACCTTGAGGGAACGTGGCAGCAGAGTGTGGGAGTGGAGCTATATTGTATCATAAACTCTGTTCCACCTATAAAAAAAATTAGGTATTTGCCTCCTATCAAATAGATCTTTTCACACAATAAAATTTTGCATAAATCGGTCGACGATCCTGACAAAAAAGAAATAAAAAAACAGTAACAAACATCATTCAGATAACATTAAAATTTACTTACACAATAGATAAACATAACATCGTTACTTATTTCAACGAGAAATAGGGCCATTATTTATCCGTTCCTAACAATGTTTTTTCAGCAGAAAGTTTTCGGCATCAGTAAATACAATTTATTGCTTTACGTAACGTGAAGTTGATTGTTATGAGATATGATAAATACTAGTATTTTGGCATACTACTCGTATGTTGAAATATGAGGTACTGTGTATAACTTTCTATTACTCAGATTGAAAACTTCTGAAATCTACTTATATTGATCCTATGATACTTTAGCGTAAAGCATCGTACCCTATAACTTGTCGGTAGAGATATCAACGCTTTGGTCAGCAATAGTGCCTTAATATTGATCAATCATAGCAATCATGAGCATGGAGTGAGCCAGTGACCCTCTTAGAACACCGAAATCCACTGACGTCGGGGACCGGGCAGTGCGCCTCAACTAGACCTGGATAGGACATTAGGTGGCCAAGGTTATGCCAAATAAACCATGGCCTTCCTAAAGCTCGTTGGGTCATCGACTTCGTCAAAGTCGTGGGAAACACCTGGATAAGGGACGCACAGAACCGGGAAGTCTGGCAGAAAAAAGGGGAGGCCTATACCCAGCAATGGGTGATTCCGGGCCGATATGATGATGATGATGATGATTTAGCCTTTTCCGACAGTCACTGTGAAGAAAACACAGAAATAAAATCTGACATCAATGGTGACTTAGGTATATTTGACATACGTCGTTGAAGTTCTAACACCGCGTAAGTCAAAAATAACAACTTATCAGGAGATTGCAAAAACTGCATAATTATACCTAGGTCAGGTACAACACCATTTTATAATTGTCACGTTCACTCAAACTTTAATGTTTACTTCAAATAGAGATAGACACGGTGCTTGCTTTTGATTGGCTGAAACCACGCGTCTACCGATTCTCTAGTAAACGGCACCAGAATGTGAAAACCGCCTAAAAATGACTTACGTAATGTCAGAACTTCAACGACAATATGCTTTTCGTGTGGCTGTGTGGCCACTTAAGTAAATAATTCCAAGTACAAAATGCATTTTGATGCGCTTTTTACCAGCATTTAGAGCATGTTATCCCAGAAGGTTTATGTTTATACATTAATATTTATGAAGATTTGACCAGCACCGCTTTGCTTTGGTGAAATCTACATAAATATTAATGGATCCCTAGTTTCATACAAAGAACAATAATTAATTTATGTGATATATAGCAATAACAAGGTAATACCGACAAACATACCTATCAAAAGAACAAATTTCAAGCAAGTTTTGTCAAAAGAAAACATTAATTTTCAGTGAACCAAGAGATTTTAATATTGTGACATTGAAGGACACCGAAAAAGGTTGAAAGAAAATACAACTTCTACCTACCTTCTTGGATGCCCAAATTGGAAAAATCTTTTTATATTACTTTAATGACCTGTGAAAGACTCTGAATGGTCTGAGATGTAAAGACGAAGGTACGAGTTTGTCTTATTAATAATTATAATTGAAGACACATTTTGTATTCAAATTTTTGAAAGCGATTCCTAATTTTTTGTCTTTTGAAATATTTTTTGAATAAATATTTGAGTGTAAAGTATGCATTAACATTAATTAGAGACGGTACATACTACAATTTTATAAAATAAAGGGAGAAATTCGCTTTTAATTAGATGTGACGATGAGTTCTATCACATTTTGCGAGCTCTCCTCCCAAATCTGGGATCATTTTAATAATTTTCTCATTTATTGTACAAAACAAAGTCAAAATTGATACCAATCATTGCTTAGTTATTATAATTAGGTTACTGATATAAATAAAAAATATCCATATCTTGCTGATTTAAAAGATATCAGTAAACGTTCAGAAATTCTAAAATAAACCTAGTCTACACGCTCAGCATTTCCTAAATATTTACTTTCTACAACGGTCTAATTATACCTTTTAATCATACCAAAATAATATTAGCTATGGCACGAAAGCCAGTCATGCAATCATTAAGAAACATGGCTTTTTGAAAAGAGAATATTCCGACATAATTAAATGAAAAAAAAAATAAGAACAAGCCGCCATGTCATTTGGTGTGCACGACTCGATTACTGCCAGTGTTAATATTTGAGGGCGGTTACGCTCTGGTTGTCAACGTCCCGTGAAACCGGGACACGGGATGTCCCAATTTTTAGGCCTGTGCTAATAATAACCCCGCCGTTTTAATATTTTGGAAGTTTTCATTGTAGTCAACAGTCATTGCTTGCATACGGTTTTGTTTGTGTTGAATTAGAGAAGGCATATTTATTTTTTTGTGATCCCGAGCAGAAGACAGCATTTGTATTCCGTTTTGTACTAGCAAATGAATAATTCTAAACTCATTTATTTAAAATGGCTCTAATTTCTCACAAGGCTACAATTCGTCACGATGCATACCAAACAGCATATTTTTAGCAATCACATCAGCATGAAAGACAAATAAAACGTTTTAAAATAAAACTGTCCCGAGCGAAAATTCATATCCCGCATTTCATCCCAACATATTGTCTTTGTCATTGGCAACAATAGTATGCAAAATACTTTGACATTTCGTTTTGTGCAACGACTTTGTTATTTATGGTTTATTTTCTCTTTGGAATAGCTATTGTTTTATTTTTATTGGCCTTTGGGACTATAAATTAAATTATATTATTGCAATAAATTATGAGTTTGTGGCTGAGTTGTGTTTTGGTAACTTTTTCGTGTTACATTAGATTAGCATTTTTAGATTAAAATAAAATGAACATGCCCACGTTTACAAGTTATAGTTAGTTTACCCAACTTTTTATGATTTAATGTTGAAACGTTAATTTTTTGTGGCTTTTTGGAAATAATAGGTGCCTTTATTTATTGCAAACAAAATAAAACGAAATAACATACTTAGGTTGTGACTCAGAAGAGGTTAAAGCACTACTTCACAGTAAACCTTTTTGGGCCAAATTGATCGGAAAGAACTGTTGTCTAAACCATTTTAGGTCAAGTTGATGGATTGATCGAAAGTAACATTCTCCTAACATCCTGAATCCAAGATGTCGGATACCTTATTTCCATCGATACGTCTTTCCCTCGCCCTTGTATCCGGCGTTTACTTTGTAAAGAAGAACATACGTTATATAATAAAGCTCCCCTGGGTATCAATTAAGCTGTATCCGATGAAATGCGATAGGGTAGGGCTTTTTCTACTCAGATATCACGTACAGACCACACGAAAGTTTCTTATCAACAAATGTATCATGTGTGCATTACGAAGACTATAGGTACGTATTCACAGTTATGCACGGAGGTTATACCTAGCACATGTTGAATTATAGGTCATTTTAAACCTCACAAGGAGAATGCTCATGGAAGTATGGAATCCCGTACCATGCTGCATCAAAATCAAACCTTGTTTTTTATAGACTACACTGATCGTATTAACTCCTACAAAAATTATTTTTGAAAAAAAATGCGTTTCAGAGTTATTTTATAAAATCGAAACTAACCTAAAAAGTAGGTCTATTTTTTCGACGCTACCAACGACGTATTTTAACACACATACATTACATTATTGCTCTAAAAACAGCGTAATACTAGTGCATTACGCTGTTTTTAGATATTAGTAAGAATTACGAGTTAAAGTAACATCCACAGTATGCTTGACTGAAACTCGATTTTATTTTAGACCTTTATATTGCCAATAGTCAGTCAGTACAGTACAAATGTCAGATGCCACAGATAAGATAACTATAGGTAAACCATAGAGTATAGTAAGTGCTATAAACTAGTCGGGATTTAGGGATGTAATCGATAAATCAAAATCTTTAGGCTGAGAAAATCTATTTTGTTGCAAATAGCAATAAACCAAACTAAATCGATTTGGTGTACTGATCTTACTTAATTGTAATTAATTTTAGAGTCCGCTCGACAGACAAGGGTTTGTTCAATTGAAACGGAACGTCATTTATATTCAGTTGAAACGGAACGTCATATAAAGGGAGTAAAACAATATTCATACTTTTAAACTCGAAAAGTATATTTCCAGTTCAAAAATCAAATCCCCGACGCGTAATGCCGTAAAAAAATATGAAACTAATTACTATAACATTTTGGTTTTGAGGCGCGAGACTTTTTGGTACCAACTTTGGTCATTCTCTAGATACGATTAGATAATTTATTCCTGAAGGTTTAAGCGTGTGTTAGCCGAAAACATTCCAACAGATGCATTGTAATTGTCACTTAATACAAAAATAATAATACTGAATACACACAGATACATAGGTAAAAGCAATTCTTTGACTCTATCTGAATATGCATCATCCTGTTTAAATTTCGTTCAATTAGTAATTAGCATCGATGCGCGGTCTGACTCGCTCTGTCGTTGTTTTTGTAATCCTTCTTAGTTGTTATTTACGAACTACCTCACAATTTGTTATAAACTATGAATGTGTTAATCTTAATTAGCAATGTTATTAATTGTTACGTTAGTATTAAGATTGCTTAAAAGTGTTTCAACAACCGGACAAACCTATTGAGGTTTTTGTGATGTTTCTGTTTATATTTTGTTTTGTGCACAACAAACAATAAAAAATAAAAAACATAATTGAGTTGGTTAGCTGCCTGCGTAGTTTTTATAAACTGTACATTTTTCACGAATCGGGGATGTATCCTTAACGAAAGTCCTTAACAATAAGTTGTCGTAATAAACCAACTCTAACTTTCGTCTTTCGTCGAACCTTCGGCTTCGGCTAAACTTTCTGGTCATTTCCTTTTGTTCTGTGGTCCTTTCATTGAGTTCCTGAGTCACGCGTGAAGGATTCATGATAGAAAACTTATTCCTACGTATAATACCTAATCCTACCTTTGTGGTGCTACTATATTGTTAATTACCTATTTTTGTTAGCAGTGTGGGTGGACATAGTGAAAACATTTGGGCTAAATACGATTTAATAGTTGAAATGTTTTCAAAAGAGTTTTATTATATTATTATGTCTGGACTGCCTCGTCGTCTAGTAGTCGCAATCGCGACCGCTGAGCATGAGGTCTTGGGTTCAATTCCAGGGTCGGGCAAATAGTTATTGTGTTTTTCCATTAGGAAAGTGAGAAGCCACGGAGCCTGGATTTGTGCCCGGTTGATGGCAATAGTCTCGCCCCCTATTGCATGAGATTTAAAAATAATAACTGGCGAAATGTGGGTGTACTATTAGATACATCTCTGCCTAACCCTTCGAGGATTACAGGCGTTATGTTATTATACCTATAGGTTCCATTGATCGTTTAATAAGGTCGAACAAGCTGCAACTAGCGCTCAGTTCTCAATCTTATTTTTCAATAAAATTTCACAAATGCTTACATAACCCTACCAATATCATTCAAGCGCCACAAGATGTCTTTTTCTTTTTTTTAATCTTTTATCTAACCGAACCTCACTGATAAAATGTTTTGTTCAAGTATTCTGAATTCGATTTTCTGAAATTTTATTTTAGCTTCAATGATTATTGTTTCTTTCAAGCACTCTTGTAAAGCTTTTTATTTCGATACTTGATTGCCAGCAGTTTCTTTCAGTTGGCTAGACAGGTATTACAGCGTGAAAGACTGATAAAAAAAACAATAAAATTAACTACATTTTTGTACGTATTCGATATTTCTGATAGTATCACTTATTGAATAACACACACACATGCTATTGCACTTGAAGTGGGGGGAGGGGGGGGGGGTTATATTAGATTTCTGTACATCACTAAACTTGTAACACTATATTTGGCAAAGATTTAAATAATGTGTGTACATCTAAATGTATTGTTGAAAACAGAGCTAGCAGCGCACTAAGAAAAGTGTGCTCTCAAAACCTGCATGGAATGCTAAATACGATTTTCAGTACGAGTATTTAAATTCCATTATCAACGAAACAAAAACAAGATCATTGTACGGAGGGCAAATCTATTGATCTAAATCGTTACTTAACAAAACTTATAAGGTACCTACCATATTGTAGAAAATATTTGTGGTAAGCAAAACCCGGCCTACTTCCAAGCGTTTGATATAAAACCGTCACAAATACAGATAACGGTGATTCCGTCGGGAATTTATCAATGTTTATAACCTTCGTAATGTGTGTTATTTCTGCCCTGCAGTAGGACCTCCAGATGTGACGATCATTCAGGGAATTTTCTGTAGTTACGACGTTCTTACATTTGATTGGATTTATGAAGAGAGGCATTTTTATTAGACGGTGGATAAATTGGGTTTAGAACTAAAAATCTGATGGCAGTGTCAATCCATAGATTAATCAGGATCAAATAATGTTTTCATTAGCAATTTTTTCTGTAATTTTACAGCAAATTGTGATTTATACAATTTCATTTACAGGAAAAGGCGTGAATGAGTATGTATGTATTTACAGGAAACTATGTAGGTACGGTCGCTCGTCTGTGGTAACAAAACCAGTATACGCTGGCCTCTTATACTATAGAAACTTCGTACTACGCTAGACCAACTCACGGTCAAAGTGTTACCACCAATGTGCAGTCGGCTACAGATACTCTTAATAAGCTATTCCTTGTACAAAACCGTACCGTACTGTTTTTGCTGTAATAAATTGGTAAGCATTTTTATCCCTTACATCATCATTTCATCCATAAATCCCGAATACTATCTTAAAACATGGCTACCCTAGCAAACTCCAAAACAGCTTAAATCTTCTTAGCTACACAACACGAAATGCATTTTATTGCTTGGTTTTAAGGTTTATTTTTCTTAGCTGGTTTGGTAGATTTAGGTGATAAATGGGCGAGAGTCAGACGATAGATCCGTCGGTTTGTAGGGATATCGGCGTTGTGTATGAGTTTATCTTTATGAGACATTTTGATCGCTCTGGATCTAGACATTGACCCAGTTACGAAAATGCAAAGAGATAAAAATAAAACGAAGGATTTGTTGGGAAAATATCATATTTTGGCGTTTCCGTTGGCATTTGGTGGAAAGAACATAACTGAATTAGATTATTATTTAGAAGCATTTAATACTTCTTACTGCTGAGTATGAGGGTTCGATCCCCATGTCGGACTAAGCTTACTAGCTTTCTTATTAGAAGCCTGAAGTCTGGGTGTGCGTCCAGTTGATGGCAATAGGCTCGCCCCCCATTATATGAAAAATAATTTGCAAAATGTGGGGGTGAATTATAGAATACACCTCTGCTTAACCCTATGAGAATTACTGGCGTGATGTTATGTTATGCTGTGAGTACTTACTTTTATTTATTTAAGCTTTATTTATCCATACAATTACATAATTAACCCTTAATTGGTCGCGTGGGGTGTGACACACCCCTCCACATCCTTAAAGGCTTAGAACTTTTAAATTCTGAATTTTGAGCGCAGAACTTCCCGTTAGCTTCATAAAAACACATGTCCTATGATCAAGTATCGAGCATGATCGTGATTTGGTATGTATTTCGTATTTGATTTATTTGACCGGGGTGTCACACACCCCACCTGACCGTTTACGTAACTTTTTAGACGCGCCCAATTGATATTAAAAAAATACATTTATGATTATATTACATTTATTTTGTTAATATATGTTATTGTATGGCCCATGTTAGGTAAAAAGAGTACTTACTTACTATAACCTAAATTAAAAGCAAGATTTTAAAGACAATCCTAAAAGTTTAAAACCGTTAAGTCGACAAGAAAAACGTTGTAAACCCTTTGGATTTAAAAGAAAATACTTAAAGCTGTAAATTACGTCTTAGCTTTCAAGAAATTACTTCACTCTTTTCTCGGATTCTTCGTGAATGATTTAACTAATTTAAATAAACCCTTGTTTTTGCTTTATCGCCTTTCTTTAGAAGGGTTGTTTCTGTCTTGAATTCCACAACAACACGCCTCGGGGCTATTAGTGGATTGAAATAATTAGAGAAATCTTTAATGTGATGAAAATGTTTGATGTTCAATAGTGAATAAACTGCTCGACAGATTTGGATTACGAAAATAGGGAATATATTATTCCCGGCCAATTGTTTAGCAAAAGAGAGGGTAAAGAAAGAAAGAAGGAAAAAAAAAAGAAAAATTTTCATTGTCGCAGGGACATGACGTGCATACAAAAAAAATAATAACAACAACTACTTAAACTTACTATTTTAGGTTTCTTTGTTTGTTTGTGGTCATTCCGTCATCAACTTATCATAGCCATCATATTGGTTGGTTAGATGAATAATGTCTGAAAGTGGCGCTGGCGCCGGTTGTTGAAAAGTTGTATGGTATGGTATGCAGAGGAATTAACTCAATGTCGTGAGGAAAGTTTTGAATTTGAATGTGGTTGGCTATAAGTGTAGAGGGAGACCAAAGATACGTTGGATGGTCTATATGAAGAACTAGCTATTGCCCGCGGTTTCGCCCGCGTGTATGTCGAAAAATATCTGACGCGAACGTACTACCGGGATTAAAAAGTAACCTTAAATTAACCTTCGGGGTTAGAATTATCAAAAACGCTGAGACACGTATAAATTAATTTTCAAACGTCAGCCTAAACACACAATTTTAAGATCCTAACTTCAAAACTGACGGACTTTCATATAAACTTCCATCCCCTATTTTACCCCTTTAGGGGTGGAATTCCCAAAAATCCTTTCTTAGTGGATACTTACTCTTCACAAAGAACACACCCTCCAAATTTTATGTCTCTAGGACCAGTGGTTTGGGCTGTGTGTTGATATATCACCCAGTCAGTCAGTCAGTCAGTTTATTATATATATATAGATGATACGGCTAGCAAGGAGGTGTCGGATAAGATGACGCGTACTAGCCTAAATAAAAGGGGATTTAAAGGAAGGAAAAAGGATCTAACCAACTAATTACAATCATTCAATCGTGATGAACGGTAAATTGACATGAACCCAAATCCAGCTTCAAAGATAGCGGGAACAAACCACTAGATAATAATAGGTATTTAGAAATGTGTGTGTATTGTATTGTACTCACCTAATCTTAAATTTTTAGTAAAGAACACTTGGTATATGGTGGCACTCGTCGTCTTCCTATAACGTAACCTGGAACAAAGAAAAAATACATTAATGAACAGAAAGATAAGATAAGATATATTTATTTGCTCAAACATGTGTCACATACAATAATAAAAGTGCATGTAGGATAACATATAAAAGAAAAAAATATCGTTCAGACATGTTTGCCACATAGTATGGCGGGCAAATGTTTTGAAATACTAAAATCCTTATTTTTAAATATATCATCTCAGTCCCATATAATTAATTTGAATAATAAATGTCAAAATGATACAATCATGTTAAAAATTAAAAGAATAAAAATAAAAAATCATAATTAAAAAAACAAAGATTAAAGAAATTAAGTCTAAAATTCCAAATTAATCATCAAGTCATAAAATATAGCGGACGAACTTGCCTCCTTCCGAAAGCACACACTTAGCAAACATCACTACATAGTATAATACAAAGTCGCTTCCCGTTGTCTGTCCCTATGTATGCTTAGATCTTTAAACTTACGCAACGGATTTTGATGCGGTTTTTTTAATAGATAGAGTGATTCAAGAGGAAGGTTTATATGAATAATACATGCACCCGCGAACCGGGGCGGGTCGCTAGTTAATAATAAGAAAGAGCCATTCAATAACACAGTTTTAAAATAAACCATGATAGAGCCATAATGTAACAAGAAAATGCCATAATTTACCATTTCCCAATGCAAATAGAAATATTCCATTCTATATATTAGCCTCTGCCCTGCCGTCGCTTACTATAAAACAAAAAGCGTAGATGCAAAATTACATTTGTTCACGTGCACTCCCGTCACCCATTTTTTTATAAAACGTCCGCAGTTGAATGTGTACATCAAATAAACTTGCGATACTAATTCAACAGTGGATGTCATTTTTATAAGTTGTTAAACTGTCATAGTCGCTAACATTAACATTAACACTAGAAACGGGATATTTATCATGATTGTTTACTGTTTGTTTAGAGTTCCCGATATTTCGGCGCTGTTGCAAGCACCATGATCCCGGATAAACTGCAGTTATTGCGGGTGGGTTTGTTTATAACAACCAGTAAACATCGTTTAGGCTCTTTTTTTAAAAAATACGCTTACTCTAGGAATTTCTCCTGCATCGTGGGTGCATTTACAAACATTTAAAACTCACATATACAAACAGCCAGACCCGGAACAACTACCTGCAGGCCATACATATATTTGTACCGTGCGGGAATCGAACCCGCGACAAGCAGCGCAGCAGCCAATCGCTCAGCCACTGCGCCAACCGTGTCGTCAAATCCAATAATCGCTCTCCCAGGTCGGTTAATAATTTAGTGGTTTTTTTATTCAGGAATTTCTCAGTAGTATCCTGGTATCTCGATTTGTCCCCGGTTAATAGACCATAGACTCGTTCCCTATTACATAGAACCTAAACATAACTGGCGAAATGTAGGGTACACCTCTGCCTCACCCTTATTGAGCCCGGCTTACAAGCGTGGTGTTATGTTATATGTTTCACTTGTTCCATATGAATAGTAGGATGAGTACGCAAGGAGTAGATTGACAAAGCCATATCATGGCCCATCAAGAAACTTTTTACGACTGACCCACAGAAAAAGCCCAGAAGTTTTTCATTCTTACACCGACACATGGACCCTAGTTTGTGGAGGACACAACGCTAACAAAGTCATTAAAATAAGATAAGTGGGTATTTGAAAGCCACGTAACTAAACATGCTGGATTTAGAGACAGTTAAACGGAATAAAAATCAGAGACGTTTCTTAAATGTTTTTGTATCTACTATATGCGTTGTTACTTTAGGGGATGGAAGGGACCAGGGCTGCGAGACTGTTCGAAAGAGATACCGCAGCCCTGGAATATAAAGGGCAAAGAAGGAATATGGATGGTTTTTAGTTAGTAAAAGTCTGACACTCCCTTCCGCTCCGCCCAGAGCGGAAGGAGTCATTTGATGATTTCCCATCCCAAAAAAAAGGGGGTGGAAGGGACACCGACGCGCAAACGGTTACCACTTATTCAGTTGATCATTCTGTGCCTCCTTATATAGGAATTTTTCAGCGGTTATTAAAAAAAAATCAGCTATTTCCTACAAAAGTTCAATACCTACACGGTCAGAATGTATGGAACAGCTGATAATTTTTTTAATAACCGATGTAAAATTTCTATGTGGGGCTCAGAATATGTACTGAATACGTGGTAACCGTTTTCGCGTCGGTGTCCCTTCCACACCGTATGCATTCACGGATATTATTAGTACATTAAAACAAGTGCGACTGCTGAGCATGAGGTCGATTCCCAGCTCGAGCAAAGTGTTATTGGGTTTTTCCATCAGGAATTTCTCAGTAGCAGCCACGGATTTGTGCCCGGTTAACAGCAATAGGCTAGCCCTCTATCACATGGGACTTGAAACATAACTGGCGAAATTTGGGTGCAGTAATAGGTGCACCTCTGCCTAACCCTTCGGAGATAACAGCCGTGGTGTTATGTTAAGCAATTACAATGTTATTAACTTTTTAAGTATTTAATTACAAACAGAATTCACAGATTCTCTTAGTACGTATCTAAAACGTTTTCATGTGACTACAAGATTCGTAAATTCACCCAGAATTCTAGGCGTTTCATGAACTCTGTACCTGTAGGTAGGTACAAAGAACAACGTCCTATAAACAACCGTTGCCCTTTATACCGTGACGCCACTGAAGGTCGCGATCCATCAGCTTCTACCTTGATTAGCTACCCAGGCTGGCTCGCACCACCCAGTACCAAGTGATTTACACGAATGATTGAGTAATACGCTAACGTTGTTTCGTGAATGGTGGATGAGTACGCCATCGCCATGTTGTATAAAACTATCAGCCATGTTAATTCTTTATTTTTAAACTCTTCAGTTTGGGCTCTTATTGTCAAATACTAAAATAGTAATGATTGTGATTTACTTTTTTTGTGCACTTAAGTCACAGAGGTTTGTGGTACTATATTTGATTGTCTTTAGAACGTTAATATTCTGGCTGTAATCTGTCTTAAATTTTAAGTCCTACTCGAAAAACTTTGATTTTGTAAGAGCTAACAATTTGTGCTGTTCAAACTTCAAACCAACTAATAGTGAAGGGTATAACAAGACCACTAACGAAGCCGAATGGCACTTGTTCTCCCCGTCACTGCGATCATTTTTTTGTTCTAGACCATACCTGGGAACCTTCTGGTTACGGAGATATTAGGGGTCAAAGTTCCAACTTTTACACAAGTTTTTTTTTTTAAATACATGTTTTTAATGTAAGATATTTACTTTAAACACCTCCACGATTCCCGTACTGTTCAATTCATCCATAAGCATAATGTGTTGAGTGCGTTACATTGAGTCCTACCGTAAAACGTGATTTTTCACCCAAAAAAAAAGTCGTTTCCCAGCAATAATTTTTGCGTAAAGTTACTTAGTTTGATGTACATAATGCTTTGTTGACGGCTTCGTTAGGGGCCCGTTTACACCCTGTATAATTTCATTTCTCCAAGCCTAATTATCTGAAAGAATTGTGTAATTAAAATAAGTTACATTTAAAACAACTGTGTAACAATGTTGGCGTACAATAAAGTGTTTTATATCCATCTAAACCTAAGTAGGTATAAGTATATTGACTGTCTGACAGTGCCTCAGAATTACGCACCGATACACAGCTAACCGCAGACCTTGACCATCGTGCTGCGTTTACAACTACTTGCTTCACTTACTGTCCTTTTACATATTGTTCCTCTGATTTTGAATAAATTTGCCTGTGAAAAGTCTGTCAAAACCACAGTAATCTTTTTTGCATTAGAAGAAGGTTATTTTTGCTTTGCCATTAACTCTGGAAAGACTTTACGAGTATCTTTGGCTTGGTTCTGCTATCTGTTGAACAAAAGTCTGTTAAGTGTCACGTCGTCTAGGTATTATTAATGATGATGATGAACTTGAATACCAAGACAAAATGAAGTGTCCTATGAAGATTAATTAGGGAATAGATTTTCACAGAACACATGACTCGTCGAATTACGATAAGAAACAAAATATTCGAAATAATTATTATAATAATTATAGTAGTGCGCCCTAAGATCTAAGATGTCTCTTACAAACTACTGAATGGACAAGACATTAAATGGCATTACATTTAATTGTATTCTCCGAAATTCGTGAAATGTGTTTTAAGGAAAAACCAAATTATACAGAGAATGATATTAAAATTAAAACCATCTTGAATTTTCTTTTACCATCTTTCGAAATGACAAAAAATATAACGTTATTCGCAATTTTCCCTCGCATCTTATACATTAAAAGAGGATTTCGAATGTTATTAAAATCTTGCTTGATCTTAAACATCGTTGAACCGAATAATAAATATTTAAATAAGCAAAGTAGGTTTTAAGTCTGTTTGAAAAAGAAGAAAATATATTTTCCTAATTCTTTGATCTTATGTCTCAGGTGCCAGTTGTTTGTCATTTCCTTAAATTCTATATACAAGAGATTTTCTGTTGATTTTTAAGAGGAATATTTGTTGACTTAATCATGTTTGAGCAGATCCAGGATTTGCTTGAGGATTTATTAAATTGTCAGGAATGTTGACATTCTGAAGAAAATAATTAGATGTCACGTTTGTTTTTCTTGGAAAGTTGAACAATATGAACTTGGACAGTGAGGCTATTAAATTAAGATCTCACGAAGAAGCCAATAAAATTTGGTTGGAAGTGTTGTTTTATCGATTCAAAACAAACTCAAATTCTGTGCTGTTGATAAGAATTTGTAAAAAAAAATTATAACTTTTTGTACAAACAGATCCTAAATAGCATAAATCTAATAACTAAATGGGTAAGTATAGCAACTCTGCTTGCCCATTAGATGTCTCTTAGTGCCGAACTGAACATTCAAGTTCAGCACGCCAGTAACTCGTAAAAAGTAAACGCGGCACAAATAGCCCAGTAGCTGCCATTGCATATTGATTTCTGTGGTAAAGATTGCGTGGTCATCGCGGCTCGTAACAGCACAAATAATACATTATTCATACGTTAAGTAGGTCGAAGGTCTTTTTTCAAGAAAAACTGTTTGGCCACGAGTTACGCGCTCAAGCCTCATGTGTATCGGCAGCGACTGAAGAAAAAACAAATGAAGAATTGCTTACCACCTTATTAAGTGATATTTTATTTTGATTTAATACCACCTTGAATTCATACAAGCCTAGTAGTTCTTTACCTTATTGTGGATTCTTCTTTTGACCGTACTTTAGTACCAATGACGAATTGGAACGAAGAAAACAAAAATACTTGAAAAAATTGTGAATCGTGATCTATCGTAACCCCTGCAACTCTTGAAAACCAGAATCAACAACAGTGCCGACCACCTGAAAAGCGCCGAGACAATTAAGCTCGACAAACTTCCAGAAAAACAATTTAACTGTCTTGGATCCCGCAACGAAATTAATCAGAAAAGAATAGCGGAGGAGTAGGAAAAACATAATTTCCACTTCCCTACATATCAGCAGGCCTTCACTCATCTGTTGACCGCATGAAAAATATTGTTTAGTTATCTTAATACATGAACAAATATAAATAACGAATGGGTTGCCTGATGAAATTAAGTAAAGCCTAACTTTTTATTTTGAAAAGAAAACATTTTCTCTTATGTCTTAACTAAACGAAATCATTATTTTTCAAATCGCATCTCAAGTTGCATCATCTGAGGTCGGGGAATACCTTAATAAAGACGGTTATTTTTCCCTTTTGTCATCGAGGCGAAGGTTAGTCGAGTATGTGGGTGGTTCTCTGGTTATAATGCCATTGGGTTGATGGTATAAGTTTGGAAACTTTCATTACTAATGTGGCAGTATATTATCGTCATCAGTGTGGGCCTTATCCTCTAATATTACCTTCAAAGTTTTCTATGTTCTTGTAATTATGGGGTTGGCTATTAGTCCACAGGGCATCGACATAAATTTTGACCGATAAAGTTCAGTTTAATAATTATGATTACTTTAGACATTTAGAACGAGTAAAGTTACATTATCAGCCTATAATCTGAAAGGACATTTTTTCAACATGATCTTTTCATGACGGTCCGTATACGAACCAAACAATCAAAAACTAGTCGCATCGTGAACAAACTGTCATTGAAAAACTAGTACTTTGATATCCAGGCTAATTATATTGGTCATGATACAAACATGAGTTACAAACTCTAATAGTCGTTACTTTTGAGTAGCAGCGTCGACGATGGACCTAGAAGGAATCAAAACTCCACTTCATGAACATTTTTCTAATATTTTTATTCATAGAAGACCATTTAGTTATCATTTACACTGGAAACGATGTATTTACCGTGTTTACTATTTGTTTTGAGTTCTCGATATTTCGACGCTGTTGCAAGCATAAACTGAAGTAATGCTGATGTTAAGATAGTTTTAGAGACCATGTCAGTTTGAAGACCATTTAGTTGAGTAAAAGCTGCCCCAAGATGCATAACAGCCTTACAACAAGCTAAGTATGACAAATAGCTTCCAGACTTCACTTATCTTTGTTCTTTTAATTTTATAACTTAAGAAATTAACATTGTAAAAGAGAATGAACTTAATATACTTTAATAAAGAGTTGAAACTCGTCGGGACGCGCCATTTCGCGGTTTGTAATGGATATTTTTATTATAGCTGTAAGCTCTCGCTGAAAAGGTGAGAGGTATGCAATAAAACAGGTTTTAAACTAAGGTGCTTTGGCTTTGTATTTTATTTTAAGGGTAATGTCAGAAGCGGGTTATGATGTTTCGAAATTAAATTTTTGCTCTTCTTGTGTTGTTTTTTTTGACGTATTTAAATCTTTGATATTATTATGAGTCGGTAAATAAGTCTAGATTTAATTATTATCTTGAGAAATGCAATCTTAGGAGCAAGTTTTCTGTATAAAAAATATATGAGGCCAATATCTATAAATGTAAGTATCTTAGCGCTTTGTCTTACATTTGTTTGACAGTTAATTGTGAGGTGCATCAGTGAAATAAATACCGCTTAGCCTAGTCATGTTTATGGATAGACTTTTACTAACTCTTTAAGCGGCAGGGTAGCCCGCAAAATTTAAATTTTATTACTTTTTTTGCATAAAAAAACGATTAATTGAACTTAGTGGGTTGTATCTGATGTTTACAATTCTTTAAACACATACGTGGTACAGTCGCTAATTATATTGTTCAACATACAGCCTGACATTAGTGTCTTGCAAACAGCAAAAATGTAAGAAAAAAAAAAAATTCACTGGCTACCTTGGCGCTTTGCCATAATAGATGTTTAGGAATCTGACTATTAATTTCAAAATAATACAAATTCACTTGCTAGATTTACTCACTCGCATACTTAGCTACTTGACAGTAAGTCGGTTTTAAAAGCATGGCAAATAATATCTGTGACCTTAACCCCTGTGTGTATCTAATGGCTATAATCACAGTAGACAGGTAATGGATACTTTCTGTAAATTTACAATCTAGAAAACAATAGAAAATCGATTCTCACATCGAATGCTAATGTTCCGCTAGCTGCTGTGTTTCAAATAATATGTCATTACAGTAAAAAACTTAAATGTAAGGACAAAAAAAAATTAATAATATTGTGTGTCACATGGCTGCGCCAAACTGGGCCTAGTTCAGCAAACTGCCGAGCAGCTAGTCCCCGACGCTGGTTTTCAACTGGACCTGAGATGGTGATGTGACGGAAAAGGGGACATTGTTATGGCTATGCGTCGACGCCACCTGTTCGTGTACCTTTATCTTTGGAACTGTAAGTGTCTAGCTAGTTGATTTTTATTTTTACCTGAAAAACTATGGTTTAAAGAAAATAATAATTAAAGTAAAGAAAGAAAGAAAATAAATTTATTTAGCACATGCCACAAATGCACACAGTATTAAAAAAAGAAAAAAAAAACAATAAATAAAAATGAGACACTGACGGCTTCGCCAAAAGGCCCAGTTCAACAAAATGTCGGACAACTAGTGCCCGACGCTGGTTTCCAACTGCAACAAGCAACCTTAAAAACGATAATCTATCCAAGACAGCTTAGACAATTGGATGTCGCTATCAAAGGGTTATTTCTTCATCAGGCTTTTTGGTAACGAATGTCATTCCAATACATTTTTAACTTTTCTGTCATCGTTACCGCTAATAGAATGTAATTTGGCTTTCTGATTCAAACGTCGACTGTAGCGCAAACTTTATATCTATACAATAAAACAAAAATAAAAAGGTTTACAATAGTTTTTTTGATACGGAATCCAATCCCGGTAGTTCGATTCGCTCTTGGCCTGTTTTATTTTTCTAAAAAAGTGGCTTTCAAATTATACGCCGCTTGACATTAGTCTGCCATGTCATTTCAATTTCAAGGAAAATTGCTCGTGGTACTTGGAATGTTTGTAGGTAAATGTGAGTAGCGTTTGTATGTTTTTATGTATATCTAGCACTTAGCCCGCGACTTCGTCCGCAAAAAGTGTGATAGCTCGGCTAATATGCATGATATAAAAACAATGTATAGTCTATATCACCTACGAATAGTGTAGCTTTCTATCTGTGAAAAAATGATTTCGAATTGGATCATTCATGCCGGAGATTACCCTCTACATACAAACTTACAAACAAATTTTACCTCTTTAAAATATTAGTTTAGATATCGAAGTATGTTTGACATAGCACAACAAGGCCCGGCGATATCGGCATCGGTACAGCTGAGGATTTTAGGTGGTAAAAAGCATTATGCATTAACTTCATGGGCGTACCAAAGCGGTATTTTTGTTACTATGATCATATATCATGGAAATTTCTACTTTATTGCCATGAAGTTAATGTATGCTTTTTATCACCTAAAATCCTCAGCCGTGCCGATGCCGATAGTGGGCGCCGGGCCTAACGGTGTTTCATTTGAGCTGTGTAGCCAGAATATTCTAAATTACTCTAACCGTCAGCGTCATCAACCTCGCCTTTTCCTAACTATGTTGGGGTCGGCTTCCAGTCTAATTGATGTAGCTGAATACCTGTAGTTTTCTCTTCTATTAATTGCTGTAGCCGTATTCGATGTGAAATTCAAAATGAAATTGTTTATCTAGCAGTGAAATGTTGTCTCATTTGGCAAACAGCACTTATTCGATATCGTGTAGATACTTTATAACTGTATATTCTATTGACGAAGGGTATGTAGAAAAGTAGATAAATACATTATATACAGGAAGACTTTTTTATCATTTTCCAAATTTTTTCTACGAATTAGGTATCTTTCAAAGACATCATTTTTGAAAAAAAAAACGTACTTATGTAATATTTTCAAAATAAAATATATTCTATCCGAAATTTCAATCTTGCATGGTGACGGGAACGGAAAATTAGCAACTTATGTTTTGATTGTAATCAATGTTTGGGAGCAGGGCCAGGCGCGCGAGTCGTGCGGTCAGTGTTCGACGCGACACATGACCATTAGCTTTTTTTGGAATACTATTTGATGCTATATCTTAATATTTTAGTGCTGAGTGATACTAAAAGAAAAAAACACGTATTTTATTATCTTCAATAAAGATCAAAATACTAAAATTTGGAACGTGATAAAAAATTCTTCCTGTATATTTGTTCTAAACCTTTCTACGTACCCACCTGGAAACATTTAGAAGAACACTTTATCGGTATTCCATTCAGCGCACACAAAAAGTGAGCACAGTTAGTCCAGCAGTGGGATGTTTTAGGCTACTATATATAAAAGCTATTAGAACGACTATTCCATGGACGCATGCATGTTCCATAATATCATGGGACTTGAACATATCTAGCGAAATGTGAGTGTAGGTGCTTTGGCTACACCTCTGTCTAACCCTACTGGAATTATATAAGTGGAAACTTTTAATTGCTAGTGATTAGATAAACATGAGGTCATGGTTTCGATTTCCGGGCCGGGCAAATTGTTTTTGGGTTTTTTTTCCATCAGGTATATCTACTAGCAGCCACGAAGTTTGAATCTGTACCCGGTTGATAGCAATAGGCTCGCCCCTATTATATGGGACTTAAACTTAACTGGCGAAATATGGGTGTAATATTAGGTATACCTCTACTCAAACCCTTCGGGGATTACAAGCGTGATATTATGTACTAGCTGTTGCCCGCGACTTCGTTCGCGTGGAAATATTGGTATGTATGTGAGAGACTGCCTCGTTGGTCGAGTGGTCGCAAGTGCGACAACTAAGCATGAGGTCCTGGGATCGATGCCCGGGTCGGGCAGTGTTAAAAAATGTTTATTTTATTTACATAAAGCTATAACGTACATGATTTAGAGATCACCTTTTGAGCAAGGATGCTTGTGTGACTCCGCTCTTCCACTTAACGTTAAGCAATGTATGCAATAGAAAAAAATACTATAAATATGGTGTTACTGGGTTATTCCATCAGGAATTTCTCAATAGCACGGACTCTGGATTAGTACCCAGTTGGTGGAAATAGGCTCGGCCCCTTGGAAGTTCAACATAACTGGTGAAATGTGGGTGTACGATTAGGTACACTTCTGCCTAAACCTTTGGGGATTACATGGCGTGATGTGTGAGAACTGACTGGCTGATTAAAATGTGATAATGTGGGTGATGACTACAAAAAGAAGTCCCAAACAAAATTAAATGGCGACGATATGGCTTAAAAACCGTTTATTTTAGCGCTATACAACTTCATTTTCAAAGTGAACCATCACACGCCTTGTTGGGCACTATTTATTAATACCGTTTTGTACAGTCGCCGTCAGATATATTGTAGCAGACAAGGTGACCAAATACTTCTGAACAATTTAAAATGTCAATAAGTTCCATACACTACAAGTTACCACTAATATCTGAACATTCATTACTTCATTAATATCTGAGCAGATGCTTGTCAATAATTTCTATACACACAACTAACCAAAAATATCTGAACACTAACTTTTATTATGCAGCGGCTGAAATTTGCGGCCAATTATTTAAATCACAATTTTGATAAAGTTATCTTTATGGACGAGAAAGTTTTCTGTTCATCGGATAATGGCAGATTGAGTTTGTGGAGACCAGGAAATACACGGTACTTGGAACAAAATGTGCTGCCTAATCGTCGGAGTGGTCGTATTACGATTGGATTTTGGGGATGGATGTGCAATAATGGCCCTGGTGAGCTTGTAAAAATAAGTGGACGAATAAATTCAATGAATTACAATGAATTTCTTGAAGATACTTAAAGTATTTTATCAAGATGAACACATAACGTTCATTCAAGACAATAGCTCAGTGCATAATGGTCGTACTGTACAAGCATGGATTCATGAACAGAGAAAGCTTACTTTAATCAAACTACCGCCAAAAAGTCCAGACCTCAATCCTATTGAGAACTTATGGGGTAAAATGGTGCATGAGTGGAATATCAATGTCGAACAAAGGAAGCATTAAGACAACATGCAAATAACGTTTGGGAATCTTTCAGAGGACGAAATTTTTGTGAGAAGGTTGTTGGTTCCATGCGAAAACTGTTACAGGAGAAGATGTGTGTTAAATGCAGAAGGAGGTTACACAAAATAATAATATTCTATCTACTTATGTTGTCACAAATAAAAAAATATTTATAATAATTTTTAATTTCATTACAAAACCAAGATCTATTTTCTATCAATAGTTTGACATTAACATAAAATATCAGTTGTATCTTAAACAAATGATTTTCTATACAATTTTTATTCCCTTTCCATCGTATTTATACCTAGAACAGTCATTTGGTGTTCAAAAAGAGAAAGCTGGAATTTTTTCCGCGAGTTTTGAAAATTGGTTATTTTATTGAGTTCGACGTGTTCTCTTCGAATTTTCACATTTTAAAAACTTTCCAGGTAAAACTACCAAATGACTGGACTAACTACAGATGGTCAAGTCGATAGTCGTTTTTGGTTCGTCCTTTATATCACGCAGTAACGAATTAGGTAAGCTCAGTGTTTGTCAGCGTAGATACACTTTGCGTTGTAAGTGTTCGGATATTTTTGGTTAGTTGTTTATATAGAAAATATTGACAAGCATCTGCTCAGATATTAATGAAGTAATGAATGTTCAGATATTAATAGTAACTTGTAGTATATGGAACTTATTGACATTTTAAATTGTTCAGAAGTATTTGGTCACCTTGTCTGCTACAATATATCTGACGGCGACTGTACATAACATTAAATGACTTATTGTTTTCCGCAAGCACGTGCAAGTTTTGGGCACTGAACAACCAACACATAATTGTCCTTCTGAGAAGCATGGAGTGCACAATAATTTAATGCCTGTCACTTTTATGGTTTGGCCCTGGGATCTGTTGATCGTCATTGTAAAAACCAATTTTAAATGAAATTGTAACCTCTTAAATTGAAATGGCAAGTTATTTGAAATAGTGGGCATGCGGGGAATTAAAACGCTCTGTCCTTTAGCAGCTCCCGTTTTTATAATGTTACTGCCCAGTTCTGTCATACGAAGCCTGGTGCCGTTGCACAGTCTGGTTGCGTCAAGGTTTCGCATCACCAGAACTGGAACGCCAACTTTAAGCTCCAGCTGATGGGACGCCTCGCCTTTTAACTCCACGGAGTTGAGAAATTCAATGGGGTAGGCAGTACTATCGTCATTAGCCATCACAGTGTCTATGGATGTGTATACTTTTGAATCGCCGACGACAATGTCAATTTTTTGTTTGTTTATTTTACTGACCCACTCTTTCTGTGGCGACAGCACTGCCCACTCACACAACCACTCTTTATTTTTTCATGTTCATTCTTAGCCCTTTGTGATCCAGGGCCGTGGTATCTCTTCCGAACAGTCTCGCAGCTCCGGCAGGCATCGGCCCTTGCGGACCCCTTCTGTTTTGCTGAGTTTGATTCCAAGGTTTGATCTCTTTGAGGCGGGCGTGCTACACGAACGCGCCATCGACACGGCTTGTCGTCATAAGTCGGTCGGATGGCGAGCTAGCCCATTACTCACCGTCCACAGGATCTAAAATCGCCGAACTACGCCACCCATCAGCGCCTAGTTGCCGCGGATGTCCTGCAAGCTGCGGTTCAACGCCTCTAATGCATGCTTCTGCGACATTGTTTACTCGTCCCATAGGCTTAACTTCCACTGTCCTTTTGCAAGGACTCCCCCGTTTTTGGTGATGTTGCGTGTTAGGGTATCTTCGCTTGCAAGATTCAGCGGCAATTTGAAAATGGAATGTGCAGTCAGGCTACCCTTAAGCAAAGTTGCATCAATGCCCCACGAAGTCACAACCACAGTTATGTGACGGCACAGTTTGCGCAGTGGCTGAGCAATTGACTGCGGCGCTGCACACACACAACGTCGTCGATTTTATCAAATTTTAATTTTGTTTTCATTTTTAATTTTTTTATTTCGTAATTGGTTGTACGTAGTACTTATCACTTCCATGCAAAGAGTAAACACAAAAGGATAAATAAAACCAAATTCATTTTCAGCCATTCTGACTACACTTCGACTAAAACCTATTTACGTAAATAATTAAATTTATCATAGAAATCGCGTATGAGGTTACTAACTAAATTTTAAACATTAATATCTTTTGCGTCTGTTGGTCGATTTTGATGAAATAAACGCTAAATGTTACTCGGAACAATACTTCTTATGTTTCAATATTTCGATTTTGAATATAATGAGGGGTTTTTAAGTGATGCGCGCACAAACATACAGACAAACCGACAAACCGACAAACAGACAAAAATTCTAAAAATGGTAGAAATGGGTTCTGTTTGTGCTCCCACCCCTACTACTTTTTTTCTAAATATTTTCAATGTACAGAATCGCCACGTCTACAGATTTATTATATGT
Organism: Eurois occulta; assembly: GCA_950022335.1. Lineage (NCBI taxonomy): Eukaryota > Metazoa > Arthropoda > Insecta > Lepidoptera > Noctuidae > Eurois > Eurois occulta. The sequence continues at coordinate 1,932,598 of OX465496.1, forward strand.
ATAGATGTATTATATGTAAGGTCCTTAAAATTAATCAAATAAAATAAATTATATTTTTGTATAACCGTATCCGATTGTTTTGGTTCCAGATTTTTCCGGAACATCGACCTACATATACCTACATAGGTACTTTATACCTTAAAGCCGCTGTAAGCATTCTTTCACACAGCATTATAATCATTACAATCCTGGCAGCCTTTTGTCTTTGACACAAAGGGCTTCGTTTGCCGCTGAGAGCAGCGAGGTGGCGCTGCCATCGCAATTAGACAACGCTTGCCCAAAGAGATGACGCCTTTTCTTTTACAAAAGCTGTAGAAGTACCTGCTCTTGAAGTACATGGATACTGAATTACTTATGATTTTTTCACTTTTTTCTTTAGTACAACGTGATGTAAATTTCTTGGTAGCTTGATGTGGCGAAAAGTTTAGAGAACCGCTGTCAATAGATACTTAAGTAGATTTTTAGAATGACTTGGCGATGAGATCTTACTACAATAATCTTACTACTATAATTTTACTACTACCTATATATATGGCTACGTGTAACCTTTCCAACAGCTGATATTCTGTATCAGGGATGTTGCGGATGCCGATTTTTTCACATCCGCGGATGTGAATGCGGATGCGGATTTTTGAAGGCTCACATCCGCGGATGCGGAAGCGGATGCGGATGTTTAAGATCTTATATAAATAATGTATGCATAAAATTATGCATATAAATATCAATGAAGAATTAAAACAATGCTTAAGTAATTAATAACATTTTTATTGATGAAAATTAGTATTAAGTATAATGCTCCAATTTTTATTTAAGTCCTTCACTTACTAATTTTCAGATTAGTGAGTGAAGCTGATGATAAAGTAATTATCAACATTTTTAGTAATGAAAATTAGTATTAAAAATAATTCTCCTATATTTTTTTAACTTCAATTCAAAATTCAATTTTCATATTAGTAAGTGAAGTTAAAAATAGGAGCATTATACTTAATAAAGAGTAATATTGCCGCCTTTTCTGATTCAAGGCGGTTACGTAGAGGTTCGTAAACGTTCGCGTCGCATCTTGTCCACCAATTTTTTCGCTCCCATTGGTCACTGTCACGTGCGATCGGCACGCGCCACTCGCCGACCCCGCCCATTTCTATCTTGTCGCAACTTGTACCACATTCGCATCCGCATGAAAATCCGCATTGATTATTGCGGATGCGGATGCGGATGCAGATGTCTAAATCCATGCGGAAGTTCCGCATTTGCGGATGCGGATGCGAATATTCGCAACATCCCTGTTCTGTATGTATCGATCTTATACGTGATTAATGAATTGGAAAGCTAGTTATCAAGTCGGTCTTTTCCTTGAGATTCTCTGCCTGCCTTTGTTACCATTTCATCTGCCTTGGAAACATATTTTTTTCACGAGGCATGATGAGAGAGTCAAATACTTACCTGGTAGGTAATAATTTGAATTTACTAAACTAAATAATTTTATACATCTTCCAATCATTCGAGTACAATTTTTGATCATATCTGATCACTCTCCCTTCTTCAATAACAATAATTTCAGTTACAGAAAAAATTGGAAGCCATTTTCCCGTAGACATAACACCTTTAACGGGTAACCTTTTTCAACGGGGACTCAGATCTGAATGAATTAAAATAACCCCTTATACCCAGGTAAATAAGTTTGAATTTCCAATGACATAATTCGATGGGGCAGGTGGAGCAAAATACATTTAGAAATTGGGACTTTTTAGGGGAAAACGGGGCTCGGCCATTATAATTATTACGGAAAAGGTTCAATATAATGTAAATCAAACCCTAATGTCTGTTCATTACATTACTTTTTCATTTTTCCGGTTTTCTATTGTGAAGACAAATCACTGCTACGTTTTCGTTTGCATTAACATTAGTATCATTTTTTAGGGTTCCGTACCTAAAGGGTAAAACGGGACCCTATTACTAAAACTCCGCTGCCTGTCTGTCTGTCCGTCTGTCACCAGGCTGTACCTCATAAACCGTGATAGTTAGACAGTTGAAATTTTCACGGATGATGAGTTTCTGTAGCCGCTGTAACAACAAATACTAAAAAAACAGAATAAAAAAATATTTAAGTGGAGCTCCCATACAGCATGGGCATGATTTTTTTGCCGTTTTTATAGGCACGGAACCCTTCGTGCGCGAGTCCGACTCGCACTTGCTGGTTTTTGTTACTGTTAAGTTAGATCTATAAACGTTAAGACTGCCTATCTGACCAACACAATCCAGTTACTGGGTAACAGGGACTAATCGTATGGCCGCATTCCGTAACCACTGTCAAAGATCACAAATGACAGCCGGGACCAACAGTTTAACGTTCTTCACGAATCACGGAGAACTGTCGGTAGACGGGGTGGGAGGGACACCGACGCGAAAACGGTTACCACGTATTCAGTACATCATTCTGAGCCCCCCACATAGACATTTTTCATCGGTTATTAAAACAAAACAGCTTTTCCACACATTTTGGCCGTGTAGGTATTACACTGTTGAAGGAAAGCGGAATTTTCACGTCGGTGTCCCATCCACCCCGTATAATGAATGGATCACCCATCAACAGACCTTGCCAAGCGTTGCTTAACTTAGATGATCGACTCGTGCGGCTGTTATTATGTAGTCATGATCCCCTTCGACCAGCACATCAAGCTACCCGAAACTGTCAAATTTTCCCAATCAACCTTGAACCTAATCCTTTAGTGATAAAGTTGAAAATCTATTAATGAGATTTCACAGATTGTAGTTGCTTGATATGCTGGCGTCTGTACCAAATGCTTTCATTAGAAATGCTACTATTGTTAGTAGTACAATAATGGACCATGATAATATTCCTCCATCCATCTTCCTTTCGTAACAAAGCAAAAATACCGAAAAACTGACAAGAAGCCAATATTAATTCAACCATAATACAATAAATCAGGAATCCCGGAATATTACCACAGAACGCAACCCAAGATATATTACTTACAATTTAATATATCCTAGTGAATGAAATGATCCATTTTTGCCATTAGATATTTTTGTTGGGTATCAAAGACTTATTTTGTATTCGATAAGAAAGGCCCGAGGTAAGTAAGTAAAGATGTTTTATAAATTCTATGGTAAATATTTTCTTGTAGGTTTTCAACGGGTTTCCGGGTCGCAAACAGCGGTATTTTTTTTCAAATTTGTTCTTCTGTATAGATAAGCTACTGCAATCTGTCAAATTTCTTTAATAGATTTTTACTTTATCTCTAAAGCATTAGGTTCTAGGTAGGTTGGGAAAATCTCACAGTTTCGGGTAGGTTATCCTGCTGGCGTCTGTACATCTTGGAGAAGTGGAAATTGACTTCTATAATATCAATGTTTTCAGGTTTTTTTATTTAAAACTACAATCCGCTTCAATTAGGATATTTCAGATGCCTACCAACAATTTGCACCATGTTTTCATAATAATCACAAGTATAGTTGATACTTACCTTACCTGCTGTACATAACCAGGTTACAAAAAAATAAAAACTTACGTCGTGAAGAGGTAGGCAGAGTACCTACCTATTTTACACCCACCCACATTTTGTCAGATAGGATATAGTTCTATGGAATAGGAGGCGAGCCTAATGCGCTATCACCAGCACAAATCCAGACTCCATGGCTGTAATTTTGAGATGGAGAAACTCAATAACACTTTGCCCGAGCTACCGAACCCAGGACCTCATGCTCAGCAGTCGCGCTTGCGACCACTTCTACACCTCTTACATTTCGCCAGACATGATTACATCCCATTGGAATATACAAGGTGTAAGAAAATAAACGCACCATCTCTCGTGTGGTGACTCAGACTATGATACTCAACAACATTTGGTTTATGACTTTTCAAAATTCAAAACCTTTTTATAGTTTTACCATACATATTGATCCAACTGATCGCGTCAATTCCTATAGAAAGTCCAACTTTTTTTTGCGTATGTCAAGAACACTTAGAACAAAATTTATTCAGTCTCATGGTCCACGAGACACCACACGAGAAGTTGTGAGTTTCTTATGTTACACCTTGTATATAAAATGAAATCTCTACAACGTTACTTAGTCTAAAAAGTACCTTAGTAGTAGCCCTAAGATAAGAATCAAGAGACGTAATCGAGGTAAAGGCGCTTAAATATTTTCCGTTGATTAAACTAAGAAATCCATACCTAAATGGGAAGGGAGTAACGATAACACGCCGGGAATTAACTGAGCAATTTATCACTTCGGTATGCCTTCGTCCATCGCCACCGCTGGGCCGGGCGGGGGAGAAGTGTCAAATGATACCGATTCCGTTTGGAGGCGCAATTAGTGGGGAGGGCGAATGAGGACGGGTAATGTAACGATTTATGTAACTATGAAATGTGACATTAGTGTGGTGTTTTTAAGGGACTTGTGTGAGTGGTCATTAATAGTTATTTATTTACCACTAATTATGGCAACAATACAGACTCGTCCAGAGTTAAAAATTTGAAGTCTGTGTTGCCAGTGTGGGGCCCTGTAACTCACTTCTTTTGGCACCCATCATATCGGTATACAAGGTGTAAACGGACCCACGAAGCCGTCAACCAAGCATTCTGTACATCAAACTAAGTCAGTCTACGCAGGAAGTATAAAAAAATAATAATAAAAAAAATATTATAGATACATTGAATAGTAAGGGAACCGTGGAGGCATTTAAAATAAAGTTTTAACATTAAAAAGTTGAAACTTTGACCCCAAACACCTCCGTAACTGGAAGGTTCCTAGATATGGTCTAGCAAGAACAAAAAAACATATTGCATTGACAGGGAGAACAAGTGCCTTTCAGCTGCGTTAAGGGTAAGGTACTAATCGGATGTACGGGAAATCAACCGACAAAAAAGAGAAAAAAGTCAATACACTTCATCTAGCTTTTGAAGTCCATACAATATAGTCCGTACATAGCATAATCGTACACCGCTTACACTGCTGGTACAAACACCTCTCCTACGTGAGAAGGATTAAATGTAATATCCCAAGAAGAACGGCTTTTTTCATGTAGTAGAATGAACCTGCAACATTGCCAATGGTTTTGCGAAGTTGAAGGCAAGCTGTAAGTTTAACAGAGCGAAGACCACGTGGTCGGAGATACAGATTCACACTAACCTGACGAGTTGAATCGGAATGTACAATTGGTCAATGAAATTACACTGTTTAAGTGATTATAGTATCGGAACATCGGTTATCGGTCATCATCGGTTATCATCGGGTATCGGAGTATCGGTTTTTAACAGCATCAGAGCCACGAGACGACAGTAATGTGCATACGGCATAGCACAACATTTGAAGTTTGAACTAAAAGTTAAAATTCATCACAATTTTTTGTCGTTAGCTCCAAACATCGTTACTCTGGAAGGCAGACGGACCAGAGATTCAATTAGCTTAATTGAATTAAAACTGGAGTTTATACACATTTTTAGCGTTTATTCCATAAATGTTTAATTCGCGGTCGTTTTCCGCCATTAGCATGATATTTCTGGTGCTTGTAAAGAGTGGACAACTTTGCATTCGGTTTTCATTGCATCAGCTGTTGAGAGTCAGAAGTTTAGTTGAGGAGCTCGTGGTTAAATAATAACAGCCGGTTGGGTCGATCTTTAGGTTAAACTGCGCTTGTCTAGGTTGATCCGTGGATAGGTGACCACCCATTACATACCGAGTTTCCTCCGTGCCTCGGAAAGCACATTAAGCCGTTGGTCCCGGCTGTCATTTGTAGATCTTTGACAGTCGTTACAGGTAGTCAGTGACCCGAAAATCTGACAATGTCTTACCAAGAAGTATCGTATTACCTAGTACTAACTGACTTGCGGAGGTCAGATAGGCAGTCACTCCTTGTAAAATACTGGTACGAGTATTCAGCTGCATTCGGTAAGACGAGAATCCGACACCAACATATTACTAACTGACTTGTGGAGGTCAGATAGGCAGATGATGATGGTATATTTAAAAAGTTCAGAGTTTCGAAAACACACGCCGGTATTTCGAAAACACACGTAGGTATTTCGAAAACACACGTAGGTGATAGATGTTTACGAAGTACAGAGGACAGAGATTAGTTTATTGTTATGCAGAAACCCGGAATATTATATTCCGAAACAAAACACGATCACACTGTTTTCCCTTCCACACTTCTAAGCTTAAATGGATTACTAAGCAGTTCACCGTAGTTTAACCAATACCAGTTCGACCTACTTTATTAAAACTTTTACAATATTAAAAGGTACGTAAAGAAATACATTTTAACTTTCCAATGGTACTCGATATTAGTTGCCAGTTTCTTGTAAACTTAGTGATTAATGAGCGGTTCTGTTGAGCCATTTTTTATTGGTTTAGCGGCCGTGAAAAAGGCCAGCAAGTCTGAGGTTCGAATCTTTCGTTGAGGAATATATGTTTTCTTGGTTGGCATTTGGAGATTCTGTACCTAAGTAGTGTGATTCCGTGTTTCTGTTCTAATCGAAGGACATACCTACCACCATCATAACGATGGTATTTACGCAAAAAACGTTTGGCTCTGTAGAACGTACTTCCCTGTTACCACAAATTCGTGATGTGAGCGAGAAACAGAGCGATGTACAGGGGGTCTAAAATGGCCGCTTTAGCAGAATTAGAATAGGGTAATAATATGAATTACGTTTAAATTCGTAAAATGGTCACAAGGTGACAATTCATAATAGTAGGTACGTCTATGACCATTTTAATAATTTAAACGTTATTCATATTATTACCCTAATAGGATTCTGCTAAAGCGGCCATTTTAGACCCCCTGTACATTGCGATAATGAATGTTCTCAGTTAAGTAATTCGTCATAGTGTAAGAAAGAAAAAAAAACATTGTCGCAGGAAACTGACGTGCGTACAAAAAAAAAAAACAATAATCATAAAACGCATAACAAATATTGTAAATACAGAAACAAAAAAAGTTAACAGCTTGCACGTCGTGACTGTTACAAGCAGGTCACCTCTTAGCATGCAGCACAGCTCTAGTATTCAGTGGTCACCCATGAAAAAAAACGTACGGAAGTCAAGAGAGCATAAATATTTGATTACATGAATTAGGAAAATGAAAAAAAAATGTACTTGTATTATAATACAAAACAAGTATGGGAAATTTAATAAACAGTACAAAAAATATAAGCAGGCTGAAGAAAATAAACATAAATACAAAGTGAAAATGGCGTGTTTTTGTCTCGCTCCCACCCCACCTTCGGATCGCGTACCTTCTTTACACTTTATGTATACGATACATCGGTATTTTAAACTTCGAAGTTCCGTAAGACAGTCGTGCTATAGAACGCGACAGCATCGACGATGCGCTCGACAGCACGCTCTTTCTCACTCTAGCAAATGACGGTTCTGAACGACAGAAAAGGATAAGAGCATAGAAAAATGAGATTCTGTGGTGTTAGATGTGGTTCCTGCCTAAGCTTAATAGACCACGTAATTGCTTTGCTACTTTTAATAACAAATCCTAGAAAATGAAAACTTCATTTCTAGGTTCTATTTATTTAATTAAGTATTTATTTAGTTAAATTCAACTGTCGCCTTATCCAATAAACCTTGTAGTTTTATGAAGTTCTTACCACTAAACCTTAGAGTGGTAAAGGAAGTGCGCAGTCGACTGTACATAAATATGGCTAGGATACAGATTAACACCTTGTTTAACAAACTGTCGAATGTTCTTGAAAACTTGATGATAAATGTGTTTTAGTCCAAGTTATTGATGGCCGCGTCATGAGCAGTTCGCTGGAATATGTTTGTGTTGTTTCGAATTGATGGCTTTCAAGAATTGTTTCATACTTTATAATGTTGTTTGATATTTTGAAGTGGGCTGAAGAGTTTCCTTGAAATTAATTCGAGACAAACGGAGTTCGGGACGTCGCGCGTCGCTGTAAAGAATCTACGTAATTAATTGTTATACTTAGAGATTTTTCTAGCACTTGAAAATTTGCGTTTTCGTCTTCGCAGTCGTGAATTAATGTACTTATGTTTATTTTTATGTCATGTCTAGCAATAGCGAAGCGTAAATTTTTTATGAGAGGTAAGCCGGAGTACATATCTTTAATGTGATTATATTATTTGTGTACTGAATAATGACTGTGCCATTTTTCAAAGGGAAGCCGGTAGGAATCGAGTTGTTTGGAACCTTCGCCACTGATGCCTAGCTCTGGATTTGTGTACATACAAAAATTGAATGCTCATCAACATGTATCGAAAACAAATCTACTAGTCCACAGAAAAGTCGATGCCAAAAGCTGAACCAAATAGAAATAACTTGACCAAGGACTAAAACAAAAACTCTTGACATCTGTTTATCAACATTTTCACATAAAATAAAACTTTCCTAACGAAAACATGCAAAAACAAAGGCCGAGAGTGCCCAACAGTAAAAACCTATTACGTTATGCGATCATTAATCTAAGTTACCATTTCTTGATAGGATAAACTGTATACTTACCTACTGAATTATAGAATACCGCTGCTATACAGGGTATTCTATAATCCAGTAGGTAAGTGTAATGCACCCTTTACAAACAGAAATAAATAACCGTATGATAATATTGAAAAAAAAAAAACACGAAGAAAATATTATTTGCTTGAAAAGAGTGGGTTTTTCTTTACCCCTTTACGCAGCCAAATGTAATAATCATGGCGAATATGTAAATTCATGATGTGATTTAACCTTTGACAGTACCTCATGCGTGAGATCGCGGTTTGTAAATATTTATGAATGAATGCACCTGAATGGAATACATATAAAATTATACGTATTTAGTACCTCAGTGGTAAAACGGCATACCTATCATACCAAGCATAGATGTAATAATTAATATTTCTGTGGTACCAAGAAATAAGTTCTTTCTTTTAATAACCTAATTCATGGTTTAACAACTGATTTCTCCCCTTAAAAAAATGTAATCACATGTATCTCTCTTATTTAAAGCAAGTTCGGCGTGCGCGTATGACCAGGGGTTCTAAAATGGCCGCTTTAGCAAAATCATAATAGGATAATAATATGAATTACATTACAGTCGTAAAATGGTCACAAGGTCACAATTCATAATAGTAGGTACGTCTATGACCATTTTACGAATTTAAACGAAATTCATATTATTATCCTATTATGATTCTGCTAAAGCGGCCATTTTAGACCCCCAGATGTATGAACGTGAACGAGGCAAAAGGAAAATGCCATTGTAAGGATCGTAGCTGGTGGCGTTCTGTGGTTTCTGCCTACCCCCATGGGAAACTGGCGAGAGTATGTATTAAAGCAATTTTATCATTTTCATTAACGTATTATGAAATAAACTATTTTTCAGTTTAGCTCCCAACTTTTCCTTGAACTTAAATGGTACATATACAAAGTGCAAAGAGCATCGGCCTAGTGGTGGCGGCCCCAACTTACGAACAGTAAATCGCGGGTTCGAACCCAGGCAGGCGCATTACTTTGTGTTTTTTTTTCCACTGCTCTCAAAACGGTGAAGCAAAACTTCGTGAGGAAACCGGCCATGTTCTAGAACCAAAAAATCGAAGACATGTGACATCTACCAACCCGCACTGGGCCCGCGTGGTGGATTATAGCCCATTCCCTCTCATAGAGAAAAAAAATACCCATATATGGGTACAAAATAGGTACGTATTCATATTTTTATTTTATATTCGTTATATATATATATATATATAATTATATAAATACAGATAAAATAAAATAAAATATTATATTATAATACATACACATAGTCCGATTAATAATTACTATAACTCTAGTAATGACTAGATAGTAAGCAATTTAGTCTGACATTAAATAGAACTTCCGAACTGCTCTTTTGAAAGCCATTTTGTTTTCAGCTTTATCATATCGAATCATTACACGTGGGTTAGAGTGAGCGATCACCGATCTGTTCATAATTCAATATTGTTCGCCTGTGGTTGGTCACCAGCAATTACGTAGGCATTAATCTATGGCGACGTGACACACTGCTGTAGCGTTTATAGGAAGAGAAGGAAAACAAGATGTATTAGAAAGATATATATATTCGAAGACAATTGGTGATTAGAGAGATCGAGGGAAACTAATATCAGCCACACGGGTCCATTTTCAAGGTCAAGCCAAACTTGCCAAGGTCGATCTGTGGATGGGTGACCATTCATTTCATAACGAGTTTCCTCCGTGCCTCAGAAAGCACGTTGAGCCGTTGGTCTCGTGTCTCGGCAGTCATTTGTAGATCTATGGCAGTGATCGTTACAAATAGTGGCCCGAAAGTCTGACAACCAGTCTTAGCAAGGAGTACCATATTATCCAGTACTAACTTGTTTGTGGAGGTCAGATAGGCAGTCGCTCTATCTAAAATACATACATGGTATTCAGCTGCATCCGGCAAGGCTGGATGCTGACCCTAATAAAGTTGGGAAAAGGTTTAGACAGATGGTAATATGACGATTAGACAGCCTAGACGAAATGGCAAGGATGGAGGAAAAGCCAAATATGTCTGATGGATGTCGTTGTAGAAATACGAAAAGCTTTGAAAGCGATTGCTACTCGTCTAGGGCCCAAGGTTTATTGGTACGACAGTTAGATACCTACTTTCAACCGTACTGAAGTTACAATTTAAGTGCTGAGAATTGTTGTCAAAAGCGGCTTCACAATAAAGAATACTCTATAGGCCTACATACCTATTCCAATAAATCCTTTTACTTCCCCCAACCCCAAACGTTAGGTAAGTAGATTTTTGTTGCAGATTTCCAGTAAAAAGCGCCGTAGTACAGCAGCCACAGCGAGCGTGGATGTGGCGACGAAACTAAATCGGATTAGCTGAGAGAATCCTGCGAGCTCGTATAAAAATGTTATGTTAAATAGTCTGGCGTAATCTCATTTGTTGGTAGATTGTGCGAAAATGTTGTTTTTACAAAAAGCGTAACGAAATTAATTACATTTAGTTTTATGATAAGTAACATCTCGATTGTTTTTAAAGGCGCCGCTGTAACGTCATTTCTAAAGTTATTTAGAAGTGTGAGAAAAAGGGTATAAAGTTTCTCAAACTCCATTGGAGGGAGGATCCTCGATCAGACGAATGTTTGTCTGGTGGGCTACTGCCCGACGGCTTTATGTTAACTAATGATGAACGTCTGCATAACGTACTGCCGTGTTCGCGCCAGCCCCAACACCATCCTTAGAACGTTGGCGGATATGTGGGACTCTCCGATCTTGGGACGGTGGATACGACTGCACGCAGTCAAGTAGACATTCCTCAGGATCGGCGTGCCTCACGCAGCTAAGAAGTTAATGTTTACTAACACTAGTGTATAAGTTTTTATTGTTACTAGCAAATAAGGAAGTGATTCTGAAATAAATGTTTATTATTATTATAACCGTATGGTAAAGGAGATGTTGTTGTTCATGTAAGACATTGTCGTTTGACGATGAAACATCTCTTAACTTTATGCAAGAGTTTTGCAGACAGAGTTGCCCAATAAGAGCCCCTCGCGCATGACTGGCCGCAATCTTGAACGGACCTGGTCAGACGGGGCCGTGCGACCAAACTATCTTCCTGGTTCCAACAAAAAGTCGCTTCTGCGGCCAAAAGTCTTGGTCGTGGCCGTGTAGAGTGCGAGGCCCTTTAAGAGTTTACTTAAATATCGTTTCTGAACAATTTACATAACCAGCCTGATAGTCTAAAGTGACCTTAACCTTCTTCTAATTTAAATTAGGCTGAAAATCAGCAAATTTTGAACATCAGAACCACAAAAGACCTTAAAACCCACAACAACTGGTATTGTGGTCATACCTTTCAACCTTTCTTATACAATACAAAATGGGCACGAGCACTGACCATTCAGCCAGCTATGACAAATAAACCTTCATTACAACCCAGTCTGTCGACCGCAGCGGTCGTGTGTCACATTGGCTCCGGAAAAACGATCATTAATCTTCGTCAGCCCGTTTTAAACTACGTCTGTGTACTTTGAATGGTAAATGACGCTTTGGGGCCAGATATTGATGTACTGGTTACAGTCAGCTTTGTTGAGGAAAGAGGCTTTTAGCGTGTTTTGATGGTGTTATTTTTTGTTGGGATTTTTTCTCTGACTTTTGATCTGCTGAACTTGTTCCACTACAACACTTTTGTATTTGCCAGGCCTTACCCGGAATGATTGACGTTGCATTTTGGTAAGTGTTTTGTTTAGTATGGTTCATACACATTTTAATCTACTCGTCCGTCTGTTTGTTTGTGTGCTAGAATTTGGGATTTGATTTTCATACTACTTCATACTTATTTCTTGGTTACCTATGCTATAAGGTTAAATAGATACTATACTGTTAGCTGCGTCTCCAACTTACACCCCTACAGAAAGCCCGGACCATTATGATCGAGCCTATATAAGTCAACGCGTAGCGTGGCCAAGGACTCATTCACTTACTAACTATTCCCCTTGATTTTGTTCACTCGAATATTGTTGTAATTTTGTTACTTAAACTTGTAGCTTTTGTGTTTTTAACTGTTAACTTGTGTCTTATAAGAATACATTTGTTGTCCTGCTAGTTATTTCATTGCATTTTCCTAAAAATACCTTATGGTTTCTTTTAATATTTTCTTCCTGAACGAAGTATAAAGTTCTGGATCTACAGCGAAAAAACAGACCGAAGATATACCCTCATATGAGTAGGTATTACCGAGGTAACTGATGGTCTGTATATACACTTGCTTCGGTGAAGGAAAACATCGTGAGGAAACCAGCATGCCAGAGAGATATTTCTCGACGGTATGTAAAGCGAAGTCAGAACCAGTGGATGGTATGAAAACTCTATCAGGTTAGGCACTAACCACACGATAAAAAAGAAGACTGACGGTCTGCTACTTTTCACCCTTAGGCCCTAAGTAATAAAGTTTAAAAGTGGTCGACCGTCTGTGAATTCGGTTGTCCATCCTTCTCTCAAACGGAGCATGACCCTCCTCGGCACTAGTTACGAGAACCAACTACATGGACCGGGTTATCAGAGCGCCTGTAAATTCGGAATTTGTCGTCAATTATGCATATTTTCGACCTTTACCCTTACACGTGGCCCTAGTGGCTTATACGAGGGACTGCCGGTATAGGTACTTAGGTAGATTTCCGTGATTTGATTCTGGCTTATCTTGTTACAACGAAAGTTCAAGGACTTTCGATGACAGATGTTTAAGCTGGTAGGCAAAGTTATCACATTATCGTTGGGTCTCATTTTTCTGCTCGTTATGTACACATAATGTATAGGTTCACTGGTACTTTTTTTATTGAATTGTAAAGGTACACTTAAATGAGATGAAATGATAAGTGTATTGCTACATTTAATGTTTAATGAAAATGAAATGTAAGTTGTGTAATGTTAAATGAATTGAATTGTTAGAAATGTAATTGTTAAGGCAAATAAAGGCTAATAATTATTATTATTATATATACTGGTACAGTGGTAATGATTTGTCGCTAAAGACAATTAATTAAAGGCATGTAAGTACCCACTTTCGACTTATTATGGCTGAATATTTTTTGAAAATGAAAAAGAAGGGAACCGTGAAAAAATCGTGATAACATAATAACATTACGCCTGTAATCCCCGAAGGGTTAGGCAGAGGTGTACCTAATAGTACATCCACGTCTCGCCAGTTATGATTTAAGTTCCATGTATAGGGGGCGAGCCATCAGCCCGGCACAAATCCAGACTGCTACTTGCTACTGAGAAATTCCTGATGGAAAAAGCCAATAACACTTTGTACGACCCGGGGAATCGAACTCAAGACCTCATTGCTCATCAGTCACGCCTCCGGCCACTCGAACAACGAGGAAGTCGAAATTCGTGATCTTCCTTTAAAAGCCAACTGGCTGCTGTCAGTATAAGCATAAAGTGTTAATCTTCTACATTAAGTTCAGTATAAAATAAATGTAGTTTGTGAATAATTGTGTCTCAAGTACTACTGCCGAGAAAAAAATCTATATAAACGAAAAAAAACGATAACAATAAAACAAACTGCAATCAAAGGTAAAGAAACCACCGAAGTAACACGAGGACATCATAAAATGTTTCAGGGTACCGCTCAACAGATTGGTCCCATATTTACGACTCTACTGGTGACTCTGACACGGTCATAAACACGGCGTCTGTATGGAATACCATTAACTATTACATCTGTTATTCTTTAAGAGTTTGGGTTAAGAGCACTGTCACATGGGTTGTTTGTCCCGTCGCGTCAGTAATAAGCTCATTAATGCTGTGTACATATTGGTGAAACGTACTCGTAACATCAAAGTTCAAACTCAACCGTAAAATACAAATGAAGTGTCTGTTTGGAGCTCGTGGCTGAATAAGTAGTCATAAATAAGTAAATAAACATTTATTTCAGAATCACTTCCATATTTGTTAGTAACAATGAAAACTTATACACTAGTGTTAGTAACATTTTCTAAGCTGCGTGAGGCACGCCGATCCTGTGGAATGTCTACTTGACTGCGGGCAGTCGTATCCACCGCCCCAAGATAGGTAAGAATCGATCAGCCAATGTTCTAAGAATGGTGTTCGGGCTGGCGCGAACACGGCAGATTTTACAACAAACATGTTCTCATTAGGAGATTTTTAAAATACTTTAGCTAAACATAAACACTAATAAAACACGAGAAATACAGAACAAATTACAAGTAAAACAGCTGTTAAAACATGCAAACTGGCAGATTATAATACCAGCTCATAGGTCGAGGGTTTACGATCGTGTGACGGGACCATAAACTGTGTGTTTGTCTCTGGGGAAATAATACCGTAGCTGCGAGCAAACAGGCCCGTTATGGACGTAGATAATGCTTTGGATTAGGATGCGTTACACAAATGAAAACAATATGACGTAGAAGCTGGGAACAAAAACACTTGCTTTTTGTCTATATACATACATAGAGTCACGTCTTTTTGCCACGAGGGTAGGCAGACGCGACAGACCGTCTGATATACGATCCTTAGATACTGCTTTTGCTTCTCGCGTGTTCATTCTGATTCATCTAGTCATAGTAAACGTATGTTTTTGCCTGGATATTATTTCCATGAAAATAACAGCCAGTCTGCAAATTGGAAGTCACTCGTGCAAGATCTTTTATTACAACAGTATTTCAAGTCACTAATTTAGGCTGAAACAGATGCATTATCGACTGATATTGTTGATGTCTCGTTAAAAAACGAATATTCGACGATATAACAGTGAATCACTCAGGATTTAGGATTGTTCGAATTGTCGGTATAGGAACATTGATAGTATAGTTATTAATGATCAGGTTAACAAATAGAATAATATACATTGCCTCGTTTGCCTAATTTTTCGTTGTTCGCACTTTAAATGCTAAGTTTGAGGTAGGTACTGAGTTCGATTTCTAGGTCAGAAAAATTTGTATCAGGTTTCCACTAGGCATTTTCCCTGTAGCAGGTCGAATATCTTGGAATTTAGGAGACACAATACCTCTGTGGCCAATACTTTAAGGAATACAGGCGCCATTCCATATTATATGTAAGTTTATGGCATTCGAGGAAGTTAAACCTCCGTTACAACATGAGCTTGTGAACTCAATAGAATCAAGACAAATTGGTGTAACCAACACTACAATTACAATAGCTACTCGATCCTTCAGATTAGAAACTCTAGCTTGGCTCCACTTACCGGCTGTGAGCAACCCTGATCTAAGAGCAGTTAATTGACAGAACTGGTCGATGAATAACTCTTGTAGTGGAGGACCACCTGTTAATGAAGACGTGGTCCACTTACTATGTTGGTAACGGTCGCTGTAAGAGGCAGTCTGATGGATTGTAGTTGGTACGGCTCTTGGGAGAGGAATTTTGGTAGAAAATCCTTACTAGTCCTTACTTCTTTATCCTTACTAATCATTACTAATATTATAAATGTGAATGTAAGTTTGTTTGTTACATTTTCACGCCTAAACCACTGAACCGATTATCCTGAAATTTTGCATATACGTACGTTGTCAGGTGTACAGAAACGGACAACGGCGCAACGTGTCTTTAAAATCATGATTGAATTGTATTATTACAAGCAGAGTACAACCCGAATTTATTGTCAAATTCTAAATTAACGCAAGCGAAGCTGCGGGAAAAAGCTAGTAAGTTATAAATGAAACCTTTTTAGCTTGAACACTAAAAATTTCGTAAAATAATTGTTGCATTTAAAAACAAATATATAGGTACTATAGGTACTTCGCAGTCATGGTTTTTCGGTCTTGAGTAACTGAAAAGATCAAAATCTTTTGTACATATCGGCTCAAAAAAAAAGAATGTGTTCTCCGTGAATCAGAAAGCGTGTTCAGCTGTTGATCCCGGCTGTCATTCATAAATATTTAAGGGTGATATTTAATATGGGCGACTGAAGTACTAAGTGGGTAGTATTTAAACGAGTGAAAATAAATTCAAATTGCAGGTGTAAAAATACTGAATATGAGCTACTGAAATACTAAGTGGTTGACAAACAGTGGGCTAATACAAATGTTTAAAACGGCGACTTTGACATAGCCTCGCCGTGCGGGGCTCCTATTCCTGTTTGCAGGCTTTGAAGTACCTAACTAGGGTTTTAGTTCGCTCACTTTGCTCGCTCACTAGACCACGCGATCCCCTTGGAACCTAACCTGTCCGAGCCGGGGTGCCGCCAGTCGCGAGCTCGCTTAGCTCGCTCTTGCTGCCTATGTTCTCCTTGCCACAATGACCGGATAAATACATAGTTGCTTGATATAATAGTCACTCATTCAGTATATTAGTAGCCCATTAAATATTTATTAGTCCCATTAATAATTACCCATAAAATTAGTTACTTACTTGGTATTATAGTCGCGCATTCAGTATTTTATTTGCCCGATTAATAATTTACCAATATTTAACAGTCGTTACGTTACGTTAGTCAGATCCCAAATTAATGACAAACAGTCTTCTCAAGGATTATATAAGAAGACAATCACTCCATGTATTTAACTGGTATCCAAGAGCATCCTGTAAGACTAGAAGCCGGCCCCAGCACGTCTGGGAAAAGACTAGGCAGAATAAATGATGTTGACTTTGCAGTCGTGTTGATTCGGTCTTAAGTTAAGCCTCAAAAAACCAAAAATCTCATACATATCAGATTTAGAATTAGTGTTGTACACTAAATAATAAAACAACATTGTATGTAACCCTAAGTAATTTTAGATACTAACTTCAAAATAAAGAAAGCCTTTGCGATGAAATAAATATTGTATTTTTGCTAATGGAAAAAGCCTATTAATTATTATTTTCCATATTAATATCCAGAAGAAAAATGGACGCATAATTAAACGACAAAAATGTAACTGAATAGTAAACTTAATGTTTATTAATGAAATAATAATTTAGTTTCTTATAAGAAAGAAGAAATTTTCACGCGACGAAGTTTATTAAAATTACCGTTGTTGTCACAATATTAATATACGTGCTTTTAGCTGAAACAAATTACGTTTAATAAAACTTTTATGCCGTCACTCACACCAATTACCTAAACTAAAATTTCGACTATTATGTGCCAGTATAAATATACCAACAGACCATAATGTTTAATTTTATTTGTTCGAATGATGTCATCAAATATGGCGGACAGTGAGCGGGAAAGTTCGTTGGCCATTATTTTTTAATTCGACATAGTAAACAGGCCAAGGAACAATGAATTTAATGCCACAAAGGGCTGAAACCGTTCGCGGCCACAATTCAAATAAAATGTTTTGAAGCTCACATTATGTACGGATGCAGCATTTAAAAAGTACTAATGCAATTTTGCTACACTAAAACACATCTTAACTGCGAGAAATAGAGTTTAGTTTTGTGCGTTAAAATACATTTTTATTTTGTTTGCTGATATTTTAAACGTTTCTATTCTAAAGTCGGTTCCGAGATTGTGGGACTCGGCTGGGACACTTTGGATACCCATTTGCTACGATAATTTTGTAAAATGCGGTATCGTTTTGTTCTTTGTGGCTTTTTGTACAAGGTTGTTTTGCGTGACTACTTGTGACAGTGGACATTTTGTTTCGAGGAACTTATTTGTGGTTTTATGGGTACAGACGCCAGCACATCAAGCTACCCGAAACTGTCAAATTTTCCCAATCAACCTGGAACCTAATGCTTTAGCAATATAGTTGAAAATCTATTAAATAAATTTGACAGATTGTAGTAGCTTGATGTTCTAGCGTCTGATATGTTCGTTAAACGACTGTTTTAAAGGAACCAAATTGTGATAGCTAAATCACAATTGTAAGTACACGTAGATATTGATTAAAAGATATAAAAGCTATCAAGAGCTTATTAATAAAAGACGAAGACAAAATTGTGATGATAAGGAAACTGCTAGGAGCCTAGAGAAAAGGGAACCGCTATCAGAGCGTTTCTCACTTTTATCAAAACGATGCCCCACAATAAGATTTCTCCTGTATCGTGGGCGCATTTACAAACATTAAAACTCACAAACACAAACAGCCAGACCCGGAACAACTAATTGTAGGCCATACAAATATTTGTTCCGTGCGGGAATCGAACCCGTGACACGCAGCACAGTGAATCGCTCAGCTACAAACAAACAACAGTATTGAAGCTTTTCGGAAGATATTATGTCAGTCCTATCCATGCATTTTAACTGATTTAAAAAAAGTAGAATGTTATGTATTCGTCGAGTATCCTTTTGCACCTCTCCAACTTCGGGAATGCTGGTAGAAAGTCGCTTTGTCTAGGTCCTCTGGCATGGCAAAATAACAAAAGCCACATTTTTAAAGCAGTATAGTTACCAAATAACATCACTGTCATCAACAAAACCGTAGCCCGTAGCGACAAAAATGTTCATAGGATGAAGATTTGTAGAAATAAGGCTCAGCAGAGGGAGGGTCGTAAAGGGCGATGAATCCTTGTAAATTATGATGATAGGGCTCCGGGGCTTCGGATTACGGCCCGATAGGGGTGCGGTCAGTCTTATCACGCGTAAGGGTACAAAGTATTAAGAAAATTGGGTTAGTAAGAAAATGTGGCGTCTGCCCTGTGTACTCTTGGGATCACATTTGGGAGAAAATTGGAATAAAAGAGTTTGGGAAAATAAGGGCTTTGTAACGTGCTTTCTGTGTAACGGTGCTCCTTCAACGGGAGCAATCACCGGTAATGTTACATCTAAGATGCGACTTTGTACAGAAACAAGTGAATCTGAACATTAAAGAAGAAGGGCAGAAAACACGAGAATGCTCGCGGTGAGGATGCGCCTTAAACTCTTCGCCACTTGCGAAACGCTCAAGCAGCACGCGTCTTGTGGAACCGTTTCGAACATGCCGTGAGTCACCGACGGCGGCGCGGCGACGGTATGATACTCAGAGCGGGAACACACGGCGCGTTGCGGCGCCGCACCGCAAAGATTTCACCGTATCAGCCCGCTGCTAGCTTAGCCCGCTGCCCGCTGATACGGTGAAATCTTTGCGGTGCGGCGCCGCAACACATCGTGTGCCCCCGCTCTTACGCAAAAGATATAAGTGACGCGTGAGCATGTCACTGATACAACTTGCATCGCCCAAGGCCGCGGGTCTTCGTCTAATTGTTGAAGACGCGTTTTTACTCGACTGCGCGAGTCTATGTATGTATGTTTGCTCCTGTGTTAATAGTCGGGACCCATTCTTTTATTTACAACGTAACGTACGTAAAATTTAAGTGGGTCCCGACTGATAATTCTTCTATTCTACATAAGAATTTATGATTTGTTTATGTGTGTATCGATTATAAAACTATTTCAATGGTGTAGTTGTTCAGTATTACTTTAAACAACATTCTAAATTACTGGCCTTGTTTTTTTCTTTTTATTTTTTTTACGCAGTCGGGTTTTTTTTGCCTTGAAAAAGCAGCATCGATTGTGTTTGCAGCCAGTGAAGACGCCTAAAAGACAAGCCAAGTGCTTAGGCCCTAAATTGTTAAAAGATTTTAGCGCCTACAGTCTTTTGTATAAACTGTTTACTGAAAATATTTTCGTATCGGCGTTGTCGGGTAGACAGGAAATTAAATATGATGCTAATGCGATATGGAGTGCAATGAGGCATAAACACGAGACTTTTAAGTACATCCTTGGTACTATACAGGGTTATTTGTAAAACACCAGCAAGCTCTTAAGAGGTCATTGTACTCATCATTATGAACAACTTTTACTATGGAACCAAACCTGAAAACGCAAAAAAGAATCAGCTGTTCCCTACATTTATGATCGATTAACTCGTCAAAATGTAGGGAACAGCTGTTTGTTTTTCGAGATTCCAGATTTTAAAAGTTGTTCATAATGATGAGTACAACGACCTCTTAAGAGGTTGTTGGTGTTTTTGAAATTACCCTGTATAATGACGCCTGTAATCTTTGAAAGTCGAGACAGAGTGTAGTACACCTACATTTTACCACTTAAGTAGATATTTTTTCCGCCTTTGACACAAAATCAAGAGGATTGACAGAAAATAATTTTGCGCGAGTCTATTTTACATTAACTGAAGGCAACTCTAGTTAAGTTCTACTAGTGTAACTTCTAGTAGGCCAATCGAACCCAGGACCTGATGTTCATCAGTTTTTTACACCAGGCCACCAGGGGCCGTTGAGCCCTTGAGTATTAAGCGGAATATTACACGAGTAAAGCCCTGAGAATTTCTCCTAAATATTCGTCAGTGACAAAGCCGTGTTTATATCAGATTAACTCTTTGAGTAACAGCTTCTACTGCGGATTGATCTATAAACTTTACTTAGCATGTACTTAAGTAGTATTCCTGTCACTATTACACATCTGTCAAACTATAAGTGCAAGACAGGGACGGGAGCACGTCCAAGTCTAATCACGAAACGTAACTTCTCGCCCTAAGTGCGTGGGCTGTGACAAGCACGTCAAATGTCAAGCTTACACGGGTATGTGTGATGTCATCAAACCACATGACATGTCATAGTCGTGTCTCTTCGCAGAAATGTTAATACTTGTCATCGTTTGTGACATCATATGAGTCCAATTCATTAGTAGACGATGTGATAATACATGAACATTATTACTTTATTTCGCAGTAGACTTTATTATTGATACATACATTTAAAAATACGGAGTAATATACTAATGCGCGAGATATTTGTATGGATGTGATCTATGAAGATCATTTGTGATGTAAGAAACATTTAAGTCTCCTGTCTTAGAACTTGTATAAATTTTCCTTAGCATTCCAATCACCATCCAAAAAAAAAAGCCACTTACCTAAAAACAACACTAGTCCCCTCACTATCTAGATGCACGGCATCATTCAGCGACCACTGCAGCAGAACAGCCGTTCTCCCCCCCAGCGGTCCACTCACTACCCTCGCCGGCAGATACCTCCTTCTCATCCGCAAACTCTTTGCGATCCTCCTATACACCGACCTCTCGTCTCTAAAACTACGGTACTTTGGTCTGAAGTAATACCCATCACTAAGACTATCTAAACTTTTTAAACTATAGTCTTCAAATGTCCTGTAGGTATCACCGTATCTTTTTGTTTTTTTCATGTGTTTTGAGCGCTCGGAACGCATGTGTTTTGGGAGGAAGTACGGGAGGGACTCGTCTCTGCAGGGCCTCTCTGTGAAGGAGGTCGGTGTGAAGTTCCCTCGGATGATGTTGTCTACGATCGAGTGGAGGACGTAGTCGCGGAGTGTGAGGTCTTCGAACTGAAGGTGAACTGGAAAGAGAGAGAATTATGTTAGTTTGATGTTTTTAAATAAAAAAAGGAACGTTCTTGTGCTATGGTATCAAGGTATAAGTTATAAACCATGCCATTTTATGAGTAGCTGATTTGGAACAACCAAATGAAAATGAATTGCAAGGTTTACACTTTCTGGATTTAAACACATTATACATTTCGTCACTCGCTGTGTTTATAATAGTTTATATAAAAGTACGGTCAGTATTTCTGTTAGTAAGTTAATACTTAAATGTCTAGTTTGATCTTACGGGTAGATAATTATATAAAACATAATACGTAGTACATCATTAACCAGGGTTGGAAGTGATAATTATCTTGATAATAATAAAAATCATTATCAATTATTGGCCAGGAATAAAACACGTAAAGAAATCACAGAATAACGTTTATTATTAAACCACAGTACTATTTACACTTTACACGATACTTCACTCAGTGTTCCACAACGACTGCCCGCAATGGCGGACGAAGCGATATTATATCAATTTGCCCCACCACTCACAGTGGGGAACTTTTAGTCAAATTTGTGACCAATAAAGAATAAATTAATCGGTTGAAATAATTTGACAAACTTAAATCACTTACAAGTATATTTCAAAGATAATTAAATTATTTACAAACTACAAAACTATTATTATTATATTATTTATTATAACTAGCCCATACTGTCCCACTGCTGGGCAAAGGCCTCCCTCCATTCTTCCAACGGTCACGATTCTGTGCTACTACTTTCCAATTCTCAAGGAAGACATCCAGTTCGTCCCGCCAAAACTATAATAGTAATAAATAAGAAAAGGGTTACAGGGCGTCCAAAAATTCGTCCGCATCGCTGTCAACAGGAAAAGTGCCCAGAAGGCTGGCAGCATTACCACGTTGGATGGCAATGCTGATTCTAATAATTACAAGTTAATATTACACGATTATTTAGACAGATTAATTAATAAATCATTAAAAACATTTAATACTTATTTATTACAGTGGGTAATTACACTATACGACCTAACACAATGTCACTTCACGTGTACGAGTATCTGAACGCTATTTGGCGCTTCCTCGCGTTTCTAAAAGCGAGATCAATCTTTAAAAAAGTCACAAACATTGTTTAGTCGACAAACAGAATTTTTTGTACATTTGTTGTATTTGTTTCAAAAAATTTAGAGTTCACGTAATCAGCATGGATAAATCTAACTGATAATTATTCGATAATTACCTATCTGATAATTATTCGATAATTATCTATCTGATAATTATTCGATAATTGTCTATCTGATAATTATTTGATAATTGTCTATCTGATAATTATTCGATAATTATCTATCTGATAATTATTCGATAATTATCTATCTGATAATTATTCGATAATTATCTGTGGTGCATCGTCTTCAGTGATTTGTATGTAAGCTAACAATTGCAATAGCGAAATAAATAATTATTCATTTGCCAGTTATGTACTAGCGCTCGCCGAAATCAGTTGTTTTATTTACATGTATGACTCATACATAACACCCAATAAACACGTACGCAGTAGGTACACTTACATTTCTATCTGATAATTATTCGATGATTTTATCTATCTGATAATTATTCAATAATTAGCATGATTATTTCGAACTGTACTTGTTGTCGCTCATTGCTACGTGCCTCTATTTACTTGTGCTAATCTCCACGTTTCTGAGGCAGCCTCATCTAGGTTTTAATCGCGATGGCATCCATTATAATAAATAGTCGAATACACACCCTGGATGTCATAATCCAAAAAGACCAACCAACCTAAAAAAGTGTGTCACCTTTCGTCTACGCTCGGGACATGGCTCGTGATCATTCGGGGTCGTCCATTGACGCCGGAACGGGTCGGCCCCAAACCCGGCCAGCGAAGGGCCTAATTTCCGGGCGGCTGGGCGAGACGGATAGCCGACGTGTTATCTTTTAGTGATCCGTAGGAATTTGTTACTCGTCTGATATTTGTGAGGATAGCATTGTGACGGAAGGTCATATTTGTCTACGTTTCTTGTGGGTTCTCGATTTCGGTCGGCTGTTGTTCTGGAGATTTGTCGTTATGACTACCTACATAAGGTTTCTAGATTTTTTAAAATTGTTTTTATGATGTCGATGAAGATTAAATCAAATAACGCTATTAACTAAATACTATATTAAGAAAACGTCAGTACTAAAAAGACAAGAGTGGTTTCATTGATCACCGTCTTATTGTTTAACGTTTTCCACACCCAAAAGAACCTTAATAATGAAATACTAGCGAGAATTATCCACATACCGCTAGTCTGTGTACCACGGCAAGAGTAAGATATCCAATATTCGATTTATACGCCCTATGTCAGATACGCAAAATGTCAGACACGCATATTGTCAGAAATCGCAGAATGCCAGATACGCAAAAAGCCAGAAACTCAAAATGCCAGACACGCAAAATGTCAGGAACGCAGAATGCCAGATACGCAAAATGCCAAATACGCAAAAAGTCAGAAACGCAGTGTATTGCAGGTGCCGAAATCAGCGGAGCGGTAAAAAAACCTCACTTTTTCAATGTAACATCCTTCCTGCTCAATGTAACGCTCCCTCCTCTAACCAAAACCACTTCCTAACATTTCACTTGTGACCTTTCGCATTCACAAGATCTCCTCGTAATACAATTTTGATTTATGGTAACATTATTGGCGCCGGCGAAATATTTACATGTAGCAACACTGAGCAATATGTTACGTTTGTACTGTCGTTTATATTAATTTTGTATGATGTTGGGCCTTTTGAACTGAGAGTGGAAGCAGTTATTGTGAGGAAGTTACATTCGTTCGCGGAACGAAGTACTAGGAAATTCAAGATTATTATTTTCAGGAAAAAATTAAGCAGGAGAAATTCTTGTCCACTTGCGACCCATAGAGCTAAAATATACAACTCCATGAATAGATCTGTGTGTATCAGAATGCTGGGCTGTGATCTGTGAAGAGAACATCTTGAATTGGATTTGTGGAGGGACAAGAATGGATAAAGTAGGGAATGAGGAGAGTCTATTAGAGGAAGTTTGAAAGTGGCACCCGTTACACAGAAGTTGAAAGGAAATCGTCTGTCTTAGTACAGATATGTAATGAGGAGGGATAAAACACATGTGATTAAAAGAGTGTTGACTATTGATTTTAATTTTGATTTTAATTTGAATTTTGATTGTGATTGTAATGTTAATTGTAATTTTGATTTTGTTTTTTAATTTAATTTAATTTTGATTTAAAAAAAATTTTTAATTATATAATGATTGTGATTTCATTGTATAATCCAAACTTGGTTGAAATAAATATATATGTAGGATCAGGAGTGCCGAGAGGTATATCTTCAGGGTTTGGAGTTCCCATTTTATTGGGATAAACAAGACTGTATATGCAATTACAGTATTTTTATTACAGTAGGTACACAACACACAATACAAAATGGTACACAACACAAAAATGGTAAATAGTAAAAAAAAGATAAATCAGATAAAAAGGTACACACAGTTAGGCGAACAGACCTTTTAAGGTCACAGTTCGTACAGTGGACAAGCCACCCAAACACAAAGTGTATTGCTATCAGAAAGCTAAATACAGCTATGTGCAATATACAGCAGCGCTGTACCAAGTAAACCGACAGTTTTGTCGGGAGCAGGGGAGCTCTGTAATGAGTCGAATCCGAAGACCGACTGACGAGCTTACTGAGAGCACGCTCTTTTATAGTACGATGCCCCCACTGTAATCCCTCCACAACTCTGTCCGTTGACGCACGGAGGTGCGTCACGCGTTTACAAGATACAAAATGTGCGCGAAATCTAATAAGATTTACGATACAGTAATCAAATAATACAAGAATAATTGTCGTAAATAAACAATGGTGAATTCACAAAGTAAATCATTTAAAAATTAAAATAACATGTCGTTAATTGTTTTGAACAAAACTTATCGGTCACACTTATCGAAATAAGTTGCCAAAAATCAATTACTAGCACGTAATAAATTATGTTTCGATTTATAAGACAATAATTGACCATAATTGATAGTAAAAATCACTTAAATTAATAATCAGAAAACAAAACAACTCATAATAAAATTTGGTGACTACCCACAATTGTAATAATTGACAACCAACTCCGACACGGCCAGAACTGACGTTCTACACGACCTCGTGTGATTCTGAAAAAGAAAATCTCTTGTGAATATCGATCGGCCTTTCTGACAAACAAAAGCCTTAACAAAAGGTATGTCGTAAAGAAAAATCCTGAGTTAGTCAATTATAGCAGTTGCATCGCAACCGTTCAAAATTACCATACTGCTACTGACAATACATAGTTCAACTAAAGTAGAGACACAGTCTCCCAGCCGAAATCACACCATGGGATTCGACAAGTAATTTGGAGTCAAATAGACAACCCGCATAGGCGTCAACATAGACAACCCGCATAAGCGTCAAGTTCAACATCCAAATCCAGGAGTCAACATAGACATCCGATTAAGCGTCAAGCTAAAAAAGAGTCATCATAGACATCTTATCAATTCAGCTATACTATGTCAGCAGCAGATGAATCATCATCAGTGTCAGTATTGACATCATCACTAACAGTAACTGGACATTCAGGCATTTTTCGTACACGATCATGGGCATATTTGTAAATTCTATTGCTACTCAAAGCTTTTAACAAATATCTATCACCATCTAATAGTTCTAAAATTCTATAGGGACCTTTAAATTTAGGATCTAATTTAGTTTGATTTCGTTCCTCATTAGCAATAAGTACAAAGTCTCCAACTTGAAACTTTTTCAAAATAGCTTTAGTCTTATCGAAACGAACTTTATCGTATTCGGCACTTTTAGTTATACCCAGGGCTGCTTGTTCCCTTACACGGGACAAATTTACTTCTATCTCGTCACTGTCAACAGTCATCAAACCTAAAGGTCGAGCAACTCGTCCAATCAACAAGTCTAAAGGACTAGATTTAGTAACCCGATTAATTGTGCAATTTAGAGCAATTTGAACGTCTTCAATGGCATCTTGCCAAGAGCGCTCACTGGTCTCAACGGCGGTAAGCATACTTTTTAATGTTTTCATTATGCGTTCAACCTGCCCATTAGCCCTACATGAACCGGTAGCTATTAAATGCAATGCAATATTATGGGAATCACAAAATTCTTTGAAGTTTTTGCTAGCAAAACAGCGACCTTGGTCAGCTATAACCCGAGAAGGTGCTCCAAATAAAGAGACACTAGACTTAAGGGCTTTAATGCAATTTGATGCGTCAATCTGGGTAGTATGGTACAGTAGAACATACTTTGTAAAAGAATCAATTATAACAATGATGTATTCCTTGAGATCACTCTTTCCACTAAGTTTTCCGGTAACATCTATATGCACTGTGTGCCAAGGTATACTGACTTTAGGTATAGGGTGTAACTCTGCTTGAATTTTACCCGAATTAGATTTAGAGATTTTACACGTGATACAGTTATCTACGAATTTTCTAACATATCTAGCCATTTTATCAAACCAGTAATGCTCATAGACCTTTTCAAGCGTTTTATCCCAACCTAAATGCATGATTGCTTCATGAATGTGGTTTATAACAGACCATCTAAAAGCTCTTGGGACAATAGGTAAACAACGTGTTTGTCCATTGCGTTGTATTTTACGGTACAAGGTTCCTGATCGCAATTCATAACTTTGGGCAATATCAGGGGGTAGAACATTACTTTTTAGATTAGAAACGATAGCTAAAATCTCAGAATCACGCTGTTGTTCAGCTAAAAGCCAACTATTAGACAGAGTTGTAATATCAACACGTTTCTGTTCTATTTTGTTGATTGATTGTGGAAGGGGGTTTCTAGAAAGAAAGTCTACGTGGTTCATATATCTGCCTACTCTATACATAATGTCAAAATCATAGGCCTGTAGAAAAGCCCACCATCTATGTACTCGGGGAGTTAAATCAGCCTTATTGCGCGAGGCTTTAAGGGAATTACAGTCAGTTACAACAGTAAATTTATGTCCCTGCAGATAATGGTGAAAATGCTTAACTGCGTTAACAACGGCTAAAGTTTCCAATTCATAGGAATGATATTTACTTTCAGTTGTAGTCGTTCTTTTACTATAATATTCTACAACATGCATTTTTTTATCAACTTTTTGAAAAAGAATAGCACCGTAACCATCAGCACTAGCGTCAGTATGTAATTCGATGGGATATTCAGGATTATAAATCATTAAAACTGGCTCATTAGTAAGAATTGAAATTACTTTTTGCCTAATTTTCTCATGTTCATCAGTCCACTTAAAAGTCTGTTTACTAGTAGTTAAGAAGAACAAAGGTTTCATAATCTGTGAAAAGTTCTCTACAAATTTTCTAAAATACGATGCAAGACCAATGAACTGTCTCAATTGGTGAATTGTTTTGCGAGACTTTAAATTAATTAATGCTTCTATTTTTCGAGGATTCGGGCGAAGTTCCCCGGAGGTGATTTCGTACCCAAGATATTCTACTCTGCGTTTTAGGAAAGAGCACTTGCTAAGATTTAAAGAAAACCCTGCTGTGGTCAATGATTCAAGGACTTCTTCTAGTCGATGTAAACCTTCACAGGGGTCTTTACTGGGAACCATGATGTCATCAATGTAAATAATCACATAAGAATGGACTAACTTGCCTAATGCATTAGTTACAGCACGTTGGAAAACACTAGGAGCATTTCGTAAACCGAATGGCATAGCCAAATATTCAAATTGGCCATCGGGTGTCACAAAGGCAGTGGCCTCAATACTATCAGGATGAATAGGTATCTGATGAAACCCAGAAGTACAATCAAGGCAAGTGTAAAAGTTAGCACCGCATAACCTTGCGATTTGGTCAGCTATAAGAGGCAGTGGAAACCTATCTGCTATTGTATTACTATTTAGCTCACGGTAGTCTACGCACATTCGATCTGACCCGTCGCGCTTCTTTATCAATAAAATATTACTTGCAAATGGAGAACAACTAGGTCTAACTATTTGAGCATCAATCAGATCATTAATTTTGGACCGAACTAACTGTCTTTCATCAGGAGTAAGTCTGTACGGTCGGCGATGGACCGTCTTATGTGGATCAATGAGGCGTATTTTAAGTTCACCTGATGTGACTCGAGTACATGGTAGACCCTTTGCAAAAGCATGAGAATATTTTTGAAGAAGTTCAATCAACTGTGGTTTATATTCAGATGGAATATCTGTATCAATATCATGAAAATTCGAGGTCTCAGGAATAGAGCACTGATCAATAAACTTAACTTTTGTAATAGTAAGACTTGTTTCGGTCATGTTAACCGCGAAACCTAATTTTAATATCTCACGGCCTATCATGATACTATGACTAATATAGGCATCCGGTACTACATGAAACAGTATCTCTAAATGATAACCATCTATCTCTACTTCACTCAGAATTTGTTCGGTACATATTATGTTAGAATTTCCTATTCCCATTATATTGACGATACAAGAAATACGTTTGCCAGACAACTTTTTAGCACATGTTTCAGTAATAAGAGAACATTCAGCCCCAGAGTCATAACAAAATGCAAGCGACTCACCAGATTGCTGTAGAACACCAATGATAGGTCGTACATCACAAGCTTCAACTCGCTTCACGGATGGTTGGCTGCTCGAAGGTCGACTCCCGGTGTCTTCACTTGAACCACCCGGTCGCCTTCCGGTCGCCTTAGGGCAACGAGGAGCAACGTGTCCCGCTTCCCCACAGCGGTAACAGACTATCTTCTTAGTTGTTGCCTTATGTGACGAGCTGGCTGGTCCAGGATATTTGCTGGTTTTCTCGGCCTTCTTGCGACAGTTTGTAGACTTATGCCCCAATATACCACAAAAGTGACATACTATTTTAGCTGGTTTGAACTGTTTCGGTTGAGAAGAATCTTGCTGGTCAGAGGAAATCTGAGACTTTCTCTTAAGGTGGGACAATACACTCAATTCTTGTTGAAGTTTATGTCTAGTATGTACTTCAGTAGTAAATGCTAGTCGATGAGCACGGGAATCAAATTTGGAGACATGGGCCAGTACAGTAGAAACAGCAATGTGTTCGACACTCAGGCTATTCCATTTAGATGTCAGTGAAGTGACCTGTCGACTGGCATATGCGGCTAAAGATTCTCCTTCTTTTGGTTGACTACTATGAAGGTTAATGAGGGTAGCGGCAACAGTTTCCGAAACGGCGTATCGAGAAAGAAAGAGATTCTTAAAGTCTGTCCAGGTCATACCTGCATATGATACTTGGGAAAGCCATACGTTAGCACTACCTTTTAAGGCTTTAGTAAGGGCAATAATGAGAGTGCTACCTTGAAGAGGCTTTTCCGAAAGACAAATATCAACAGTTGTACTCCAAGATTGAGCATCGGAATCGGGTAGGTCTGGGTCAAAATCGGGCAAAGGAATTACAGTAGACGAAGCGGAGTGCGTTTTAATCGCTTCAATTAACTGAGTCATATTTTGATTCTGAAGCTCTAACATTACTCGCCATGGATCACCAACACCTTCCGATTCCTGGGCTCTCCCTAATCCCACTTCTGATGTAGGATCAGGAGTGCCGAGAGGTATATCTTCAGGGTTTGGAGTTCCCATTTTATTGGGATAAACAAGACTGTATATGCAATTACAGTATTTTTATTACAGTAGGTACACAACACACAATACAAAATGGTACACAACACAAAAATGGTAAATAGTAAAAAAAAGATAAATCAGATAAAAAGGTACACACAGTTAGGCGAACAGACCTTTTAAGGTCACAGTTCGTACAGTGGACAAGCCACCCAAACACAAAGTGTATTGCTATCAGAAAGCTAAATACAGCTATGTGCAATATACAGCAGCGCTGTACCAAGTAAACCGACAGTTTTGTCGGGAGCAGGGGAGCTCTGTAATGAGTCGAATCCGAAGACCGACTGACGAGCTTACTGAGAGCACGCTCTTTTATAGTACGATGCCCCCACTGTAATCCCTCCACAACTCTGTCCGTTGACGCACGGAGGTGCGTCACGCGTTTACAAGATACAAAATGTGCGCGAAATCTAATAAGATTTACGATACAGTAATCAAATAATACAAGAATAATTGTCGTAAATAAACAATGGTGAATTCACAAAGTAAATCATTTAAAAATTAAAATAACATGTCGTTAATTGTTTTGAACAAAACTTATCGGTCACACTTATCGAAATAAGTTGCCAAAAATCAATTACTAGCACGTAATAAATTATGTTTCGATTTATAAGACAATAATTGACCATAATTGATAGTAAAAATCACTTAAATTAATAATCAGAAAACAAAACAACTCATAATAAAATTTGGTGACTACCCACAATTGTAATAATTGACAACCAACTCCGACATATATAATAATAATAATGACTGGAAGCCGACCCCAACATAGTTGGGAAAAGACCACCTCTGGTACAAGCACACACAACGCGCTTTTAACACCTTATACATATATCTCAAGTATAACACTATTTCTGCATTATTTCTCAAGAGTATACAACGTGTAAACGGACCCTTCACGACGAGGCGACGCCGTCAACCTAGCGTTTTGTGCATCAAACTAAGTACGCACGCAAAAATTATTGCTGAGAAACGACTTATTTTTGGGTGAAATATCATGTTTTATGGTAGAACTCAATGTAACGTACTCAAAACATTGTGCAGATGGCTGCACTGAATAGTACGGGGTTCGTTCGTGGGATAATTAAAGTTATAAGATTAAAACTTCTATCTATAGGTACACATATACATATTATACTAATAAATAAAATTGAAGTGTCTGTTCTTAATATAAAAATAACAGGTTTTTACTGAATGCATATGAAAATATATACGGCACTTATAACAAAAACACATTTTTTTTTAATTTTTGTCTGTCTGTCTGTTTTTCCGGCTAATCTCCAAAACGGCTGAACCGATTTTGACAATACTTTTACTAGTAGACAGCTGATGTTATAAGGTCTAACATATGCCATTTATTTCAGAATAAGAATTAGGGTACCATGAAAAAAATTAAAACCCTTGGAATTAGTAACAAAATCGGATTAAAAAAGGGAAGAAATATTTTTTTTATAATAATTTCACGTGAAACGAAGGTCGCGGGCCACAGCTAGTTTAAAAATACACTTGTGAAAAAGTTGTAACTTTGATCCCCAATAACTCCGTAACTAGAAGTTTCCCAGGTATGGCCTACAAAAAAAATTATCGCAATGACGGAGAGAACAAGTGCCTTCCGGCTTCGATAAGGGTATAGTAACACCCTTTATAGGAAAGGTCGAATACAAGATTATGCTTTGACTGCTCAACCTTGTCACCCCAGTGTCTTATAAAGTCAGACAATGCAGAATATTATTTTCTTGAAAAAAAAAATACACTATTTCAAAAGTTTCATGGAGACATTCGATTATTTGTAAGTCGTGAACTCGAGTTGTTATTGACATTGTTATCTAAAAACTTTTTTATTAAACTTTGAATTTATAACTTTATTCTTATTCGCGAACGTTAACCTGAAAGTTTTATTACAAGTGCTTATGAATAAATAAATGAGATGCATTGTAATTTCGTTTGAAAGAATTCGTAGCATCTTATTTGCAGTAAAAAGTTATCCTTGAATAGAGTAAGACTATGTAAAGTTCATAAGTACTGCGAAGTTTGAAATTGTTTTGCAGTTTGGTATAACAAGATATTTGCTAAAGAAAGGGTGAGACGTCTTATAGTTGTAAAAAACTCAGTGCTAGTATTTTG
Organism: Eurois occulta; assembly: GCA_950022335.1. Classification (NCBI taxonomy): domain Eukaryota; kingdom Metazoa; phylum Arthropoda; class Insecta; order Lepidoptera; family Noctuidae; genus Eurois; species Eurois occulta. The sequence continues at coordinate 1,965,173 of OX465496.1, forward strand.
CTTGAAATTAAGTCTTCGAATTACCAGAGAACGAGATATTATTGCTATGACGATTTCAAAAAATGGTTAAAAGACACTAAAACTTAAGAAATATTACATCACGCAATTCTGCTTCAATTTATTTTTTGTTCAGTAACTGGACGCGTACAACCGTCGAAAAAGTTTTGTCGTCGTAATGTTCCGCTTCGCAACCAATTATTTTATGCGCTGCGTCGAAAGTTGTACCCCTTTAATTTATTGCAACTCTTTATTAACGATCTCACAAATTCTCTTTAGTAAAAAACAAACTTTGAGACGGAATTCATCGAGGTTTACTTAAATAAAGTCTCTATTTCCAAGAAATTATGCTTTCGTACATAAACATGAAGATAACTCCAGGGCCACTTTCCCCATCCTGTGGACGGTGAGTAATGGGCTAGCTCGCCGTCCGTCCGTCTTATGACGACAGGCCGTGTCGACGACGGCGCGTTCGTGTTCCACGCGCGCCTCAAAGAGATTTCAGCAAACATGAGGGGCCCGCAAGGGCCGATGCCTGCCAGGGCTGCGGGACTGTTCGAAAGAGATACCGCGGCCCTGGAACATAAAGGACAAAGGAAGGAACATGGGTGGTTTTTAGTCAGTAAAAGTCTGACACTCCCTTCCGCTCCGCCCAGAGCGGGAGGAGTCATTTGATGATTTCCCATCCGAAAAAAAAGGTGTACCGTCTTAATTCGTCAGTAATGTACGAGTTCCATAAATACAACAGAAAGTGTGCCAAGTGAATATCAAAGCACAAATTCAGCCTCTACGGTTGTTAGTTGACATGCAGATATGAGGTAGAAAAATCAATTAAAAATAAACTAAAACTAGAATGTCAGTCAAATAGGTTCATCAGGTTATTATTGTCTCTAGATCCTGCCGGTGCGGAGATTCCTAGCTATGTGGGTTTAACACACACTATTTTTTTTTGTTCAAGCCCTCCACATTATTCCCTAACCATTGCAACTCCTGAAAGCTAGAATCAACAGTGGCGACCACCAGAAAACGCCGAGACAATAAAGCTTGATGAAATCCCAGAGAAACAATTTAACGGTCTTGGATCCCGCAACAAAATTAATCAGAAAAGAACACATACCCATATCATGTTTTACCCCAATAATTTATCATGTACACAAATTCCATAATGTATGTGTGTAATTCCCCAGTTTATCAACAGAACGGAAAATCATTAACCAGTTCAAGGATAATGAAACTACGCCGTAATTGCTGAAAAGTACACAGAGGTTCTATACAAAAACGCTGCGGTAAATTGAACTTATAAAGGGTCACCAAAGAGGCTTTTAATTAATTAATATCGGACCTTTTCTTGGGAAATTTTACTCGATTTTGTTGAATATATCTGCACTAGTATGTTGTACTGGCTCTGTTTGGTAAAAAAAGCCGATTAAACATAACATAGCATGCGGATCCCCGAAGGGTTAGGCAGAGGCATACCTATTAATACACCCACATTTCGCCATTCATGTTTAAGTCCCTTGTAATACTGGGCGAGCCTATTGCCGTTAACCGGGCACAAATCCTCCGTGACTGCTAATTATAGAAATTCTTGATGGAAAAACCCAATAACACTTTGCCCGACCAGAGAATCAAACCTAGAACCTCATGATCAGTAGTCTCACTTGAGATCAGTAGACTAATGAGTTTCGTTTGTCAAACACAACCCATACCGCTCTCACTGCTGGGCGACAGGCCAGACCTCCTCTCTGTGGACGGGAGTAGAGCGTCATTCACCACGCGGGCCCAGGACGGGTTGGTGGATGCCATATGCCTTCGATTTTTTAGTTCAAGGTCATGCCGTTTACCTCACGATGTTTTCCATCGCCGTTTGAGAGCAGTGCTAATGAAACTTTAAATAGTAACGCTGCTGCCTGCGTTTTTTGTTTCCTACTACTCAACAGTTTGGACCGCCTACTCATACTAGTGGGCCTCAATGCTCGGCTGCTTCCACAATTTAAACTCATTTTTAGAATTCCGTCCAATCCAGATTATAAACTATCTTTGTGCCAAATTTCATCCAAATACGTTCAGTAGTTTTTGTGTGAGGCCGCTGCCTCGAATTTTGCGGGCAGCGGGGCGGCGGCGGCGGCGGCGCGGGAGCGGCAGGATCTTATGCGTAAAATCAAATGGACCGGTTCTCGAAAACAGCGGCGCGGGAGCGGGCAACGAGCGGTGCACTCCAGTCAACGAGCGCCGCTGCCGCCGCCGCCCCACTGCCCGCAAAATTCGAGGCAGCGGCCTCACACAAAAACTACTGAACGTATTTGGATGAAATTTGGCACAAAGATAGTTTATAATCTGGATTGGACGGAACCCTAAAAATGAGTTTAAATTGTGAAAGCAGCCGAGCATTTTTTTTTCAATTTGCAAATTCGAGGCCGAGGCCTGAAAGAGTAACAAACATCCATCCATCCATCCTCACAAACTTTCGCATTTATAAACTACAGTACACAGTACTTTACAGTAGACAGTACTTTTGGTACACAGATAGTTTAGAACCTGGATTAACACATATAATACTTTTATCCCGGTAGTACGATCCAGTGGGACAATTAGCGAACTCCACGCGGGCGAAGCCGCGGTCATAACCTAGATTATTTATATGTCAAGTCCGGTTATTAGTATGGACTTAGAATTAATTGCAAGTACGCCAGTGCTGACATCACGCGACCTATTTACAACGCTACCCACATCATAGCGTGCTTCTACAGAGCCCCGATGTTTACAGCTTGAGGCGACGACGAGAATTCAATTTCTGATCGCAGCGGAGTTGAGACGTCTTAAAACTGTACCCGTTTCATTGTGCCCCGTGTGTTTGTATCGCACCCAGTGTATTTTCATTGCACGAAAGCCATCTGCTGCCAAAATGATGTACGAGCCTAACGGAATAAATCCTGACAATCCGACATATATTTCTTAGTTCTTTAGAAGTCAACAGATATCCGTTACGAGGCATAATTATTATAAGTCACGTTTGAAAGGATGGATGGATGTTTGTTACTCAATCACGCCAGAATGGCAGAATGGTTGTGGATGAAATTTGGCACAGCGAACTAACCAACCAACCTGGTTGGTTGGTGGTTGTGGTAGAAGTTGGTTATAGTCTGGAATAGCACGTTGGCTATTTTTTTCTCTCACATTGACACATCAAAAAGGTCCACTAGACCGTAGTCGCGGGCTGCTAGTGACTCAAAATGCCCAAGTCCAAATCTCATAATTGAAAATGCCCAGGGCGTTAAGTCCGCCTTAGTACATTATGTGCATAAAGTTTTAATAATAAATAAAAAACCACTCTTTTCTCTAGAACCATGGTTAGATAAGTCCCTATTCATTCAGAATTATTTCTGCCAAGAATTTAGAGTACCTTCCGTTTTCAGGTGGTGAATTTTAGATTAAGCGAAACATTCTCGTACACGGCAATTTGAACCATTTTTCTCTGTAACTTTTACTGCAATAAAACCCTGAACTCCCGATTAAAAATGTATTTAATATCGATGAAATAACACTGCAAAGTGGGGTCATTTTCAGCAATATTCAGGCCATTAAAGTACGCTTTGTTACCTGTCTAACACACCGTATAATAACCGACCTCCACACGACAAAAACTTCACAGTCACAACAAGCCCGTGAATGTCAAACAGCTGATCCAAACCCCATTAGGTACCTGCACCGTCATGGTCCCTGGTCATAAATCAATGTTTTATGGCGGACAGTCCGTTAGTTCAGCTTCGACTCTTCGGTATGTAGGTCACCTGATCGATGAGTACTTTTGTGCCGACCAGTACCTTTGTTTAGGTTGCTTGCTTCTAGCAAGCCTGTATTGGAGATAAATGAATGAGCGAAAACAGTCTTCTACTCTTTTATGGCAGTGAATTGTTGGCAATAAAGCCGCATTTTTTAAGCAATTTATTTGTAACTTAAGCATGAATTATTGTTATTCATGTCTTAATACAACTTGTTTGCCATTAAACACGTAAACTGAGCGTGAGCATAACCACTAGATACAGAACTGGTTTCCTTCCAGTGCATTGTTCCAAAAATAAACTGGCAAAAAAGCTAGCACGGAGGAAAATAATAGCACCAATAAAAAAGGAGGTCTTAGCTATGCAATACATTTGCTGCCAGGATCACAAGCATCCATTTTTCACCCCACACGGAGTCATCGCATGCAAAATGTAAGCAGCTTTACCCCTATTTTTTTTTTTCTTTTGGTCACAAAAACAACCCTGAGAAAGGCACACCTGGCACTTTGTATGTTACCTTTGCCTCTCATGAGTGCGCAAAATAAATGGGGTATCGTCATACATTAATGGGAACACATTTGAAAGTAGAACGCAGAGTTATGTGCCAGATATCGGAACTCGCGTGTAAAAAATGTGAATAATTTGGCAACACTAACGAATTGATGGCAACCCGGAATGTTCGGGGAAGCGATTTATTGTAAGGAGATTTTACTCGATTTCCATACACAGTCTTAGATTTTACCGATGTATTAATTCTCGGTGATATAAGTATTTAATCGAGTATTTTATTTAATACTTTAATGCTTCTTTTCTCGTTTCCTAGATTGTAAAATGCTACTGCATTTTGTGATTTCCTTGATAAAATAAATAGCGATGTTTTTGGTACATATTTCAACTAGTTAACAGCTGGGTCTAGAAATGGCATCCTCCTTTGTTTTTTGCAATCAGATTCACTTTTATAATAACAAGAACAACATTTACGTGCTGTAATCATATTATTATCTATTGGCGCCAACATTGAACGCAAACTTTGATGGCCCCGCCAATCTCTAAAACTTTTGCTGAAAATAGCTGGTTGTAATTAGTTGTGTGTAAATAAACATAATGTATCGCCTTACTGAGGCATTGGTCCTTTATTTATTGATATGTAAAAACATAGCAACTTTCAAATAATTATTTTCTCCTAATGTCAGTCTCGATTGTAATTTTTATGTCTTAAAAATATAGTATTTTGTGAAAACCTATTACGAAATAGGTCTGATCTCAAGGTTTCATTAATAAGAAAAATGCTTTTGAATCTTGCTACGTGTATACCTACTTATTATATCACGATTTATCTACAAGTGGATGACAAGTCTCATGGAAATAAGTAATTGGCAACACAAAATTATCACTTCTAACTGAGTCTACATAGATGCACTCCCAAACTACTAAAAAACTGTCCAACATCCGTCCTTGGTCCCAACAATGGCGCAAATGTGTGTTAATAATTTTTATGATATTTCCCGACACACACTCTTGGGACCGCCGCTTTCTGCAAAAACATTTCACAAATGGAATGGTGCATCAACTCTGATGAAAACTCGGCATTTTTGCATTTTTGTGTTGGCTACATTTTTTTTCGACGTTGAATATTTTTTGTTTTGAATAGTAGTGTGTGACTGTGAACGTAATATTTTAATATGTACTAAGAATTTTAAAACATTTGTTGTATCTTTTGTGAATATTCGATGAGGTTTCTGTTGAATTGCTATTTTATAACCTTTATTCGGTATCATTTTTAATATCAAAAAAGACTTTCAATAAACTGAAATGTATCTATAGAAAAATAATAATAAAAATAGCAAAAATACTTTTGTGTTTGGGTAAAGTCTGTATTGATATTATTTTGGTTTTTCAGGCCAAGCTAATTTATTTTTATAAAATTAAAGACAGTCACTTAAAATCAAAAAAATCAAAACATTTTTTATTTGACATAGGCCTACATGGGCACATATGAAACGTTGACAAAAAGGTGCACGGTTCGGGGTGGTCGTTTCCTATGGAGAAGAACCGGCAAGAAACTCCATGGTTACTCTTTTAAAATGATTAGATTTTACAATATTATCATGTTACAGCATTAGTACTTAGGTACTGCTTAACACGAAAGAAAGCAAGAATGAAATGAACGAACTAAGCTTTCAATTCAATTAATTGCATGCAAACAGTTTCAATATAAACTGAATGCATATTTTACTTATTCATAATATTATACAAGGTGTAAACGGACCCTCTTCACGAAGTCGTCAAACAAGCATTCTGTAAATCAAACTAAGTAACTCTAAGCAAATATTATTGCTGGGAAGCAACTTTTTTTGGGGTGTAAAATCACATTTTACGGTAGGACTACTAGGCAACGCACTCAAAACATCGTGTTGATGGATGCGTTGGATAGTACGGGGGTTGTGGAGGTATTGGACGATTATATCTCTGATAAAAATGCTTGGCTCAATGCCGGTCCTGCTCCACATGGACAGGGGCGCATAAACTGATTAATGGATAGCATTAAATAGTATTGTTGGAGCTGCTGAAGATTGTACAACTATCTTTGCATTGTATAGATTCAATTTCTTTTGGTATTATATAACCGCATAGCCCATATTATGTGAGTACTATGTAATAGAAAGCTATCCTTCGTTGATAACCTACGTCATTTTTTTTTTTTTATGACTTGAATTTGCCCTGGCGGTTAAGTGTATGTCATGCTCACTCAAATGTCTCGCTGATGGTGGCGCGTGTGTCGGATCAGTTAGTTCCCTTCAAAATGGTTGAGTTGAATGGTGCTGATACATGCGTCATGTTCGTGAACGGGCGCTGTCAGTTGTGACTGGTCATCTCTTGGTTGCCACGGCTTATTTGAATTAATTATTTTATTTTTTGAATTGTTCTTTTCCTTGTTTTTACTATGGACACTTTTAACGTGCACATCTTGCTACATCGCTCTCACATAATGTACCATCTAAACATGAATGATGTAACCAAGGTTTTGTAAAAATATTCTGATTTAAAAGAGTGTCCATGGAGTTTCTTGCCCGTTCTTCTCCATAGAGATCTACGTTAGGGAATGGGCAACTACAGTACTTTCACAGTTTTTATGCCTTGTGACTGGGACTGTAGCTAAATTTCATTGTTGTCTTTGTTTCGACAGTTCAAAAGTGCCTGTAACGGGCCTACTTGAAATAAATGCTTTGATTTTGATTTTGATTTTGATTCAAAGTAAAGTTACAACATTAAAAACTTGTATTTACAAAAAAACTTGTAGAAAAGTTTTTTTTTTAGTTGGAACATAGACCCCCAATATCTCCGTAACTAGAAGGTTCCCAGGTATGGCCTACAATTTCCAGAACAAAACAATGATCGCAATGACGGGAGAACGAGTGCCCTTCGGCTTCGATAAGGTCAAAGGTTTAAAACTTGTGCTAAAACAGAAGCACTATGCTGATACCACCGATTCCGATAGATATTCAACCAACTACCACGTTGGTCTAGTGGTGGTAATCGTGACTGCTGAGCATGACGTCCTGGGTTCAGGTCGGGTAAAGCGTAAATGAGTTTTTCCATCAGTAATTGTTATGTGAGTAGCCACGGAGGTATTTGTGCCCGATTGATTGTATAAGGCTCGCGCCCTATTAGATTAAACTTAAACATGCCTGACGAAATGTGGATGGACACCTCTCCCTGACATTTTTGGAAATACAGGCGTGATGTTTCATTATGTTGAAAAACTGGAGGCGAAATGCCATGACCGTGAGGACTCAAAGGGATTCTTGGAAACGTAAGCAGATTTGTGTGGAGCAAATTTTTAAACGAATATCTGTTTCTCTTTCATATTGTGCACTTTCAGAGGGTACTTTTTTAGGGTTCCGTACCCAAAGGGTAAAACGGGACCCTATTACTAAGACTTCGCTGTCTGTCTGTCTGTCTCCAGGCTGTATCTCATAAACCGTGATAGCTAGAAAGCTGAAATTTTCACAAATGATGTATTACTATTGCCGCTATAACAACAAATACTAAAAATTAAAAAAAAAAATATTAAGGCGGGCTCCCATACAACAGATATGATTTTTTTGCCATTTTTATAGATAATGGTACGGAACCCTTCGTGCGCGAGTCCGACTCGCACTTGGCCGGTTTTTAGACAAAACAACCGAATACCCGTTGGAATTTCCCATCGGCAAGAATTACGAACGTCCATAACATTCATTATTAGACCCGTTGAAGGGTTGCATTTTCAAGAATTATTCTTTAGTGCCCACCTTCGTTATAATAAGGAACTTTCTGCTCTTTTCTTTCATTTTCCCCTGTCAGCCGCCACGCTATCATTTACTCCTTTTTCCTTCATTTTATTCCTCACACAATCCATTCACCCTTTTTTAGGGCTCCGTACCCAAAGGGTAAAACGGGACCCTATTACTAAGACTTCGCTGTCTGTCTGTCTGTCTGTCGGTCTGTCTGTCTGTCTGTCTGTCTGTCTGTCTGTCTGTCTCCAGGCTGTATCTCATAAACCGTGATAGCTAAAAAGCTGAAATTTTCACAAATGATGTATTACTATTGCCACTATAACAACAAATACTAAAAATTAAAAATATTAAGGGGGGCTCCCATACAACAGATATGATTTTTTTTGCCGTTTTTATAGATAATGGTACGGAATCCTTCGTGCGCGAGTCCGACTCGCACTTGGCCGGTTTTTAGACTAAACAACCGAATACCCGTTGGAATTTCCCACCGGCAAGAATTACGAACGTCCATAACATTCATTATTAGACCCGTTGAAGGGTTGCATTTTCAAGAATTATTCTTTAGTGCCCACCTTCGTTATATAAGGAACTTTCTGCTCTTTTCTTTCATTTTCCCCTATCAGCCGCCACGCTATCATTTACTCCTTTTTCCTTCATTTTATTCCTCACACAATCCATTCACCCTTTTTTTTTTCTTCCTCTCCCTATCCATCCTTCAACATAAATATTGATGATTCTTTTAGCCACATGTGATTTATCCCGTCACTAGCTATTGCCCGCGGCTTCGTTCGTGTTAATTTAGAATTTGTCAATCAATTCGCACTACTAAAGTTTCTATTATAGTATTTGTCCAATCATGATTCGACACGTCAAACAGTAACTTTTTTCGGGGTGAAAGGTATCCTATGTCCGTTTCTGTACACCTGACAACGTATAGGCAATTCAGGATGATCGATTCAGTGGTTTAGGCGTGAAAAGGTAACAAAAAAAAACTTATAATATAGTTAGGAAGTTAGGATTCGTTCTCCGTTGTATGAGAAACTTCTGTCCAAAATTGCAAGTTTCTAGACCCGGTGATAAAACCGCAGGTTGTTTGTCAGAAAATTTAGTTTTTTTTCAGGTAGATCAATCTTGTCAGTTTTACGTAGTAAAAAATAGATCTATGGATGTAAATTTTCAGTCTTACTTCTTAGTCTATACAGTATCCATAAAACACTTTTTTTTGTTTGTAACAACTCGCTTTCTTTTTCTTAACTCAGTTTATCAGTTTTGTCTTAGCTAGATACACAGTTTTGCGGGCCGTATTATTTTATCTCCGTCATCCAGTGCGTCGAAATTGTTGAATGTCGTAATTTTCTTAATAATTTATCAGTCCTACACATTTCATATTTTGTGAGAATGCGATACTTAATAATGTCTTTTCGGGTATCTGTACATTTTGTTATTTGTGCTCTATAAGACTGCCTCGTTCGTCTAGTTATCGAAATTGCTACTGCTGAGCATGAGGCCCTGGGTTTGTGTCCCAGGTCGAGCAAAGTGTTATTGGGTTTTTTCGATCAGGAATTTATCAGTAGCAGCCTCGGAGTCTGGATTCGTGTCTGGTTTATGGTAATAGGTTCGCAACCAGGTGGTGGTGGTGGTGGTGGTGGTTAGGTGGTGGTATTATATGGGACTTAAACATAACTGGCAAAATTCGTGTGTACTATTATTAAACTTCTGCCTAAACCTCCGAGGAGTATAAGCGTTTTATGTGTTATAAAAACTCTTTTTTACGTCTGGCTCTGTTAGGGCCTTGATGTCGGTTCTAATTTTTTATCGTGGAGCTAGAATGTTCGTACGAATGAAACGACCGTTTTGCTCCAAAGCTAGTTTAATACTGACTGTGGGTACCCTCACTACCAAACATGTAGCTAATTAAGATAGTACTTGTACATAGAACTATGCACATACAGTACAGGAGCACTATGCATTTAATCACACGTCACATATCATCTCGACTATATTTCCCCCGAATGGTTAGGCAGAGGTGTACCTGTGCTCCACCATAATTTCGCCTGTTATAGATTAAGGCCTAAGCAATAGGATAACCTGTTGCCAACAATCGTGAACTAATCTAGTTTCAGGGCTGCTTGGGTAAAAGCTTTTGTATGATATATCCAAAAACAACGCTACATGTAATTTCTGGTATGTCATGTCAAGTCCAGCTTTAATCTTCGTTTAAGTTGGATAACCTGAGATTAGTTTTTTTTCGCATCCCGCCATCGTCTCCTTGGTCTCCCACGACCCCGTCTAGCTGTCCCAGGGCTCCAGTCTTGCGATATATGGGCTGCTGTGACAAGCTGCAGCGTTATAATGAGCATTAACATTCAGTATTCTGCGCTCCATCGCCAGTTGGCATTTGACCCTTGAGTTTGGACTTCTGGATGTTAATCAAAGAGCAAGTATGTGCACTTTATGTCAGGATGGGGACAATACATACGCCCATTAGTTTGCGTTTTAAAGGGATGAATAAATCGCCCTTGAATAACTCTTTCATGCATGGACAATAGCTCTTCCAGGCGTTTCCCATACGTTTTGCAACTTCTTTATCTTGTGTCGCCTGGAAAAGGCCCAAGTATAAGTATTCTTGGACGTAGTGTATCTTCTCCCCATCTATGTGTACGTTGATTGGTGAGCTGTTGGTCATAAGCTTAGTCTTCGACATATTCATCTTCAGCCCAGCCTCAAGGCTTACATTGCTCGTTCCTGAAGGATCTTTTCCAGTTCCGCAGCTGACGAAGAGAAGAGTACAATGTTGTCGGTAAAGCGTAGATTTATTTGCCGCCGCAAGAGTGTCTATCTGTCAAGATTATTAGTTAATCTAATTAATAACCAACTTAGAATGTCTCATCCATCATAATATTCATTCTGCCATCTGTGGATTAGGAGTACTATTATTACAATGATCCGTATCGATTGAACAGATAAACGCCATCTATTGGCCTCTGTATTAATTAGTACTGAGATAGTTCGTGATTAGATCTTCTGAAGATTAATAATTTATTAAACAAAGTCTTTAGCTAGAACGATAGTTAAAATTAAGATGAGCAAATATTTTGATAAATACACTGTAAAAGGACTGTTCTGTTGAATGCATTCCACCTGTGGGACATACATACGCGTAAGTCTTACAAAAACGCGTGACGTTGACGTGTGACGAAATAAACCTAAAAAAATATCCTACTTAGATTCATTAACTACTCACTACAGTTTAAACACACAATTAAAATAAAATTATTATGTCGGTAATTATCATAAACTAACCGTTAAACATAATTGAAAATCATTTTGCGTGTAATGAATATACTAACATTATTGTAGGTACAAACTTGTTTCTCTAAATGACAACGGCACTGAAGAAATATGGTTAAAGGGTGCATATTATTATTGTTAATGTTAAGTAAGTAGCCTTTTACCACCTATATTTTAAAATTATTAAAAATAAGTGCGAGTCGGAGTCGCGCATGAAAAGTTCCGAAAATTTCAACCTATTACGGATCATGAGATACAGCCCGCTGACAGACAGACGGACCTTAAAAAAACCCAATCGATGATGAGCACGATGTATAAAACATCATCATCATTATTTTCAGCCGAAAGACGTCCATGGCTGGACAAGGGCCTCCCCCAAGTGTCGCCACTTTGACCGGTCCCGTGCGAATCGCATCCAGCGGAACCCCGCAACCTTCACCAGGTCATCGGATCACCTAGTGGGAGGCCTTCCAGTGCAACGTCTTTCGGTTCGCGGTCGCCACTCCAGAACTTTTCGGCCCCATCGGCCATCCGTTCTGCGAGCAATGTACGAGTACCCTGCCCACTGCCACTGAAGTTTGGCAATTCTTCGGGCTACGTCTGTGATTCTACCTTGATTCATCTTTCATTTCTGATTCGATCACGCAAGAAAACTCCGAGCATAGCCCTCTCCATTGCCCTTTGGGTGACTTTAAGCCAAAGGCAATGAGGCCCAATGTGAGCGACCACGTTTCGGTCCCGTATGTAATCACTGGCAAAATACACTGGTCATAGACTTTCGTCTTGAGACACTGCGGTATGTTGTACGAGAAGATACCGCGCAACTTCCCGAACGCTGCTCAGACGAGTCGGATTCGACGATTGACCTCTTTCTCGAAGTTAGACCTACCTAACTGGACCGTTCGTCCCAGGTAGACATAATCGTCTACAACTTCGAGTGTAGTCTCCGATATTGATAGGAGTGGGTGTTACGTGGGCATTCAACATGGCCTTGGTTTTGTCCATGTTCATTTTAAGACCCACTTCTTTGGAAGCTCTACTGAGGTCATTGAGCATTGTACTGAGGTCCTCCATGGTCTCAGCCATGACCACTATATTATCGGCAAACCAAAGGTGAGAGATTTACTCGCCATTGACGTTGATGCCTAGCCCTCTCCAGTCCAGAACCTTGAAGACATCCTCCAATGCAGCGGTGAACGTTTCGGAGATATGACGTCTCCCTGTCTCATGGTTACCTATATAAATAGTAGATTCTATGTATGTCATCCTTTATCTCGATACCTAATAATACCCTCACGGATCGGACAGGGTTTTTTTTAACATATTGTATAACTGTGTGTCTCTCGACAGCTCTTAAAAATTATATCAAGTTTCATAAAACACTTTTTTGTTATGTCAATGGTCGATGAAATATTTGCTTCTAAAAAAATTATGCCCCCCTCCCCCCTCTTGCAGCAGTATATTTCTCATTAGCATAATAATTTAGTATTACTGTCGAGTGTGAATTTATATATCATTGTGCGTTAAAAATAATGTTTTCATATTGTTTGGTGCTACGGAAACCTGTGTGTGCGAGTCCGACTCCCATTTGGCCAGATTTTTGCAAATATGGGTCCTGTTTAGGAAGTATTTTAGTTTTATAGTCTGGGCCACATCATTTAACATGAATACCGATAGAAACTTTATAGGTATTCCTCTAAAGAGTTTATAATAAATCAATTACATTTTACAGCGTTGTGTTCAAGTTCGATAGTTAAAAAACGTATTGAAGATATCTTTAATTTAGATGCTGACGAAACCTTTGCTTCAGAAATTGGAGAAGATTTGTACTCAGCGCGAAAAAGGATAAGAAGCATTAAGGACAGGAACTATTTAATGGATTTTGCACCATTTAACGAAGAAAATGCCACACCTATACATTCAAATACAACAACCAAAGTACCAGAAATATCTACAACAGAAAGAATACGTATAGCTACAATACCACCAGAATTATCAGTAAAGCAATTAAACTTAACACTTAGAGAATTAAAATTGAGACGTGTTAAACTGCAACTCACGAGTGTGCTTAACTCCAACAGAGCGGTAGCAGATTACTTAGCCGACTCAGATATAGACGCGTTGACTCGAAAATTTGACGAACTTGTAAAAATCAAACTTCCTACCAAGACTCGAAGAGAGGAATATGAGGAAAGATATGCTGAAGAAAACGCAATAAAAAGAAACGTTAAGAGGCGTTTAAAGGACCTCATGGCGCACTTCATTTACATAACGCGTTACAAGCTTGTGCATGCACAATTATTAAGAAAAAAGTATTATGATAGTCCTGTGTACAAAATTGGATTCTTGTTTGGTTTACTGAGGCATCTCAAGAATATGCAAAAATGGTTGTTTTGGGCGATCAGTACTAATGGTGTTGAAGATGGGGGGGGGCGTTTTGTTGAACTACTATACTACGACTTAAAGATTATCCAGAAGTTACATAGACTAGACGTTGATATAAAAGATGTGGTCCTATTGATACAGAAGTGGGAGTATAAAGGGAACATGGAGTCTAATCCGATTTATTATGACTACAGCATGGAAAAAATCGGAGACTGACAGGGCGAAGGCCTTTAACAAAACAATCTTATTACAGGAACGTTTTGTTTCAAGCTTATAACAAAATTACTTTTTTTGGCACCATGACCTCCACGAAACAATATTGTTTAATTCCTGCTCCTGCTTTGTGCGTGGAAAGAACGAACAATTTATAAGATTTGTCTATTCCCTGCCATAACATTTACACAACCTGCTACAACATGGAAGAAACAACTAACATATAAACTGTGTAGCGCTGTATCTTTCTCAAATAAGCGTTCTGAATCGTATTCCGAAGTCATCGTAGTCTTGAAGCAAAATATAACTTTAATTAACATTAAAAATATTATTTCACATCAAAATTTTATTTGTAGTTGTAGGATTTTCCTTTTGGTAGTAAGAAAATGTTTCAAAGGAGGTTGTGTTCCTATCATGTTAATTATTCAAATTCAAATTCATTTAATTCAGGTACGTAACCCATACTGCAACAAATACAAATACAAAATCAACAAATACATAGAAATCAATTCAAATGAATTAATAAAAACAATAATTAATTACAATTTTATTAGTCTCTTACGGGCGACACTATATGTGACGTGTCTATCACAGCAGTTTCACAAATTATAACATGACTAGCTTTTGCCCGCGGCTTCGCCCGCGTGCAGTTCGGGAATTGCCCACGGGATCTTGCCTACTTCTGGGATAATAAGTAATCTATATCTATTTGTATCAGACTATAATCTATCTCTGTGCCAAGTTTCATCCAGATCTGATCAGCCGTTCTGGAGTGATTGAGTAACAAAGATCTATTCATCCAAACTTTCGCATTAATAAATAGTTTATTTAGGATACATATGTAATATTAGTATTTAGGGTTCCGCACCTCAAAGGGAAAAACGGAACCCTTATAGGATCACTCGCGTGTCTGTCTGTCTGCCTGTCCGTCTGTCACAGCCAATTTACTCTGAAACTACCGGACCGATGGAGTTGAAATTTGGTACACATATATTATGTAAGTCATTGATTCAAAGACGAACGTATAAATTAATTTTAAACATGGGAGCCACTTTTGGGTCGTAAATTAAAAAATAAAAATATTTCTAAACTATAGGTACCAGTGGCGAAGGGTGAAAATTGAGTCAGGGGAAACCGAAGAAAAAAATGAGAATTGTTTTTTTTTCCCTATGTTTATTTGGACCTCATTTTCGTTATCAGTGACCCTGAAAATCATGAAAATGACATCCATGACGAAAAAACCAAATATTTTCGTCCGCACCATCTTGGATTTTCATTTTGACCACATTTTCGTTATCAGCGACCCCAAAAACCACGAAAATGACATTCATGAAGAAAAATCGAAAATTTTCATCGGCGCCATCCTGAATTTTCATTTTGACCTAATTGTCGTTATCAGCAACCCCAAAAACCACGAAACTGACACTCATGACGAAATAACGGAATTTTATTGCTGGCGCCATCATCGATTTACATTTTGGCCACATTTTCGTTATCAGCGACCCCAAAAGCCATGAAAATGACACCCATGACGAAAAAACCTAAAATCTTCATGGGCGTCGTCTTGACATTTTTTTTTTTTTTTTTTTTTTGACCTCATTTTCGTCATTGGCGACCCCAAAAACCACGAAAATGACACCCATGACGAAAATACCGAAAAAAAACAGGACTGAATTTCATACTGGGGGATGATTTTGGAAAAACTGTGATACACGTTTTTCATAATTAATCTCTTCTTAACTGAAGAGTATGGACACAAATTTTCAATTCAATCGACATCGAGAATAAAAAGTTTCATAGAAAACTCAACACCCATTTTTACCCTCTTAGGGGTAGAATTTCGAAAAACCTTTTCATAGTGGATACCTAATCTTCACAAAGAATACGCCCTCCAAATTTCATTTCTCTAGGACCAGCGGTTTGGGCTCTGCGTTGATATATCAGTCAGCCAGGACTTTGAATTTTATATTGGGGGATGATTTTGGAAAAACTGTGATACACATCTCTCACAATTTTAACTGCAGGGTATGTACACAAACTTTCAAGTCAATCGACCCCGAGAATAAAAAGTTTCACAGAAAATTTAACACCCCAATTTACCTTCTTAGGGGTGGAATTTCGAAGAACCTTTTCTTATTACATATCTACTCTTCACAAAGAATACACCCTCTAAATTTCATTTCTCTAGGGCCAGTGGTTTGGGCTGTGCGTTGATATATCAGTCAGTCAGGACTTTGAATTTTATATTGGGGGATGATTTTGGAAAAACTGTGATACACATTTCTCATAGCTTTAACTGAAGAGTATGTAGACTTTCAAGTCAATCGACCCGAGAATAAAAAGTTTTACCGAAAATTCAACACCCCATTTCTCCCCTTTAGGGGTGGAATTTCGAAAAACCCTTTCTTTGTGGATACCTACTCTTCACAAAGAATACACCCTTTAAATTGCATGTCTTTAACACCAGCAGCTTAGGCTGTAAGTTGATATATCAGTCAGTCAGTCAGGACTTTGAATTTCATATTGGGGGATTATTTTGGAAAAACTTTGATACACGTTTCTCATAATTGTAACTGCAGAGTAGGTACACAAATTTTCAAGTCCATCGACCGCGAGAATAAAAAGTTTCATAGAAAACTCAACACCCCATTTTACCCTCTTAGGGGTAGAATTTCGAAAAACCCTTTCTTAGTGGATACCTACTCTTTACAAAGAATACACACTCCAAATTTCATTGCTCTAGGACCAGCGGTTTGGGCTGTGCGTTGATATCTCAGTCAGTCAGTCAGGACTTTGAATTTTATATATATAACTAGCTGTGCCCGCGACTTCGTTCGCGTGGATGTCGGAACTTAACAATGTATTTATGCTAGTGCTTCTTTATAAACAACATTAGCTGTGGAACCATCTGGAGCGTACACAAAAAGGTTATTGGGGTTTACGCGAGAAAAAGCTACGTATAGTTGACCATGGGAAAAGCATCCAATACTTAGGTCCACCCCCGCAACGGATAATATCTGGCCCTGAGCTTTATTAATTGTCATGGCATAACAGAGACTGACTGGGAATTGCACTCGTTTGAAAGAGAAAGGAAAGTTGTTAGGAATAATAGGTATTTTTGGAATAAAAACAATATCACCAGCGCCGCAACCGGTTAATATTTCAGCTTCGATTATGTTTTGCTGCAGATTTGTGACTTTGAGCCGAGTGCCGTTACAAAGTTTGGAGGACATACATTTCTGAGGAGATTTATTGGTACACCGATTTTTAAAACTATTTTAAAGATAAAGATAAAGATGCATTTAT
This sequence comes from Eurois occulta, assembly GCA_950022335.1. Classification (NCBI taxonomy): domain Eukaryota; kingdom Metazoa; phylum Arthropoda; class Insecta; order Lepidoptera; family Noctuidae; genus Eurois; species Eurois occulta. The sequence goes on from OX465496.1 coordinate 1,982,427, forward strand.
TTGTATAAACATGTGTGACATGATACATAGATATATGCACATATGGATTTTGTGGGCTGGAAGTCCGGGTGTGTTGAGGGAATCCAAAAATTCTACCGGGTAGTACGTAGATTCATCTTCTTCCATAACTGTATTTATAGAGGTGTATTATCTACTATTCCCGGACACATGAATCAATATTTTTAAATTAATTGCCGCAGCTTGGACATTGCGAGGAGTCAAAATAGCTCGCTGACATAGCCAAGAACCGGCTTGATATCCCATGTTTGTGGAATCTCCGTACACAGAAGAAATTAGCTCCTGTTGTGATGTAACGCAAGAACAGAGATTATCAACCATATAATAACTTTTCCATCTTCTTGTACGGGGTATGTGCCATCGCCTATTTGTAACAATAAATTGGGAAACTCCTGTGCATTTTCGCAGCCTCGCAACTGTGCACGCATATGTACACTCAGGTGTGTAGATGATATATTGCGCCATAAAACAGAACTCTTCAAACAGGCAGCAATTTCTTCGGCTCTCGTTCCTCGGGGTACTATCGGGAGTGTCTGCCGAAAATCACCGCAGAACAGCACTGTAATGCCCCCCCATCGGCCGGTCATTTTGCCTTATGTCCTGTAAAGTTCTATTCACTGCTTCTACAGCTTTGCGGTTTGCCATAGTGCACTCGTCCCAAAAAATTAAAACACAATCGCATAAAACCCTTGCTTTATCGCTATTTCGCGATATGTTGCAAACCGGGCTTTCCGTGCGGTCTAAGTCGATAGGAATTATAAATGTTGTGTGTGCCGTTTTTCCTCCAGGCAATAATGTGGCTGCTATCCCTGAAGAGGCGACAGCAAGGGAAATTTTATTTTGGTTCTGTAGCGGCACTACAAAAAGTACTACAGCGCCATCTATGACGCAGAGGATAAACTAAAAATCGAAATATATCTAAATTCTACATCGCGCAAGTTATTCGCGACTTAAGACTATACAGAAGAACCCGACAACAACTGTTGGGCAGTAGCCCACCAGACATAACACCTGTCTGGTCGGAGGATCCTTCCTTTTCAATGGGGGTTGAAGAGCTTTACACCCTGTTCTTCATACTCCTAAAGTTCCTTATTCGAGCCAAAATGACTTTGGTTAGGAATGTTTTACCTGTTCCGCCCGGTGCGTCTAAAAACAGGATTTCACCCGAGGCGTTTTCTACACTGCAGCATACCCTATCAAACGTCTGGCGCTGTTCCTCTGTCTTTGCGCAGCCATTTTGAAAACTTTCTGTGAGTTCCACGGGTTTTTAACTAATTTCTGATACGTATTCTCTGTTTATACGTTCCCCATCGACTGTCGGTGTGGGCAAACCGTATTGACTGATCGGGTTCCCTGGTATACTTATAACTATCTCTTTAATAGCAATAAAGACCTGTTGTGACAAATTTCACGTACCGTATAGGTCAGGAATTTCTCCATCAGTATTTAGTTGAACATGCCTCAATCAGAAAATGACGTCACACGCACAATGCCATCTATTGAATATATATATTCAATGCTGCACGCAGTTGAGCTCTAGATATAGTCCAGTCTGAGTTCGATAGATGGCGCTGTTTTAATAATTTACTTCGGAAACACTATTATAATTTTATTAATTTACATTTTTCTTTCTTTTCATTTATAAGGTGTGAACTGATTGACGATGAAACAAAAAACTTAATGTTACTTCAATTTACGCACATATTGTTGTGTATAAAAGTTACGGGAAGTTGTGAGACCAAGTGCACATAACCCCAATTTTATTTCTGAAACACTTTAAATTAAAATATCTTTTGATAGACTGAACCGATTGCAATGAAACAAAAACTAAATGTTACTCCAAGTTACGCTCAATCGTTGTGTATATAAGTTATCTACATTGCTTTTGTACATTTTACGTGATGCCCGAACAAATACACAGACAAACAGACAAACAGACAAACAGACAAACAGACAAAAATTCCAAAAATGCTGGAAATGGGTTCTATTGGTTGTCCTTTAACACCCTGGCTATTTTTTTTTTTTTTTTTTCGATGTACAAAAACGACTTTTCTACAGTTTTATTATATGTATAGATAATAGATAAGTTTGACTTTGACTGCACAACACTTTTATATGTTGAGTCGCAGATCTGTCTGTTTGAAACGAACATCTAATTACGTCCACATCGTCCTGGCGATATTAGCCACTACACACCAATATTACTATTGTGGCCTACTTATTAGTTTTTCTGGCAATTTGCCCACTACCTCAGTAGGCAAGTCTTGTAATGTTATTCTGTTCGATGCTTCTTATATATATATTTCTTCCTTAAGTACCTAAAGGTTATCTTTCTTGTTGATTTAGAGAAATAATGTAATGGGTTTTCTTCTATCTTATAAGTATGTAGATTATGCTGGTGTTTAGATAGAAGATACACATTACACAGATCCTTCACAACATTCGTCTTCGTAGCGTGTCGATGGCAATCTAAATTGTGTCGGCCCAGAACTGAGCCACTAGTTTGGCTATCAGTTCCTGTAATGAACAAAGAACAGGACATGCAGGACACGATATTAAGGGCCCATGCAGTCTACCAACTTTGACAGCCCGTCGAAATGTAGAGTGGTAAAATGTGTAATTTTAAGCTACGTCTTTTTTAAACAGCTCCTACTTGTCAGATCGGTAGCCGACCCCAATATAGTTGGGAAAAGGTAGATGATAATGGTGATAATTAAACTTCAATAATGATAAAGTAACATAACTCAAATCACGTGACTTTCAGCTTTCCTTTACACTCATTGTTATCAACTGCAATATTGGAACAAAATACAGTTTACTTAAAATAGTGATGGTATCAGGCTTAACATCGCGTGGAGAACCAAATACTTCGAAACGAGAGTCCTCAAGTAATCGTGCCATTGCTAGGGTTGTCACGAATTCACAATGTTGTGTCGGCTCTTTAATACTTTCCTGCACGCATTTTAGAGTTGCTCCCAGGGAGAAATAGGGCACTGGCACAGGACTGTTGGTGTAAGTTAAAAGAAACTGGTATTTTTTTTCTTCGTGTCGGTCATCTTTTTTTCGTGTCGCTGGCACAACATAATTTATTAGGCCAAAACTTCAACACTTCCACGGCCTCGTTGGTGACAGCGCAGAGGACGCCCCTACTGCATGTTTTGCGGCTCAGTGGGCAGGATAGGAGTTGGACCTTAGTTTGCGACACAGCAGCCACACCACGCCGCTGATACGTCGTGGTAGCCCCTCTTCGCGAGGTTGGAGTTACATCTTCCCACTTGGGTCCCCAGGCGGACTTCCATGTATGTTCCATGCCACTGGAGGTTGGCCCCTACAGGAAGATTCTCACTAAGTGGTACATAGTGAGTGGGAGGGAGACAGGTAATTTGACACAGTTTGCGTCGGGCGTCGGATGGGTTTCCTGGTAGGGGTGTAGCGTACAATGTAACTTTGAGCAGTTAATTTTTAATGAATAAATACATACTTAGTTATTTATTTAAGACTTATTTACAATGTGAAACTAGCCACTTTATGAAAAAAAAACCTGCCAAGTTCTACGGACACCATATAAGATAGACCCTAAAGCCAACTGTCCACAGCTAAGAAAGATATGCAACATTGTGGACGGAGAGGTGTGCCATTCTAGTGTGTTGCGTGTTGCACAGCAGAGGACAATTTTGTGTACAAGGGACCTCGTGCACTATATTGCCCACGACTTTTGGCAGCAGAAGCTTCGACCGGAAGAAAGTTTGGTCGCACAACCTGTTGTCCGACCAGCTTTGTTCATGTTACCGACCCCATGCGAGTCGTGGGATTACCAAACTTCCATACTAATATCATAAATGCGATGGCTGAACGGGTTTCAATGTTTGGTATGGCGGTAGACCATTATCTAGATTAGGATGAAGCACAACCCGGCGGTTAAGCAACGGGACCATATTACTAAACTTCCGCTGTCCGTTTGTACGTCCGTCCGTCCGTCTGTCTGTCAGCGGGCTGTATCTCATGATTTGTAAAAGGTAGACAGTTGAATTATTTTTTTTACAGAAAGTGTGTAATACACATTTTGTGAATATTTCAACTACCGCTATAACCCTTTGTTTGTGGGTACTTTGCCGGATTAACGAGTGCTTTTCAAATAACTTGGACAGAGGCAGTATATCTCTCTTGTTCTTTCTCCTAGACTCTGTGAAAGTTTTGAGCAAGATAGAGGCAGTTTTTTATAAGCAAATTTATGACATAACCGATAACAGTGACATATGGGCCTTACAGGGTTGATCAACAGCGATCAAACATTTGAAAATGGGCCTTAGAGGCCTTTCAAAAATGAAAGGGGGGCTCCCCTACTACGATGGTATGGAACCTTTTATGCGCGAATCCGAATCGCACTTGGCCGGTTTTTATTCTAGTTTCAAAGCCGCGGGTAAAACCTACTAAAAATATATGAACTAAATGCTCAATCCAGTCTCGCTTTGGTTTATATGTAACTTAACGCTCCCTCTTATAACATAAGCTTTTTACAAACTAAGTCTTAATAAAAAGTATAATCGCATGATACATAACGCCATTGTAAAGCGCCACTATCGTTTAACCCGGAAGTGGCGGTATTACGAATTTACGCTTTATTATTAACTGTATAGATGTGGAATCGCGTGCAAGCACAGTCAATAGTTTTAATTCGCTTTCATAACTTTTTTAATATGTTTAATTTTGATGTTATATAAATTTGTTTGTCAATAAACGTGTAGTGAATGTTGCCTGTGCTCTAGTAGAAATATTTTTATGAAGCTTTTGCTCATTTTCAGAACACAGTCGCCTAAAGTGAAGCGATGATGCCTACATTTTCATTAAAAGCGAAGCTAAGTGCAAGTGGGCTGTGGTGGAGCAGCACCTTAATGATTTTAGAAACCGAGGGCTTAAACTAGATAAATTGACATTATTTCAGCAATAAAACCGTTATCAGAAACTTCAGTTTCTTATTTATTATTGCCATTGAACTTGCACACTATCCAAATAAACTATTTTCTGTAAAAATACGATACAGTTTAAAGATGGATGCCAAAAATCCCCAGTGCCGATCAGGTGAAGTTCTGAGCATACCCATGAGAGAAGTCAACGTGTCTATTCTACATGTCAAACGATTTCGTTCCGTCCCAACACAGAGACAAATATTTGCGAGAAGTGAAGGTATTTGTTCTCCCATCTGTTTTGCTACGATTGTGAGATATGTTTTCGAACAAAATTGTAAAATATATTTTTGAATACTGATGTAGCAATAAGGCTAGTTGTAATATAAGTTTTCCTAGATATTTATCGATAGTCTGATGTAGTTTCACAGGCTGCTAAACGTGATTGTTGCGGGCTTATCGAGTTTCAACACAATGTGAATGTGGAAACTACATTATATTTACTAATATTCTGTTCGCATTTTGAGTTTTTGATTGAGCTGTCCTGGTAGCCTAGGTGCAGCCTAGTGCAGAAAGAGATGGCGCTAGGCAACCCGTATAGCTTAGTCTCTTTCCGACACCGGAATTACTCCTGCTTTAAGACGTCATAGTAACCCCCCATGTCCTACATACTTTGTGGACGTCCGTGGAGTCATCGATTCTAGAAAAAGAGAACATTCGGAAGCAAAAGCCTCGTTTTCCATCTACCCTTCACTACATTCCTTCGAAGTACTTCCAGATATTTGTGTTACTTTTCTTTACGATACACCGAACAAAGAAATCTAGGCAGCAAAATGGTAGGCTGCATGCAAGAGACATTCAATCTGCTAATGCACGCTTCAGCACAAGACGACATATATCGATACAACCTCCACAAACATCAGCCCAACAATATCGGGAAACGGTTATGTCTCCCACACACAATGTCACCAATATTGGTTTATATTACGACCATAACTAAATGGAACAACGAGCCTGTTCCCACTAAGACAAACATTGGGGCCAATAAGCCAATGTCGCTCAGTCTTTAACGGAAGCGTATTCCGCTTTATTGCAGACATGTTGTGACATGATTTATTCATGTTGGAACATGTCCAGATGTTTTTGGTACGTTTGGAGTCATGTTGAGCTAATTTTGGGAAGTGCCGGGGAAGGGGCTAGTTTTTGGCTATCGCGAGTAAAGTCTGACATAACGTAGAACAGCTGATAGTTTCTTGCAATGTCGATGGCAAGCATCGGAGCGGTCGTAACCCACTTAGATGCACGAATCAAATTCGCTTATCGCTGGATAGAAGACTCTACGATGCGTTTCACAGCGCCAAGAATATGCAAAGATGGCGAAGAGACAATGACTTCATGTCGGGGGAATCACGATCCTCAGTAATGAGGATCCCTACGCGAGCAGAAAAGCAGAATATGTAGGAATAGGTAAGGATTGATAAGAAAAAAAAAAATTATAGTAAGTGAGGCTACCTTAACGGTGAGTTAAAAAAAACGCCAATAGGCATGTACGTTCTTAAATGTTGAACAACTAAGAGCGGGGCGATACATCTGCCGGTTTTTTCATTAGCCTTCAAAAATTAAAAATAAATATCTTTAGAAAAGCAGCAAAGGGCATTAAGCTACTAATTTAACCTAATCCAGTTGCAAAAATCAGCCGATAACTTTGTAGCACCTTCGCGAAGAAAACACATTATCATTTTTGTTATTACACAATTTTCCCAAAGTAAATCCGAGACCAAATATTGCAGAACTTTAAACAAAGTTTAAAATAAACAGTAGCACCTGTTTCGAATTTATCCATTTTTCTTCCACCCCACTCTTCTGAAACATGTCCCAGAAATATACCTGGGAGAGACCGTTTGCCAATTTATGCAGTTGACTTTAAAAAATTAGCATTATGTTGTCTGTGACATAAATTATCATTCTTTTTTTAAACGTTTTATCTCGGGAGTTTTGTGGCTCGAAGTTAAGACTTGGGTAGAATATAAATTATGTTGGCTATTAAATCCATTTTGCTTTCTATTTCCTGAGCGTTGAAGGTAAGGTTTATAATATTATTAGTCAGTGGATACGAAACGGGGCGCTATGAAAAAGTCGACCCTCTACGCGGGGCTCCTATTTCTGTCTGATGGGTCGGGTCAAGTCCCGAGCTCGCTTTGCTCGCTCTGGCATCGAACACTTTTTTGGCTAAAAATTTCTGTCTTTTTTCAGCAGTGCCTCGTTACGTACACTTCAACCTAAACATGCACATGGGGCTCAAGCGTAACGCGTCAAACTTGTAATTTATTTAATTATCATCCCATTTCTAAATAATAAATATAATATATAATTTAAATAGATCATAATTATTATCTCTTTGGTTTTAGTCACATTTCAAATGAAATCAAATCTGACGTCTTACTTTCTAAAGCTAGTTTCACATTTGTATAATTAACATTCATTATTATTGGTGTAGTTTGCGTGGCGTGTGTTACAGGATCTTGATTCGTCGTCAGTGGTATGGACGCCTACCTGACTGGTATATTATTACTTCATTATCATCATAATACTAGTAATAAAAAAAACCGGCCAAGTGCGAGTCGGACTCGCGCATGAAGGGTTCCGTACCATTATCTAGAAAAACGGCAAAAAAATCATATCTGTTGTAATGGGAGCCCCCCTTAATATTTAATTTTATTTAATTTTTAATATTTGTTGTTATAGCGGCAATAGTAATACATCATTTGCGAAAATTTCAGCTTTCTAGCTATCACGGTTTATGAGATACAGCCTGGAGACAGACAGACAGACAGCGAAGTCTTAGTAATAGGGTCCCGTTTTACCCTTTGGGTACGGAACCCTAAAAACGACCAGATGTAGGTAATATTAGGCCTCTTACCAAACTTGTATTACCAAAACATTTTGAATCATAAAACAATAACAAATGACTGTGGCTTTCAACGGAAAATAAATGTTTAAATAAACTGCTTTATGAACTCAACAAAAAATACGAAATCGCATGCCTCGGAAAAATAGCCATATCGCGTACAGCGATAACCGCTGCATACCTTTAAAATTGCAACACCAGTCATTACCAGCGATAAGTGTTCCAATATCCCCGGGATTACTCACCGAACCTCCCCTTTCAATTTAAAAGCTTAGAGGAAATTGAGTGGAGTAGGCAACGTCGATACACCGATACAACTTGAAATGAAAACAATATTTATTGATAGGTAGAAGCGGATGTGAAAGGGAAGGAAAGGTTTGGGGGAGGGGCCAGGGGGGGTGAAACTTTTATTTGTTTCTATGTTTTGGAGATAATATTGTTGTTGTGAGTAAGAAGGTTTTATTTCGTTTTAAAAATACCTGCCTGTAGTTTTTGCGGGCCGACCATGACGGTTCTTATTTTACTTGTTTTTTTTAGTCTATACAATTTTATTGATATTTTATACTACTTTCTTGTAAGCACGTTTTTTTATATATAGAACAAAGCAATGAAGTTAGCTCTTGTTCCAATTTGTCTAGTAGTCATCATCATCCCAACTATATTGAGGTCGGCTTCCAGTTTAGCCGGATGCAGTGGAATACCAGTATTTTACATGGAGCGACTGCCTATCTGACCTCCACAACCCAGTTAGTACTGACTTGTCTAGTAGTGTACTGTGTGTGTGTAATTCACTGATGGTATTCACCTTTAACATGGTACCGTGCTATTTAAGGATCAGAAGTGACGTCGTTTGTGTTGGTCGGAGACGAAATGCTCTGCGGGTGGGATATTTATTAAATTATGGCTTTCGAACGACTTGTTCACTAAACACATACAGTAAGTAATTAGTAGATTATGGTGAACTTGTCACTTACAGGGTACGTTGGATTCATTTAAAGAATAATTACGTATTTGTGCTTGTTTAAAAGCTTTTTTGGGTGCGATGGCCTAGCTACTCTAGCTAATAGCCTCCACAGCGAGATGTGATTTCTGGCGGGAGCTGCTTAACCCCTCTGGTGGCTTCATCGAGCCATCTGAAAGCCTTCTACCTGGGAATGCTTTGCCGTGGCCGACTTGGATATCTCTGAATTGACTCCGAACCCAAGTCGGCCTTAGCAAAGACAATCTCTTCAGATGCGGGCTCATGGACAGCTCAGATATAAAATGTGTATGCGGCGTGTCTCCACAGACAAAGGCCCATCTTCCATCTTGCACTGCATGACCTGACACCTGCGACCTTGACGATCTTATGACTGCATCAGCGAGCGGAGTTCGCAAAGCTGAATTTTGGCGTAAAGCTGTGACCGAGTGGCGTCCAAGGAATGGAAAGAGAAGTGTTTCCGTGGGCGAGATAGACCGACGACATTGGCTGGCACGGGAGCGTGGAGCTTGGCACAAGCAAAGAACGGCCTATATAAATAATTATTTTATTTTTGAATTGTTCTTTTCTTTGTTTTTACTATGGACACTTTTAACGTGCACATCTTGCTAATGTACCATCTCAACATGAATGATGTAACCAAGGTTTTGTAAAAATATTCTGATTTAAAAGAGTGTCCATGGAGTTTCTTGCCCGTTCTTCTCCATAGAGATCTACGTTAGGGAATGGGCAACTACAGTACTTTCACAGTTTTTATGCCTTGTGACTGGGACTGTAGCTACATTTCTTTGTTGTCTTTGTTTCGACAATTCAAAAGTGCCGGCCTGCTTGAAATAAATGCTTTGATTTTGATTTTATACCCAGCAGTGGGTGAAGATGAATTTTGGCCCAAATAATATAAATATTTAATAAAAAAATTCCATCGACACGTTAGGAAGAAGAAGCTCTCGATGTGTGTAGGCTAAGTTTATGTGATGATCCGTTCAAGTAAGTAGAGACCTTTTCTCATGAATCCAATTAAAAACCGCAACGACAGCGTTTTTGATTAATGGTACGAAACTTTGTCAGAAAAGAAATTAAAATAAAATGTTCGCAGTATAATTACTTAAAAGACAACGACCAAAGTGTATGGAGCGATGGAGCCTTTTCATTTTTAGGGTTCCGTACCCAAAGGGTAAAACGGGACCCTATTACTAAGACTTCGCTGTCTGTCTGTCTGTCTGTCTGTCTCCAGGCTGTATCTCATAAACCGTGATAGCTAGAAAGCTGAAATTTTCACAAATGATGTATTACTATTGCCGCTATAACAACAAATACTAAAAATTAAAAAAGTATTAAGGGGGGCTCCCATACAACAGATATGATTTTTTTGCCGTTTTTATAGATAATGGTACGGAACCCTTCGTGCGCGAGTCCGACTCGCACTTGGCCGGTTTTTTAATTTCTTTTCTAACAAAGTTTCAAACATATAAATTAGTAAACTGAATTTTGTATGGCAGTACAGCTAGGAACTCAGTCCGGGCTGAGTTAAATCAATTTGTTCAGGTTGCAAAGAAATGCATTTAATCGCAAAATACTAGCACTTCCTTTGATACATTATAATGTTCCTTTGCAGTATTTAATCATTATCTCCACGTGTAGAGGCTTGTAATTAGCGATTTGAAAATATTACACTTTTAATATCAATTGTTTTTTGTTAGTCTGTAAAGAAGGCTTACAGAAAAGATAAAACAAATAAATAAAAATAAATTGTTAGCAACACTATCGGTTAGTGTGATAGTACAGGGTGCGGTTTTTGTAAAAGGTTCGATTCCTGGAACCGGCTAAAAGCTTTTTCATAAATCTAATACTGCTATTATGTTGTCATCTAAAATCGAATTCATGGTTTCTTTGACCACTTTGCTGTACTACCTATTATTTCGGATTTAGTTTGATAAGCTAAGGATAAGGTTGGTCCGTGGATGGGTGACCACCCATTACATATCGAGTTTCCTCCGTACCTCAGAAAGCACGTTAAGCCGTTGGTCCCGGCTGTCATTTGTAGATCTTTGACAGTCGTTACAGGTAGTCAGTGACCCGAAAGTCTGACAACCAGTCTTACCAAGGGATATCGTATTACCTAGCGCTAACTGGGTTGTGGAGGTCAGATAGGCAGTTGCTCAATGTAAAATACTGGTATTCAGCTGCATCCGGTTAGACTGGAAGTCGAACCCAACATAGTTGGCTAAAGGCTAGGCAGATGATGATGATGAGTTCGATAAGCTGACGTAAAAATAAGTCTGGACTGAGTTTTGATCTTTACCGCCTTACAAAATTCTGTTTGTTATGTCATGTCCTATGTGTATATAGTTTCATCAATGGCCGCAAAATAATTATTTTGCATCAATTTCGGTCATTGGCTTTTGTTTGCTTAGTCGCGTTTGATTTGTGCAGCCCTTAAAACTTTACCTTTTAAGTTCAATATGTCTTTAAATACCTTCGATGAGAATTTTTTAACAATAGCATAAGCATGCGGAGCCTATTACGTTCCCACGGCTGGTACAGAGGCCTTCTCTGTGAGGGGCATAATCAGCATATAATGTCCCCACTGCTGGGACACACGGCCTTCTCTCTATAAGAGGGAAGGCTATATCCATCACGCGGGCCCAGTGCGGGTTAGTAGATGTCACATGTCTTCGATTTTTTGTTCTAGGACATGCCGGTTTCCTCACGATGTTTTCCTTCACCGTTTTTGAGAGCAGTGGTGATGAAATAAATTACATAAAGTAATACGCTTGCCTGGGTTCGAACCCACGACTTACTGTTCGCAAGTCAGGGCCGCCACCACTGGGCCACCGCTGCTCTCTCTGTGAGGGGGAGTGGGCTATATTCCACCACTCAAAAAAAAAACTCAAAACTCAAATCATTTATTTCAATTAGACCATTACAGGTACTTTTGAAAAAAACGCGGGCCATGTGCTGGTTGGTGGATGCTTTAGATTTTTTGATTTTAGAACGTAACGGCTTTTTACGATGTTTTCCTTCACATTTTTGAGAGTAGTGGTGATTAAATAAATTACATAAAGTTAAGCGTCTGATTTTGGGTTCAAATCCGAACCCTGACTTAAATACAATGTGTTTAAAAAAAACGTTGCCTTTGAATTTCTCCTGTATCGTGAGTGCATTTACAAACATTTAAACACTATTTAAATGAAAATACTTCTAATTTCCTGGCTTAAGAATAGTTGATTGAAATTCTGTCCACGATGCAGACATACTAGTAATACGGTGATGATGATGTAATGGAGTTAAACAAAAGAAAAGTTCCACTAACATCTTACCTAGTAAAACAGCATCGTACGTTACGTATCAAACACTCTGTAACAGCGCCGTTAAAAATATAAAACGACAGAAAGAACTTCACTTGGTCGAACGTGGTATAAAAGAAACGAAAGCACCTTGAAACTGGTCAGCGTGAAATAACAATTGAAGCTGTTCAATAGAGGAGTCCACTCAAGCGGCGAATAGAGGAAGCTTTCACCATGCCAGTGTTTTCTTTTTTTTAAAAGATAAGCAAAACCTGTTTTATAATAGTATTACGGATCGTTTGTGATTCCACAATAGTACATTTTTATATAAGTGGGGAAACTTTGTTATTGCATTCGAGGCGGAATTTAATTTGTGTTATGGAGCCGAGAACTGCAGTTACAAATCCCCACGCGTATCAAACGATTTTTTTCAATACACTTAAAATATTAGAACGGAAACTACTTTTGTCAGGAATTATAAGAAACTATGATTTAATTTGCTTTTTTTCCGCGCTTTGCTTTCGCAAGGTTGAAGAAGGAGCAAAGGTAAACATAACATAATATGAAAAATAGAAAAATTTAAATATTTGTTGAATTTAGAACACGAAAATGTTAATTTGTTCATAAAAGTAAATATTTGTTTTAAATTATTGTATTTATCTATGACATTCTATTTATAAACACAATTAAAATACTCAAAAAATATTTAACCCGTAAAGACCCTTAACTCTTTTCCGAAATTTAAAAAAAAAATACCGCCGACTATAGTCATTGAACCCATTTGGACTTAGTATCTGTGGAAATTTTTATTTCCATACGTGTGTGGAAAAATATTAAAAATCCACGCGTGTGGAATACATTGCATGTTGAACCTAATCGTAGTGCGATAAGAACCAATTTTCGAGAAAGTGTATTGAAAATATCTTTATTATGCCGATGAAAGATAAAATACTGCAAACTCAATATTTCTGTCTAAAAACCAGAGTAGCAAGGCCTAAGCAGGATCTACGGTGTAGACCCTGCTCCGGTTGCTACGCGCCGTAGCAAATGGCTACGAGGTGCCTCATTTTGGTCTTTGTAGTAAATAAATAAGTTTGTTAGACTTAAGTAGAAAGTTATCACTTTTATTCTTTAGTAAAAACGTAGCTAGTTAATAAGGTTTAGGTACAATTTTGACCACATACCGTTTAAGATTAACGTACTATTAAAAAATAAGTTAAAAAATAAATTATGAAAATCAGTTCAGAAGTTATGAGTTTGAGTTATTACGTACATACATACACACATACTTTTATCATAAAAAATCATAACCCTCCTTTTTGATTCGCCGTAGTCGGGTAAAAAATAAATTTATCCGGCAAAAGCGACTGTTTACAACAATTGCCCTGGCTGTTTGAGCGAGTGTACCAACAGTCCAGGCTATTTAATGTTAACTCCAGGCTATTTGATGGCAGGTCTGCACAATATCTCACAGTGGACGCGGTGCGACGTGAAATCGAATCGTACAATACATTACGTGTACTCGTAGAATGGACAATACCTACTGGAATAGAAATTGTGCTCCAGTTTTGAGTATTACGTTACTTCGGAGTATCCTGTGTTGTTTAGTCTTTGTAAAATATTTTCAATGTTTCGTGAAATAATAGTTTCGATGCATCAAAACATTGTTTGCAAAAGGACAAAATTGATTGGTTTTAAAATGAGTTTCTGCAAAATAAATCGTCGTGACGTAAAATATCGCATATTTTACGTCACGACGATTTATTTTGCAGAATATAACAGTGGATGAAACGTACCTTCAACCGTATGTGTGATACTCGACTACCCTTTCAGCACTAACGGAACTAAAATGATAAAACAGTAAATATCCCGTAATACTGTACTTCAAGTTGTTTAAGTTTCTGGTATTATTTACTGATTCTTAAAAAAATTGTATTAAAAATAAACTGTTTTTTTTAATTGAATTGTTTGAAAGGTGTGGTTATATTTTAGATTGTGGAGTAGACCATCAGACTGAAATATTGATTCTATGGCACCAACATCATAATCGCGAAAACACAATCAGCTGTCCTCAAACTCAAACTCAAAGCATTTATTTCAATTAGACCATTACGGCACTTTTGAATGTCAAAAAAAAACTAAAAGAAGCGAAGCTACAGTCCCGGTCACAAAGCATAATAACTTGAGAAAGTACTGCACTTGCACATTCCATAGCGTAGATCTCTATGGAGAAGAATGGGCAAGAAACTCCATGGACACTCTTTTAAATCAAAATATTGTTACAAAATCTTGGTTACAACACTTGGTTCGAGTAGGTTAATGTACGTTTTGTATGGTACAGCTGATCATTTTTTCGCGCTCACGATGTTGGTCTCATGGATCATTTATCGCACCTTACTAAACACTACACAACTAATATAAATAAATAAATATCCCTGGACATTTCACACAGCACCATCTAGTCCCAAGCTAAGCAACCTAATGCTTGTGTTATGGTAGCTAGATGGCTGATAAACTACATAAGTATATATATATTTTTTTTGTAAATACATTCATATTATAGATAGAAAAACACCCAGACCCGGAACAACTACTTGTAGGTCATACAAATATTTGTTCCGTACGGGAATCGAACCCGCGACATGCAGCGCAGCAGTCAATCGCTTGACCACTGCGCCAACCGTGCCGTCAAATGAACAACATAATAATAAACTCGATATTAGTTAAAACAAAAAAAGCGGCCAAGAACGAGTCGTGCTCACACGTACACAGGGTTCCGTAGCACCAAACAATATGATAAAGATATTTTGAAGGCTCATTCATAATTATGTTGTAATGTATTACATTCGACAGCAAAACTAAATTTGTTTTTCATAGTATGCCAATGAAAAACAAAGTTACTGCTGCAGTTTAATGAAAAGGTAAATATCTCATCAACATAACATTAAACCTTATTCAAACCAATTTTCGTTAAAAGTTTTTTTTACGTTCTACATTTTTTTATGTATTATTTTTTTCAGAATTTTCCTCCTCTTACTTTAGAAATTAGAGGGACGAACGGATACATTTTAGCACATTGGAAGTGTCTATTTTTCAAGCGATTGAGATGAGATCAATTGATTTGAGTAAAAATAGTTGTAGGAACCGAAATGTCATATTAAAGACCTATCTATAGACACCCCGCACGTATAGGTTTCATGAATTATTTTTTAGTTTCATTTGAGGATTTTTATACAAAAATAAAAGATTAAGGGGGCTTCCCATAATCTTTTATTTTTGTATAAAAATCGTAAAGCCGTTCACAGAATACATCTCCCTACCAAGTTTCAACTGTGTAGTTTTAATAGTTTCAGAATAAAGTGGCTGTGACATACAGACAGACATGACGAATCTATAAGGGTTCCGTTTTTTGCCATTCGGCTACGGAACCCTAAAAATGACGATAAATTACTACACATTTTGGCAGTAGTTCTCTCTCTGAAAACTATCTGATAAATAATGACCTACTATTACAGAAAGAGAGCTTTGTCATCCGTTCAGTGGTAAGTGAAGACTATTACGTGGCACTACCGCACCGTGGACGATATCTCTTCGAACGTCGAAACGACGTGAATAAAGCTGTTCGATACATTACGTGCTTTTTGGGAATGCACAACATTGGAATGGAAACGGTGACAATAAATACATAGTGCATGTGTTTTTTATTCAATATAGACACAAATTAATTAAATACCTGTTGTTTGAAAATCAAATTAGTGAAAAGAAGAGAAGTGACAGCGCCACACTAAGGCTTCGCTAGCACATTTGTAAAAATCGGCCAAGTGCGAGTCGGACTCGCGCACGAAACGGTTCCGTACCATTATCTATAAAAAAGGCAAAAAAATCATATCTGTTGTGTGGGAGCCCCACTTAAATATTTTTTTATTCTGTTTTTTTTTAGTATTTTTTGTTATCGCGGCAACAGAAATATATTATCTGTGAAAATTTACACTAACTGTCTAACTATCACGGTTCATGAGATACAGCCTGGTGACAGACAGACAGTGGCGTCTTAGTAATAGGGTTCTGTTTTACCCTTTGGGTACGGAACCTTAGAAAGCTAGCAGTATCATCAAAACGTTTATGTTTTTCCTACTCTTTATCATTTTTGTTTTAGTGTATCCGTTTATTGCATGTTTCTATGTATATTATACCTTGTAGTATATTTATATAGCCTACCGCTGTTTGTCTCTGCATCACCCAAAGGTTGACTAGTACAAAATGCCTATGGCGTCCGCCTTTGTACTGTGCTTGAACTACCAAATTAAAAAGTTGAAATAAATAAACAAGACAGATTTTAATCTATTAACTTTTCAAACATCAAATGGAGAAGAATAGAAAAATACAAATCTGACAGTAACATGTTTTGTTTCATATTATAATACATTTGACAATGTATTACAGAAGAAATATATATTTATCCCCAATGTTAAGATAGATAAGATATTATAATTAACACTAGAAACGGGATATTTACCTGTCCACTGTTTGTTTTGAGTTCCCGATATTGGACTTGGTAAATATCCCGTTTCTAGTGTTAATTATAATGTTAGTGACCATGACAGTTTAAAAACTTATAGTTAAATATATTTATTTGCTCAAACATGTGTCACATACAATAATAAAAAGTGCATGTAGGATAACATAAATTTTAAAAAAAATCGTTCAGACAAGTTTTGCCACATAATATGGCGTGCTAATGTTTTGAAATTCTAAATGGTGATTTTTAGGGTTCCGTACCCAAAGGGTAAAACGGGACCCTATTACTAAGACTTCGCTGTCTGTCTGTCTGTCTGTCTCCAGGCTGTATCTCATAAACCGTGATAGCTAGAAAGCTGAAATTTTCACAAATGATGTATTACTATTGCCGCTATAACAACAAATACTAAAAATTAAAAAAAAATATATTAAGGGGGGCTCCCACACAACAGATATGATTTTTTTGCCGCTTTTATAGATAATGGTACGGAACCCTTCGTGCGCGAGTCCGACTCGCACTTGGCCAGTTTTTTTAAATACTTCATTTCAGTCCCATAATTAATTTGAAGTAGGGTATCGTATTATCCAGAACTAATTGGGTTGTGGAGGTCAGATAGGCAGTCGCTCCACGTAAAATATTGGTATTCAGCTGCATCCGGTCAGACTGGAAGCCGACCCCAAAATTGTTGGGAAAAGGCTAGGCCTAGGATGATGATGAATATATATAATAATTTGAAGTGAATTTAAAGATCAATACTAAATGGCTAAGTTAAACATTACAAAAATAAAAAGCTAAACAGAAAAACAAAAAAGTGAAAGAGAAAAAAGTGTTAGTGCATACATTTAGTGGACGATACCTCATCCAACACCAAGGTGACATGAATGGAGTTGTTTGATATTTTACGTGCTTCCGACGCACATTAAACGTTTCTTTGATACATCTTTCTGAGATAAAGTAAAAACACCGCAATAACACGCTTTCCTGGAATGAAAATTATGGTCGTGTCAAAATAAAACGCGGGCTCGTATTGGTTGAAGGTCGCAACGCTTCACGTTCGTTTAATTTTGACGCGTCGATAATATTTTTTATAGATACCAGGCGTTGTTGCATTCGACAAATTATAGACTCTATTATAATGGGTGTAAGAATAGCGAAAGGCATTTACTTGTTCTCCCCGTCATTGCGATCATTTTTTTGTTCTTGACCATACCTGGGAACCTTCCAGTTACAGAGTTATTGGGGGTCAAAGTTCCGACTTTTTCACAAGTTTTTCTTTTTTTAAAACGTGTTTTTAATGTTATAACTTAATTTAAATACCTCCTTGACCGTACTATTCAATACATCTATCAGGACAATGTTTTGAGTGCGTTACATTGAGTCCTAACGTAAAACGACATTTTTCACTCCAAAAAAGTCTTTCCCAGCAATATTTTTTACGTAGTGTTACTTAATTTGATGTACAGATTGCTTGGTTGACGGCTTTGTGAAGGGTCCGTTTACACCTTGTATAAGTATATCTTTGTCTACAATGATATGCTTTTATACAATGAGGATCCATTCAGTGTTAAGTCAAGACAAAACTCAAACTCAAAGCATTTATTTCAATTACACCATTACGGCACTTTTGAATGTTAAAAAAAAAAAACAAAATGCAGCTAAGCTACAGTCCCAGTCACAAGGCATAATAACTTGAAATAATACTGTAGTTGCACATTCCAAAGCATAGATCTCTATGGAGAAGAATGGGCAAGAAACTCCATGGACTCTCTTTGACACGTGGCACTACCGAACAGTGCAGCAGTGGACGATATCTCATTGCACAACGAGACGACGTGAATGGAGGTTTTATTATTCCGAGGAATGCACAATAATATTGGATATAAAGTCGGTCATAATAGGATGAAGTGAACTCCTTTTGCAGTAGTTAAGCAGCTGTTTATGTAACTAAAACTTAAGTGCTACATTAACAAAGTATTTTATTATTCATATTACATTTTAATACATCATTAAACATAAAGTATGATTAAACTGGTAGCTATAGCCCGCGACTTTATTCTTGAATGTGAAAAAAAAGTGCTATTCCAGACTATAATCTACCACTGTGCCAAATTTCATCGAGATCCGTTCAGCCTTTCTGGCGTGATTGGGTAACAAACATCCATCCAAACTTTCACATATTTTATAATATTAGTATAAACATACAGAGTAAGTCTAATAATAATGTTTAAAATAACGTTTGATGTCTGCAACGATTGAGAATACACAAATGTACTTTTGGCACACCCTACACCTGGCTAGTACATTCTCATGTCTTCATTCATGCCGATACGACCGAAGTCATGCAATAAGGGTCCTCTGACTAATTCAGTATACTCGTTAGGTCTAGATCATTAAAATCCCGTCCTATTCATATCCTCGTCAGTACTTGCTGCACCCATTGTCATCCAGCGAGGCTCGGCCGTTTGTTTTGTGATAGTTTAATGAATACATTGTGATAAATCCGGTATTAAACCAGCCTACACGGTCGACAATTCATACAGTAGAAAGTAATAACATAGACAACATTTGTTTAGTACATGAAAGTTATATTTATCAACCGACCCTCAGTCCGAGTTAATATTAGTACAGGATTTATTCAAATACTTTTTCTGGACTCTGCCTCTATGACTTTGTCCTTAAACTCTAGTAAATAAAGATCGTCTTACCTTAAGAAAAACCAACAATAATTCCATTGTCTTTAGTTCAATTGCTAGGCAAATGCTTATGTTACAAAGGACAAACATCTATTTCTGAGATTGCCCAGGTGTTTCTAATTACTACTTAACATTTATCAATATAATTATAACATAACATCATGCCTGCAAGCCTCGAGCTGTACCCATTGGTACACCCACATTTCGCCAGTTAAGTTTAAGTCCCATGTAATAGGGGGCGGCCCTATTGGTATTAACCGGGCACAAATCCAGACTCAGTGGCTGCTACTGAGAAATTCCTGATGGAACAACCCAATAACACTTTACCCGACCTGTGAATCGAACCCAGGACCTCATGTTCAGCAGTCGCGCTTGCGACCACTACACCAACGAGGCTTATAGTTACAAAAGAATAATCAAATGCGGTACATAGTTCTTCAACAACCGGCAAGCCCTTCACTAGGACATGGAGTACTGGAACTGGTTCTACAAATCAAATCCTCACCAAATACAGAAAAACAAAAAAACAACTGCCACTTCCTAAATAAACCAGCTCAATATTTAAAAAATAAAATTCCAAATACGTGGAATACCTACGCAATAATACTGTGCCTCCATTTTGTTGATGGCCTTTCCAAGCCCCGCATTGCCGCGGGCATACCGACTCAATGCCGGCCGTTACAGATGTATAGCCATGTAGTCTGTGCTACCGACGATGTACGTTTATGTATTAGGTATTATTCGAAAACGAGTATTTGGAAAGCACTAATGAGTGATATTTCGCTAAGGAAAAAGAATACCAGCTTTATGTCAGTAATTACTATCAAAATAGTAATTACTGACATAAAGCTGGTATTCTTTTAGAAATTACTAGGCATCTATTACGATGCTCTCTCATCGGCAGCATTCCCTGTAATGTAACAATCCAAAATTTGATTATCTCAATTCTCGTTAGCTCAACGTCAAAATACATCCCAAATCCTGTACTGTTTATTTTCTTATTTTTTGTTTTCCCTTTATTTTGCAGCATTGCCATCCAACGTGGCAATGCTGCCAGCCTTCTGGGCACTTACCCTGTTGACAGCGATGCGGACGAATTTTTGGACGAACTTTTCTACTTGTTCATATTTATTACTATTATAGTTTTGTAATTGGTAAATAAATTTAATTATCTTTCAAATAAAGTCGTTACTACACAAATAAGTAAAACACCATAAGTAAAAAGAAAAGTCGGGTTGGAAAACTCTCAATGGAAATCCAATCTACGTTTTTGTGTTAACGTATCGCGTTTTAATTGTGTACCGAAGGGTGGAAGCACCAGTTATCCGCCTTTCCACATACTGATTGCTATAATTATTTTGTACTTAGCGTTACTTCGATGTTTCTTCAGCCTTCGTTTCAAGCGCGGTGAATGAAAAATTGATTGTTTTGGTAATTATATTACCATTTTCTTGTAAATCAATTTGGTAAGCTACCTACGTAGCTATGTCAAATTGCTTTAGTTACAGCCTCTTTTAGGATTTAATAAGAGGGATCATAGTCAATAAATTATTTTAAACCATATTTGTAAAAAAAGAAAAATAAACTCTTTCAAAGTCAGAGTCAAAGATTTATTTGCAGATAAATATGGTTACAAAAGTTCTTGCAATGGTGGTTGAAGGTTCGCAAGGTTATTTTGTGTGTATTAATTAAATTACACCAGTATAAATATTACTATCGTAATAACATAATTATACGTACGTATATTGGCATGTTCAATTACTTTTACAACCATGTTTTGATAATCTGCATGTAATTATGCCAATTATATACTGTATCGCATTGAAACAGTGAAAACTGAAAAGATAAGAAAGCAATGCTAAACCAGCTGACTCCCTACTGCGCGCTGAACTTCAGGTAGGTTAAGGAATCCATTGTTTGCAATAAACTTTTCCCCATGCCGCTTAAAGATTATATTCTACTGTTTGAGTACAACTCCTAACAAATAAATAACAAAACTTTTTTTCACCATGCAGCTGTCCTCAAACTCAACGCATTTATTTCAAATAAACCAATCATTCAATAAACCACAGACACTGTTGAATTATCAAGGAGTCGGTCAGTGAAAAACAAAGAGATGAAGCTAAATGACCATTCTAAACCGTAAAACTCTATGGAGAAGGTCAAATAATTCCAAGGACACTCTTTAAAATCTAAATATAGTTTCCAACAACAGTGTTCTCTACCCTCTAAAGTGGTGAGCAGAGCACCAACACGGTCCGCAGCCGCTCACCGAATTTATTTGGAAACGTTTCAATTGAACCCGTTTCACGGACACCTGTTCAAGTGGCTTTTAGTTTTTTATGCAAGCACTCTATATTTTCATTTCTATAAGTATTTTTAGTTTATTTGAGCGTGAACGTAGGTACCTATTTTCTCTCAACAGCCATCAGGAAAGTGGTTTTTGCCACAAACGGGTATACGGTCCGCTTTTAATTTTAGTTAACGGTATGCAGTTTTTGGGTTGTTTTCAGGGTTCCGTACGTAAAAGGAAAAAACGGAACCCTTATAGGATCACTCGCATGTCTGTCTGTCCATCTCTGGACCGATTGAGTTGAAATTTTGGTACACTTATGTGAATTGGTGACCTAAATACATTTTTTTTTATAATTTAAAAATAAATAGTTTTGAAGTTATTTAAGAAAATAGGAGACCATTTCCGCTCCCTTAACTCCGAAACAATAGGCCAAAAATTTTGAATAATATACAAAAAATAGTTCTTTGCCTATAGATTACAGGAAAATTTATAAGAAACCCATGGTAATAAATTTGGGGCATATTTAAAACAACTTACGGAATTTTGATAATTAACGTACTGAACCCTCTCCACGCGAGTCGAACTCGCACTTGTCTGGTTTTTTTGTAAATGTTCTTAGTGTTTCAACTGACTTTAGTAATATGAAACTGAATGCGTTTGACACTCAGTTTCTGGAACGGATAATCAACGTGTCCAAAATAAAGTTATGAAAAGAGAATGCTCATGGAAGTATGGAATCCCGTACCATGCTGCATCAAAATCAAACCTTGTTTTTTATAGACTACACTGATCGTATTAACTCCTACAAAAATTATTTTTGAAAAAAAAACCCGCGTTTCAGAGTTATTTTATAAAATCGAAACTAACCTAAAAAGTAGGTCTATTTTTTCGACGCTACCAACGACGTATTTTAACACACATACATTACATTATTGCTCTAAAAACAGCGTAATACACTAATATTAGTAAGAATTACGAGTTAAAGTAACATCCACAGTATGCTTGACTGAAACTCGATTTTATTTTAGACCTTTACATTGCCAATAGTCAGTCAGTACAGTACAAATGTCAGATGCCACAGATAAGATAACTATAAACCATAGAGTATAGTAAGTGCTATAAACTAGTCGGGATTTAGGGATGTAATCGATAAATCAAAATCTTTAGGCTGAGAAAATCTATTTTGTTGCAAATAGCAATAAACCAAACTAAATCGATTTGGTGTACTGATCTTACTTAATTGTAATTAATTTTAGAGTCCGCTCGACAGACAAGGGTTTGTTCAATTGAAACGGAACGTCATTTATATTCAGTTGAAACGGAACGTCATATAAAGGGAGTAAAACAATATTCGTACTTTTAAACTCGAAAAGTATATTTCCAGTTCAAAAATCAAATCCCCGACGCGTAATGCCGTAAAAAAATATGAAACTAATTACTATAATATTTTGGTTTTGAGGCGCGAGACTTTTTGGTACCAACTTTGGTCATTGTCCTTTTAAATAATAAGGCATTTAACAAATCACAGCAGGATAACTAGTGAGATAACATAACATCACGCCTGTAATCCGTGGGGGGCTAGGCAGAGGTGTACCTAATAGTGCATCCATATTTCGCCCAATGTTAAAGTACTATGACGTAATAGAGGGTGAGGCTATTGCCATGAGCCGGGCACAAATCCAAACTCCGTGACTGCTACTGAGAAATTCTTAGTGGAAAAACCTAATAACACTTTGCCCGACCTGGGAATCGAACCCAGGATCTCGACCACACATACATATACACTTCTCATCAAAAAAATCGAAACACCTCGCAGTTTATGATTTGATAAGGATTATCAGAAAAATGTGTATATTTAGGAATAAATGTAAAATGTCATTTAATAGTGAGTAGTATGAGGTTTTTAAATCCTAATGTTATTGTTCTAAATTCAAATTAAGTCTTCACAGGTTTCGTATTTTGTATAATGAGTAATTTTTACCCTGTATGGAATATGAAGGAAATGGGTAAAACAACACGCGTAAATGAAAAAAAAATGTAAGAAACGTTTATTTAATAACTTGTATTCCCTCCGCGAGCTCTTATTACTGCTTCCATACGGTTCTTCATCGATCGGATGAGAGTCACGATCACATGTTGTGGTATATTATCCCATTCCTCTTGGATTGCATTTTGCAGCTGGCTAAGTGTTTCTGGGGCTGGATCTCTTGCTCGAATTCGTCTCTTTAATTCATCCCATAGATGTTCAATGGGATTCATGTCCGGGCTTCTTGCTGGCCATACCATAATGGAGATACCGACTTCGGTAAGATAATCTCGTACGACGCCCGCGGTGTGAGCTCTAGCATTGTCGTGCACGAATATGAAGTCGTTGCCAATAAAATGTGCATAGGGCATCACATGAGGTTCAAGACACTGTTCGATGTACCGATGAGAGTTTAGTGCAGGCAGCCGTGGCCCAGACACAAAGGCAAGTTCTGTCTTACCGTCGGCGCTGATTCCTCCCCAAACCGTCCACGAACCGCCACCATAGCTGACCTTTTCTTCAATGCAGCATTGTGCAAAGCGTTCTCCATCTCTTCTGTAGACCTTGTTCCTTCCGTCGTTACCATACAGCATAATTTTACACTCATCAGAAAACAGTACTTTGCTCCACTGAAGGTATGACCAAGTTAGGTGCTCGCGTGCAAAGTTAAGGCGCGCTCTTCGATGGTCTGCAGTTAATTTCGGCCCATTCGCTGGCTTATGCGGTGCCAATCCGCGTTCCTTCAACCTTCTTCTTGTTGTAGAGTCACTTACAGCTACTCTTCGTACAACGCGAAGCTGCTGCTGCAGTTGAAAAGCGTTAAGGCGTCGATTTCGTAAAGAAGTTGTTACAATAAATCGATCATCTCGCTCAGAAGTGACCCGATTCCTGCCAGATCCTGAACGGCGCGTGAACGAACCAGTCTCCCGATAGCGTTTGTAGACTCTATGAACAGATGATAAGCTTAGATGCAATCTTGCAGCCACAACACGCTGACTAAGTCCAGAATCCAGCAATGCCACCACTTGGGCGGCTTCTGCGGGCGAAGTATCCATATGTTTTAGAAAAAAAAGTTTTTTCAGACGTCCCAAAGTCACAGTAAATGAAATAAGAAACAAAAAGTTTAAAGACAAGCGCTAATTTTTAGTTTTTAAACGAGAAACGTACTCCAACCCTAAATACACATTTGTCTCAAAACAGTGATTAATTTCATTTATAGGATAAACAAATGAAATTCTAATTTCGAATTTTGATTTTTTTCTTCTTACTGTAATGACCAAACTGCCAGCTACACAATAATGTTTTTTTTTTCATGGAATTAATTCTCTTTTGTAAAAAATTAGGACAAAAACAATAAAAACGAAAGCGTTTCGATTTTTTTGATGAGAAGTGTATTATATAGTTTTTAACCTATAGCTTTAAACTGTCAAACAATTGACTACAACTCGCCCTCTCCACTGTTTCAACGATTAAAACTATTAGTTTCGAGTACATTTTCCTTATGCTCACTATTTTCGACCAGCTTATCCACTGTGTAATCCCAATTTGAAATAACAATAAGTCACACAGACTTTCTAGGTCCACCAACACGAGTTTTTTTAATTTTCTACACCTAAACAACTTGTCTTTTTATCTCTCATTCAAAACAACCAATGTCCGGTTGCTAACCACACAAACCGTCACCTGCCTACCCCCATAACAACAGAGGCGCTATACAATTCCGACAGAGCGAAAGTACGAGTACGCTCGCCCACGATTCACCTTGGCATTTCAGCTAGTTAGGTGCCCTTTGCACGAGCGGCGCGTTTTAGGGGGCCGCTAAAAAGACGGTGTTTGTCAAGCTACGGTTACTGTTTGTACAGTGGAAGGTTCTCATGTTGATTTTTGGATAGTGTTGTCGTGAAGGTCATTTTTGTGGTTGTGAACTGTTTTTTCTTGTAGACAGTGTATTGTTGTGGTCTTGAATTTCACTGATGTTGTGGTATAAGTAACTTACTGTAGTAACTTAATATACATGCAGACATAACATCATGTCTGGAACCCCCGAAGCGTAGGCAGAGGTGTACCTAATAGTACACCCACATATCAGCAGTTATGTTTAAGTTCCATTTTATAGGGGGTGAACCTATTAACAGCAACCCAGCAGAAATCCAGACTCCGTGGCTGCTACTGAAAAATTCGTGATGGAAAAACCTAATTACCCCTTGTCCGTCTCGGGAATCGAACCCAAGACTTCATGCTCAGCAGTCGCGCTTGCGTCCACTAGACCAACGAGGCAGCCCGTAGTTACTTATAGTCCAGTCATTATAGTAAGTTCACCTCGGAATTCGAGATACCCAGCTGTAAGTCTGTAAATACTTGTATATTGACACCCTAAAAGTTGTCTCAAAACCTACATATGGTAGGGTGTAAGCAACTATTAAATTTCAAGGTCAAAGGTCACAAAAATCGGTTTTTTGCGCTGTTTTTGGAAATATCTCGTTTCCTATGGGTTTTTTGCTATCTATGTTTATTATCAATATTGTAGAATACAAAATTCTCTACAAATTTTGTTTACAAAAATTTTTTATACGATGAACCGTTTTCGAGATAGAGGGCGGAGAGCGCGCGGTCACAGCATCACTTAAGGTCAACCGGTGCCTCCGGTCGAAAACGCGCCATATATTATACATATAGGTGATGAACTATCGATAAATCAATTCATCAATTTATCTTTTTATTAAAAATATCATTCAATACATTTACTTTTATTGAAAGTAAAAAAATTGAATAAAGGGTACAAAAACTACAATTTATAATTTTAATCATCTTCTTCCTCTTCATCGTCGTCTTCTGGCTGCTGGTAAATTTCAAACTGGTCTTCATTATCGTCTTCAACGACATTTGTCTCAAGTTCTTCCATGATTTCGGAGTCAAAGGTTCCATCTTCGTTAATGTCGCTCTGATATGGTAGAGCATTGAGACAAGCTTGCCCATTACATTGGCCACAAGCTAAAGAGCATTGCAAGCCCGCTTTCCTGCATCCGCATCGCGAACCACAACCACTCTTGCAGTTGCAGAAAATTGTATTTAGCAAATCTTCTGGAGCAGGTGGTAAAATTGTCATGATAGGCTCCAGAAAATCGTTTCGTATTGCCCAACCCCATACTTGGGGTTCCAAATCATGTCCTAACCAAGTTTGAACTTGATAGTATACACGGTTGAAATGTTGATGAGCAGCTGCACTTGTTGGTGGAATATTTGAAAGCTGCTCAGGTTTATTAAGTTTTGTAGACTTGACGTAATGCATATAACGAAGATGATCGAGACTTTTCACAGATTTCGGAGCATTATAGACTGCCAATTAATGCATGAAGAAAATGATAAAATATAATATAATATTCCATAAAAATTGACAAATATTTATAATCATTGATTTATCGATAGTTCATCAACTATATATGGCACGTTTTCGACCGGAGACACCGGTTGACCTGAAGTGATGCTGTGACCGCGCGCTCTCCGCCCTTTTTTTTTTTTTTTTTTTTTTGGAGGGTGGGAAATCATCAAATGACTCCTCCCGCTCTGGGCGGAGCGGAAGGGAGTGTCAGACTCTTACTGACTAAAAACCACCCATGTTCCTTCATTGGCCCTTTATGTTCCAGGGCCGCGGTATCTCTTTCGAACAGTCCCGCAGCCCTGGCAGGGCGCTCTCCGCCCTCTATCTCGAAAACGGTTCACCGTATAAAAAAAAATTAAACAAAATTTGTAGAGAATTTTGTATTCTACAATATTGATAGTTAATATAAATAGCAAAAAACCCATAGGAAATGAGATATTTCCAAAGAAAGCGCAAAAAACCGATTTTTGTGACCTTTGACCTTGAAATTTAATAGTTGCTTAAACTCTACCATATGTAGGTTTTGAGACAACTTTTAGGGTGTCAATATACAAGTATTTACAGACTTACAGCTGGGTATCTCGAATTCCGAGATTCTTACCTAATTTAAGCTTAAATGACTGGACTATTAACGTTAGTCCGTAGTTACGTAAGGTTAGTCAACATTTTACTATCCCTTTATAAAATACGCAGTTCCTCTTAATAATTTCTCATGAATCTCTGGTTGTATACAGCCTAAACTAATTTTATTATAAAAAGCTATAAAATTTAAGCAAAAAGGTATATACACCGGTTTAAAAACATCTATCCTCCTCGGATAGATACAGACGGGTATCTACCCGAGATGTTGTTGTGTTAAATTGTGATTGTCGTGTCGATTGTGCTCAATATTATCATGTGAGTAATTGGAAAATCGGAGTTTGATCTCTGGTACACCAATCTGCTTTAACTGTTGAATTCATTCTTCTTTTCTTCTCGCGCATCGCTATATAAGGTCCCATTGAAATAGATGGACAAATTTTAACACAGCGTTCAGTACGTCTAACCAAAGATATCCAAGTAAAAAAAAAACTGATTAAAATGATTTTGTTTTATTTATTTATTTATTCAGAAATACATTCTAAGCTAACAGTTTTTTTTACCAAAGCGCTTAAAAGATAATAATAATCATATTACAATTTTGACCGTTTTGTGGATGTGTTTATTCTAGAGTGCCGGCAATTTATTATTTTGGGTCAAATTAAAATCACTTTTATCAGTGTTTTTTTTTGCTTGGATGTCTTTGGTTAGACGTACTGAACGTTGTGTTAAAATTTGTCCATTTATGGATGAATGGACAAAATATTTTAAAATAATAGTTTAATACCGTGAAAAACAGATTGGCCAGTTATTGTTTTCGTCATATTAATGAACTCTGACACCAGGTTAGCCTGGTGTCAGAGTTTTTATGCCACGAATTGGCCTCTGACTTGGCTTTACATGCCGTCGAGAAATATCTCTCAGGCATGCTGGTTTGGTTTCCATATTTAGTCAGTTAATAACGTGGGACTGATAGTTCAAGGTGCGCCAGAATTTCATTAAAAGTATAGCCACTCGTGGAAGCTTTTTTAATGGAGTTATGTTTGGTTACCGTCACGTATACTGAACTGACTATTTCTAGAGATGAGGAACAGGTTGGAAACCGGTGTTGTGTCTGGTAGGCTCTTGCCTGATGCTTCTTGTCGGGTTGTTTTACTCATATATCTTTAATTAAAATTATAGGTACCTACTTCCTTTGACGTTTATCATGCGCACAGCCAAGGTGTGGAACTCTCTGCCGGCTTCTGTGTTCCCTCCCACATATAACCCGTCCGCCTTCAAAGCAAGAGTGAACAGGCATCTTCTGGGCACGCTCGTTTCATCATAGACCTCATCCATCGCTTTCCACCAGGCGTGATCGAGGTCAAGAGCAGGCCCATTTTGTAATAAAAAAAAAAAAAAACAGCAAATTTTTAGGGTTCCCTAGACACGGAACCCTTATAGGCTCACTTTGTTGTCCGTCTGTCTGTCAAGACCGTTTATCTCGGGAACGCGTGGAAATATTGAATTGAAATTAAAACCATATACTCAAGTCTACAGTCCCTTGAATCTGTGAAATAATCCAACTTCAAAGTTAACGTAAAATAAAGATACGACCCGCCGTAAAAACGTGTATTTCGACACTCTCGAGGAAATCAAAATTTATATGGTTCTTTCCGTTCACCTAGAACTATGAAAAGAGAATGCTCATGGAAGTATGGAATCCCGTACCATGCTGCATCAAAATCAAACCTTGTTTTTTATAGACTACACTGATCGTATTAACTCCTACAAAAATTATTTATGAAAAAAAACCCGCGTTTCAGTTATTTTATAAAATCGAAACTAACCTAAAAAGTAGGTCTATTTTTTCGACGCTACCAACGACGTATTTTAACACACATACATTACATTATTGCTCTAAAAACAGCGTAATACACTAATATTAGTAAGAATTACGAGTTAAAGTAACATCCACAGTATGCTTGACTGAAATCGATTTTATTTTAGACCTTTACATTGCCAATAGTCAGTCAGTACAGTACAAATGTCAGATGCCACAGATAAGATAACTATAAACCATAGAGTAAGTGCTATAAACTAGTCGGAATTTAGGGATGTAATCGATAAATCAAAATCTTTAGGCTGAGAAAATCTATTTTGTTGCAAATAGCAATAAACCAAACTAAATCGATTTGGTGTACTGATCTTACTTAATTGTAATTAATTTTAGAATCCGCTCGACAGACAAGGGTTTGTTCAATTGAAACGGAACGTCATTTATATTCAGTTGAAACGGAACGTCATATAAAGGGAGTAAAACAATATTCATACTTTTAAACTCGAAAAGTATATTTCCAGTTCAAAAATCAAATCCCCGACGCGTAATGCCGTAAAAAAATATGAAACTAATTACTATAATATTTTGGTTTTGAGGCGCGAGACTTTTTGGTACCAACTTTGGTCATTGTCCTTTGTCAAGTAATATCGTCTTATACTACAAGCATAGGGAAAAATCTGAAATCGGTAAATATGTAGTTTAATAACAAAATACCTACCTACAAGTTTATACGGAATCCTCGGTGCTCATAAAACATAATTATCATCGCATAAAATAGAACAGTACATTTAAACATTGCTATTTTAAAGTCGGCTAATCAAGAAATATGGCTAACTAGTGAGCTAGAACATTAATATGGAATTGCAATTGAAACACTGAATTTGTTATATGTTCTAATCGTATTAGGAGAAAAAAAAGGCATGTGGAAAGTTTTCAATTACTTTTTTTACATCTAAAACTAAATATTCAGTGTTACGATATTAATTATTGAATTTCAATATTTTTGTTCACTAGTTAGCCATATTTCTTATTTTTATACTGTAATATTGCCAAATTAATCAAAACAGCGAAATATTTGACAGCTTTTTGTGACGTTGCCCACTTTCTGTATAAACGCTCTTAAACACTTTTAAATATCCAATTGAAAATGACCACAAAATATCATTGGACTAAAACATTGTATCAATGATCTGAATTGACAATTAAGTTGAAAGCTTTACTAATAAATGAGATGCTATCGATATGTCATACATAAATAATAAACTCAAATACGTTCAGCTTTAATCAAAGCCTTTTAAATATCGCTTGACTGACTACCTTTATTTTTTTTTGGGATGGGAAATCATCAAACGACTCCTCCCGCTCTGGGAGTGTCAGACTTTTACTGACTAAAACTCATCCATGTTCCTTCTTTTACCCTTTGTGTTCCAGGGCCGCGGTATCTCTTTCGAACAGTAATGCAGCCCTGGCAGGTTGACTGACTACCTGGATAGTTCATCATCACACCAGATGTCACGGAAAATACTACTCCGCGGATGCAGAGTTGTTCGCGAGAGAACCTAACCGATAGCGTTGCTGATAACGATGAAATACTGCAAAGGATTTTTTTTTTAATCGTTTCCCTAGACTAGGAATTACTCCTGTAGGTATCGGTGTGAGTTTACAAACATTTAAACTCACAAACAACGAGACCGAGAACAACTACCAGTAGTCCATACAAATATTTGTTCCGTGCGACAATCGAACCGACACGCAGCGACGCAGTCAATTGCTTAGCCTTTGCGCCAACCGTGCCGTCAATTTTACGCAGATCCTTTAAACAGAAATGCCTGAGTATTAAGTAGGTTTGTTTTTAATAACGTTTAAAAAAAAGATTTTACGCCAGTTAAGAGAACATCGAATTTAAAAAAAAAAACCGGCCAAGTGCGAGTCGTACTCACACGCACATAGGGTACCGTAGCACCAAACAATATTTTGAAGGCTCATTCATGTTGTATTGTATTATATTCAACAGCAGAATTAAATTTGTTTTTCATAGTATGTTAATGAAAAACATCAAATCTTATTCAAACCAATTTTTGACTTTGAGAAAAAATGGTTTTAGAAATCTTTTTTTTTTTTTTCGGATGCGAGATCATCGAATGACTCCTCCCGCTCTGGGCGGAGCGGAAGGGAGTGTCAGACTTTTACTGACTAAAACCATCCATGTTCCTTCTTTTGCCCTTTATGTTCCAGAGCCGCAGTATCTCTTTCGAACAGTCCCGCAGCCCTGGCAGACATCGGCCCTTGCGGGCCCCTCACGTTTGCTGACAATGGTTTTAGAAACCTCAATGTTCTTTTTAAATACCTATCTATGGACACCCCGCACGTATAGGTTTGGTGAATATTCTTTTTTTAGTTTAGTTCCATGTATATAGAACCCCCCCCCCCCTTAATCTAAAATAAAAATCGTAAAGCGGTTCACAAAATACATACAGCCAACTGTGTAGTCCTAATAGTTTCGGAATAAAGTGGCTGTGATGTATGTCAGACGAATCTATAAGGGTTCCGTTTTTTTGCCATTCGGCGACTTAAGTAATGAACCCTAAAAACTGGCCAAGAGCGAGTCGGGCTCAGTTAATTAAGGATCCGACTCCAATTACACTATTAACAGTTTGTAAAACGGTACTAGTAGCTGGTCTGCCGTGAATTTGTATTACATTGTATTTCACTGAAGATCACTGTGTACGTTATTGAGCATTAATATCATGTCAAATTCTTTCGTTGGATAGACCTCAAAAACCCCCTCTGTGACAGACGAACAAAAAAGTGAGATTATGAAGGTTCTTTCTCTTTTACAGTCGAACCGTATAAGCGTGCAACGACCACAAACAGACCGCGGGCGAATCGCTCATTGTTATGTAATGTTTATAAATAAAAGGAGAATGGCAAGATAACTTCCACAATGCCTGTATTAATGAGTGTGGGTCGGAGCCCCTTTTAATTCAATTTGTCCATTAGGGGGTGAATTATTCGGGTCTATTCCAAAGGGATCACTTGACATGGCTCAACGTGTTTTCCATAATGTCACTGTGTGTTTGTGCCACAGTTTGTGGCTGTTTACAATCTTTCTACTTTACGCTATTGAATATTCTTTATATTCACGGTGTGGAATAATATTCTCCTGACCAAATTTCGGTGTAAACGCAGGTATACACTGCCTCTTCTACCTCACCCTCACAGTACGCAGCTGAAATAAGATCAAGTCCGCTTTGACGGCTTACGTATTTAAGTTTGTAGATCTACCGTTTAACCTTTCGTGTGCCGGAACGTAGATCTACACGAGACACAATGGCTTTTTAATTGTGTCTATATACTCGGCATACAAGTGGTTAATTGTGAGGATACCTGAGGAAAGTGGGCGGTGCGAGAGGTGTGTGATCACGTGCCATGAGGCTCTGTCTTTCAGCCGCTGACGAGCCTCACCATCTTCTAACTTAAGGCTCTGTCGAACTGGTAGGTACAGACAAATTGTTAACGATCTGTGGAAACCGGACAATGACATACTGTACAGAAATATCAGTCAGTGTCCGTCCGGTTTCCGCAGCTCCACAATTTATCAGAGCAGCTTGATCAAACTTGTAAGCAGTAAACCTTGTAGTACGCAATTACTTATACCTTATCTATCTATTTACATCTATTACGTACACGTGGGCTCCTTATTAGTAAACTCCGAATAAAGTTACGACAGGAAACGTCAGTTTAAACATACATTTTGTAATAAGCTTGTCATAACTTTTCATGAGTTTCGGGTTAGGCTCTGATGTGTAACTTTTATTATACCAAAACTGCTTCATCATAATATATTATTCGATTATAGCTACCACGAAAGGGTGTATCGCGTATCGCGTTATCCAGTAACTGAGAGGGCCTAGACCAAATGATATAATATATATATGTAATGTATACAGGGTGATTTTTTCGCGCATCACGTAAAAACCCTGTATTGTATTCAAAATCGAAATATTGAAACATAAGAAGAATTGTTCCGAGTAACATTTAAAGTTTATTTCATCAAAATCGACCAAGAGACGCAAAAGATATTAATGTTTAAAATTTAGTTAGTAACCTCATACGCGATTTCTATGATAAATTTAATTATTTACGTAAATAGGTTTTAGTGGAAGTGTAGTCGGAATGGCTGAAAATGAATATGGTTTTATTTTTCCTTTTGTGTTTACTCTTTGCATGGAAGTAATAAGTACTATTTACAACCCATTACGAACGAAAATCTCTAAACAGTTTAAAAATCAAAACAAAATTAATATTGATAAAATCCACAACGTCGTACATTTTATTTTAACACTGCCTGACCTCCACTTTGATCCCAGGACCTCATGCTTAGTAGACGTACTTGACCAACGAGGCAGTCTTTCACGTACACATCAAAATTTCCACGTGAACGAAGTCGCGGGCAACAGCTAGTTTTAAAAAAATATCCTTGGTTGATAACACTCGCAGTGTAGTCATCTCCACAACATTGTTGTTCTAATTTCAATTTTACTAACTCTTCACGGTTGAAGGCGAAAGTAAAAGAAAAAAAAGTAATCTATTTAAATTGGAAAAGTGAGTTGGCGCCAATAGTGATTTTGTGGGACGTTTTGTTGATTACTTCTAACAATTTGCATACTGTTCCGTATTTCATCAAAAAGTAACTGTTTCCTTTAGTTTGCCGTATGCCATTACTTCCTAGAATTTGATCCTTAATAGCGACACTATCGAATGGTGTAATAATACAGTATATGATGTGTTGTTAAAAATCCAATGATGCAGTTTTAGTTTTCATCAAAATCGGGCTCGAGACTCCTGTGAGTATTTATCGCTATTCCTCATAGTTTCGGATTTGGCCGCAAGCACGACTGCTGCGTATGAGGTCCTGGGTTCGATTCCCGGGTCGGGTAAAGTGTCATTCGGTTTTTCCATCGGTCCTTCTAGTGGGAGGCCATCCAACGCAACGTCTTCCGGTTCACGGTCGCCACTCCAGAACTTTTCGGTCCCATCAGCCATCCGTTCTGCGAGCAATGTGCCCTGCCCTTTGCCACTTAAGTTTGGCAATTCTTCGGACTACGTCGGTAACCTTAAATTGGTTCTCTTGCGGGTGTCTTCATTCCATGGGTGTAAATCCGCAGAAAAAAACATTAGATACTTCATTTCATTCGCAGAATCATTTCAAGATCAGAAAACACTTCGCAATGATACAAGAACTAAGTTGTATTCTTACGCTATTTCTTACTTAAAAACGTTTCTTACTAAGTTAACCTTCCAAGATATCAGAAGAATACAAAGTTATTCATTCAGATCGGGATCAGTTTATTTAGGACTAATCCGTTATTCGGCGCCATTATGAATATTTCATGTCCAAAAGAGAATATTCTCGAATGAATACACATCTTATCTATTATCTTTATTTCGAAACTTTTGCTTAGGGATGAGACTAGCTTTTGTCCGCGGCTTCGTGCGAGCGGTGGTCGGAAATTATCCTTCAGGACCCTAATACTGGGATAAAATATAGATAGAATAGAGAGTATTCTATGATACTCTCTATTATTACTATTATGATATTCATCTGTATACCAATTCATTACATTTTTAAATATTAATTTAAAAAATATCCCACCGGTATCGGGAACAGGGTCCAAGCTACGCGGTCAGGGCTCCAGAGAGAGGAACCTTCTAACAATACGAGCCGTGTCCAGGAGTACCGCTTTCTGAATCAAGCCCTTGATCCAGCTGCCTAGCGAGAGCCTCCTTAGTTATTGATCGAGGCTCTTGGCAATTAGGCCGTGGGCTGATACGACTATCGGCACAATGTTGATTACAATCTAGTACCAATCAAATAGATTATCTGTTATCAATTAGATTCAGATCTTATAAATAGGGTGGCGGTGACACAATGGGTTTCCAGGGCTGCGGGTCTGTTCGAAAGAGATACCGCGGCCCTGGAACATAAAGGGCAAAAGAAGGAACATGGATGGGTTTTAGTCAGTAAAAGTCTGACACTCCCTTCCGCTCCGCCCAGAGCGGGAGGAGTCATTTGATGATTTCCCATCCCAAAAAAAAAGGTGACACAATTCAAATTCAAATAATTTATTGTGGATCATAGGTTCATAAGATGTTGTGTTAATTAAATACAGATAAGTCTGCTATGTCCCGCCATTGCGGCATTCAAGATTTATGTCACTTGTTCTGTAAATATGTAGGTAGTTAAAGTACAAAATATCCAATTGTCATGCAATACATTATTATTAAATTGGCAAAATATTTATCTATGTCAAATTACAAATTACACATGGGCGTGAGAATACACACACACATCACACATGGGTGACACAATGGGCGGTCTTATCGATAAATGTGATCTTTTCAAGACCACCTTTGAATAGATTTAAGGGAGAAGGAAACACTATACAAGAATAATCTGTATCAACTTAAGTAATCTATATCCAAGCCCTGGTCATGGTCTACCTGTGCCAGTCTGATAAACTGTTGAAAGTTTTTAAACTGTCATGGTCACTACCATTATCATTAACACTAGAAACGGGATATTTACCATGTTTACTGTTTGTTTTGAGTTCCCGATATTTTGGCGCTGTTGCAAGCATCATGATCACGGATACACAATTATGAGCAGACAAATATCGGGAACTCAAAACAAACAGTAAACATGGTAAATATTCCGTTTCTAGTGTTAATGATAACTGTGGAAAGTTTCTAGACAGACTGAGTTACTTTCATATTTATAACGTTAATCTGGATGGATATCGCAACTTCAGCATTCTGACTAGATTATTAAAAAGATTGCGAAATCATATTGGTTTTGAAACTTTGTTAGAAGATAACATGCTTTAATTTTAGTAATTAATAAATTTTATTTTGTCGACTGCTGCGATAAAAGATAAGGTTTTAATCGAAGTCTTCATATCACTTGGAAACTTAACGGTATCAAGTTGTAAATACCCGACGGATTAATTTCAAAAACTGTACCCTCCTTTTTGGGCAGTTGGGTAAAAGACATGTATACGTTAAACAGGCAAGTTGACCGTACCTATTGTAAAGTCAACAGCATAGAGCACCTAGAGAAATTCATAATCATTTTTGTATTTTAAAAGGTGCACAATAATTATAGGAAATCTAAACAAATAAATAAAATTGAAGAGTCTGTTTGTAATATCAAAATAACAGCTTTTTACTGAATGCATATGAAAGTATATACGGAAAAAATATATAAGAAAAACACATTTTTTCAATTTTTATCTGTTTGTTCCGGCTAATCTCCGAAACGGCTGGACCGATTTTGACGGAACTTTTACTGGCAGATAGCTGATGTTATAACATAGGCTACTTTTATTTTAGAATAATAATTAGGGTTCTGTGCAAAAAAAAAAAAACCCTTGAAATTGATAACAAAATTCGATTGAAAAGTGGAAGTAGGTAAGTAAAATTTTTTTAAATAATCATTTAACGCGAAAAAATGTCGCGGGCAACAGCTAGTAGAAAATAATAAAACGGCTCTGATGCCGCACAAACCGGGACCTTGGATATGAAGAGAGGATATAATCGAAATAATACATCGAGATATTATCCGTGATTGATGATTTTGAGCTCCCGATATTTCGACGCTGTTGCAAGCGCCATGATCGTGGGTTGACTGGAGAATGCGGGTGGATGGAAAATAAATTGTTGGGAGCAGACAAATCTGTCTACCCTCTTCTACCAACACTGACATAATATATAGGGTGACTGATAATTAGTGACCGATAATTATACACGTGATTGTACTCTTGATAACAAACAACTTTCCCAAAGAAACCTTTTTTTATACTCAAGAGCGCCTTTAGTTTTTAATTAATTTATATGGATCGTGAGATACAGCCCGTTGATAGACAGACGGATGGACGGACAGCAGAGGCTTACAGAGTCCCGTTGGTTACCCTTCGGGTACGGAATTTTATAAACAACAAGATTTTTTTATAACGCAACCTAATTTCCTTTCGATCCGAAATCAACATGTAATAGGAAACGAATCGAATCATAAGCCGAACATAAAAAAAAACATATTTTAATATCTTTTTTCTGATATTAACAGATCCAGGAATTTCTCAGTAGCAGAGCAGGCCCTGGATTTGTACCTGGTTGATGGCAATAGGCTTGTCCTGTATAACATGGTGCTATAGGTACATCTCTGCCTTACCTTCGGGGATTACATCCGTGATGATTTGTTAACAGAACATGGTAAGTTAATAAATTACGTTGCGCTCCTAGTGGCTGACCATCGAACTTAGGTCCTTTGGGGATAAGCCCATGAATATGTTACAGCATGGAACATTGAAGATGTTGATACATAAATGTATTGTTGGTTTGTAATAATGTTCCTTTGTGGACGATGGATGTCCATTGCTTAGACACGTACCATATAGATCTGTAGAAATTGATGACCTCAATTGCCCCATTTATAGCTCAAAGAAAAATGTATGGCTGGCGGTAGAAAGGTAGAATATTGCATGATTATTTCATGACGATGTAGTTTCAGGAAAGCGTTGTGTGTGTCTTGGTCACTGAAAGTCAATCTACGTTTTCTATACCCGACAAAAATACTTCCACCGAAAGATCAAAAATACTCTTTATTGCTCATTGAAAAAATAACAATAGGAAGCTTAGGATAGTTGCATAAATTGACACAGTTCCTACACCCACACTTCAAAATGGCCACCAGAAACCGCACGACACTAAAATCCAAAAGAAAAACTAGCAACGGCACATAAACGAAAAGGCACAAACCAACCACATCAATTACAAAGATAAAGGCTCAAAGCAAAACAACATCCCATAGCCATACGTATCGTCCCATTTGGCAACAGCCGCGAGTACGTCTGGCAAACTCCCAAATGCCTGGCGTAATGATGCCCCAGCTACGTCCCGCAGACGTTAAGTACGTTATCAGTCTCCTAGTTCCGGTAATTAGACCTACTGAGCCACTTTTGATGATTTAATGGACCGCTTTATCGGTACTTAAAAAAGAGAGAGAAAATGCAAAATTGTCGGTGTTGTCCTGAAAATAAATAATATTAGCCTGTAAATTACTTCACTGTAGACAATGGGGCAAAGTGTTTCCTTTGTACCAATAAGGACCTAGGATTCATTCACCTTGCTATCGAGAGTTATTCTACCAATAGTAAATGACGATTCGGTTGATCATGTTGCCCATGGTGAGCATGGTGCTTTTGCTTCTAAATAACTTTTTCGCGATTTCAGATCAATGACATTAGAACCATTTGCTACCAAGAACCTAATGAGTTTTTGCCTCAAACCTTGCGAGGTTTTGGCACTGCCATAGTCGTCACCATTCTCTGCCTCAATTTATTATGGTCGGCGCAACAGGATTGTTCTTCCATTCTTCCCTATTACTCGTCATTTCAGCAGTCACCTCTTTTCTAGCCAAATCATCCGTCATGCAGTCCATCCATCGTTTCTTTTTGCTTCACCTACTCATAAAACCTCGTTCACACTCAAATCTTTCCTTACAACATTTACCTCATTCCTGTGCACCTTATGACTATACCATAACAACTGAATACCACACTACGTTTCAGGCACAGGCGCCACTTTCAAACTCCCTCTTGCCCTATCTCTCTTTGGCGCTTCCGCGGTAGTGGGCAGAATAAAGTATAAAAACGAAGTCCATTATTTTTCAAAAGTAGAATCTCATAACGATTTTTAGAGGAAAACACTATACAGCCAGACAAGCCGAAGTGCATCGCAATAATCGAACCTCATTCGGGTCGCCTATTTTCAGCCACCCCACTGGGACAGTCTTCTACATATAAATGTAAAGATATGTAAAACGATGATATTACTGGCACTTTGCCTTCGGTTTATGAGACTGTAACTATGACTGTGAAATTGGGTTTGGGGCACTCTATATGTGGTTGGAAGAAATTGCTCCTATAATATCATGATTTCATTTCTCGCGAGGTAATATAACTACAAATAACCAATATTTTATTGTAGATCTAATAATCGGCATCAATCATGATGTGTGTATCCAGTAAATCTCATGAAAAGTTCAACTCAGTTTATCTTAGGTTTATGTCAAGGAGATCAAAAGTATCTTCTTGTCTGAAAAAAGCATCAAAATAAAATTGTCCTATCAATCTACGAGTATTTGAAAATCGTGGTGTATGATATGTCTATTTCCAGTAAGACCATAAAGTGTTCAAAATCCTTCTTCAGTAGTAAACTCTTGCAGGCTTTGATGGTAATATCATAGTCTTTTCCTATAGATAGATCCTAGCCAAAGTCTTTCTCAACTAGGATCCTTAAGACACTTAGAACCGTCGCAAGTTAAACCCAAAGCAGTTACTTGCGACCGCCATAAGTCCTGCGAAGAATTTCACAGAATAAATAGAGGTACAGAAGGTCAGCTATCGGGTGTAAGAAACATCGACGCGCATCCTGTCACCATGAATCCAGAACATGATTCAAGACCGCAGAAAAGATAAAAAAATGCTGTTTCACACAAAACTGATATGCTCGTGGCTAAATAATAACAGCCACTTGTGTCGATCTTTAGGTTAAGCCGCGCTTGCCTAAGTTGGTCCGTGGATGGAAGCAAACCCATAACATACTGAGTTTGCTCCGTGTCTTGGAAAGTCCGTTAAGCCGTTGGTCCCGGCTGTTAATTGTAGTCTATCTTTGACAGAGTCGTTATAGGTAGTCTCAGTATTAATTAGTTAAAATTCTGATAAGTAGTTTTTGAGGCAGCTTCCATAATGCGTTTCTTTCATCTACTTCGCCAATGTTGATGATATTATGATATTATTAGTTGTTGGTGATAACAAGAATTTGTGTAGGATTGTTTGGAAGAGTGCTATTCCTGGGTAGTTCTATTTAATTTTGGTGAAGATCTGATGAAGACCTTAGGAGACATACAATGGAAGAATGGAACTCTTTAATAAATGACAGCAAATGTGCCGTGGTTGCTGCAACTACGAGTGTATTGTTTACACAATTCTTTTACATGACAACGTGCCTGTACATTTTGAAAGAAGTAGGCAGAGAGGTACAGATAGATATTCTACAATGACATGTATTATGAACCAACTTCTAAAATAGGAGCAGCTTCTCAATTCGTGGCAATCTTTTCTTTATAAGAAATTGGAACATTCGGTTCATAAAATGACTAAGTCCTGAAGATTAATATCTAAGTTAGCATCGTTAAATGCGTATTTAATTTACTTCATCAATGTTGATAATGCTACTAGTTCAAAATGTACAACTAAAAACAGAAAAAAGAAAATTTGACAAAAATACATAAAGGTTGTAAAAAATATGCAAATAACCTTCATTTTGGAAGCGCTTGCTATCGCTGCATGTCAAGCACGTCTATGTGTGCGTGCGATTTCGCTCATTGTTTATAGCTGCTCTTCTGTACGCTATTTATTCCGTGGCTCCGTACTCTGTTAATTAAATAACTAGGAGTCAGTTTGTACTGGCATGAGATATGTTTCTCAATTTAATATGAACAGTAGATGTAGAAATTATTTGATATTTTATGCCAAGAATTTTAACTCAAAACTTTCTGTTTAATTAATTTAGCTAGCAGAAAAGAAAATGTATTGAAAGTCTTCATCATTTGTTTAACCCTGTCTTTTGAAGCCGGTTCCCTAAAAGAAAAACTCGAAGGTTTTTAATCATAACACTTACATTACATTGAGATGACATTACTAATGACTGTGCCATTCACACACACAGTCAAAACAAAACTTCGACCGAAATGACAAGTAAAACTGTTTTTAATAACCTCCTTACAAAAATAAATATCATTTCATTACACAAGAGAAAAACTGCAAACGGATCATTTAAATTAGGAATGCCTTCAGTATTTCAACATCGAACCGAACCTGATATTGTGTCATGGACTGTACTCGTTCTGTACAGTTGCTAACCTGTCCAGCTGAGAATAAGTTCAGTTGCGAATCTGTCCTGGTGCTCCGGAGGGATCAAAATAGCCAACATTACTACCTTTTTAAACTCAGTAATCAAAGTCATCGATGTAAAGATGGGCGACCAATATCGCCAATCTCGGCCAACGCTATGTGACATAGAGAAAGTTGGCCAACTCACCTCATCTGGGCCGTATTAACATATTCCAATAAGTTCAATGGGAAACGCTTTGAACTTAGCTAGTTTGCGCTAGGAGTATCTTGGCACATATTTGAACTAACTTTATTAACTGCAGTAGGTACCTAATGATTGATGCAACATTACCTAGGGGGTTACTATGACGTCCTAAAGCAGGATTAATTCCAGTGTGGGAAAGAGACAGAGCTATACAGGTCGTCCACCGTCATCTCTTTCCCACACTGGAATTATTCCTGATTTAAGACGTTATAAAACAAATAAAAAAATAAATCATTTACTTCAGACAAAAAAGTCCATAGGCAAGGTGTTAGTAACAAGAATTTTGCTTATAACTAATAATGGTATGCCACCATGCGGTTATGGTAGGCCACCTGGACGTTAGCAAAGTTCCAGGGCAAGAGCTCGGCCTGTACCAGTGACTAACGTTATGATCTATGTCTGGAATCTGAAATTTCAGTAGTATTAAAGACTATTATTGTGGTTGCGATGTGTAGCGTACAATGACGCTGGTTTCCCCAATAAGTTAGGCAGATGTACGCACGACGACCTAAAAAGCTAAACGAAACCAGTTTATGCGGATCTCTCCATTGTACGGGAAATTTATACAAAGCGAGGTCATGTTATTTTTATTACATTCACTTATTTCAGATATACATCCATAAAATTGTTAGTAACACAGAAATACATATGATAAACTAATTTTAGTAATGACAAGACAAGACACTTTAAAAACAAAATAACATGACCTATTGGAGACTCCGATACTCGTGCACGTGTTTACTTGACTGTGTGTAGTCGTATCCAGCGCTCGGGCATTAGACACTCCTACCGGTCCGACAATACGGAAATGTGCAGCTTGATGTGCCCCCGTATGCACCATACACCACATACCACATTTCGCCAGATAGGTGTAGGCGAGCTTGTCACTATAAACCGGGCCTAAATCTAGACATAGGCTGAGACTGGACTGCCACTGAGAAGTCTTCACGAAAAACCCCGATTTTTTTTTGCTAGACATGGAAGTCGCACCCAGGACCTAATGCTCAGCAGCAGTGCTAGCGACCACTAGACCAACAAGGCAGTCAACCATCCACAAATATCAATAATCGTCTATAACATTCAGTGTGCAGTGTTGTGATTTTAACGACGCCCAAGTTCTTATTTTTACAACATAATATATGTACTAGTAAAACAAAACATCACGCTTGTAATCCCCAAAGGGTTAGGCAGAGGTGTATCTAAATAGTACACCCACATTTCGGCAGTAACTGGCACTACTGGAGGCGAGCCTATATTGTCATCAAACGGTCACAAATTCAGACTCTGTGGCTGCTAGTGAGACATTCCTGATGGAAAAACCCAATAACACTTTGTCCGACCCTGGAAACGAACCCACGAACTCATGCTTGCGACCACTCGACCAACGAGGCACTCAGATGTGCTACCATTATTAATTGTCCTTTGCCTAAAGACCAGCAAAACTTAAATCTTTCCAACATTTATCACATAACAAGTTAACAATCCAAGCCATTTACTTCCCCACCGTTGCGTCCAAAAAATTACTTCACAATTTACGGCACTTCTACTTTTCTTTGAAACTTGGGGTCCCCAAGGGACCTGGAGCTGAAAGCTCTAATTCCCTAAACGCCCTAAATGGGACGACTTGTGTCTTGTCATTATGATATTTAGTGTAGTAATAGCATTAGTGTTGTAGGTTAGACTGCCTTCTTTGGAATAATTTCTGTTTGGAACGCAAATACCGTTAAATACTTACGCTAATATTTATCTGAAGTCTAACAATAATTATTGTTAGGTTTCTCGTTTTTCGAACTTTTTATATTTCATAAATACAATCATATTTTATCTGTATGATTACAATTTATTAGTATTTAATACAGAATGTAAAAGGACCCATCGCAAAGCCGTCAAACCAAACAGTCTGTATATCAAACTAATTATGATTAAGTAAAAACAATTGCTGCGAAACGCCTTTTTATTGTATTTGTAAAAATCACGGTTTACTATAGCCATGGGCGCCGGCAGGATTTTTTCCAAAACTTTTGCACCTCGGATAATTATGTTAGATTTTCGTTTGTCAATTCGGCCAAGGAGTAACTTTTTCGATTTATACAGAAATGCCCATCGAAATCATTTTCATACGATTCAAGAGCGAGCGTGGCGACCTTGAAAAATTTAGCACCCACATCGAACTTGATAAGTCTTTTTGTCCTTTATTACAGAAATAGTGCTGATTCTGTCTATTTATAAGCTTAATGAACGCAAAGGACTTAAGATATCTGAACGAGCGAAGCGAGCTCGCATTATTTAGAATACTCTCGGATAAATTAAGTAATTCTTGTTCATACAACTAAGAACGAAAATAGGAGTGATAGGATTTTTTATGCTTTCCGCTTCGGATAGATTGGTTTCTCTATAGTTGCCCAAGATTTCGCACCCTCCCCCTGCCTGCGGCCCTGACAAGGGATGA
Organism: Eurois occulta; assembly: GCA_950022335.1. Taxonomy (NCBI): domain Eukaryota; kingdom Metazoa; phylum Arthropoda; class Insecta; order Lepidoptera; family Noctuidae; genus Eurois; species Eurois occulta. The sequence continues at coordinate 2,026,502 of OX465496.1, forward strand.
CACGAAGCGTAAGCGGCCTGTGCATGCTGGGTTCACAGGGAAAGAGTAGAGGAGGACACTAAATTAATTGACTAGGTGATGCACAAAGGACCTAGACGACTTAAGTTTTTATGAACACAGTAAATTAACAACTTATATATTTTCTTTCCCGACAGGGGAGGGTGTAACCGAGAGTGCACCGCCTTGCACTCTGCTGCCAGCCATGATGGTAGAATTTAAACGTTGTAAGGATGACGCATTGAATATAAAGGGGCCATGGAGTTATTTAACGTGAAGTTAAATAATTTTTTTAAACTTGTATATAAAAAAATATCATGTAAAGTAGTTGGAATTTTGACCTTCAATATATCCGTAACTAGCAGGTGAACGCAATGACGGGAAAAACAAGTGCCTCTTGGCTTTGTTTTACATCCGTTGTGTATGAACTTTTTATAACAAAATGTTTTTTTTTTGTCCCCGTCACAATGCCAATAATAGCCTAGACAGATACCACTTTTGCACCAGAAGTTTTAAATAAATAAATCAATAATAGATTTCGGGAAATCGCCAAGCGGTTGGTCGACTCTTCACGTGACCAGAGGGCGGGCCTTTTTTTAGTCAAAGACTCAGCATTGCCATCCAACGTGGCAATGCTCCAAGTTTCTGGGCACTTTTCCTGTTGACAGCGATGCGGACGAATTTTTGGACGCTCTGTAACCCTTTTCTACTTGTACATATTTATTACTATTATAGTTTTGTAGTTTGTAAATAATTTAATAATCTATGAAATAAACTCCATTATTACATAAAAGATTGCCTCGTTGATCTAGTAGTCACAAGCGTGTCTGCTGAGCATGAGTTCTGGCTTTGATTCTCAAGCCGGACAAAATGTTATCAGTTTCAGTTTTCAATCAGGTATTTCTTGGTAGCAGCCTCGGATTCTGGATTTGTACCCAGTTGATTACAATAGGCGCGCCCTCTATCAAATAATCTTAAAACACACTTGGCATAATCTTCTTTAAACGAATATTTTTTAGGCATAAAAATATTTAATATAATTATTGTTTGGCCGTATGTTTCTATGTCCGAATTTAAAATGGCATACTATTAAGATGGCAGAATTTTATTTGGCATAACCTTTGGCAAAGTTAAAATTCCCCATAATTTTGTTTAATATAACGTTTATTTAGAGCGACGATTATTTGGTAGAATTTTACTTTCATTTTTAACCTTAAATTATAATTATTACACTGTCTTAAAAAGTCAATATATTGTGCTACAAAAGTTAGTAGACAGAAACGAATCGCTGCAAAAACGACTCCAGATAGTCTTATGAAACTACAAAATTCCATCCATTTTGTTATACAAATACATAGTTTCTAAGAAAACCGAAATGCTGACGGAAGAAAGCGGTGTGGAACTGAGTAGTACAACAAACTGCGTGTTCGCCTCGTATATTAACCACCGCATATGGCTGGCCGAAATAACTCTTATGTTTTAGACCATTATCACATTAGTGCACATCTTGCTACATCGCTCTCACATAATGTACCATCTAAACATGAATGATGTAACCAAGGTTTTGTAAAAATATTCTGATTTAAAAGAGTGTCCATGGAGTTTCTTGCCCGTTCTTCTCCATAGAGATCTACGTTAGGGAATGGGCAACTACAGTACTTTCACAGTTTTTATGCCTTGTGACTGGGACTGTAGCTAAATTTCATTGTTGTCTTTGTTTCGACAGTTCAAAAGTGCCTGTAACGGGCCTACTTGAAATAAATGCTTTGATTTTGATTTTGATTTATTCCATGCCGCTCTATTTACCATCTTCCAGGTTATTTGGTGACAGAGCAAGACGATTTTTTCTTTTATTCTCTTCTGTCAACCGTCACACCATAATTTACTCCTTTTTCTTTCATAGCAGTCCTCACATAATCCATCCATTGTTTCCTTGGACTTTCTCTATCTCTCCATCCATCAACGTTTATATTCATCACTCTTTTAGTCACATGCGATTCGTCCCTCCTCATCACATGCATATACCATGATAGTCGATTCCCTCTTAACATCCAAAATAAAAAAATATAAAAATACGACTCGCTCACACTGAAAGTCAACCAAAAATATGTGTTTAAATGCGACTTTCAAATCGTGAGCGAGTAGATTCTGCTGGTGTACTGTTTTAGATGATTTTGGACCTCATCCAAAACAGTACACCAGCAGAATCTAAACCAAAAACGGATTTACCGTATTTTTCACACTGGCAACTCGGTGTACAGTCTTCAAACATTTATTTAACGTCACTGGCAAGGCAGCCGATTTTCGTGCAGTGCACTTGAGCAATGTTAATGTTACCATGGAGCATAGAAACGCCTCGTCGATGCTGGACATGGCATTGTCTACACCTTTCACCCAAATCAATTTATTATATTATACTTGTGACATGATACGACAGAGTTCTGTTAGCTTACGATTTTAGTCAAACACCAAACTGCCTCGTTGCTTTAGTGTTCACAACTGCTACTGCTAAGCTTGAAGTCCTGGGTTTAATTTCCGGGTAGGGCAAAGTATTATTGGGTTTTCCACCTGCACATTCTCAGTTGCACCCCAGGTTATGGATATGTTCTGGTTTGAGGGCAATAGGGTCGCTTTCAATTACATGAGACTTAAACAAAACTAGGAAAATGTGGGAGTACTTTACGGTTGTCTACCTTCCAATAAATCTTAAATTATGCAGACTCGTTATATGATTAGACTGGCAACATTCAGCAGCTCAAACTAGGAAAATTTGTGATTGTTTCTAAAATGATGTCAGTTCAGTCTGAGAAATGATAAAGTGAAATCCGTTCTTTGAAAATAAGTTCAAAGTTTCTGCAACGCTATTATTTAAATAGAAGTAACGTCCCTGATAATCTTCAGGCACGGTACAGTACTACAGATGGCATTACTTGGTACTACTGACGCGAACAACTCGCTACGATTCGATGCTCTATGAGTATTCCAAATTGGCTCGAGTTAAACAAAACAAAGCCGGTGAGATACATTCCGATATTGGAAAATGTCCAAAAGGCTCGTTTTGTTGCTACAGTTTGGGCAAGAGAATTGTGGTTGATGCTAGCATTCGATATGCTGGAGCTACAGTATTGTTTGGCGATTTATTTAGAGGCAATTGCATAACGGGCTTTGGAGCTTGGTTTTAAAGTGGGGAAGAATTGGCTAGAGTAAAATAATGAGGGGTTATCTTTCAGCTCTATGGCATCAATTTTCCCATCTCCAGATAACTTTATCCGAAGAATTTTGAATTTGTGACATATTTTCCATACAAAGATATCTAGGCGTAAATTTTATTAAATGACTCCTTGACCATTCGAAAATGCCTGTAACTGGTTTATTTGAAATATACGACAATTTCGCTTGGATATCTTTGGTTAGACGTACTGAATACTGTGTTAAAATTTGTCCATCTATATTAATGGGACCTTATATTGGCTGATATGGGCACTATGTGCACGTAATTGAACAAACCACAACAATGACTAATCACGGCGTGATATTACCATATTCGACACAGTTCCAGCCAATCACGATAGTTTGATGTGATGTTATAACTATTGCATTGGCCATGTTTCATTTTGCGCTTGAGCTAATTTAAAAAGAACGATTTTTACACAAATGTCAAGACGTGTTTAGAAGAAAATAACTCTATTGGAGAATAATTTGGTCTATGGAAAATAAAATCATTCACGTAAAATCAAAACGTTCATATTATAACAAATTCATTTATGCAGTATACAAATTAACTGCGGATTAATTACGGAACACACTTACAATCTTACAGCCAATCTTTTGTCAATTATTGTCTTTTGTTTTGTGAAGATGACGAATTTTTCAAACGTTTAGAAATTTCCTCCAAAATTCTTCGGATCGTGGTGAAAGTATGTCAGGCATTTTATTCATCATCATCATTATCTGTTCTTTAATTTAACAATAAATATAACATCTCCATTCTATCTTTTACTACAAGGGAATATGTAAAATATTTCCTTGTAAGTCTACAAGTGACAATCCGCGTCTACCTATTCCCTTACCCATAAAATCTTCATCAAATTGAAGATGTATATCGTCACTAATAGGCACATACACATTGAACTTGGATAATCTTCTTGTTTCCATTGCGTTTGGTGCAAGATCCTTATTCTTCGATGAAAGATCTTTTTTATTATGTTTTGGGGATTCCACATCTTTGTTTAGTGAATTCACTTTTTTTGCTGAATTTTCATGTACTTTTTTGGCTTCTAAATCTGCTGATTCCGCTGCACCTGGGACAGTGTTTGGTACTTCGATAACGATAGGACTATTAGTAACAGCTGTAACGTTTTTGCTAGATTTCGTTCCTTCAGTTTTAGTATTATTTTGTTTATCCTCTAAAATATATACTTTAACCATTCCAGGGGAAGTTTCACTGAAACTATAATTTCTTTGTGTCACACTAGGGCCACCGTTTCCATTTAACTTCACGTCGTCTGAATGAATTACCGCCGTGTTACAGTTTTTGATAATAAGAGCAACAGTAATGACGTGCAAACGGTACATTTTGTGGGTTGTACAAATTGTTGTTGAATGCGTGATTCTGTGGCAAATAGCACTCAAAGATGGCGGTAATTGCTTGCATTTCACGCTCCTTCACATACATTCGTTCCAATTTCAAAACCGAATCAGTTAAATTAAAAAGAATGCTCGAGTCAAGAGTACAAGCGTTTTATAATATTTGAAGCCGTGGGTACACGGTCCTTCATTAGTGTTCACCATCGATATATGTATAATGACACTTCATCGGGACACTCCGAGGCAGGGCGAGTGCGAGAGTGTATAGGGTGACTGGTACCGACCACTGACTGACTGAGTGACTGGCTGGGTGAGTGACCGATACTTATACACGTGATTGGACTCATGATAACAAACAACTTTCCGAAAGAAAAATTTGTTTATAATCATTCACTTTTAATCACAATAACAGCCGTATGAATTACGTGCGCGAGCGCCTGTGACAAATACCCACTGTTGCACGATACGATAGTAATGAGGCAGAACGGCGCGGCGGCGGCGTCACGCGGCTAACAGCTGATAGGTCAAAGGTGCGCGCACGCGAATTTCATACGGCTATTGTGTTATTGTGAAAACATTGAACGAGTATAAAAAAAGAAATATTTCTTTGGGAAAGTTGTTTTTTATCATGAGTACAATCACGTGTTTAAGTATCGCTCACTAATATCAGTCACCCTGTAGCGGTACTACAAAAAAGTACTACAGCAACATAGAACAAAAGTACTACAGCGCCATCTATGACGCAGAGGACAAACTAAAACATCTAAATCCTGCATCGCGCAAGTATAGATAATCGCGACTATAAGACTATATAGAAGAACCCGACAACAACTGTCGGGCAGTAGCCCACCAGACATAACACCCGTCTGGTCGGAGGATCCTCCCTTTTCTACGGGGGTTGAAGAGCTTTACACCCTGTTCTTCATACCCCCAAAACCCTATATACGAGCGCTCGTCTACGCACGGAGTTCCTAGCTTGGCTGTGCGATTTCCCATTCGCCCTGTTTCGGAGAGTCTCGGCAAGAGTGCACAGCCACCGTTAGGTTCGCCATAAGATGTTTCATGAAGTACATTTAGAAAAGAAAATACTATCTTTTTCTTAGAAGTTATTCCCTCGTTTCATTTAATTTTCAAGAAGCTTGTTTCTCGGGCAGTTACGCTATGAGATAGCGAGTAATCGGCAACTGAGACGACAGCTGTCTACTAAGAAATGTTTTCTAGACAATTCAATTGTTGTATTATTACAGGTGTTGTATTTTTTATCGTTTCTGTTGAGTTTTGTTATTGTAATAATAAATTAGAATATTGTTCGTTCATTGTTTTGCTAAGGTGGTGTGTGATTTTGACTGGATTATAATATAACATAGAATATAAAAAAGGTCATAGACATCATTGAGAATGGAGGAAAAAATTAACAAAAAACCAGCGTCGTCATTAGGTAAAATATTTTCTACCACAATTCGAAAGCCTGTGTGCCTTAAGTCCGCCTATGTACCACTATTGTACATTAAGTTTAAATAAATAAATAAAGTTTATGAAGAATTGGTCTAATTCATTGGTTTTGTCTGTTTAATTAATTCGTCTGCAACGTAATACTTATAGCATAATGCATATTATTGGATTGTAGACACAGTCATCCCACAGATCGCCAGCATCGGACTGAGGAGGCATGGACGAGTTTCTTTTTTGCATGACAATATTGAGAGAAATAATTACAAGTTAGTATAGTATTTTTTTGTAGTAATAGCAGTTTTATTCTAGAATCAAATACATCGCATTCCAGTAATTTGCGTTATCCAATTAAAATTTCCACGGGTTCGGCACCAGATGCAAAACCTTCGAAAGTCGTTGCGTTATCAAAAAAATATTAACATGTTCGGACGAGGCTTCATAATAATTTATTATTATTTGGGTAGGCTTCTAAGTAAAATATTTTCTACCACAATTCGAAAGCCTGTGTGCCTTAAGTCCGCCTATGTACCACTATTGTACATTAAGTTTAAATAAATAAATAAAGTTTATGAAGAATTGGTCTAATTCATTGGTTTTGTCTGTTTAATTAATTCGTCTGCAACGTAATACTTATAGCATAATGCATATTATTGGATTGTAGACACAGTCATCCCACAGATCGCCAGCATCGGACTGAGGAGGCATGGACGAGTTTCTTTTTTGCATGACAATATTGAGAGAAATAATTACAAGTTAGTATAGTATTTTTTTGTAGTAATAGCAGTTTTATTCTAGAATCAAATACATCGCATTCCAGTAATTTGCGTTATCCAATTAAAATTTCCACGGGTTCGGCACCAGATGCAAAACCTTCGAAAGTCGTTGCGTTATCAAAAAAATATTAACATGTTCGGACGAGGCTTCATAATAATTTATTATTATTTGGGTAGGCTTCTAAGTAAAATATTTTCTACCACAATTCGAAAGCCTGTGTGCCTTAAGTCCGCCTATGTACCACTATTGTACATTAAGTTTAAATAAATAAATAAAGTTTATGAAGAATTGGTCTAATTCATTGGTTTTGTCTGTTTAATTAATTCGTCTGCAACGTAATACTTATAGCATAATGCATATTATTGGATTGTAGACACAGTCATCCCACAGATCGCCAGCATCGGACTGAGGAGGCATGGACGAGTTTCTTTTTTGCATGACAATATTGAGAGAAATAATTACAAGTTAGTATAGTATTTTTTTGTAGTAATAGCAGTTTTATTCTAGAATCAAATACATCGCATTCCAGTAATTTGCGTTATCCAATTAAAATTTCCACGGGTTCGGCACCAGATGCAAAACCTTCGAAAGTCGTTGCGTTATCAAAAAAATATTAACATGTTCGGACGTGGCTTCATAATAATTTATTATTATTTGGGTAGGCTTCCATTTATCCGGTTGTTCCCATCCATCATGTTGCGTCCTTCTCAAATCGTTCATCATCTGCGAACCTTGGGATGACGGATATGAATTATTAAGAGAAATACTCTGTGTAAACAAACATTGCCTACTTCTCATTTGGTTGACAATTCATAACTAGCTCAAAATAGAACTCCTTCTTTATTTTTTTACCGGACTGCAAGGGTTTTGTTTTTAACAAAACATTACAACTAGGAATTTCTCCTGTATTGTGAGTGCATTTAAACTCTCATACAAACAAACAGCTAGATCCGGAAAAGCTACCTGCAGGTTATACAAATATTTGTTCTGTGTGGGAATCGATCTAGTGACACGCAGCGCAGTAGCCAATCGCTCAATCACTGCGCCAACCGTGGCTAGCAACTTATTACTGACAGATAAGAAATCTACTTTAAAATTAATTCCAGATGTGATTCATTAATTGCAACTCGTTTATTATTACCTGATGATTTTTGTTTGACGTTTGATGGTGTTTGTAAGTGTGACACTTTGTGAATGAAGGGCTTAAGCGTTAGGGCATAAGGGATAGTGGCGATAAGTCCCCTCTTTGAGGAGTGGCTAGAGAGGCGCCACGGCGCCCTCACCTTCCGCCTGACGCAGGTCCTCACCGGACACGTTTGTTTCGGGAGGTACCTGCACCGAATCGGGCGGGAGGAAACGCCCGGGTGCTATCATTGCGTGGATCGCCCGAAGGACACGGTGGAGCACACCGTGGAGGTCTGCTCCGCTTGGACGGAGCCCCGCCGTGTCCTCGTAGAGGCGATTGGCAGCGGCGACCTCTCGCGTCCGGCCCTGGTTCAAGCCATGGTCCGGGGCGAGAGGGAATGGGAAGCCGTCACCTCCTTCTGCGAAGCAGTCATGCTAGCGAAGGAGTTGGCGGAACGTGAGAGGGTCAGAACCTCACGTCCCAGCCGCCGTGGGAGAAGCACCGGGCGTCGGGGGCCACGTGGTGGCTCTCGGCCACCGTAGGCGCGGGCCTGTGGACGGTGAGTAATGGGTTAGCCCGCCGTCCGTCCGTCTTATGACGACAGGCCGTGTCGACGGCGCGTTCGTGTTCCACGCGCGCCTCAAAGAGATGTCAGCAAACAGGAGAGGCCCGCAAGGGCCGATGCCTGCCAGGGCTGCGGGACTGTTCGGGCAAAAGAAGGAACATGGGTGGTTTTTAGTCAGTAAAAGTCTGACACTCCCTTCCGCTCCGCCCAGAGCGGGAGGAGTCATTTGATGATGATTTCCCAACCGAAAAAAAAGGGCTTAAGCGTATGAGTTATAACGCTGTGAGACAGAGCGTTACATCTATAATATTACTTGAACATTTTCGCCCGATATGCCACTGAACTTAGCTTGACTGAAATCAAAGCCCGCTCTATAGATTTCAGCCTTTATACTGGGAATGGAGTATTGCTATCATCATAAAGTCTATTTATTCATGTTTTGTTTTGTAAAGCTTTTATTTTACAAACAAGGATCTTGAGAGGTATTTGGTGCTTTAATTTTAATTTTGTGTGTGTGACTTGGCTATTGCATTAGGTTGTAGACCTGTAATGATAGTTTAAGGCATTTAAATAAATAAATAATAACAATAAATAAATTTTATGTTCATAACTAACTATACAAACCTAAAATAATAATAAAATATGTACATGTGTCAAAAGCAAAACATAAAAGTTAATTAAATGGCTTCAAAAAAGTCAAAGTGTCCAGTACACTAGCAGCATTACCACGTTGGATGGCAATGCCGATTCTTTGGTCATGGTTGAGTAATACATAAACACTTTAGTCTCTGTGGGATATTAAACGCGACATTAGTACCTATCCGGTTTTGAACTTGGTACTTAGCACGACTTATAAACGGATCCTTAAACTCATATTACTATGAAACCTTAATTATCCTCTTCTAACATAATGTTATCTCGTTACGGAAAACATCTGCGCATGTAACTTGATAACTACCTAAGATGCCGGGAGAGGCCTGTAAAATCAACTTCTGTTATAATAATAACGTTTCAATAACATGTTGTTCTTAGGATATAATTATATTTTAGCAAACGATCTTTAAAATCCTGCATTTGTACTTGTAATTTGCATGGTGTACATAATAAAGAGTATTGTAATTAATTATCTACCTCGTTGGTCCAGTAGTCGCAAGTGCGACAGCTGAGCATGAGGTCCTGAGTTCGATTCCCGGGTCGGGCAACGAGATATTGGGATCAGGAAGAATTTTTCAGTAATAGGCTCTAGGCAATAGGCTCGCCTCCTATTACGTGGGACTTAAATATAACTGGCGAAATGTGGGTGTACTATTAGGTACACCTCTGCCTAACCCTTCGGGGATGCAGACGTGATGTTATCTTACGGACTATTACAGTTGGTAGTCAATTTGCTTAGCAATTAAGGCCCTTCGCACATGGAGCTACTTAAAAAGAACTAGTCACAAACTTAAATTACAGCCCATACATGTTCAATGGAGGTTCGCACACGACGCGACTAGTTACTAACGGGTCAGTGACGCGTTAGCAACCGATCACGCGCGACGCGTCGTACCGGTCACCACGCTACTGGTTTCCCGAGTTTCTTTATTTTTTGTTATAAAAATGAACGAGCAAACATTAAATATTCAATTTGTGAAGGAGGTGGAAAAATACCCATGCTTATATGTATAATTATAAAATAACAGAATATCCACGAAAGGATATAACAGAAAGAGCTTGGATATACGGATGAACCCAAAACCTGCGAATATTCCTTCGACGTCTATTATGATAATAGTATAATACAATATCGTCGTCGTCCTCGCTCGATCCAGTTGACATGTTTACCACTTGTTAACCGTGTGCTTTTGTAAACAGAAATAACAGAAGTGACTGAAACCTTACAACTTGAGTAGCGACGTGTGCGAGATACAATTTCTAACTGGTTTGTAATCGTAATTACTGATTGGTTCAGTCATTTTTGAGTAGCTCCATGTGCGAAGGGCCTTACTGTCCCAGATTTTGCAGATATCCAGTTTCCATAATAAGTATATGTATATGTTTAGGACGTTACATACCATCACACGCGACGTATTCCTCGAAAAGTTAGACTGACAATAGTAGGTACCCTATATTTCGTCAGTCATGCTAAAATCCTGAATAGAATTTAGGCCAATTTCCATGAATCGGGTACAAATCCTGGATTATGGAGGATTATTATAGATTATTCCAGAAGGTAGATATTATGTTGTCTTATTAAACACTAGCTGTTTCCCGCGACCTCCGTCTCTCGTCCGTCATTTTTACCATAAAAATACTATTTTCGCGACATTTTCATTGATGCTCCGCTCCTATTGGTCATAGCGTAATGTTATATAGCCTACAGCCTTCCTCAATAAATGGGCTATCCAAAACTAAAAGATTTTCTTAATTCGAACCAGTAGTTTCAGATATTAGTGCGTTCAACTAAACAAACTCTTCAGCTTTATAATATTAAGTATAGATAGGTACTATCTACTTTCACCATTTTTGTTTTTTTTTCACCCTTGTGCCCAGAGTAATAAGGTTGAAAAGTGGTCGACCGTCAGTGAGAACGGTGGTACAGACGCCAGCACATGAAGCTACCCGAAACTGTCTTTCCCAATCAACCTTGAACCTAATGCTTTAGCGATAAAGTTGAAAAATTAATACAGAAATTTGACAGATTGTAATAGCTTGATGTGCATAAAATCTGGATGTTTTGTCAAGTCGTGACAACCGTTCGAAGCAGGGACGAGTCTCTAGTCCAGAAACAAAAATAAAACACTATCCAGGGACATTCACAACGAACAAGATAGCTAAATCTAAAACTAACTCACAAGTCTTGTAACTAACTGAACCACAGTACTGCCAAGAAAGACTTGATGCAAACTTAGAAACAGACTAATGAGTCTTCAGGAAACTAGACAAAGGGCTTGCGGTGATTAGTAATTATTTGCGGGACATGTACAAGAGCCACGTTAGTTGTATGAATTGGGTAACTTGAGATATCCTTCAAAGAGGTGTAGCCAATTAACTTAGGCAAACATTTTGTGATAATCATAGAATTATAATATAATCTAGCTCATGCCCGCGGCTTCACCCGCGTAAGTTTGGTAATTGTCCCACGGGATCGCACTACCGGGATAAAAAGTATCCTATGTGTTAATCCAGGTTATAAACTATCTGTGTGCCAAATTTCATCCAAATCCGGTCAGTAGTTTTTGCGTGAAAGTGTAACAAACATCCATCCGTCCATACTCACAAACTTTCGCATTTACAATGTTAATATAGTAGAATGCAAAAGTATGGTCCACGTTTCTTACTTGATTTTAGGACATTATCTATCGGTAATGTCCTGAAAATAAATAGGCCTTTGATCTAGATAGGGTAGGTACCGAAGCCAGCACATCAAATTACTCGAAACTGTCAAATTTTACCAATCAACCTTGAACCTAGTGCTTTAGAGATAAAGTTGAAAATCTTTTAAAGGAATTTGACAGATTCTAACAGCTTTATGTGCTCGCGTCTGTACATGAAGAAAATCATTCAGGATTTTAATTAAACCCGCTTCTTGTATTTTCCGGAGATAATTCTAAAATGTATTACCTACCTACGATTTCAAAGTTACAGTTTGTGCCTCCCTGTATCAAAATAGCTAAAACAACCCTTTTCGCTAACGTCGGCTTTACGTTGAAAAGGGAGCTAACTAATGAATCCAACCCTAGCGAGCTCGTTAAAGGATTTGCTTTGCGCTGATTACCAAATATTCCCACGGAACTAGCGCTTACTAGAACGCCTAGTTGATTGGTTTGTCATCAAACATAGTTCGGAAATGCGGGAGTCATTTCCAGTTATGTATTGCCGCGTTCCAATTAGTGTTGATTCACAGTTCACAGCATTGTGGATGTTTTTTAGTTTTCGGTTTTATTCGCTCTTTCACTTTTTTTGGGATGAAGATAATTGAATAACAATAGAACATGTATGAACACTGTGCAGCTGTCACTATAGTTTTATGTGGGCGTGTATGACGTAGATTTTTTGTGTTTTTATTTTGACCCATCGCGATAATCTAGTGAATTGAATTCATGATAAAATTCTTGTTTCCATTCCGTAAGACAAGGTAAGGTCTTCTTTACCTTGTGACACACATACACACACACACACACTCACACACACACACATCACACATACACACACTACACATTGGACTCTAGAGGTGCAGGTCACGGCATTTTTTCCATTTTTTTTTCAGAAACCTTCCCTGGCGTATGTAAAACCACTGAGCAAAATTTCATCAAAATGGGTTGCCTTTTAACGGTTTGCTTTTTTAAAGAAAACTTCCTGGAAATGAAATATAGAACAACAACAGTGTAAAATATCGTCAAAATCGGTTCAGTGGATTTGGAGTGTATAGGGTACGCAAGAACAAACGAACAGACATTGATTATAAAGTACAGACGCCAGCAGGTCAACCTACCCGAAACTGTCAGATTTTCCCAACCAACTTTGAACCTAATTCTTTAGAGATAAAGTTGAAAATCTATTAAAGAAATTTGACAGATTGTAGTCGCTTGATGTGCTGTCGTCTGTACATATATATAGATAGATCACGCACGTCTCGTCACGAAGTTTTCCTTCACCGTTTTGAGAAGTGGCGATCAAATAAATTATTCAAAGCAATGAGCCCGCCTGGTTTAGAACTTCGAACCCACGACCTTACAACTCGTAAATAGCGGCCGCTACCACTGAGCCACTACTATGTTCTCCCTGAAGGCGGGGTGGAACTCATTTTAAATGTTTTTTTTTTTCGGTACAGGAACAGTTCGCCTACTTAACACCCGACCCGGGAATCGAACCCAGGCATCTCAGCATCTCATTCACAGTAGTCACGCTTGCAACCACTAGACCAACAAGGCTGTCTAAGAATCTCCTTAAGGAAAAACCCAATAATGCTTTACCCGACCTGGGAATCGAGCCCAGGATTTTCCAATGAGGGTGAAAAAAACGGCCTGCAGCTAGTTTCAAACGTTTTTTTTTTAAATAGAAACAGCTATCCTACTCAACAAACGCAAAGAGGTCCAAGTTTATATCAGTTTAGCATTACCAGTGCTCTGTTTACTTTTAATTAGTCGATGTTCACTTCCCGCGCTGTTTGTGTTGCGAGCCTGTTTTATGTTTCCGTGTTTAGGTATTACACTAAGTTTAAATAGTAGGATGTTGTTTTAGTTTCTGATCGTTTAAATTTCTTCACTATGAATATTTAGGACAGGAGCGGGACGACAAAAAAAGCGGCCAAATGCGAGTTGGACGCGCGCACCGAGGATTGTGTATAAACTTGTAGGTATTTTGATATTTATTTATATTTATGGTTTTCGGATTTTCGCTTTACTTATGCTCTAAGACAATGCTTCTTGCCAAATTTCATGATTCCGGACCGACAACAAAGTGATCCTATATGCGTTCCGTTTTTTCCTTTTGAGGTACGGAACCCTAAAAAAGACTTCAACTTGGAGACGGGAGGATTCAACCCGGTATAATATGGATGCTGATTTTCTCTTATGATCAAAACATATTTTGTACTATACAGGTTTTTAAAATAATAAAACTAAGATCATTATTTTAATTAGTTTTAAATTCAAAAAGAAAGGACTGCATCACTATTACGTATGGTATTTAATTTTATCAATGAGGTGGTTTTAAACCCCCAAAAAGCCAATGGCAGTTTCATCTCGGGAACAATTTATTTAAATGTAGCATACCCATATCTCAGACTTTTCAAACTAACAAATACCGCCACAGTATTGATCTTATTTTATTTATTAGGGAAACAAACAACTACACACTACAAACAAAGAATTGTACTAGACTACATCAGTGTGCAACTGACTACGTTATCCACATCTTTTATAATTAAAAAAAAAAAATATATATACTGGCCGAATTGAGAACCTCCTCCTTTTTTTGAAGTCGGTTAAAAAGTGTAAGACACATGCATTAGTACAATACCCTTAGCTTTATTAAATACTATATAAATTAAAAAGAGAAAAAAAAACAACAAAATCTACAAATACAGAAATAAGTAAGTTAGCGGATCCCCGCGTTTGTGCGACACGAGGAGACAGCAAATAGCGGGCGACTGCGCACCTCGCGTCTTATGATAGTCCTAGGTACTATAAAACACAATCTGTTTGAATTTCATTGAGTGAAACAATAACAATGGCAAATTGAATCCAATCGAATACCTTAATGCTTTTAACTAATTGGCTATTCAAACAAATATAAAGAAAAGCTTGAAATATAATATAATAAATAATAAAGTACATTTTAAGGTACATTGAAAGAAATCCTATTAAAAACTTACTTACCTTTGGAAAATTTTAGTTAAACTGAAATAAGTTTTCATTTACGCACTTATCAAAATGAAATTGAATTAGTTTCCAATCAGTTCAGAGATTGAAGATACATTAAAATGTCAAGCATTTAAATTTGAACCTGTTTTAGCTGTATTTACTTTTTTTCTTTCCAATATTTTGGGCATTTAATGTCTCTTTAAGAAGTGCTCGTGACGAATTCAGCCAGAAAGTATTTGTCAAAATATCTTATAGGTATTTGAAGTAGACTTTTCTCGTTGTGTCACATTATTTTTTACTTACAATCTGAAATTGTTAAGTGTTTTTTTACAAAGGTTTACAGGAGTATATAGCAGTTGCCCAATGGTCCCCCGACTCACCGAGTAGGTCGTGGTTTTGAAATGCATGCACTTTACTTGAACGGCTTAAAAAACGGAGGAAGTTTTATGTTCGGCTGTATTTATGTATATATTTTTGTAAATATGTTTATCAATATTTCCGTCAATTATGGACCGATGTATGTATGTAGTGTATGGGGATCTCCAGGAAAACTTCAAACGCCTTTTCAATGGTTTATTAAATAATACTTCGTAAAACACACCTTTCTCAATTTGTATCTACTCGCCATCTTCTTTTTTTTTCTTACTTCACCTTTCACTCATTCCATCGCTCATCCAACCATTCGTTCAGAAACATGTTTTTTAACGTTCAAGAATGTTGACATACAGCCTAATCTTAATTTAATCCTACATGTACTTGAATTGTTACAAAGTTAAAAAAATCGAAATAACAATCACCACACGCGAAAATTAAAAACTGAAACTTCAATTCTTCTCCATCACAGCACATCGTCCTTTAACAGTGAGCTACACAGCCAGGACAATCTGCTTGTTTCATTAACACTATCTGGTTGGAATGACGTAGATATTTAATGAGGGGTGGGTGGCCAATTTGCATGCAAAATAAAAGCAATCTTGTGATCGGTGAGTACACCTGTGGTAATGACGTCATGGTCGGATTACGGTCATGTTAGGAGTTTTGGTGTATGGAGTTATACGATTCAGGAAACACGGTTCGGTTTCTGGGGTTCAGGTTTCGATTCGGTTTTTAGATATTTGCACACCTGTTAAGGTAGGATATGGCTTAAAGAACTTCTGTTGTATGTATCACCTCATGTACCTACCCATATTCAAGCAAATAAATGATTTGATTTGATTTGACTTTCATTTGTTTTACGAACCATTGAAGGTACGGTCAAACTGGTTTTGTCAGGCTGCGGACTGGCTGCACACGCGGACACATACTTAAGTTGTATTTGTATTTAGGTGTGGCTTCTCCAGAGCCGCGACTGCTTTTCATCTATACTAGTATCATTGATACAGCTGCAAATGAAGTAAATAACATCACGCCTGTAATCCCCGACGGGGCTACTTGGCTTGGGTTAGGCAGAGGTGTACTTAAAAGTACTACCACATATCGCCAGTTATATTTAAGTCCCATGTAATAGGGCGCGAGCTTTTTGCTATCAACGGGCACAAATCTAATAATTTCCTGGTGGAAAAACCCAATAACACTTTGCCCGACCTGGGAATCAAACTCAGGATCTCATGCTCAGCAGTTGCGCTTGCGACCTGACTAGACTAACGAGGCAGTCCGAACACACGAAGTAAATAGTTCGTTTCACAACGGATTTTTGGATCTTTTTTTTCTCGTTGAATTGTGACCCTCTGCATCATCTCAAAGTCAAAACAAATGAAATCCAAACACCTACCCAAAAATCAAGCGAATTCCAAACAATCACGCTCAAAAATGTGATGTTAACGAAAACAATAGAAACAGTACTGTATTGTATTCACAAAATTGGTTCCTACGGTCATACCACTCCAATAGTGCTGGCCAGTTTAATATTTAACGGGACCGGCATATAAAAATACGGGACTTGCATTTTTAAAGCGTTTTATCGATTCTGTACCGAACGCCGCTGAAAAGTTCGAGAGGCTTGGTTTTAAATGTTAAAGAGAGAGCGGTTACACACACATGTTTGCTCCTCTTACTTGGGTCGCTTGGCACCTGCCCCATTGTTGGCGGTTAGCGATAAGCGAGTAGACCTAGTAACTATAATGGTAGCTGTCGCCGAGACACTCCCAGGACGAGTGGAGAGTGTGTAGCTAAGCAAGGAATACCGAGGCTAGACAAGCGCTCATAAACAAAGGACGTTTTTTTTTTTCAAACTAAACAGCAGAACAACTAAATTACGAAATAGTGTTCGATTTCGTAGTTTGAACCAATATTTAAAACTAAATGGTGTTCCATTTAGATACGAGGGCGGCACTGAAAATTTCGGGAATCAAGGAAGTGACACAACATTACTATTTAAAAATGTATTTATTGCTTTTCGAAGTATTCTCCGCGAAATTTGACACATTTTTCCATACGATGGAACCAATCATTGAAGCAACCATTCCATTCGGAAGTTGGGGTCTCCAAAATGGCAGTTTTGTAGGCGTCCACAGCTTCTTTAGGTGATGAAAATCTCTGACCACGCAATTTATTCTTTATTTTAGGGAAAGTATAGAAATCATTAGGGCTTAGGTCGGGGCTGTATGGCGGATGGTCTAATAATTCTATGTTTTGTTGCTCTAAAAACTCTTTTGTTCTGTGCGCGGTGTGAGAACTCGCATTGTCGTGATGGAGGATAATGCGGCGGTTGCAGTTCTCTTTACGGAGTTCAAAAACGACCTGTGGCAAACAAATGCTAGCATAGCATTCTGCATTAACCGTTCTTTGTCCCTCAAGAGGAATAGTCGCAACATGGCCGGTTTTGGAGACAAACGTGGCCACCATTTTTTTTGCAACACTCCGTGAACGAACAATTTTTGTTGGCTTTAACTCATTTTCGAACACCCAAACTCGTGACTGGTTTTTTATTTCGGGTTCGTACGCAAATATCTAGGATTCGTCACCTGATACGATGTTGTATACAGCATTTGAGGATCCTGCGTGGAATCTTTCGAGAGTTCTGACGCACCAAGTAACGCGAGCCGCTTTTTGCTCTTCACAGAGCGAATGCGGTATCCATCGGGAAAACAACTTTTTTTACACCTAATTGTTCATGCAAGATTATTTGTATTTGACTCATGCCAATGTCTAAAGTTGCCTGAATTTTGCGGTATGTCACATGTCGATCTTCCTCAATCAGCTTACGCACAGCATCAACGTTTTCTTGGGTGACTGCAGTTTTTGGACGACCTTGACGGGGATCATCACTGAGCTTGACACGTCCACGTTGAAATTCAGCAAACCAGCGATAAATTGTGGTTTTGGATGGGGCTTCATCACCAAATGCAGAAATCATCCGGTCAACACACTGTTTTTGTGTTAAACCACTTCGAAAGTCATAATAAATCATCGCTCTTGAATTTTCTCGAGTCAATTCCATTTTCTCAACGACTAAACAAGTTTGACAAAACCTTGTGACAAGACCGAGAATCTTTTTCTATATAAATAAATAGTATTCGATTTTTAAAACCAAGGAGTTTTCAATTAAAAAGATTTTAATATGACAGGAACAGTGGAAATATTCCATTCCCGATACTTTTAGTGCAGACTGCGTATAAATATTGGTTCACTAACCGTAAGTATAATTTGCTAATTATACTATTAATTCGCATCAGAAAATAAAATTTTAGAAAGAATTTGACTAAGGTCTTTGAAGTAGCGAGTTGGTAACATATTGTGTTTATACCAATGTCGTTATCCTGTCATAGCCATAATCTCAGTGCGGGTTGGTAGATGTCACCTATCTTCGAATTTTTGGTTCTAGGACATGCCGGTTTCCTCACGATGTTTTCCTTCACCGTTTTGAGAGCAGTGGTGATGAAATAAATTACATAACGTAATGCGCCTTAATTTTATTTATGTCGTATTGTCCTCTCAACCTTGTTTATACTCTCGCTGTCGCTTTGCCTCGAAGTGTCTCGGCGAGAGTATTCCACCTTAAACGCGTTGGCGTGCAGCGAGCAGGGAGTCTGGATGGTTTTGTCGCTGACCCATGAGCGAGTGTACGGCGGGTGATTACTCGCTGGTATCCGAAGTTACCAAGCGAGAATCTCCCGTCGAGTGTTACCGAACAAGCGAGCGTCGCTGAGCGAGTATTTACTCTTTTTGATAGCTCGTGCAATGGCACTGTGACATTAAATATTTACCTAAGTATCTCCTTTACTTACACGGGAGCTGGTATCATTTGTTTTATGTATTGAGCGAGAAAATATTCTAAAGCCACTCGCTTCCTCGTCAACGTTGGGACAGATGCTTTACACAAGTTCCTTGAAAATATAAGTAGATATGTGGGTAAGTTTTGTGAAAAAGTAATTCTCCAGATACCTTGGCTTATAGCCAGTGTGCCCTTATTTAAAGGGAGGTGCAAACTTTTTCAAGAAGCAACTAGATCCCTCGGGCGCAAAGTTTGGTTTTCACTTTGAGAGTCGTTTGGAGTTGTAATAAAGCAAAGTGTATCTATGTAGCGTCAGAAAAGCTAATTGACACCCTATGTTAATAGAAATGACAGTTGTAATTTGAATACACGGGTGGTTCAAGTTAGTGGTCTAAAAGGGAACTGAGTAGAATTGAAGTGGCATAGTTACCGCATTACCATCATAATCAAAATGGCGACGCAAATAGCAGTTTCCATAGAAAAAAAAATCAAACCCCTTTGCTTGACAATTTAGTTCCCTGACCTATTATGATAGTACCCACGTTGCTAAGAATGTCATAGCATAATAAATAATTATTGAGGGGGCATAACAATCTGGGAATCGGAAAATAATGCCGAGTAAGCATAGGCATTATTGGTAGAAAATAATTTTCATATTTTTGACGTGATAACGTCTTA
Organism: Eurois occulta; assembly: GCA_950022335.1. Lineage (NCBI taxonomy): Eukaryota > Metazoa > Arthropoda > Insecta > Lepidoptera > Noctuidae > Eurois > Eurois occulta. The sequence continues at coordinate 2,046,241 of OX465496.1, forward strand.
TAAATTGATAATACCAGCAACACTCATGAAAAATAGTAACGTTCCATAGTAACGTTCCATAGTAACGTTCCACCTGAGCTTTTGTATTACATAAAATAATGATTTTTATCTTTTTATCTTTTTATCTTTTTCTTTTTATCTTTTTATCTTTTTATCTTTTGACGTGATAACGTCTTATAAATTGATAATACCAGCAACACTCATGAAAAATAGTAACGTTCCATAGTAACGTTCCACCTGAGCTTTTGTATTACATAAAATAATGATTTTTATCTTTTTATCTTTTTATCTTTTTATCTTTTTATCTTTTTATCTTTTTATCTTTTTATCTTTTTATCTTTTTATCTTTTTATCTTTTTATCTTTTTATCTTTTTATCTTTTTATCTTTTTATCTTTTTATCTTTTTATCTTTTGACGTGATAACGTCTTATAAATTGATAATACCAGCAACACTCATGAAAAATAGTAACGTTCCATAGTAACGTTCCATATTAACGTTCCACCTGAGCCTGTGCGTCAACGCATGTAAATAAATGTTAATTTATCTAAAAAATTGTAATTTTCAATTAACTCCTTTTTTGTATTACACAAAATAATGATTATGACGTTATCACGTAAATCTATCGTCCGTAAACCGACTTTACAGACAACCAATTTTTATCTTTTTATCTTTTTATCTTTTTATCTTTTTATCTTTTTATCTTTTTATCTTTTTATCTTTTTATCTTTTTATCTTTTTATCTTTTTATCTTTTTATCTTTTTATCTTTTTATCTTTTTATCTTTTTATCTTTTTATCTTTTTATCTTTTTATCTTTTTATCTTTTTATCTTTTTATCTTTTTATCTTTTTATCTTTTTATCTTTTTATCTTTTTATCTTTTTATCTTTTTATCTTTTGACGTGATAACGTCTTATAAATTGATAATACCAGCAACACTCATGAAAAATAGTAACGTTCCATAGTAACGTTCCACCTGAGCCTGTGCGTCAACGCATGTAAATAAATGTTAATTTATCTAAAAAATTGTAATTTTCAATTAACTCCTTTTTTATATATATATTTTTTTTATTATGACGTTATCACGTAAATCTATCGTCCGTAAACCGACTTTACAGACAACCAATTTTTTATCTTTTTATCTTTTTTTTTTAAATATTCTTTGAATATTTTATAAGTCTTTAAATAACATTTGTACAATAATAGAATACCTTCCAGGAACACGTTATTTAATTAATATGCTAAAAATATGGTGGGAAAAGTATTCCCTTTGTCTTATAAAGGGTAATAATTTGGGTCAAAAGTGTCAAAATCTAAATAAATCTCACTCCAGTCCCGGAAAATTCTCTATAACAACGGAATTAGAAAATCCCGCAATTTAAAACCAGCCCTACCTAGTGTTTGATTAAAATAGAATTGTGTAAAAGTACTTATAGCTACCAATTACCGAAAGCATAATTAAAAAACAGCGAAACAATACGAGTTTATTAACAGAATGCTTCTCTAAAGGAATTTGTAATCGTTCGGAATTCATTGAAAAAGTTTCGCGGCACGAAGTGAATATGTTGAACAATTAAAATACTTTCGTAGGTATATTTTTATAGTGAATGTTAACTGAAAGTATTGAAACTATTTTACGATGTTTATCAGCGAAATTGTATTTAAAAAATGTGGATGGGGTATATTTTAGACTTAATATTTTGTCGTGTTGATTTCATAATTGTATATTTGTTTTTGTAAATTATAAAGGTTATATTTGACAATTTAATTTATGATTAACCTGTGTCAGCTCATAATAGGCGAATATAATATTTAAGGGATGTTTACTCATCACGCTACAAAGCAGAAGAGACAGCAGCACCAATAATGCATAAACTGAATCATTTTTATATGTATATTACTAAAACCATGCATTACAAACTCAACTTTGTGGCAGGCGCTGAATATCCTGTATTTCTCTTTGCATCTTGGTTTTATGGACCGCCTCTTGGTCGAGTGGGTGCAAGCACGACTGCTGAGCATGAGCTCCTGGGTTTGATTCTCGGGTCGGGCAGTGTGATTGGGTTTTTCCATCAGAAATTTCTCAGTAGCAGTTACGAAGTCTGATTAGCGCTCGGTTGATGGCAATAGGCTCGCCCCCTATTACATGGGATTTAAACTTAACAGGCGAAATGGTGTACTATTACACACCTCTGCCTAACCCTTCGAGGAACACAGGCGTGATGTTATGTTATGTTATCCTGGTTTAATATGACACCAAAATTAATGCTGACGTCACAAGTATCCTTCACGATTTGTCAGCCTATATTTCTGTCCGATTACAAGAAAAGAATAACAGAAACTGACAAATAACACTAAAAGCCAATTATCGAAATCGATAAAACTGTCAACAAGAAGGGGACGATAAACAAAGGAAAGTTTCGTCGGAGACATATAACATAGTCATCGGCGGCGGTCCCCGTCGAGGGGAAGACGAGGACGAGAGTGTTGACAGTATACATGAAAAAGTACTGTGGACATTATTTCGCTCGTTTTTTTTTTTTTTTTTTATTACAAAATGGGCCTGCTCTTGACCTCGATCACGCCTGGTGGAAAGCGATGGATGAGGTCTATGATGAAACGAACGTGCCCAGAAGATGCCTGTTCACTCTTGCTTTGAAGGCAGACGGGTTATATGTGGGGGGAACACAGATGCCGGCAGAGAGTTCCACACCTTGGCTGTGCGCATGATAAACGTGGAGGAGAAGCGCCGAGTACGACTAGTCGGGATATCAACCAAGTGTGGATGGTACGCCGCAGTACGTCTGCTAGTCCGGTGGTAAAAGGGTGATGGTGGAATCAGATCGTGGAGCTCCGTTTGCAACAGGAATTACATAACTCAAAAACTTTAGATTTTTCGATGTTGTTTGTAGCTTAATATTAAATTAAAAAAACGAAATAGGTACATAAAGTAAACTTTTTATATTTTCATAAAAGGTTTTTTTTTTTAAATTGAATCAAACAAACAAAAGGCACCGACTAACCTAACCTAACTTAACGGATGCAGCTGAATACCAATATTTTACATGGAGCTACTGCCTATCTGACCTCCACAACCCAGTTAGTACTATGTAATACGATACCCCTTATATATAAGAAAAACAATTGTTTTTTTTATAAGGTTTTTCACGTTTTCAGGCCATTTAAGCGAGGTTTTTTCGCAATCTGTAGCCAGTTACAAATGAAATTGATTTATATACCAGTTATTCTATAAACTTCCGGGTCAGCACAGTTCTATGTCAAAATACTATATTATATTTATATCATAACTAGCGTATGCCCACGGCCACGCCCTTGTGGAGTTCGGTAATTGTCCCACGGGATCCTACAACCAGGATAAAAAGTAGCCTACGTGTTAATCCAGGTTATAAACTATCTGTATGCAAAATTTCATCCAAATCCGTTCAGTAGTTTTTGAAATAGTAACAAACATCCATCCATCATACATCCTCACAAACTTTCGCATTTATAATATTATTTATTAATTTATTTATTTATGTACACACAAGATACTAGTAGGTACTAGTAGTGGTGGTTGTAGTAGATACTAGTGGTACATACGAGTATTATATTAGTAGGACAGGATTGACGGATCGCGATGATACTACACAGCTACATTTGATTCAGATTCATTTATTTGCCTGAAATATGGTATTTTACAGATTTTATAACACATACACAATAGTTCTTCAATAGGAGCTCGTGGGTAAATAATAACAGCCGCTAGGGTCGATCTTTAGGTTGAGCCGTGCTTGCCTAGGTTGGTCTGTGGATGGGTGAGCACCCATTACAAACCGAGTTATCTCCGTGCCTCGGAAAGTACGTTAAGCCACTAGTCCCGGCTGTCATTTGTATAGTCGTTATAGGTAGTCAGTGACACAAAAAGTCTGACAACTAGTCTTAATACAACCAGACACAACCAATACTACCACAACCACAACCACAACCAGTACTAACTGGATTGTGGAGGTCAGATAGGTATTCACTCCAAGTAAAATACTTGTATATACGTGATACGCGTCGCGTGATCATGCAAGCAAGACTCGTGCGGCGCCGCGCTACCGCCGCAGCCGCGCGCCGCGCCTCCGCTGGCGGCGGCGTCACCTGACTTTTTAGCACATCGTACGTCATCGCGCTTACAGGCGCAGAGGAGAAATGCGAGCGGCAGCGCGCGCGCGGGCGGCGATGGCGTTCAGTTGGCGGCGCGACGCGAAGTTGGGGTGGGAGCGAGACAAAGAACACGCCATGTTTTCGTATTTATATTTATTTTGTCCTAGCCTGCGCACATACTTTTATATTTTTGTAGTGTTTATTATATTCCCCATAGTTGTTTTATATTATAATCCAAATACTGTTTATTTAATTATTATTATTTTTTTCCTAATTCATGAAATCAAATATGTATGCTGTCTTGATTTCCGTACGTTTTTTTACTTTTTCGCACGGGTGACCACTGAAAACCAGCGCTGTGCTGTGGGCCCTCCATAGCACAGCATTATGCTGAGTGGTAGCCTGCTTGTCGCAGTCACGACGTGCACGCTGTTAACTTTTCTTTTTCTGCTTCTGTCCTGTTGTATTAATGTGCATTATGTTTATTGTAACTATTTTTGTTTTATTTTTTTTTTTTTATGCACGTCATGTCCCTGCGACAAATAAATATTTTTTCTTTCTTTTCTTTTTCTTACTTGTATTCAGCTGCATCCGGTTAGACTGAAAGCTAACCCCAGCATAGGTACTTGGGAAAAGGCTAGGCAGATGCTGAAACACAATACCTTCTTTATATTATTTGACTTTAACCAGCCCTGGTTATATGGAGAACATATCAGTGAACAATATGTAACAAGGTTTAAGAGCTATGTCAAAAAGTGCCCTTCTTCATGGAGGTGAGTCTATTATATTATTGAACCGCCGATATTAAACAAATCTCCTAAGAAACTTCGATCCGATTCATGAAAAACAAAGCTTTTCATACATGAATCGAAACAAACCACATCACCTCAAGTCATCACACATCTCATCATCATCACATCGTCAACTTGACATTAGTATTGTACATTGACATGTGATATTATTTTGTTTTCAGTCTGTGCCTTGACATGTACTGTTTTGACATTTTATTTTATATTACTTTGATTTTTTCTCTCTTTTTATTGACATTGATTTCTATTGTTAGGTATTATTAATTAATTTGTAGTATGCAATTCTTTATAATTTAAATTTTATTTTTGGCATAACATAGCGCACTCTTTATTTCTTTGATATACCATTATTATTTTAGCTATGTTAACCAAATGAATAAATGACTTATGACTTAACAGTCTGTCAACAGTTGTATCAACATTTGTTTTTTTTTCCCGATTCGAATTTCTTTGGGAAATAACCTCACTACAAGAAGATGAGTGGAAAGACATGGTTTATTCAGTACAAATTAAAAATCCTCGCTCAAAGATGACCGAAATAACGTTACTATAAGTAAAAATAATACAGTACACGCAATTAATATACGTATATGTGTAACAACTTTTTGGAAAATATGAAGGATCGCCAGTTCGCCGCGGGCGGTGCGTCAAATAATCCCAACTTTTGGAACGAAACCAAAGGTAAAGGTACAACATGGTCGTTTGAATTTGTTACAAACTGATGCCTTTGTCTGCAAATAGACGGATGAAAGAATAATCTGTGTCATGAAGACCTTTTGTCCAGCCGTGGGATGACGCAGGGAACCAGTAACCAGATGGATGAGAGTGGCCGAGGCTGGACTAGATGGCCAGTTCTATTTAAAAGGTTTACGTCCAGCACTGAACTGATGTTTATTAAGGATGGATATTTTAGAGTTTGTGACTTTGTTTTTCAGACGAAAAAAGGATGAGGTTTATAATTCACCGCGTATTTTATTTAATGTATGACCACTTAAATCGTTTTGTAAAACTTTTTACAGTGCAGTCCGATTTTAATGATTCTTTCTTTGCTGGAGAGGGTACATTTCGAACTTGGTCCAGTTGGCGCCGCCTCAAAATTTGTTACAATAATTTAAGTGCTCATTTAGCCCGAAAGTCTGAAAACCAGTCTTACCGAAGGGTATCGAATTACCCTTTGGTAAGATTGGGTTATGAAGGTCAGATGGGCAGTCGCTCCATGTAAAGTACTAGTATTCAGCTGCATTCGTATAGACTGAAGCCGACCCTTACATAGTTTGGGAAAAGTCCAGGCATATTGCTGATGTGAAGCAGGGTGGTTCGCAAATAAACACTTAAAGGCTAGACTAGTGTGTGTGTGTGTGAGATTGGATCTTAGAACCTAATATACAGCGTGTTGACATTTGGTCTACTAAATTGGGCCGGGGCTCTTGTACTCGTAAAACCGCAAATTGAATTGTTACACGCCTTTCAGCTAGATTAACTGATGCTATTGGGTAGGAAACCAGGTAAGTCCTTATGAAGTCAAATTGTGAAGTTTAGCTTTATTTTCCTTCAGCTAGTAGATTCCCATAAGCGTGTAAAGACGATGTAAAATACTAATAGCCGCTCGGATGGATCTTTAGGTTAAGCCGCGCTTGCCTAGGTTGGTTCGTAGAGGGTGACCACCCATTACATACCGAGTTTCCTCCGTGCACGTTAAGCCGTTGGTCTGAATTAATATTAAAAACGATAATTAATATTACTATTGAAAATACCTTCGTAATTTTTTCGCCACCCTAAAAATCCTTTGTATAGGTAAGTTTTATGTCTTTTAGTTGACAACTTATTTTCCTCTGAACTTTTAACAAAGCTCACATATACATTTATAAAGTTTGAAAACGCTTATGCTGATAAATAACAATTTTAACATAATTCTAGTTTGGTGATTCAGTATTTAATGTAATTAATAATAAAAACGTGTAAACAATGAAAATAATGTTAACAATTAAAAACTTTTTAAAAGTAACCTTTTATGACACATAAAAAGTAAACCTTTCAATATTATGTAACCAGCCACCCTATTTTCGTCCAAAGATTATGTTGAGTATTGCCAAAATGATGCAATGAGCCAAGTCATAGGCCTCGAGTTCGAACCCAATCCACCTCCGATTTTTCGGATTCATGTGCGTATAATATAATTATCACTTGCTTCGGTGAAGGAAAACATCGTGAGGAAACCAGCATGCCTGAGATTTTTCTAAAGCATTAAAAACCAATTCAGAGGCCCATGGGCGGCATAAAAACTCTGACACCAGGTTAGGCACTAACCACACGAGAAAGAAAAACCATAATTATGATAATTTACACAGTAACATCACGATTCAAAGTGAAGCATTAAAATGTGGGCATTATGAACTCATGCAATAGTCGAGGGACACATTTCTCTGAGTTTAAGAGGAATTGATGACTAATACCCAGTGGACACAGAAGCCGGACACAAATAGAGACATTATGCACCAGGGAAAGTGATATATCTTGTGACTAATAAATTGAATAAACAATAATGAGTATTCATTTGTTCAACGAGGGGTAGATATATATCACGCCGTGATGGCTCTCGGCCACCGTAGGCGCGGGCCTGTGGACGGCGAGTAATGGGCTAGCTCGCCGTCCGTCCGTCGTATGACGACGGGCAGGCCGTGTCGACGGCGCGTTCGTGTTCCACGCGCGCCTCAAAGAGATGTCAGCAAACGGGAGGGGCCCGCAAGGGCCGGTGCCTGCCAGGGCTGCGGGACTGTTCGAAAGAGATACCGCGGCCCTGGAACATAAAGGGCCAATGAAGGAACATGGGTGTTTTTTAGTCAGTAAGAGTCTGACACTCCCTTCCGCTCCGCCCAGAGCGGGAGGAGTCATTTGATGATTTCTCACCCCCCAAAAAAAAAAAAAAAAAAAAAGAAAGATATATATTCAGGAGGAAAACTTTCAGCGGGGCAGTAAGGGGAACTACCTTAACCGTTGCAGCTCGCAACTTGCTGCAATTTCCGAGTTTTTAGTAGTCCAACCTGGGTTGGTCCCATAGAAGATTTTGATCAGTATTAGCAACAAGATCGATTGGCATCAATAAAATGCTTACTGTAATTTTTGATGTTTTTTCTGAACGATGAAAAAAGAAAGCTGTGTCCTATATTTTTTCGAGACGACCATGAATGTTTGGAGCAGCTGATATTGTTTTTGCGATACCATGGTTGGCCCCATAGTCAAAATAAAATATTTTCGTTGTTTTCCCAATCACCCAGTATAACGACAGCTTATTCAAAAGCCGACACAGAGACTTTGAGACACTAGAACGGTGTTCGCTACGCCGTAGCTCGACCCTGGCTACGGCGTAGCGAATGACTGCGCCTCGTACTACGTAGCTTTTGCGTTTCTATAGTGACCAAACGAATTGGTGTCTTATTTTTAGTTGAATGAATTATGCAAATACCTCAAACGGCGCAAACACAATAATTTAATTTGTAGTTATGAGTTTGAGCCGTTTGGGGTTGAAACACTAGGGCCATGGGGTCCGAGTGCCCACTTAGTATTCCGGAAAATCGCCAAGCGGTTGGTCGACTTTCACTGAAAGGATTTGCCTGAAAATTGCATCATAGGTAGTGGATAACATATAGGATACTTTTTATCCCGGTAATACGATCCCGTAGGACTATTACGGAACTCCACGCGCGCGAAGCCCCTAGCTTAAGCTAGTATTAAATAAGCACAGATCTGCTAGAAGTCATGTTCAATAAAATAAGTACCGTTGTGCTCGTCTATATAAACAAAAAATCCTATTATTTTGAGACTAAAGTGGAAAGACGAAACAAACAAAACGCCAGTCCGTCATTATTTTTAAGAAACGCTTGAAAACAGACATTGAGCAGGCGACGACCTCGTCTCCTGAAACTTTGCAAAATGTCAAGATTTTAATTTAACGATAAAATAGAAAACTTCATGAAACGGACGACAACCTTATACCCTACGTATAAATAAATTATTTTTGAGTTTTTCTATCTAGAATTATTATTTATCTTATGTTCATCTGTGAAAGTTGTGATAGACTAGTACGTTTGTGGTTTCTTTTAAAATGATTCTTTTAAACTCATGTTTTCCCCCAAATGCGCAGCTCAAGCTATGAATCAGATTGTGGAATAACCTGCATCAATACTGCGCTATACAGTCGCATCTTTCGTCTCCGGTTGGTTTTACAAATGTTAGTTCACCGACGTAAGGTTCGCCGACAATACCAACAGGTACTGTCGAACTTTTCACGGGCGTATAGCCCCTAGAATAATATACAAAATAAACACTGTTTTAAGCTCTTACGGTTTAAGACTAAACTTATTATCCCGTAAGTGATAATATAAGTTTAACATACAAAATAGCCTGTTCAGAAAACCAGAAAACGTCCTCCGTCGATGCGACTCGCTTGGTTTTACGTTCGCTTTGGTTAAGACGCCGCCTTAGCCGCAATTGAATAAGAAGTATTTTAAAGACTCTTTCTATTAATAGTTTTAAAGAATAAATAAACAAAACATTTCAAAAACCCATTGAATCAATGTTAGCCGAGGATAATAATAATAAATTTAATAACCAGACGACCGACGCCCGACCCAGTTCTCGATGATGGTAATATCACGTTGTACTGGGATCGACCTATCGTCACTGACAGGACTATTGTTGCCAATAAGCCTGACATTGTGGTGATAGATCGATTGGAGCGTCGCGCAATGATTGTTGATATAACGGTCCCGCATGACGACAACCTCGTGAAAGCAGAGAAAGATAAACAATTCAAATATCAGGATCTGGTTCGCGAGGTTGTCGACATGTGGGACGTGACTACAGCAGTCATTGTGCCGATAGTCGTGTCAGCCAATGGCTTAATAGCCAATAGCCTCGACCAACACCTGAGGAGGCTCTCGCTGGGCAGCTGGATCAAGCGCTTGATTCAGAAGGCAGTTCTTCTGGACACGGCACGTATTGTTAGGAGGTTCCTCTCTCAAGAGCCCTGACCACCGGTAGCTCGGACCCTGTTCCCGATGCCGGTGGGCTACTATTTTTTATATTTTTAAATGTTTTTTTATATGGTTTTATATTCTAATATTTAAAAATATAATTAATGTGTGTAAAGATAAATAAAGAAATAATAATTTAATAATACATTTATTTATTTCTCCCACAAGTATTATTATGTACACAGTATAATATTCAAAATGTTTGAAAATGGGAGACAGGAGCCCATACTAAGAAAAACCTGTGCTACGAGTCTCTTGGTCTCCTTATCTCGAATACATTATTGAGAACTAATCGAAGGACACAAATAACAGCAGCAGGGAAATTACAGCTAATGAACAATAAAATGAAATAATAATTTAAAAGGATCACACGGGACGCTTCAACGTGAAAGTAATCTTATGCGAAACTGCAACACTCTCAAGGATTTGTACGTAAATGCAAAATATACAGCGAGGGAATATTTGTAAGCCTCTTATCTCAGGAGCTATTAGATTCTAGGCAGGAAGCTGGGGCGATGTGTTATCCCTAAAGAGATTCGTGTACCTTGTGTTATAGTTCGGAATTTTACACAAAATAAAGGTAGAAAATAATTTAGACGTTATGATGGATGGTCAATTTGCGACAATGTGACGCACGTTTTTCCACTTCATCATGCTTACAGCATTATTTTTTTTTCGTTTTTTCTTCTGAAGTTTTACTACATCTCTTCGTCGGTATTAATTTAGTATCTATTTGCGACTGGCGTTTTTAAATTGAAATATGGCATTGTGCCTCATAGGCATCTACGATGTCCATTAAAATGGTCTTTTAAGCTACCGTAATGTTCTATCGTTACCAGACTTAAGATTCAGCCTAAAGTGACCATAGATCTACCTAAGAAAAGAAAACATGGCGGGTATGATTAGGTTTCCTATATTATTTAAAACTAGCTGTTGCCCGCGACAATCGTTCGCGTGAAATTATTATACAAACATATTACTTCTGTTTTTGAATTGAATTTTGTTAACAATTTCAAGGGTTTTAATTTTTTTGCGCGGAACCCTAATATTTTATATTTTTTCTAAAATAAAAAAGACCTATGTTAAACCTTATAACATCAGCTATCTGCCAGTAAAAGTCCTGTCAAAATCGGTTTAGCTGTTTCGGAGATTATCCGGAACAAACCGACAGACCGACAAACAGACAGACAGACAAAAATTGCATAAAATGTGTTTTTGTTATAAGTACCGTATATACTTTCATATACATTCAGTAAAAAGCTGTTATTTTGGTATTACAAACATACACTTCAATTTTATTTATTTTTATGTATGTATAGAGTATATGTGACCACCTAAGAGTTTGACCGTGATTTGGGAAATGCCTGATATAAGTTAATCAAAGCTTAAAAACGCACTTTCTAAACTTCTTTAAAGTTAAATAAACTGCAACCTACATAAGCAACTACAAGCAATTATACACTCCGCTAAAAAACAGTAAAAGCCTCTAGCTACCTACTTAGCCCTGTAGTGCCAGCCATCGCGTGAGACAGTTCGCGTTTACTGCATTTCCCGTGACCGGCCACCAGTGCGACGACCCCAAACGAAAGTAGCCTCGGCCAGGTAATGGACGTCAATTTAACTGAACTGGTGGAACGGGTAATTTCTAATTTTAGCAGCGCAACACAGGATTTTGTAATTTTACCTCATTTGTTTTTTTTTGTGACGTCACTAATACAGGTGTTCTGGGCTCGTTCTTTCTGGATTAGCAGCACAAAGCAAAATATAAAGAGGACAGAAAGAGAATGGAGGATATTCTGCTCAACTCGTTGGAGAATAATTATAGATAAACAAAAGAAAAGTGTTTATAAGACAAAGATTCAAAGTGACATACCTATCAGGATGTTACTTTGAATTCTCTCTATGTTTGATGGTATCATTTCAGCACCAGGTTCGTATTGATTTATAATTTACATTCCAAAATCAGACCTTCTTCCAATACTGCAACCGAAACGAAATACAGTCCTATACCTTAGAAATTTGACGGCACGGTTGGCGCAGTGGCTGAGCGATTGACTGCTGCGTTGCGTGTCGCGGGTTCGATCCCCGCACGGAACAAATATTTATTTGTATGGCCTACAGATAGTTGTTTCGGGTCTGGCATCCACGATACAGGAGAAATTCCTAGTGTGGGGCAACGTTTTAAAACATAATATATATATATATATAGATAATAATATATTGAAAATAAACGTTTTACTTGACAAAAATCATATTTTTTACGCTATAAAAGCAAAACGTCTAATAAAGTAAAAATATTCTTGATTCTGCTATTTGACCGCGGCGAGAAAAGGGTTAATAGACTGTCGGTGGTTGTGGTAAATACTTGACATTGTACGTTTCAAATATTCGAAGATAGTTCGCATTCAGTCCGACAGGTGGCGAATACTGGTGATATTCCCACGGTGGTACCTAGCCAGACATATTTCGAACGTTTGTCTGAATGATATTGAAGTGTTATTCAGCTGTCAATATATTGAAAACTAGCTATTACCGGCAACCTTCGTTCGCGTGAAATTATTAATTTCATTTTTTAATCGGATTTTGTTAACAATTTCAAGGGTTCTATTTTTTTCTAAAATAGATGTAGCCTAAGTTAGACCTTATAACATCAGCCATCTGCCAGTAAAAGTCGCGTCATAATCGGTCAAGCCGTTTCGGAGATTAGCCAGAACAAACAAACAGACAGACAGACCGACAAACAGACAAAAATTGAAAAAAATGGGTTTTTGATATATGTGCCGTATTTATTATCATTTGCATTCAGTAAAAGGCTGTTATTTTGATATTAGAAACATACACTTCAATTTTATTTATTTTTAGTATAGATGTATAGACATTAAATATTTCAGTTTTGGTGAATCATGACTTCATGAGTCAATGCAAAAGTCAAGTATCAAAAAACAGTCAGCGACATTTTGAGAGGCCTATGCCCAGCAGTAAATTGCAATAGGTTTAGTTGATGATTGATCAACATACGAATAATCCCTGCGAGTTTATAAATTAGATGAAAAAGGGGTTAGGTTATTAATTAATCAAGAAAAAAAGGACGAAATAACAAATACTAAATAAAAAACTTCCCATCGTTAGAATTTCACGACTGCTTCTTCCAATATTAAATTCACGTGCTTGAATATTGCAAAAGGTTGAATATAAACATGCACGATCGTGTAACTGAACGAGAATCATTACTTCAAAATGTTCCTCCTCAACTTTGAAACATCACTTAATGACTTACAAACATAACTTAACTAGTCCTCAACGAAGTATAAAACGAGTATTGTACAGCGACAGTCCCATTCACCTACTAACGCTAGTCAGGTCGCTAACCCCGTATCGATGACCGCTCAGGCCGTTAACCTCACCTGTGACGTAAAACCTAGATAGCTCTGTTTTTCCGCAAACTCCACTTTCGACTTACTTCTTAGTACCCATTTAAGCACGGTAGTTGTTTAGTCTGTGTTCGTATAAAATAGCAGTTTTTACTCGATTCTGATTTCTTCGCGGAAAATTCTGTAATGCAGTGTTTTTTCCTGTTTTCTTTGTTTGTTATTGGCGGGGAGTAAAAAAGTTGTCCAATGTGTAAGTATGGTGATTTCTTGCTTCGTAAATTCGGAATAGGAAAAACGGAAATGCAATTGGAAGCGGGTCAAAATTATAGCTTCTCTGGGTGGGTTTTTATGGGTACGTTGAAAAATAATCAATACATGTCAATGTGAAAAACTGACTCCGACTTTTTTGAGTGCCTTGTTGGTCTAGTGGTCGCAAGCGCGACTATTGAGCATGAGGTCCTGGGTTCGATTCCCAAGTGAGGCAAAGTGTTATTGGGTTGTTCCATCAAGTATCTCAGTAGCAGCCACGGGGCCTGGATTTTTGCCCGGTTGATGGCAATACCATCAACCGGGAAAAAATCCAGGCCCGCCCCTATGACATGGGACTTAAACATAACTGGCGAAATATGGTAGTACTAATGGGTACCTCTGCCTAACCCTTCGAGGATTACAGGCGTGATATTATGTTATGTCAATGTGAAAGATATGTTTTATCAAAGTGGGTAAGCAACAAGACTTCCACGCAACTCAACTGGAGTTGCTTTTAGGAATTGAAGACAAGTAGACCAGGTATCTATATTATATATATGTATTATTATTAATATTATAAAGCTGAAGAGTTTGTTTGTTTGCTTGAATGCGCTAATCTCAGGAACTGTTGGTTTGAATTGAAAAATTATTTTTGTGTTGGATAGTCCATTTATCGAGGAAGGCTATACAACATTACGCTACGACCCTTAGAAGCCGCGCAGCGTGTGACACCGCGGAGAACAGCTCGTTTAATATAAAAGTAGCAGGTACAATTAAGTAAATAATGGAGAGTTGATGTGAAGACAGTGAAGCCACATACGATATGTCTCAAGGTTTTCAGTCAAATAACAATAGTATGTGAGCAACATTAATCTATTTTCTTTTAAACGAAACCTTAAACTAAAACCGTGTACACGTTTAGGACCACAATTAGTGTCTCTAAACTAACTGACCCTACTGCTCGGTCTCCCGTAAAATTGTGAGCGTGATGTGAGAGCCAACATGGTCAATTAGGTCACTGACTAGTTACCTGGTCGTTCACCCTTATTTTGTAACTGTCTAGACTTGTATCGTTAGAAACAACCTCATTACTTTCTAACAGCAAATACACCGCCATTCAAATATTCATGATAATTGGAAATTGTCTGGGCTTTTCGTGACCACCAATTGTAGACTTCTTAATAACTTAACTTTACTGTATTTCTCGACTAACTTGTTGGTCTAGTGGTCGCAAGCCCGACTACTGAGCATGAGGTCCTGGTTTCGATTCCCAGGTCGGGTAAAGTGTTATTGGGTTGTTCCATCAGGAATTTCTCAGTAGCAGCCACGTAAATTATATTTGAATGAGGAATTTCAGTCACTATTTCCTTCACTTTTGCGATGTTGACTTCAGTTGGAGACGTTGCAGAGCGAAGCAAATCTTACATCACATTTCAATTGCTTTTGAACGCTTTGTACCACTCATAAGCACGTGTTTTTGATAAAGTCGATTCACCGTAAGCCTTCTGTAACATTTTCAGGGACTCCGAACACGAAATTCCGTTGGCGATGCATTTAGACAAACTCTTTGTTGGATGTTTTTGTCTATTAAGAAATTCGCCATATACACTAGATATAATCTAACTAAAACAGCACTGTATTTAATCTAAATTACAGATGCAACTCAAACTCCGCGCTAAAACGGAAAACAGTTGTGCCAATCTAACAACAAGAAAAAAAACAAAAATTGAATTCGGAATTTTATTTCATAAAAAAATCATCTATATATTTGCCTTCTCCGACCAATCAGTCAGGAACGAGTCCTAACCGACACACCAGTGCGTCTTGAGCCTGCGTCGGCGACGACGTTAGTCCAGGAGAGTTGGGAAGGAGTGGAGGAGGCCTTGCCCAGCAGTGGGATAAAACAGGCTCGATCCAAAAAATAGGAATAATCATTTGCTCGACCTGAAAATAGAACCCAGGCCCTCATATTGAGCAGGATTGCTTGTGGCTACCGAGATCGGCGGTCCAATCAATATCTATACAAATAAATAAAATTGAAGTGTTTGTTTGTAATATCAAAATAACAGCTTTTTACTGAATGTATATGAAAGTATATACGGTACTTATAACAAAAACACATTTTTTTCAATTTTTGTCTGTCTGTCTGTTTGTTCCGCCTAATCTCCGAAACGGCTGAACCGATTTTGACGGGACTTCTACTGGCAGATAGCTGATATTATAAGGTCTAACATCGGCTACTTTTATTTTAGAAAAATAATTAGGGTTCCATGCAAAAAAATTAAAACCCTTTGAAATTGGTAACAAAATTCGCTTGAAAAAGTGAAGTAAGTTACATTTTTTTTTAATAATAATTTTACGCGAACTAAAGTCGCGGGCAACAGCTAGTAATGTATAAAAATGAACCCTGATTTTGTGACTTCCAATCTATCACAACTGCTCTTGTGATCTGACATGCGCTGAACTGAATGACGCGTTTGAGCTTTAATTCTCAACTCAGTTTGAATAGCTCGGAGATTGTGCGCAGGAGCTCCACGATCTGATACCACCATCAGCCTTTTACACCGGACTAGCATTCGTATTGCGGCGTACCATCCACACTTGGTTGATATCCCGACAAGTCGTACTCGGCGCTTCTCCTCCACGTTTATTATGCGCACAGCCAAAGTGTGGAACTCTCTGCCGGCATCTGTGTTCCCTCCCACATATAACCCGTCTGCCTTCAAAGCAAGAGTGAACGGAGTGATCTTCTGGGCACGCTCGTTTCATCATAGACCTCATCCATCGTTTTCCATCAGGCGTGACCGAGGTCAAGAGCAGGCCCATTTTATCTTAAAAAAAAGAATACAAGAATCGTTCTACGTTTCCTAATTCTAGCTTTTTCTTCGCCCGTGTTAGATAACCCTTATGTGTATGAGAATATCTGATTATTTAACAACTCTCAGTAATGGCTACATTAATAACAATCGATAATCCAGCAACGTCGGCTGTCAAACGTAAAATAACATTGACGTATGGCGACGTTGCATTTCAAAAATATAATATAATATCTAGATTTACAATCATCGTAAATTAGTATCTTGATAACAGAAAGGTTATAATTTAAAATTAACCTAATATACATTTTCCTAAAGGTATTTTATACTACGATGTATTTTATAGAAATAGTTTTTATTGTGGCTTAAAAGGCTTAGTATCCAAACGAAAGAAAGTTGTTATATTTGAATAATCAAGTTAAATGTTTATTTACTTTAAAAATGAATTAGTAATAATGAAGTGATATTTATAATGTGTCCCAGATCTTATGTTGCAATTCCAATATATGAAGTTGTTTCAATCAATTCTCTGAACTATCAGTTGATGTTCATATTTTATTCGATTAAACAAATAGATTACAAATAAATACTTACTAGTTTGCTAAATTATCTAATGAAGTTTTAAAATAGTTCCCTTACAGAGGATTTGTTGTTGTCTCTGTTATTAGTTATTTAGCTATAATATGTGACCATTTGCCATTGGTTTATTATGGCGGGTAGGATGTACTGAGTATTTGACGTTTGACGTGTATAAAAATAGAGGTTGTCGCCGATTCGGGGCTTTTATACTGCAACTGTTCTAAGGACAAGATATACCCTGAGAGGTATTTAATATTGTGTGTGCCATGTGTTTATTATTACGTTTGAAAGTGACATAGTAATGGAGATACCAAAAGTGTAAAGCTGGAACCTATTTGCATTACCCTAAGTTTCTACAATGTTTATGTAAGTTATTTGATATTATACTATGAATATTACTGATAAATTATGTGCTAGAATTATGTGTTATAATATGGTTTATATTGCTTATTGTTTATCTTCACTGATAAATTGCTATAATTTGAGAAGGGTCCAGGACAACATATAATTGTTCTGGCATAATACTTTAAAAGATGATACCGTGGAGTTTCTTGTCCATTCTTCTCCACGAAGACCTAGGTTTGCGAATGGACGTAGCTTGATAGGTAATTAACGTTACCTATAAATATCTGACAAGCCTAATCGAAATAAATGAATAGCCTAGTCTTGTCTTTGTGTCTTTTCTTGATAGAAACCCTTTTCCCTACACACCTTTTTAGAGATACTTTTAGACACAGTAAATAACAAGTAACCATTCTGACACTCAAAGCTTGATAATCAGTGGATATTAATACATATATATATACACATATCAAATCAAATCAAATCAAAGCATTTATTTCAAGTAGGCCAATTACAGGCACTTTTGAATTGTCGAAACAAAGACAACAATGAAATGTAGCTACAGTCCCAGTCACAAGGCATAAAAACTGTGAAAGTACTGTAGTTGCCCATTCCCTAACGTAGATCTCTATGGAGAAGAACGGGCAAGAAACTCCATGGACACTCTTTTAAATCAAAATATTGTTACAAAATCTGGTTACATCATTCATGTTGAGATTATACATATATGTGAGAACGATGTACAAAGACGTGCACATTAAGAGCGTCCAGAGTAAAAGGTAAAACCAACAATTTAAAAATAAAGTAATTAAAATAAACCGTGGCAGCTAAGAAATGACCAGTCCCAACTGACAGCGCCCGTTCACGAACATGACGCATGGATCAGCGCCATTCAACTCAACCATATTGAAGGGAATTAAATGACCCGACACACCCGCCACCATCAGCGAGACATTTGAGTGAGCATGACATTCTCTCAGCCACCAGGACACATTCAAGTCAATGAAAGATAACCCAATATAAATGGGAGCTTTACAGTACATAGTACTCACACATGTGTGTTATGCAATTATATAATTCTAGGAGATTCATATATGTATATATCAGCCAATCTATAACATCAGAAGTGGCGATAGTGCTCAGGCTTACTAATATGATTTCTAATGGTTTTCATTTTGATATTTTCATGATCAATGTTGGAGCTATTGGTGTGATGCTGAAAGCTGTGACGTCTGCGGATCGCCAGCTCGATTCAACAAGGACTATAACTACGTGATGCTGACTCTGACAGCGGAACTGAAAAGCTGCTGAAACAGTTGCGAAGCCATGTCATGGATAAAGTGGAGCAGCAGTACGAAATAGCTAATGTCGGTAAGGCCTTTAGAGGCTCTGATTTAATATGTTACCTGAAAAGTTGGAAATGAAAAGTCCTAGGGGAAACTACTGTAAATTATCAACTTAAACTATTTAAAAAATTATTGTTTAAAAGTTAAGCTTCAGTTAAAAACTTTTTTGTCTGGTACTTGCATAAAAATATTTTAATGTATAATTTACAGAACAATAGGTTCCATCTTTAATTAAATTAATGAGATGATGAAATTGAAGATTGTTAAATATTCAGAATTGGTTTCAGACTATTTTATTGAAGTTTGGCTCATTATTATTTTTATTTCATCCAACCTGGGATCGTACAATTAAATCACATTATTATAGAATTAAAACAAACACAAAAGTTTAAATTTAAAATCAAAATCAAATTCAAGAATAAAATTGAAATCATAAAAATCAAAATTTAACAACATAAATAAAATCAAATTAAAACAATTTCTTAACATTGGTCTTATGAATGGTTTAAATGATAATGGCAATATTGGTTTTCTTGATAATTGTGTCACTAAAATGAGACTGAGAATAGGATGTATTAACGTTACGTAGTACGACGGTTGATACTCGCAAAGATGGGTTGCAGTATAATACAAGTTACTTATATTGGATAATTTCTATAGATAGATAGATAGATATATTTATTTTGTAAAAACATGAGTAGGTAGGTATGTATACACTATACCAGGTCTTATAAATGAAAGAAAGTGGCTAAATGTCTTGCCATATAGGAATGGCGTACAAAAATATGTTTGTTTTTAAAAAATAGGGTAAATTCAATTAACATAAAATTAAAAAAAGAAAACAATGACTTAGACAATATAAAATTAAAAAAGAAAAATAATGGCTTAGAAAAAAAATGGCTTATTAAGTAGAGTAAACTTAACAGACTAAAAAATAGAACTTGTTACCTAAAAACATTAAATTTAAATGAAAGGTCGTAACTAATGTAATTGTCGATGCATTGGTTTTTATTCGTTTAAAAATTCCGTTAAGCTGTAGTAGCATTTGGCTAGAAGATTTTTTTTAAAGCTGTAGTTTAAAGAGTCTAGTTGGTAACTGCTTAATAAGATTGTTGACTATCTAATGTTAAATCATTTTGACTTGAATCACAAAACTTAATGACTATTTAGTACTTGAATTATTCAACTGGGTAAACAAATACATTCCTTTGATGCGATAAAATAATACATCATATTGTTTATAAATTATTATGACAAAGTTAAAGATTACTGATAGTTCCCTATTTTGACTTTGGCTATAGTTGTAACTATTACAAAAAAAAAGTAAAAGAAGCGGAATATTCTATTCTAAATGAACAGTCAGGTTGGCCGAACGTTCTGTGCAAAGTACAACAATCAATCAATTAACACAACACTGTACAAAAATCCACAGGCTTTGTCCCTTTGCAATTACTTATCGGCGTAAAAGCAAATATTCCGTCTGTCCAAGCTCGATTAGATGAGTTAATTAATACAAGATAATATAATTGACGTAACGGCCGATCGTCAGTTAGCACATCAACGTCTTAAAATTGTTGCCGATAAATTCAAAGACCGCTTTGACCAAACGAGTAGAGATTTTATTGTTTTTTTTTATTTATCTCTATTTATTGTTTTTTTTTTGTCTATGGGTATTTTGCCTGAATTAACACACAATTTATTTATTGTATTTTATAACATAAGTTATAGCGTAGCTGACACTGTTTATGTAAATCAAGACCATAGGCGACATGACAAACTAACAGCAAAATTTAAGGGACCTTACGAAATTAAGAACATATTAGATAATGACAGATTCTCATTAAGGGGTATTGGAAATTTAAGAAATATACTTGTAGCCAAATATAAATTTTATTCAGACTATGGTCTGGAAAATGGATTGATGATATCGAATAAATTAACTGTTGTGTTATTCATATGAAAATTATGTATTAGATGTCAGATGTGACAAATAGAATGAGAAAATAATATGAAAATTATGCATTACATGTCAGATGTGAAAAATGGAATGAGAAAATAATATGAAAATTATGTATGAAATGTCAGATGTGACAAATGGAATGAGAAAATAATAAGAAATTATGTATTAGATGTCAGATGTGACAAATGGAATGAGAAAATATTGGATTGGAACTGCTGAAGTCAGTTACTTTGTTCTGGCCCGTCTCATGTGCAGCAGGTGAGGGGTTTAGATTGATGGGAAAGTACTGACCGTTGTTGTTTTGTCCCTTTGATGTGATAAAGTTGGACTACAACAATGAATAATATGTAATAGCATTAAGTTTCCTTATAAAGGTGTGTTTAGTAATAATTAGTATTCAGTTTTTATTTTATGTAGTCCGAGTGCGAATTACAAGTCAGCATGGTCGTGATAAAATAGGTAGAATTTAATGATTAAATTGTTGTGTATTTTTCTTACTTTAAATTTTGCCAACTGTCAACGGAAGACATAGTAATTTTTGCGTATTAAAATTGTCATTCAAATATTTTAATGGACTGTTTAATCTGTTAATTTAATCTATGAAAATAGTGATTAATTATCTTCTAGCATTTTTTTTGTCTGCCCAGTAAGGTCTGATTATTGATTATTATTATGGATGGATTAGAACCTTAGCTGAGGTATGACATTCACTGGCTGCGGGTGATTAAGCTTCACTGACTGCGGGTGTTTGGTCTGCCCGGTAAGGTCTGATTATTGATTATAGCATGATGATTATGAAACGATTACTGATATTATGTAAACAAAATGTACCTATATGTAATAAACATAGTGTTTGTACTTCGAGAACGAAGTACTGTCAGTATGGCCGTGTTAGATAACCCTTATGTGTATGAGAATATCTGATTATTTAACAACTCTCAGTAATGGCTACATTAATAACAATCGATAATCCAGCAACGTCGGCTGTCAAACGTAAAATAACATTGACGTATGGCGACGTTGCATTTCAAAAATATAATATAATATCTAGATTTACAATCATCGTAAATTAGTATCTTGATAACAGAAAGGTTATAATTTAAAATTAACCTAATATACATTTTCCTAAAGGTATTTTATACTACGATGTATTTTATAGAAATAGTTTTTATTGTGGCTTAAAAGGCTTAGTATCCAAACGAAAGAAAGTTGTTATATTTGAATAATCAAGTTAAATGTTTATTTACTTTAAAAATGAATTAGTAATAATGAAGTGATATTTATAATGTGTCCCAGATCTTATGTTGCAATTCCAATATATGAAGTTGTTTCAATCAATTCTCTGAACTATCAGTTGATGTTCATATTTTATTCGATTAAACAAATAGATTACAAATAAATACTTACTAGTTTGCTAAATTATCTAATGAAGTTTTAAAATAGTTCCCTTACAGAGGATTTGTTAGTTGTTGTCTCTGTTATTAGTTATTTAGCTATAATATGTGACCATTTGCCATTGGTTTATTATGGCGGGTAGGATGTACTGAGTATTTGACGTTTGACGTGTATAAAAATAGAGGTTGTCGCCGATTCGGGGCTTTTATACTGCAACTGTTCTAAGGACAAGATATACCCTGAGAGGTATTTAATATTGTGTGTGCCATGTGTTTATTATTACGTTTGAAAGTGACATAGTAATGGAGATACCAAAAGTGTAAAGCTGGAACCTATTTGCATTACCCTAAGTTTCTACAATGTTTATGTAAGTTATTTGATATTATACTATGAATATTACTGATAAATTATGTGCTAGAATTATGTGTTATAATATGGTTTATATTGCTTATTGTTTATCTTCACTGATAAATTGCTATAATTTGAGAAGGGTCCAGGACAACATATAATTGTTCTGGCATAATACTTTAAAAGATGATACCGTGGAGTTTCTTGTCCATTCTTCTCCACGAAGACCTAGGTTTGCGAATGGACGTAGCTTGATAGGTAATTAACGTTACCTATAAATATCTGACAAGCCTAATCGAAATAAATGAATAGCCTAGTCTTGTCTTTGTGTCTTTTCTTGATAGAAACCCTTTTCCCTACACACCTTTTTAGAGATACTTTTAGACACAGTAAATAACAAGTAACCATTCTGACACTCAAAGCTTGATAATCAGTGGATATTAATACATATATATATACACATATATGTATATATCAGCCAATCTATAACACCCGCATGGAGTTCGGAAATTATCTCACAAGAAACCTCTACCGAGATAAAAAGTATCCTAACCAAGGTCATAGTCTATCCTTGTGCCAAATTTATTGTAATATTCGGACAGAGTTACTTTCGAGATTATGCACGCCTGCAATCCCTGAAGGGTCAGGCAGAGGTGTACTTTATAGTACTACCACATTTCACCAGTTATATTTAAGTTCCATGTAATAGGGGGCCAGCCTATTGCCATCAACCGGGCGCAATTCCAGAGTCCGTGGCTGCTACTGAGAAATTTCTGATGGAAAAACTCAATATCTCTTTGCCCGACCCAGGAATTGAAACCAGGACCTCTTGCTTAGCAGTCGTGCTAGCGACCATTAGACTAGTGAGGCAGTCTATTCTCTGAAAAAAAAAAAAATATATATATATACGGTCGAATTGAGAAACCTCCTCCTTTTTTGGAAGTCGGTTAATAAAACCGACTTAAAAGGCTAAGGTGATGTTCTTCCGAAAAGTGAAGTCCGTAGTATTCACTACCAGCGTGCATGTATGAACATGGAAAAAGCAAAATGATCTGAAGCAGAACGCCGAATCGGGTTCTACAAACCCTTCGAGTCCGCCCACAGACACGATGGTCTAAATAAAACGTTACATAAGATGGCATGTTATGTGAGCAATCAATAAAGTTTGGAAGTATGCCAGTATTGCCAGCGTAGCAGACAAAGAGGCCAACACTGATTCTTAACAGCCATATCTCGTAGTGTTGCTTCTTAAGATCTTTATGTTTGTGAAAAATGAAGAAATATTTTATGTCGTACTTTCAGTTTATCTTGGACATCACTGTCATCGGTGAAGGAAAATAATGTGGAAACCCTAGACTTAGGACAGATTGCACCACGAATCACTAAACACGTTTAACGTTAAACGTATTTAAAACATCGTGCTGTTACTTCCTTGAGCTTAAACCCAAATGATGTAATTGTACCAAAAATTTGCATTTCTTATGTTATGATTAAATATGTTGAGATACTATTACCATTGTAAGTACTTCTGTAACCATATTTATCTGCAAATAAATCTTTGACTTTGAACGCCTTGAAGATGACAGAGACGGAATGACGTTTTAAATATGTTTAGCATTAAACGTGTTTAGTTATTCGAGGTGCAAGCGGGCTTTATAATTCATTTAAGTCTGAAATTATGAAGAATGATTGTGAATTAATCTTGTGGTTGTAATCAGCTTATATAATATATAAATTGGCCTTGAGGTAGCGTGGTGATCAATGCTCAAGCCTTACCTGTTATGAGAAGAGGTACATTCTTTAAAGCCAGGAAAATTGCAGTGGCTTGTACCTAATGAGATACTGTTATGGTTTTGACCTACGAACTATCTTATTCATTTTAATTAAGAGTAGCATAATGAAAATTCAATTAATGTGAACTAAAAAATTTGGTGCTTTATACGACATCGTCTGTCTAGCCTTTTCTTTATAAAGTTGGGGTCGGCTACCAGTCTAACCGGATGCAGCTGAATATCAGTATTTTACATGGAGCGACTGCCTATCTGACCTTCATAACCCTGTAATTGGGTTTGAGTTTGGTTGAGTTTTCAGACTTTCGGGCTAAATGAGCACTTAAATTATTGTAACAAATTTTGCCAACTGGACCAAGTTCGAAATGTACCCTCTCCAGCAAATAAATAATCGTTAAAATCGGACCACACTGTAAAAAGTTAAATAAAACTATTTAAGTGGTGATACATAAATAAAATACGCGGCGAATTATAACCTTTTTTCGTCTTTTTTTCTCACAAGTAGTTTCAGCAAAAAAATAATAAGAGGAGCTCGTGGCTAAATAATAACAGCCACTCGGGTCGATCTTCAGGTTAAGCCGTGCTTGCCTAGGTTGGTCCGTGGATGGGCCCATCCATTACATACCGAATTTCCTCCGTGCCTCGGAAAGCACGCTGAGTAGTTGGTCCCGGCTGTTATTTGTATATTTTTGACAATCGTAACAGGTAGTCAGTGGCCCCAAAGTCTGACAACGTCTTACCAAGGGGTATCGTATTACCCAGTACTAACTGGGTTGTGGAGGTCAGATAGGCAGTAGCTCCATATAAAATACTGGTATTCAGCTGCATCCTGTTAGACTGGAAGCCGACCCCAACATAGTTGGGAAAAGGCAGATGATGAGTTTCAGCAAAGAAAATATCATTAAAACCCGTCAGGAGCAACTGATTGCTTTACTCACAAGCAGTTTCAGCAAAGAATACATCTGTATGTAGCATTGCCTATCCCTACTGTGAATGAAAGCGTGAAAATATAAAATGTCATTCGTCTGAATAAATCGCAAAGTGATTCCGCAGCCGCACTCGCTGAATGCCCGGCTACCCGGCTATACCCGGCCACCCGGCTATCCGGGTCACGCATATCTGCATAGGGTAATCCGAACGGCTCTAAAAGGCTTTCAATTCGAAAATGTTGCAAATCTAAAACATGTTGCTGCTATTCCAAGTAATATGACGTAACCACTAGTGCCAGAGCTAGAGTGGAGAATTTTAAATGAGGAGTCGAAAAGTCGGGTAATGTTGCCTATTTTATTTTAAATTAGTTTTACTTGTATGTAAATCTTACTACTATTAGAAATGTGAAAGTTTGTGTGCATGGATGTACATATGGTTGTTTGTAAATCTTACACGGGTACACAGATAGTTTATAACCTACATTATCATTATAGAGGTATACATAGATCACATAGATATTTTTTCCCATGGGACAGTTACCGAACACCAGCAACGGCTAAGCTACAGGTAGAAACTAGTATCTAAATGTGAATGCAGATTGTGTTTTTTTGTCTCGGTGTTTTGTCAATTTTGTCTTAAAGTACCTACGTGAACGTTTTACTGGAAGCACTTAAGTAGGAACCTAAGTAATGGTTCCGATCATCACTTAAGTGTTCAAAACATTTTTATGTTCATGGGAAACAAATAATTACAAACTTCAAAACTCTGATCCTCCCGATTTATTTGTTGAAGAAAAAAAAAGTTATTTAACTTATTATAATCGAAGTTTTTCGACTACCGTCTTTTGTGAGACTGCCCACAGGCACAGGAGTTTGAACAAGAAAGACTTCTCAAATCAGCTTCACATAGTAATAGACCGGTCACACCCCATCTGAGCAGTCCTCTGAACAACTGAAAGTTTCCTCGTTATTTGTCAGCTGAATTTCTCAGGACAATTTATATTTAAAATCCAAAGTCTACGTGATCGGGCTACGAACGATCCACTTCGGAAGTATTCGGCAATGAAACCTGAAGTCCCTGCCAAGAATTGTGAGAAAATATTTAAGTTTCAGGATAGTATATTTTAAAGTAAATTGACACAGTATTTCAGTGAGATATTTTATTAGGTTTCTGTTTTAGTCACGAGTAGTATTCATAAGTTTCTGAAACCATTTATTTGTGATTTTTTATGTGAGTTTTGTTTTTTGAGGATATTCATCGCAAGCGTTGTTTAGTGGTTGCGCGACGAATATTGTAACGAATATTCGTTCACAAGCGATTTTATGTGAGTAAATGTTCGGTCAAAAACTAGGAACGCAGCACCGGTAACTGGCCGTCGCCTCCTTCTCGAAGCAGTTATATGCTAGCGAAGGAGGTGGCGGAACGTGAGAGGGAGAGAACCTCACGTCCCAGCCGCCGCGGGAGAAGCACCGGGCGTCGGGGGCCACGTGGTGGCTCTCGGCCACCGTAGGCGCGGGCCTGTGGACGGTGAGTAATGGGCTAGCTCGCCGTCCGTCCGTCTTATGACGACAGGCCGTGTCGACGGTGCGTTCGTGTTCGAGAACTCACCAAAAGATGGAGCTCGCAAGGGCCGATGAATGCCAGGGCTGCGGGACTGTTCGAAAGAGATACCGCGGCCCTGGAATACAAAGGGCAAAAGGAGGAACATGGATGGGTTTTAGTCAGTAAAAGTCTGACACTCCCTTCCGCTCCGCCCAGAGCGGGAGGAGTCACTTGATGATTTCCCATCCCAAAAAAAAAGCACCGATAACTGGACAACTTGAAATATGAGACCAGTTATTAATGTTATAACTTTACTTTAAACATATTCAATGAATCCATCAGCACAATATCATTAACACTAGAAACGGGATATTTACCATGTTTACTGTTTGCTTTGATTTCTCGATATTTCGGCGCTGTTGCAAGCACCATGATCACAGATAAACTGAAGCGAACAGGACGCCAAAATATCGACAACTCAAAACAAACAGTAAAAATGGTTAATCCCGTTTCTAGTGTTAATGATAATGTTAGTGACCATGAATGACATTAGTGACATGAGTGTACATTGAGTACTACCGTAAAACGTGATTTTTCACCCCAAAAAGAAAGAACATAATTTTTGCATAGAGTTACTTAGTTTGATATACAGAATGCTTGGTCGGCTTCATAAAGGGTCCGTGTCAACCTTGTATAGTCCCGCACATTAAAAGCTCATTAAGTTAATGGTCGCCAAAAAATCGACATTTGCAAGGCCACTACTTATCTTAAACCTGAATCATTTTACATGTGTAAAGGTATTACATTGAACTTAGAATAAACCAATTTCATTTTAATGACTTTTAAACATTTGAACAAAGTTGATGAGATCGTGGTTTGGAGATTGAGCTAAAGTTTTCATATATTACATTTTAACTTTATTCGATATAGACTTGTGGTTGGACTAAATAAATAAGTATAATAATGGCAGGCTACAAGAACGAGGGGCTCGTGGCAAAATAATAACAGCCGCTCAGATCGATCTTTAGGTTAAGCCGTGCTTGCCTAGCTTAGTCTGTGGATGGGTTCCACCACCCATTAAATACCGAGTTTCCTTCGTGCCTCGGAAAGCACGTTAAGCCGTTGATCCCGGCTGTCATTTGTAAACCTTTGACAGTCGTTACAGGTAGTCAGTGCCCCAAAAAGTCTGTCAACTAGTATCACTAAGGGGTATAGTATTACCCAGTACTAACTGGGTTGTGGAGGTTAGATCGGCAGTCGCTCCATGTAAAATACTGGTATTCAGCTGCATCCGGTTAGACTGGAAGCCGACCCCAACATAGTATGGAAAAGGCTTCTCAGTTGATGTACTAAGGCTAGCCTGCCTTAGTTCATCAGCTGCCTAGCCTTTCCCTAAAATATTCTACGCGACCTTACCCTTGCTTATGGCACCGCATCTACCACTTATGAATAAAGAAACATTTTAACTGGCCAGATAGAATGACTAACTATACTTTCGTAATAAATACAGCTGGTACCAAAAATTTGTTAGAAGAACAACGTAATCCAAATAATACTTAATCCAAAATCTGAAAAACTTTTACTTACAAGGAAGAAAAAAATACAAAAATAAATCTCAAACAAGAATCCTTAATCCTCTTGATTTATATTCTTTCAATATATAAGTAATTTAGCTTCTTACGATCGAAGTTTTTTTGCGCATCAACTACCTCAAGTGCTTGTGGCAATGGTTCGTGAAATGGCCATCTCTTATTCATGAAGTGACTGAAGAATGGTTGTGCGTCTATCATTTGGGGCAGCCATGATGAATTCAAGTGGCTTTCTCTTGATGTTACTGGGGTCAATGTCTGGGCTTATTTGATCGTATCGATCGTAATTCGTAGTGGTGGTTGTTGATTATATTTTAATAATTTATAATGGTCTTTTCGGCTTGTTTGTTTGTGTGACTTGACTAATTTGAACAGTACTTTGTGGTTCGATTGTGCGTGTGTGTTGTGTGCTTTACTCATAGATCACTTAAGAACATAATAAAATTATAATCTACAACCAAATAAATAAAAATCCGTAATTATAAAATCTAAAGAGTTTTCAGCATGAGACGCGGCGTAGGTCTGATATACAGATACACATAATAAAAAAAACAGATAGCTAAACAAAGGAAACGCAACATTTAGTTAAAAAATCAAAACCGGTCGGACCGATGACGTCATCTAAAAATAAACCAAAAGAAACCCTAAATACATAATACATCTCCTAAATGTAATTATAGAAAAAAAAACCGCATTTTTCGCACAAAATTAAAAATGAAACGTAAAGCGAACCGCACAGGGTACAAACAAGACAGTGGAGTGCGGTTTACGGCCTGGCCGCAATAAAAAGTGTGGCCAACTTTGGCGCGGCCTTTTATTGTCTAACGTACGTAAGATGGGGGAAGGGGGGAGGGTATATAACGCCTGTCTGATGAACACTGCATCTACATAAACATTGAACTCATTGGTAAATGTCTTGGCGATTCTGACATGAAATAATCGTGATACCGTTAGTAAAAACTGACTTAGCACAAAAATGTGAAGGTCTGAATGGACTAAGCAGTGGAAGTAACATTTAACGACCTCGCGCACTACGTGGCCATGACTACGACTTTTGGCCGAAACCAGGAAAAAAGTATGAGGTCCTTTATGCTCGCCACCGGTAATCATGACATTCCATCACTATAAATATATCTAGACTCGAAGCTAAACTATATTACCGAAGACCCGGTTTCACCAGCAAGTCTTTATAAGCTATTCTAGACGTCATTAAGTAAGCTTAGTGCTATCCAGACAAAGTTGCAGTTCAAGGAAATTAGTTTGAAACACGATTTAGCAACATATAGGCTTCGTTGAGTTCACGCGTACTGATAATGTTTGCAAGTTGTGGATGGAGTGGCGAGGTGCAGATTGTGAATAAATTCAAATATCAACAGAATATTGAGTGCCTTGTTGTAATGGTGATCAATCGCAAAAGGAGATCGCCAGAAATCCATACATCGTTGGGCCAAATGTGAACAGTAATCATTTATGTATTATTTAATAGTTAAAACATAAACATATTCATATCAAAAAGATTTTTTTTTAAATTCTATGGGAATTAGGAAGAAAATAAGTTTTTGGGTCACTAGGTTAGGTTATGCGGCAGATGGTAAGAATTGTACCTATATAACGCCAAAATGTATTGTAAATACCATAATCAAATAAACACATTAATTTAATTGTTTGAAAACATATTTGTATGTTACTATTAGCATATTATTGCATAGCACAAAAAAGGAATTAGGTAGGTAAAATAAAAACAAGTTATTTTTTCAATATTTTATTCATCTTCATTTTCATACTCAATTAATATATCATACAGGAATGGTGCTGGAGGTGTGATGGTATTTTGGTACCTTGCCACTGTTTGACGACAGTCCTTGCCCTTATTATGGAAAGAACTGCTTCATCATGTAAAGGCAGAGCGAGTTTCCAGTAGCGTTGCTACGATCAGTAGGGATACCACAACTCACGCAATTCACCATTATCCAGTCGATAAGCAATCGGTGTCCAAGTTCGTAAAATCAATCCAAAGTCGTCAGAAAAATAGCAGAAATCGAATAAACACATCCGCACGAGTACGAAAACTAATGACGGGACTTGACGGGAGTGACGTGACATTGACATTTTGACAAACATCGATATTTTTTCGTTTTGAAACAGTCAACCGATACACGATTTTGAACGATGTTATTGTTAAATAAATAAATAACTATTACTAAAACAACAATAATTTCATCAAATGTCCTTTTTTCTTTTATAAATGATTATTATGTTCATGACCAATATTAAAACAAAATAGATATCGATTTTTTAGTAACTTCTTTAGAACTACTAGTTTTAGAACGAACTAGTAATGACCTGACAGCTTGTTTACGGAGCTAGTTTTAGAACTACATTCAATTTAAAACCATATTTCAAATTATAATTTTTAGCTCATTCCGGTAGAAAGTTATTATTGTTACATGTTATTTTTAATCAGTAAAAAATCTAGTCTTTTTTAATATACATATCGTTTCTGTACATACTTTGGCCCAAAACTGGCCATCTCCTTTACTAACGAGCTTGAATTCCTGGGTGGGATACCTGGATCGTGTAATACGGGATTTGGTTTTTAAACCGAATTTAAAAGAGATTAAAAAAAAGTTCAGGTTAAGAATAGCATAGATCTTTATTCAAGTATCCATGATCTCAAAAACTGTTAGTAAAACTTACGATTATGTTAGTAAGCACTGATAAAAACAAACAAAAGACCAAATAACGGTGGATCACTGCTGCGACAACCCATGAGTAATTGCATAACAGCGACCCACATAAACACAGTCCAGGCGACTGACAATCATGCTAAGGATCATACTGTTGGTGCGGGCAGCACCAATGCCTTTACGCATTGTTGTGTAAAAACAATCCACATGCACATCTGCGAACATCCCCGACGCATTACAGAAGCGGGGCAGCAACACCAGCGTCCCAAATGCGTCATTATACTGTACGCGGAGAGTACTGTACGACCTTTGCGTACATCTAGCCCACATGGTGCACGTGTATAATGAAGTACAGTACGCTCAAATGAGCGTGACTTCGACTGGGAGCGAACATCGTTACTTATGTATTCAGCCAGCATCTTCATTTTTTTCATGTACATAATTATGTACAGTCACGAACAACTTTTTAAAAGTGTTTTTCTCCTTCTGTTCCGATTAAAATTTCATGTCGTTGCGAACATAGTATTCTGGAACTCATATTTTTATGAAAAAGATATTGGTGCTCGTGACTGTACAGTCAGTTGTTAAGTATTTACATATTGGTGCTCGTGACTGTACACCGAATTCTATGTGATAACTGGTCCGATTTAAGTGATTCTGTTGAGCGCAGAGCAAAGAGGCTCATTCATGTGGCTACCAAGTTTCATAGCCTGGCTCATCGGCGCAAAGTTGCATGCCTGTCGGTCTTTTACAGACTGTACTTTGATGAGTGTGCCCAAGAGCTCCACGAGCTCATTCCACCGTCTCCCTTCTTCCATCGGGAGTCCAGACGTACTGCAGGTTATAACCCATTCCTTGTCGATGTTACACACGCGCTTTGCAACATCTTTTATTATGCTCACAGCCTAGGAGTGGAATTCCCTGCCTGCGTCGGTGTTCCCAAGTTCATATGACCCCAATCTATTTAACCCTTTCCCTCCTTACGGTACTTAGAAGTACCTCCACATTTTTCGTCTAATAACTTAAGTACGAAAACACTTTATGTTAACTAAAACTGACGATCCTTTAGAGTACCGTTTCCGTAAGCCAATCACAGCGCATTATTTGAATTACCGCGTGATGTAGCCGTAAAATTCGATGAGCGAGTGACAACCTGTCACACATTTCGTCACTTCGCTGTGCAGTGTAATTGGAATTTTTTTATAAATAGAATATCATAGGTAAGTGCTATGTTTTTTACTATTTACGTTGTTTATATCACTAATAACATTTTTAAAAGCTGTTATAATGTATTATCAGTTTATTTTATTTGAATATTTGATAAAAACTGATGCGGACTTAAAAGTACCGTCAGGTGATTCTGGTTTCAAAAAGTATGGGTTTTCATAATACACATACTCGATGAAGCGGGTATTTTGTTTTATCATAAACGAATGTTATTGTATTTTTATCATTGCTCTGACCTATATTCTTATTCTTTTAGCCAATGACATGAATATTAAAAACAATTCTGCTCTTATTGAAGCCCTATTATTAGAAGATGTTCCGGAATGAGACGAAGAGTCTGATGCAGGCGTGTCCGATGATGAAGTGGAAAATCTTCAACTACCCTCACCAAGAGGCTTTGATGAGATTTTTGAACGAGCTGTAGACAGTGTGTTAGCCGAAGTTTCACCATCCTCGCCGTCAAATGAAGATGTATTGGAGGGCCCTATAAATCAGGTACCCACATCTCCAATAGCTGGACCTAGTGTTCAGCCTGATCTACCGTCTACAAATACGTCTTCACATAGAACTAACCAGCGATTACCCGAACCAAACCGTAAATGGAAAAAGAGGGACCTAAATACCATTTCACCGGAATACACTGCAGATACTGGAGTAGTAGAAGACTGTTTTGCTCACTGTGCTACACCGACTGATGTATTTTTAGTATTGATTGAAGATATTATTGACAATATTATATAACAAAGTAATCATTATGCTACTCAATGCAAGGTATTGAACCTAAAAAAGGTGTAACTCCTAACATTTATAGGTATGAATTTTTTTATGGGTTATAATACTCGTCCGGCGTGGAGAGACCATTACTCTTCATCACCTGATCGTTTGTGAGCCCTTTATTGTATAGATCGCAAATCACCGAAATAGTGGCACAGGTTGTTTTGGGGTCTTCTGGACATCGCATTTGTCAATGCATATGTCATTTATGGACTTATAATGGAACAGACTACCGTAAAAGATTTTCGACGCTCTGTTTCTCAAGGCTTGATGACAATGAAAGATGCAGGTCAGAAAAGGAAGACTTCTACTGATAATACTGCGCAAGGCGGTCCTTCCAAAAGGCGCAAATCTGACTATTCCACTATAAAAGACGTACGCCTAGGTAACAGAGGCATTCATTGGCCTACATTCGTAGAGAACAGGGGAAGATGTGAGGTTTGTAGTTTGAAGAAGATTCAGTCGAAACCTCATAGTAAATGTTCACATTGCAACGTGTTTTTGTGTGTAAATGAGAAGAAAAACTGTTTTGTTGAATACCACGAGATTAATCTGTAATTAAAAACCTATCAATACTTAGTTAATATTGGATCTCATTACTTTTGTAGTTTGAAGTGCCTAACATTGTGATAACACGAAGTTCCTGATGGTACTTTTAAGTCTAGGTCTTGGAAATAGTACTTCTAGGTATAATAAAAATCTGAAAAAAATCTATGTGTTTCCTTTTACCTACCTTATTACAAAAATAAAGACCAAAAGCAGAATTTCGTTAAAAATCACTACCCCGGGGGGAAAGGGTTAAGTCACGAGTTAGTAGGCTTTTTTTGGGTTAGCTCATTCCATCGTTGACCTCATCTCTGTCCTCAGGACTAGATTGAGGTCAAGAGTAGGCAGGCCCATTTAATATAAACAATTTTTTTTTTCGTAAGTCGGTGCCAAAGAATTCAATGAAACAAACGAAAGTCACCGACTTCCGAAAGTAAAGTTATTTTCCACTTTTAAGTGTTTGTTGTTATTGGAAGTCGGTTATTTTTTTTTTGCAAAAATTATTTTCGATTAAGGAATTCTCAACAGCAGCTTGAAGTTTTGTTGCATGAAGGTTGCCCTTTAAAACAAACAAGACTACAACAAACAACAACAAATAAATTATTCGCATAATATGGGTAGATAGATGGTACATAGATGTTACATTACATAATATTACAATAGGGATCCTCATATTAACCATTTCTGGTGTACGAAACATTAAATAAAAGCTTATAATTACAATGAAACGAAATGGGTGATATAACTATTCTTAGGAACTCTTTTTCATATTATACTAACTTAACTAGCTATTATTGCACTAGAATAGGAACGTAGTCTTCACTATTTTACAATAATTTTCTATTCTTATAACTAAGATATTCCTGGGTCGTGTAGAAACATTTATTGACTAACCAGGTATACATTTTTTTTCGGAATAAAGTAATGGGTAGGTCTTTCAGTTCACTAGGTAATTTCTTAAATAATTTAATTGACACGGGGTAACAGTTTCTTCTAAACAGATCAGTTGTAATGACTTGTAATGTGTTACCTACTATAACGTTACACGTCTGCCTATCCGTTAAAATTTGGGCAGACTGCTGACCGGCTAACACTGGATCCTGGCAGATAGGTAAATCAGTATAATATCATTAATCTGTCGGAGATTAGTGTACGGTACCGCGCCTTCAATTTGCCCTTACCAGTTTAACAAAACCTTTAGCAAATTCCATGCCATAATATGATAAGAGCAGACAATATGAGCATTAAGCCATGGGTTCGAACCCAGACAGGCGCATTACTTTGAGTAATTTATTTCATCACCACTGCTCTCAAAACATTGTGAGGAAACCGGCATGTCCTAGAAACAAAAATTCGAAGACATTTGTGGCGTTACCAACCTGCACTGGGCCCGCGTGGTGGATATAACCCATTCCCTCTCATAGAGAGGAAGCCGTGTGTCCCAGCAGTGGGAACGTTACACGCTGTTTCTGCTATGCTATGCCTAATCTATACAATCAAATAAAATTGAAGTGTCTGTTTGTAATATCAAAATAACTATCTAATCTCCGAAAGGGCTGGTCCGATTTTTGTGGGACTTTTATTGGCAGACAGCTGATGTTATAAGGTCTAACTTCGGCTAATTTTATTTTAGAAAAATAATTAGGATTACGTGCGAAAAAATTAAAACCCTTGAAATTGTTATCAAAACCCGATTCAAACGGCTAATCTCCGAAACGGCTGGACTGATTTTTACTGCACTTTTATTGGCAGATAGCTGATGTTATATGGAGTAACTTAAATTAGTTTGATTTTAGAAAAAGAATTGAGGACCCTTGCAATTAGTAACAGAATCCGATTCAAAAAGAAAAGTTATATTTTTTATAACAATTTTACGCAAACAGGTAGCGGGCAATAGCTAGCTAGTATCATCATAAAACAGAATATTATTCAACAAAAAAAATCTTGAACATTCCTCATCGCACCCAAAGAGCCATACAGTTCATTAAACGTTTATGATCATTCAGTTAATTCAAGTATAATTATCGAGAGCTTTTACCAAGGGCCTTTACCAATAGCCTCTCAGGTTAATGACTCATTAACTCAAGAACAGGTTGCACGTGATTTATGAAGATCTTCTACTGATTTGTGATCAGATTTTAAAGAGCTTAGTGGTTACGTAATAACATTGAATTTGGAAAATTGTAGACTATGTAAATAGGCTTTAGCTTCTCGACTGTATGTAGTATTGTTTTGAGATTAGTGATATTAATTTTACGTATTATTTCAGCTTTATACAATTATTACCGTCAAGTCGTGCCTTGAAATAATGTTTATTTTAATATTATTGCTTTATTGATTATTGTGTTCTATTTATTTCTTTTTATTTTCTGATTATTGTATTATTAATAATTTTGACATGATTAGTGGTGATTTAGACATTATTGTTAATGTTTCTGAAATTATTATTATTAATAATTTTGACATTATAAGTAATTATTACCAATTTTTTCCAAATATACTTATGTACTAACACTAGTGTTTAAGATGTTTATGTATTATTACTAACAAATTGGATTGTATTATCTGTTTAATAAATGATTTGATTGATTGATTTATTGTGCCAGTAGGTCCGGAGGACATAGACAAAGCGACATTTTATTCTTTTTGAGAAAACGAAAAGTCAAACCTGTGTTATAGTATGACCATTTAAAGTGTGCAGTTTAAGGTGACGTTGCTTGTCAAGAATATTTGCATCGATATGTCAAACTTGCTACATTTTATTTTAGTTCTGTGTTTTCCCGCCTGCACAGATAAGTTGGTTGAAATGTAAATTAACATAAGCAACCGGAACACCCTGTTGAAATTCTTCGTGAAAATACAAAACAACAGGAACACTTTCTTAACTTTCAGTAAACAATGAGCTTATGATTGAAACTAAACCACAATAAAAAATATGATATTATACAACAACATAATATTTCCGCTCAATTTTAATTGTTCTCACATTTACAGGGCAATCGATGTTTAGCTTTTAAACTAAAAACAGCAACGCTCAATAAATCACACCAAATTTAATTTTAAGGCACATAAACCATAGCTAAAAGAACAAAAGATAATTTACTCCGCGAATTTGTAAGCGAACGTAAAAAATTATATATTTTTGGGACGTCCTTTTTTGTCAGTCACTCAGGACGAGATTTAACTTAATTCATTTTTATTTTCTTAAAGAAAACGTCTGGCCCACATCTCTTAGCCTTCGGAGACAGATATTTTATGCTTTACTGCGTTAAAAGAGATTCGACTTTATTTTATTAGCATTGCTTTATTTCATTTGTTTCGTTTTGTGACACACTTATACGTAAGTGATGTTGAAATAAACTGGGTACTAAATTAGTCAACGCAAGTAGATTGCATTTTTGATGTGAAACATCTATGCACGCCTAGGCAGTGAAACCGAACCTCGTATGCCGTGACAGAAGATCATGGCGTGATGCCTCCTCTATGCCACGTAAAATCAACCTTTTCCCATTAGAATAAAGTTTATAATTAACACTAAAAACGGGATATTTATCATTTCTACTGTTTGTTTTGAGTTCCCGATATTTCGGCGCGGTTGCAAGCACCATGATCACGGATAAACTGAAGTTACTGCGGGTGGGTGTTTATGAGCAGAAAAAAAAAATAAAAAAAAATCGGGAACTCAAAACAAACAGTGGACATGGTAAATATACCGTTTCTAGTGTTAATTATAATGTTAGTGACCATGACAGTTTAAAAACTTAGAATAAAGTTTGTTTTGAACGATTTTTGATCTACAAATTCCGTTTTCGAAAGTCCACTCTACTCTTCCTATGCAGATTTCATCAATAGATATCGATAAAAGAATATACGACGTCTGTCAATGACCTTAATTACAGCTGAGAACAACGACGTATGTTTTCGATAATATTTTCCAAATAATTTGATACTAAGTGAAGTCTCTTACTCAACAATAAAAATAACATTTCCAAATAAAATAAAGCCGAAAACACACAACACATGTTGTTTAACCACCATTTTATTACACGTCAATAACTTTTATCAGTGCGTTTAAACCTAAATGTAAGTCTTATGCTCACTCGCGAATATACTGAATTTATCGCGAACCATTTCCGAAATATCCTTATTATCTGTAATAGGTATAAAACTGTTATCAAACGAAATGACGAATCGTTTTTGATAGTGAGATAAGGTTTTCACAAAATGAGCAGAATGTAATTGGTTGAATTTTTTTGCATGCAAATTTTGGTTCAATTATTGGCATTTTGGGAGTATCTTTTAGGTGTGACTAATAAATAGTGCGTATTTTCGAAATTGATGCTAGGGCTTATGTAAACACTTGAAATTTAATATCAGTCTCTCGCCCTCATCCTAATTCTTTTGGAGTCGGCGCAGCATGTGTTGGTCTTCCATACTTCTGTATCACTCTTTTAAGCTGTTTCGCGGTTTATAACCAAACTAAAAAAAAAATCGGGTTCTCAGAATAATTGATAATCACGGAAGATATCCCATCCCGTAAATGACAGTATAAGTTTTGTATTAGTCGTCATCTCATCACCCTTTCTAGACATGTCATCTTGCACACTGTGAATCCATAATTTCTTTGACATTCTGCTACTCTAATATACTCGAACATTCATAATCAAAATTTTTCTCACGACATTTTCTCATCACTTGCGCGTGATATCCAGAGGAATGACCACCACACAACGTACGTACGATCACTTTTGAGTCCAAGTACCTTATTTATTTATTTAACAGTTTATGTACACACTAAATACAGAAAAGAAGAAAGGAACAGAAAAAAAGGTACAAAGGTGAGGCTTATTTCTAAAGAACCTTACCTTACCTTAAGTCCAATTACAATATTTTTCGACCATTACATATCACTGACTGTCTGAATCCCATTATTTTAACGCCGTCGACCAACATTAAACCAAGACAAAACCTTAGCTCCTACTCGGCCGCCAGGGAGCGGTAATAAATACAAATGAAAGAAGACAACGCATTACCGTTAGACAACTAGCTGCTGAAGATAAGAAGTCAGTTAAATGATTTAAGATAAAAGTATTTTGCAGTCCGTTAGAGCTTTAGTTTGTATATATGTATTATTATCCAATTTGTAGCTTGACCTCCATATTAAATAAATGGGCTATATCGTGACATAATAACAGCGGCTCGGATCAATCTTTAGGGTAAGACGCGCTTGCCTAGGTTGGTCTGTGGATGGGTGACCACCCATTACATACCAAGTTTCCTCCGTGCCTTGGAAAGCACGTTAAGCCGTTGGTCCCTGCTGTCATTTGTAGATCTTTGACAGTCGTGATAGATAGTAAGTAGCTCGAAAGTCTAACAACCAGTCTTACCAAGGGGATCGTATTACCCAGAACTAATTGGATTGTGGAGGTCAGATAGGCAGTCGCTCCATGTAAAATACTGGTATTCAGGCTGCTTTCGGTTAGACTGGGAGACAACGCCAACATAGTTGGTAAAGGCTAGGCAGATGATGATGGTCAGATAGAGGTGTAATACAGTACACCCACATTTGACAGTTATGTAAAATAGAGGGGTTAGAGACTATTGTTATCAACCGAGCTCAATACTAGACTTCGGACGGCTATGGAAAAATTCCGACTGTAAAAATCAACTAACATTTTTACCCGCACTGCTTGGACCAGACCAACGAGATTGTTTGGCGGTTTGTTTGCAAACATGATGAGCTTTATCATTTATGCTAATGATTATTTTTCTAATTGCCTTTTACGAGAACATTACTAAATACGTAGTAGGTGTGTTATTTAACTTCTAACAAAATTTATTAAAGCTATGATTACACTCAACATCAACAGTGAGTAGACATTGGCCAAATAACACACTTTCGTACAAGAAAAAGTAAAACCAAAACTCAAGGGCAAGCGATAAAAGCCCAATAAATTATAACTTTCACTACACACTTAAACTATTTACAAGAAAAACAAGAGAAACTGAAAGGGTCCATAAGTCAAGGAGTCTCATGTAAATAAACTTCATCGTTACTATGGAGTTCGGCTTCAACTGACGCCGATGAGCTCTTTATCTAATTGCTTTCCGAGTTTCCAGTTTGCAGAAATAACTATGTTAAAATAGGTCTATTTTTGTCATGATCATCTGTATTTTTATTGTTCTAGGGTTTTATTGAAGGAAGCTGCTTTGATTCTCTGAAAACTATACTGTTATTGAAAATAATAATTTATTCGGCTTTTCTGTAGGTACTGCACATCACCTAGTTTTATTGTGGATAGATCGTCGACCAACTTTTAAGCAAACATTTATTGACTTGAAATAACTGTTAGGCAAGGAGGTAGAAATAATAACAATCAATCGAGCTATTAAAAATCTTCAAAATGGAGTCTCGATTTGATCTTGTTGTTTTAGTTTTGCACACAACGGCATTAGAAAGAAAAAAAAAACATTCTTTCTTTTCTTCACACAAAATAAGCATTTATAAAAACAAAAGAATTCGTTGAAGTAAAATATGTGACATTCCATGACGAGTCTGTTAACATCACTTTTAACATAATAAAGGGAAAATCCTATCACCACTTTCTCGTGATGTTCTTCAGATAGGTCAGGTGCGTAGTACTCACAACCGGCGTGCGTGTATCACCAGGTGTATTAACATAGACGAGGCGAAAGGAGTATGTAAGGATCGTAGCTGGTGGCGTTCTGAAGTTTCTACCCATGGTGAAAAGTGTAAGATAATGTATGTATGTATTAAAAACTTGCACTCGCCCCCGACTTCGTCCACAAAGGTTGTGATAGCTCGGCTAATATGCATGATATTAATATAATTTATAACATGAAGCATCCACAAATTTTCATAATGTAGATATCTGCCGGATTGTATTGGATTATTAGTTCCGGAGATTACCCCCTACATAGAAACTTACAAACCAATTTTAGGTCATTATAATATTTGTATTAACAACAAATAAAGTCTAAGAATAACATAGCTACAAATTCTACTTACTAGCAGTCAGAGAGACCATCATCTGCCTAGCCTCTTCCCAGCAATGTTGATGGGGTCGGCGAGAGTCAGAGAGATAAAAAACCGGCCAAGTGCGAGTCGGACTCACGCACGAAGGGTTCCGTACCATAATCTATAAAAACGGCAAAAGAATCATATCTGTTGTATTTGTTGTTATAGCGGCAATAGTAATACATCATTTGTGAAAATTTCAGCTTTCTAGCTATCACGGTTTATGAGATACAGCCTGGAGACAGACAGACAGACAGACAGACAGCGAAGTCTTAGTAATAGGGTCCCGTTTTACCCTTTGGGTACGGAACCCTAAAAACAAAATAAACAATCATTCACCAATTAAGATCACTTCGCAATGACCGAGAATCGAGAGCAAACAATACTTTAAATTGCGTTGTAACTTATTAGTTGGCTCCTAAATCAGATTGCCTCCGCCATCGATCTTCAAACTTCGCTTAACTTTCTCAAAGTTTTTTTGATAAGTAAATCTAATTATAACGATCTGTTTTCGTGAGAAGTTGGTCTTGTTTTTACGCCTTTTCATGCCTTTTAAGCCAATATACTTACTGCTTTTTAGGAAGGATTTTCCGGACATCGACACAATTTTTGTTCGATTTGAAAATTACGTAGAGGAAGTGGTATATGGA
This sequence comes from Eurois occulta, assembly GCA_950022335.1. Classification (NCBI taxonomy): domain Eukaryota; kingdom Metazoa; phylum Arthropoda; class Insecta; order Lepidoptera; family Noctuidae; genus Eurois; species Eurois occulta. The sequence continues at coordinate 2,087,412 of OX465496.1, forward strand.
TGAGAGAATTATCATTGAGCTCGCCCTTATCTTTGGGGTCATCAACGTTCAGGTTAGATGAAATAAAAATTTGTAGTTTCATTTGAGAAGCCCCCTTCCCCTTAATCATTTATTATTTTTCATTTTTGTATAAAAATCATAAAGCGGTTTACAGAATACATCTACATACCAACTTTCAACTGTGTAGTCCTAATAGTTTCGGAATAAAGTGGTTGTGACGTATGTCAGACATGACGAATCTATAGGCGTTCCCTTTTTTACCATTCAGCTGCGGAACCCTAAATATGCATAGAACTACTTCGTTTTCGAAGTCTTTCAAATACCATCCTCACCTATTACATGTTTACAGCAAACATCATACGCCACAAGGTATCTCCTGAAGAAGAGAAAGCTCCAAACATTCTGAAATCAATTTAATCTTCTTGCCATGACGCTTAAAGCCCATACAACAATGACCAAATTACCCAGACCTCTAACATGTTACTTGTTCTAAAATAGTCGGGGTCATGTTTACTGGTTGTTGGGTCGTACGCAATTTTCCATTGTTTAGCTCTCATGTTTGAATAATAAGGGACGTGTAACCGCTGTAATTATACTTTGATGGCTTTGAGGTTTGTCTATTTTCAATATGGAGGTAAGTCACAATAACGTATTTGGGAGTTGGTGCGCGAAATGAAAAGAAAACGTCACTGATTTTGTTAATAAACACCGTAGGGACCTATTTGGAATATAAAGGGTGTAACAAGACCCTTAACGAAGCCGAAAGGCCATGGTTCTGCTCGTCATTGCGACCATTTTTTTGTTCTAGACTATACCTGGGAACCTTCTAGTTACGGAGATATTGGAGGTCAAAGTTCCAACATTTCTACAATTTTTTAAAATTTCTTAAAAAAAATCGTTTCCCAGCAATAATTTTTGCGTAAAGTTACTTTTCTTCTGTACCGTGGACGTGTTTACAAACATTTAAGGCCACACACCTGTAGGCTATACATATATTTGTTCTGTACAGGAATCGAACACATCGGGAATCATACACACAGCGCAGCAGCCCATCGCACAATCGCTGCACCAACCGTGTCGTTTACGGTTATGTAACATACGTGGTCGTAACTTTATCGTTAGTAAAGAAATCGAAATCAATAACAATGATAGTCCAATAATAATCAACATGTATTTCAGTCACTGCAAAAGCAATATTACCTACATATACAAGTAAACCAGGAAAAGGGTGTGCTTCGGAAATCTTCGTGTTGGCGAATTGGCACGAATGTCGCGCTACAGAGTAACCCCTTGTTTAAATTCGATCATTTGCATTGTTTTACTTTGTTACTAACTCACAAACAACTTAAAAAAAATAGAACAATTACCAAATACAGTGACTCATTGTTTCACGACCTTTCCAAGTCCTCAATCAGCCAAAAGAAATCAAAACAAAACTTCCTATAATTGTGAACTCATTAAAGTAATTACCGTCAACTTGGTGATATTGGAGCGAACATTTATTACAAAGCATGGCGTGCCAAAATCAAAGCCTTAAAACTGCCACACGGAAATGTACGAAGCATAATTTTTTTTTTTTTTTTTTTTTTTTTTTATTACAAAATGGGCCTGCTCTTGACCTCGATCACGCCTGGTGGAAAGCGATGGATGAGGTCTATGATGAAACGAGCGTGCCCAGAAGATGCCTGTTCACTCTTGCTTTGAAGGCAGACGGGTTATATGTGGGAGGGAACACAGAAGCCGGCAGAGAGTTCCACACCTTGGCTGTGCGCATGATAAACGTGGAGGAGAAGCGCCGAGTACGACTAGTCGGGATATCAACCAAGTGTGGATGGTACGCCGCAGTACGTCTGCTAGTCCGGTGGTAAAAGGGTGATGGTGGAATCAGATCGTGGAGCTCCTGTGCACACTCTCCGAAGTACAGTCTATAGAAGACCGACAAGCAGGCGACATTACGCCTATGAGCTAGGCTGTGAAGCGAAGCTATCAAAGTCTCGTCGCCTATGAGTCTTTTAGCTCTGCGTTCCACCGAATCAAGTGCAGCGAGCTGGTATTTTGCTGAACCATCCCACAAGTGACTGCAATACTCCATACAGGAACGGACCTGTGCTTTATATAAACTTAAAAGCTGTCCAGATGTGAAGTATCGCCTCACCTTATTCAGGATGCCCAGCTTCTTAGCTGCGGTCTGAGCTTTCGACTCGATGGTTGAGCCGAAGTTGAGATCCGATGTCAACTCCATGCCCAAAAGCTGTAGGCGGTCGGTGACTGGTACAACTGTACCTCGGAAAGCTGGAGACAACTGGAACTGGCTCTTTTTAGCCGTAAAAAGACATGCCTGTGTTTTCAGAGCATTGAATCTGACCAGATTGTCGTCGCCCCACTTGGAAACGAGATTTAGGGTCAGATTCATTCGCTCCACCATGGCCTCTCTATGAGTAGCAGTTTCCTCTCTGCTGGCTCTTGCACTGGACAGGTATCTTTCCGCGACTGTGCTGTCATCAGCGTACCCGATTGCACCAAGCTGTAGCAGGTCGTTGATGTGTAGCAGAAATAAAGTCGCGGAAAGAACAGACCCCTGAGGAACACCGGCATCAATGGCCTTATGATCCGAAGAGCAGCCATCTATGACCACTCTGATCGAACGGCCACTCAGGAAGTCGGAAATCCAGTTGCAAAAGTCAGCAGAGATGCCAAATGCAGGAAGCTTAGCCAACAGACTAGCGTGCCAGACCCTGTCAAAGGCCTTTGAGATATCAAGCGATACAGCAAGGGCTTCGCCGTGTTTCTCAATGGCCTCGCCCCAGTAATGCGTAACATACACAAGAAGATCCCCAGTTGAGCGACCACGACGGAAGCCGTACTGGTGGTCACTGAGGAGCTCATTGTCTTCGAGGTATGTTAGCAGCTTATTGTTCAGTACCCTTTCCATCACTTTGCATAGTATGGAGGTTATGGCGATTGGTCTATAGTCAGCAGGATCGGCACGGTTACCCTTTTTGGGCACAGGCTGCACATTAGCAAGCTTCCAGGACTCCGGCACCACTCCGGTTTTTAGAGAAAGGCGAAACAAGCGCGTCAAGACAGGAGATAACTCAGGAGCACAGCTCTTCAGGACTCTTGCAGGTATTCCGTCAGGTCCGCTGGCTTTATTCACGTCTAGATTGCATAGGGCCTTACGGACCTCTTTTATGTGGATTGAGATCACCGGCATTTCGGAGCCACAGTGAGATATGTTAGGTGGTATGTTTGAGGCCGTGTCTAGGCGTGAATTTTCGGCAAAGATGGAGGCAAATAGATTTGCCTTCTCTAGAGCCGTATGAGCCAGCGTTCCATCAGACTTCAGCATAGGAGGCAGCGTAGGACGGCAGAAGTTCGTCTCGACTGATTTCGACAGGGTCCAGAACTCCTTACTACCCGAGGGGCAGGACGCCAGCTTAGCCCCAATTCGTCCAACATGATCGAAGCGCGCCTTCCGTAGCACCCGTTTGCAATCCTTGGCGGCTGAATTGTACGCTTTTTTCGTTTCGCGAGCCCTCTGACTACTGCACCTGTCACTACGGGCCGAAGCCCAGGCCTGGTATGCCTGCTCTTTGAGCAAATCGGCTTGCGCACAAGACGCGTTGTACCAGGGTTGAGCCTCGCAGCCAAGTAAAACATCAGAAAATGGGATAAAATATTCCATTCCCTGGCGAATCACGTCGACAATTGAGTCAGCGCAGTCAGAAGGGTTAAGCGAAGAGAAGCAAGTCTGCCGCCATGGATAAGATGCAAAGAAATGCCGCATCTCATCCCAGTCTGCCGACCCGTACTTCCAAACTCGCCTCGTGCCTCTAGGGCTTAAATCTGGAGGAGAACAGGAAGACACGGATTTCACCAGACAGTGGTCAGACGAACCGAGCGGAGCCCAGATCGATACAGAGTACCTGTCCGGATCTGTTGTCAGCAGAAGGTCTAAGCAGTTGGGTGTGTGGCTATCAACATCCGGAACGCGGGTAGCTTGACCAACCAGCTGGTGGAGATCTAGCGATATCGCAAACTTGCGCGCCTCTCTTCCAGCATGGTCAGTTTTCTGGTACGGGAACAACCAATCCTTATGGTGGGCATTAAAATCCCCCAGAAAGACAAGCTCCGCTGTCGGATATTTGTGTTGGGCCAGTTCAGCTGCCTCTGTAAGATGGTCGAAGAGTCTTGTTGTCTCCTGATCACCGCTGTGCGACCTGTAAACACCGACATAAATAGTTTTAATAGAGCCGGTGTCCACCAGTAGCCACAGAGTGGAGAAACCCGCAACCTCGTAGCAACGGAGACGTTGACAGCATATGTCATCGCGGACGTACACACAGACCCCAGCCTGCTTCTTAAACTTATGTTCAAGTGAGTATCCTGGATAGTTGAGGTACGCCACGTCTAACGGGGTCGCTAACTTAGTCTCCGTCAAAAAGAACAAGTGCGGCTTCACGGTCTCAAGGTGGTGATGGACCGGATTGATATTTGAGTGCAATCCACGGATGTTAGTGAATTGCACTTTAAGCGGGAGGAAGTGCCGCCGTTGTTTAAAAATATTCTTTTTGTTTTTTCGCTTCATGGGTTTAAAGAGTTTCAATGGAATTCTAAAGAAAGCGAGGCGAGTCCAGTTTACTGAACAGCTCCCACGAGCAAAGCCCGACGATAAGGAAACTCACCTGGAGACTGCGGGGACGCCCGAACCCCCCCGAAGATGCCCGCCGGGTCCTCCCTTCCAGTCGCCGACTGGCACGGCGGAACATTTCGGGATTTTTCGCGAGGTGGCGGGGCAGCCTTTCACACGTGGCTGGCGTGCTAATTGGGCCCCCAACTTCCTGCGGTCGGCCAACGGCAGGACCGTGCTTCGGATCCCGCTACCCTCCAAAGTGAGTTGCCATGACGAGGTTCACTCCTGGGCTGAGACTAGCCTTGGACAACGCAACTACCAACTGTCGAATTCCATAAGGCACTGGAACTCCCACACAAAGACGAAACACAGCAGGCTGCTTGACGCCGGATTCCGGTGGGAGGGTGGTCGTAAAACCAGGCGGGCGTTAGCCCTACCACCACAAGGGAAGAATTGGCCAGTCATAAAAGGTGTTGGGTGTGACTGCCCAGGATACGCCGAGCGCTCGGTTCAGTTAAGTCACTGGCGGAACAAACTGCGCTACACGAGGAGGCTTCTTCATGTATCCCAAATTAGATGCAAAAGGTCTACGCGGAACGAATATTATTGTGGCAACCCGGGGTCTTTATTTGTGACCCCCTTCACACCCCCCCCCCCCACATTTGGGGAACTAAGGGCTCGTGAGTAAATAATAACAGCCGGACTTCAAGGTTAAACCGTGCATGCCAAAGATCCTTGGATGGGTGTTCATCTATTACATGCTGAGTTTCACGCAAGTTAAGCCGTTGGTCGCGGTTGTCATTTGTAACACAGCCGTTACAGGTAATCAGTGGCCCGAAAGTCTGATAACCAGTTTTACCAAAGGGTATCCTAATATGATCCAGTACTAACCGGGTTAGGCAGTTGCGTCCATGTAAAATGCTGCTATTCAGTCGCATACTGTTCGACTGGAAGCCGACCCCAGCAGTTGGCAAAAGGTTAGGCAGAAGATGATATTCGGGGGAAACAAGTGTGAGGTTGTGTGGAAAAGGTGGTGGTTCAGGTGGTAGTGGTAGTGCTGGTGTGATGGTAGTCACTAGATGGTAGTCACTAGAGCAATTGAACGGACAATTGTTGTTGTATATCTATTCGTGATCACATGAGAAAAATAGAGATCCGTAGAACAACGACACTAACCGACATTGCCGTGGTGATAGTGCGGAAGAAGTAAGCAGGTCATATGTGCCGCAGACCGGATTGCAGACGGAGTAAACAGGTGTTAGAGTGAAGACCCAAAACTAGCTTTAAGACTTTTTTAACATTCTGGAATGCAAATAAAATATGAATAAACTGGGCAGAGCGTGGGCAGGCAACTAGTCAGGTGACCGACGAGCTAGTCAAAGTAACGACTGGGATACACGAGGTCCTAGACCAGGTATTTGACTAACTGTCCATGACATACATTTAGTATTCCATTATAACATTATCCCATGACATTATCCCAACATAATTATTATCAAACAAAGTCTGCTTCCAAATGCGCTTGAATTTTTGCTTTTCAGTCGGATTTTTTGGTTTTTATAATTACTTTTTTTTTAGATTAATCCTTCTGTCCATCCATATCACGTAACAAATCACCTTCTCACAACTTCTCAATATACTCGCCGATTTGCTCACACCGTCACGCGATGGACGCACGACATCAACCAATTCCAAAGTTATTTGCTACAAAACTTAGTCACGGGGAATGATTCCTCAAAATTGGAAGGTTCAAGGTCGTTCGTCACAGAAATTTCTAGAAGTAGGTATTAAAGGTTGGTCTTTCTTTTTGAATGGAAAGTTGTGACTTTTAACCTTTTGGTAAATGGTGTAGAGTAGATCTTGTTGTGAGGAAAGTGGCCTTTAACAAATTGAAGGAATTTTTAGCCTTAGACAACTCTTTTGTCATGCGATAAGTCGTGGTTGTGGCAGCATCAGCGCGAGGTCCCTAATACAAATTACTATAGCGGCCGCAATGTTGTACGACTCGACAAACCATCGGTTTTTTTTACATATATGGGTTCCTTCTCATTGTACCTTAGACTCTTAGACTGCCTCGTTGGTCTAGTGGTCGCAGGTTCAATTCCCAGGTCGGGCAAAGTGTTATTGGGTTTTTCCATCGGGAATTTCTCTGTAGCCGCCACGGAGCCTAGATTTGGAATAGAGAAAGCTCGATCTAGAATGACAATAGATGCATAGACAAACACGAACAGACGGCAACATTTTATTAAACTAAACACAAATTCCAGAGTAATGTATTTTAAAATGATGGCGAATATTCATTCAAGAAACATCTTCTTCATGATTCTGTTCTCCTAGTACTTTCTGTTCAAATTCTAAATTGAGTTTTCTCGTAACAAACCTTTGTGTGCCATAGAGAGACAAAAAATAGCAACATCAACAAAGAGTTTAGTTGTATCTTTGGGAGCTGACTAGATACCTACTGTCGAAGCCTACTGTACAAAAAACTGTTGAAATGGTTAACGAACGGGACTCAATGTATGAAGATTAAAATAGTTACAAAAGGGCACATTTTTCACTTGTTTTGCAAGTCTTTTGTTTTGTTGGCGAATCGGGAATGTTACCAAACGCTATGTACCCCAATAACATGCTATAGAGAAGGTATAACAATAGCGGTCATGGTTTAATTGTTTTGAAACTCGACGCGAAACAGAAAAGGTCAGCTTTCAACAAATAAGACCCTCCTATGCCTCCATGGTTGTAACACTAATGGACAGATAGGTCAACCATTATTGAGAAATTGTTTGTTTCAAAGTATTTCACGTTAAACTAGGTAGGATTATTATTATAGTGAACTAGCTTATGCCCGCGGATTCGTGGAGTTCGGGAATTGCCCACGGGATCTTACTTCTGGGAGAATAAGTAATCTATGTGCTATAACAGGCTATAATGTATCTCTGTACCAAGTTTCATCCAGAATAGACAATCTAAGTTCACATAAAATTCAAATCCCCATTTTACCCTCTTAGGGCTGGAATTTCGAAAAACCCTTTCTTAGTGGGTACCTACTCTTCACAAAGAACACACCCTCCAAATATAATTTCTCTAGGACCAGCGGTTTATGATGTGCGTTGATATAACAGTCAGTCAGACAGGACTTTGAATTTGACATATTGTGCTGTGTATTTCATCTATTATTATATAAGATTTGATTGATTGATACTTGTTTATGTGCCGTTTTAATTTATTGACATATTATTATTACATTGACATATTATTAGCGTTTAGTGTTTGACATGAAACTTTATTGTGACATTTTCTACTTAGTTTTAACTTTATATTTTGCATTTTATTTTGTAAATTGACATTTGAACACACTATTTTGTATGCCTTCTGGCGGGACATAGTATGGACCAACATTTATTTATATAACATCTGTATATTTTTTTACCCTATGTTCACAAAATGAATAAATGAATTTGAATTTGAATTTGAATTTTATATGTATAGATAGCTATTTTCTAACGCATAAAATACAAGGATTATTTTTGCGTTACGATTGGGTTAAAACAGTCTGAACTCGTAACATCTTATTTTTATTTATTCTTGAATGCCCATTAAATAAAAAAAATACGTACAAAATTACAATATGCAGGGTGGAGGACACCGACGCGAAAACGGTTACCACGTATTCAATAAAAATCATTCTGAGCCTCTACAAGCTGTTTCCACAAAAGAACAATACCTACACGGTCAAAATGTATGGAACAGCTGTTATTTTTTTTAATAACCGATGAAAAATTTCTATGTTTTACTGTATTTACTTTCATATGCATTCAGTAAAAAACTGTTATTTTAAAATTACTTTTTTATCATTACTTTATTTTTACTTATTTGTATAGATTACCTATCATTCGCAAAGGGTTTTTATACCTCCTAGGAATTTTGCTAAAACTTGAACAATAATTTAAATCGAGACGTGATATTAAATAACTTCTACGAATGGGAATGGTTTCCACAAAATAGTTTAATTTAGAATTTCTCAGAATATAATTGATTTGGCTTCGGTTGAGAATGTTCCCTTTTTCTACCTAGAAATGAAATACCTAGTCTAGTTTTGAAAATGTAAAAGTAACGGATCTGTAGCCCAATTTCACAATCACTTTTATTTTCTCACTTCAGCAACATTAATTGACGTATTTACGCTGTCGAGCAGTCGAAACATTCCACAACCTAACTAATATTATAAATGCGAAAGTAAGTTTGTTTGTTTGTCACCTTTTCACGCCTAAACCGCTGAAGATCATCCGGAAATTATATACATTACGTACATTTTCAGGTGTACGGAAACGGATAGGGTATATTTCATTCCGAAAAAAAAATACTGTTACCGAGAAAAACAACCATAACGTTCGTATGATTGTAGATGGCGCCACGTGTCTTCCGAATGATGATTGAATTATATTATTAAAGGCAGAGTACAACTCGAATTGATTGTCAAATTCTAAATAACGCGAGCGAAGCCGCAGGCAAAATTAAGAAAATTGTTATTGTGAATGTCAACACCATTATTACACCTTTTACTTTAAAAGAAACGTTGCCCCACGTTGGGAATTTCTCTTGTATCGTGGGTGCGTTTACAAACATTTAAACTCACATACACAAACAGCCAGACCCGGAACAACTATCTGTAGGCCATACAAATATTTGTTCCGTCCGGGAATCGAACTCGCAACACGAAGCACATCAGTCAATCGCTCAGCCACTGCGCCAACCTGTACCTACTAGTGATGTGGAGGAATGAGGAAAATGTCGTGAGGAAAGTGTTGAGTATGAATGTGGATGGCTATAAGAGTAGAGGAAGACCAAAGTAACGATGGACAGACTGTGTGAAGGATGAAATGGCTAGGAAGGAGGTAACTGCTGAGAGGACGAGTAATAGCGAAGTATGGAAGAAGAAGACATGCTGCGCCGACCCCAAGTAATTGAGATAAGGGCAGGAGAATGATGTTGATACTTGTTTCTGTTTTAGCATTTCCTATCAACATAAACACTGATCCCTACACGTATGAGAGAAACCATTTCCAAGAAAAGGCGCTTGCACTAAAGACCAAGATCCTACATAAGTTAGGTGCTAAACGATAAAGTTCAAAACTGAAGTTCTGCCAAGTTACTGTTTTCCAAGACGATAAGCAGTCGTGTTTGAAGTTTATATAAAGTGCAGTTAAAAGCTCACTTGTGTGGTTCCAACAAACATCCTTCAATGTTAAACTCTTCGCAGAACGAAAATGAAGTAATGTTTATTAAGCCTTGCTTCCTACGCCATGGCGTGATGGGATTTCCCGTCGGTAAAAACTACAAAAGTCCAAACTTTCATACCTAACTAATTTAACCCCATTTGGATACCTACATTCTCAAGAATTATTTCCTATTGTTCATCTTCTTGATAATTAAGGAATAGTGATATAGAGGGTGTAAACGGACCCTTCACAAAACCGTCAACCAAGCATTATGAGTAAATAACCCTACGCAAAAATTATTGCTGGGAAAAGACTTTTTCTTTTGGGTGTAAAATCTTGTTTTACGGTAAAGCTAATGTAGCACACTCAAAACATTGTGCTGTTTCTTGCTTTGAATAATAAACGGTTCATGGAGGTATTAACAGTAATGTTATTACCTTAAAAACTAGTATTTAAAGAAAATAATAATAATTTGGAACTCCTCCAATATCTCCGTAACTAGAGGGTTCCCAGGTATGGTTCAGAATAAAAAAAAATTATCGCAATGACGAGGAAAACAAGTGCTTTTCGGCTTCGTTAAAAGTATTTTATGATAGATTCGATTTGGGCAGATTTTAACCAGAAAATACTCTTTTGTCATTTAATAAGAAGTTCCCAAACTATTAAACCGTCTCAGATTCTAATTTGAATTTTATTAGACGGCAGAACCGTTCATTAGGTCTAGCTTAATTTGGAAGACAGAGGCACTAGCACGAGCTGCGGTGTAATCTTAACGTACATTCGTCGATTTTTGAATCGAAAATACAATTATCCTATAGCATTTACATTAAATTGTTTACAATGAGCACAATCACAGGAGCAGGCACAGGTTCGCTCCGCCCAGAGCGGGAGGGGTCATTTGATGATTTTCCTTCCCAAAAAAAAAATGGGCAGGCACAGGTGGGCCCAGGGCACATTGCTCACAGAACGGATGGCCGATGGGGCCGAAAAGTTCGAAAAGAGAGGCAACTGCGAACTGCTTCCAACGCAATGTCTTCCATTGCGTTGGAAGCCCTCTCACAAGGTGGAGCGATGACCTGGTGAAGGTTACGGGGATCCGCTGGATGCGAGACGTACGGCATCAGTCAATATGGCAACACTTGGGGGAGGCTTATGTCCAGCAGTGGACGTCTTTCGGCTGAAATCATGAGCACAATCAGTATCATCCATAAATATGAATAAATTCTTCAATTTATAAAAATATTATACGTGAAACGAGCATTATTAATTTAAAATTCGACATATTTACGCTACGTTTATACCGCGCGCTCATAATATTAGGGTCACTGTATAAGCCGATACAATAACAAAGCCGTATTTTCCCAATCAACAAAAAACAAGTTACTTAAACCATTACTGAAAAACAAACCGGTTTATCGTAAATTTCTATTAGACGAAAGTTTACAACAGACGACAGAATCCAATCTAAGTTCACCAAATCAACAACAGTTGTTTAACTAATCCATTAGCTATATTAAAATCAACAAGCCACAGGAATATCAACTTATAACCCTTTGAAATGGAATATTACAGAAGTTAGGTTCCATACAACTAGAGGAAACTGGCGCACGCACACTGAAGGTCATAATAGCACACATATCAACTCGAAAAGGGGTTACCGTATCGCCTTTCGCCTCGCCGTCAAACAGGCGTGAACTAAACGTAAGCAAGTAACCAGTTCCGATACTTCCGATACGCCGAGTCGGTTACGGCTAGGCGACGCCGCGCTTACGGCTCGCTGACCGCTCGTTGAACTGGCTGGCACCAGATCAGTTTGAATCCGAACGTAAGTGTAGCGGACGGTTATGTCACGGTTCACAATACGGGAGATGGCTATCGGTAATGATAGCCATCTCCCGTAGCACTGGACGAAGAGGAAAAAGAACGTAGAATAGACGTAAGCTCGGGGACGACGTGCTGTAAGTGCGGGAACTGCAAGTTGACCACGCATCGCACCGCGGTTCGTGAGCTTGTCCCAAGGCGAAGCGGTTACGTTATGATTCCGTTTAGAGTGCGTTGCAGTAATGAGTTTTATACAATGAATACTGAATGGCTCGAGTTGATACGTTGACGATCCCTTTCCGAGTTGATATGACATATCAACTCGGAAAGGGACACATTGTGTGCTGTGACCTTTAGGCCCCGGTAACATACTCAGGTGACGCTACATCGGCCGTCACTTCGAAATTCACGTATCGGTGTCTGTGTATTTCCGCAGCACGGAACGCGGTTTCTATACTGCCGTTCCATATATTTTATATTTTTAGGAAACAGCAGATTTGTTAGAGTGCGGCAAAGTTAAAAAATAGTCCTTTGACTATTACATAAACATGAAATGTATGTACGTTCTGTGTTTATTTACTATTCTGTGTCGTCTTTCTAGCGTCCTCCAAACTTCTAGGTACCCTTAAATTTTATTTGTGACGCCACATGATTTATATGAGAGGTGACTTGGAGAGTAAATTAATGTTCTGTTAGCAAAACAAAAAGACAAAACAAAGCGGTTTTCGAGTTGGTAAAGAGTATCTAAGTAGTTCTGGTTTACTTATGGTAGTGGATAATTCTGAACTCGGGGTAGAATTGAGTGCCTTTTGGTGTCCGCTAGTGTCTTAGTTTCTAATTAATTTTACGTCTTTGCCAACGATTGCCAATTATAAAACATAATTTTATAACACGGTTGGAGTTTGTTGTTATAACAGCCAGTCACAACACATACATATACTAATGATAGGAAACAATATCCTAATTTGATTTAAATTTGTTTTTCAAATTAAAGGTCACACTTATCAACTCGGAAAGGAATCAACACCGTATCAACTCGAGCCGTTCAGTATTCTTTGAATGAAACTCCCTACTGCAACACACAATGATCGGAATTGTAACGTAATCGCCTCGCCTCGGGACAAGCTCACGAACCGCGGAGCGGTGCGCTTACGGCTAGTCGTCTCCGCGCTGACGTCTCTTCGTACCCGAGCTTACGTCTCTTCGTCCACCCTTACGCACACTACTGTTGCCACACGTGCTGTCATTCACAGGGCAGCTTCCAGTTGTGTTGCCAGCGTGTTTTTATTGAATTTGTAGATTAGATTGTAGAAATATAAGTATCAAAATACTAACAACCGCAATACCTTTTCTACTTATTAGGATTCAAACGGATCTGGTACCAGCCAGGTCAACCAGCGGTCGGCGAGCCGTAAGTGCGGCGTCGCCTAGCCGTAGCCAAGTCGACGTATCGTAGCTGCTGATCCGCTTGCTTACGTTAGGTTGACGTCTGTTTGACAGCGAGGCAAAAGGCGATACGGTGCCGATCCGTTTCCGAGTTGATATGTGTGCTGTGACCTTTAGTTGCTGATCGTGATTTTCAGCTCGGGCTAGGCGTTAATTTTGTAATTACGAATTTCTCAGCACGCCATTTAGCAGCCACGAAGCCTAGATGGGTGGATGATGGGTTCAGTTCAATGACAATAGGCTCGCCCCATTTTACATGAAACTGTAACGAAATGTTTTTCCACCGATAGCAACTATGTCATCTGCCCATCTCGCCGCCGGACGACCCACATTATTTACCTCGTTCTTGTACGCTATTCGGCGACAGCCTTAATCCACCAGTCATCACTGCGCCTTGCTATGTGTCCTGCCCAACTGCATTTGAGTTTCGTAACGCGATTTCCAACATCGAAAGCCTTTGTACGTCTTTGGATTTCGACGTTAGGAACTGGTGTATTACTTCTACACATCTATCTAACTCTTCGGGATGTTATTGTCTAATGATAATAGCATTTTGAATTGCGTAGTGGCGTTTCAATTCACTACTGGTAAGCCTTTGTTCTACAGTAAAATAGTGTTTAGGTAGATACTGGTTATATCCTCGTTATTGATGGAAAAGTACCTACGAGTATAAAATATACTGTAATAATTATGGGAGCTGCATCTGCCAACAAACTGCTTTACAGTTTGGCAGAAGTAACGTGTTTTGTAATATTTAGGATGTCACCACGAATAAACGCTTTTTCATTTTATTTTTTTCATGTTAATATGTGATCGTGATTTCAATCACTACCAAATTGATATTCACAACATTAACTTCCTGTTATAATACCTTAGACGCCCACTGAAAAAGTAAAACCAGCCCGTTCTTTGAAAACAAACGCTAATAAGAAAACTGTAGGTACTCCATCTAATTCGAAAGGAACCTAAGGGTATTATTATAATATTAATGGCAACGGTTTTACCTTCCCAGAATCTTTCCTTAAAGATCTTGAAATTAAACGAAAACAGTATTTCAACCCTCTTGTGTGAGTGTTGTAGGGGTGTAAGTATAATTGGAGGATGGCTTGCTGGCTTACGGGTAACTTGGGGTTATTTTTCTTTCGCTGTTTTATCAAGACAGTCATGTTCATTATGTATGTGATTAGGAAGGCTAGGTGAGGCCGAGAACTCATTAGAGGGCTAGATTCTGCATTCAACTTATTCTCACCTGAGCTGTGTACCGATGTGTTTTCGACTTTAAGTCGTGGGTTCGAACCCAGGCAGGCGTATTACTTTGTGTAATTTATTTCATCACCACTGCTCTCAAAAACGGTGAAAGGAAACATCGTGAGGAAACCGGCATGCCCTAGAACCAAAAATTCGAAGACATGTGACACATCTACCAACCCGCACCGTGGTGGATTATACTCCATTCCCTCTCGTAGAGAGGAGGCCGTGTGTCCCAGCAGTGCGAACATTATAGGCAGATTATGCTTATGATTATGCTTCATATTATAAACAGTAATTGATTAATTGGTTGACAGCTGATATGTCTACCTACAGTATTACCGTCTCTCTACATGTGATAGAAAAATTGTCATTACCCCAAAAACAGAAGTGTACAAACGGTTACGCAATACGTTATTCCTCGAGAAAATTCCCGTTTTATTTTGTCATCTAGGACGAAAATTGCATAACACTACACAATAAAAGTGCTTCTATCCCTGAAATATTGTTATTTTTGTTCAATTCAATTTCATCGTTCCAATCCATCACTCTATAGTTTGATAGTCCCTTCAATAGATCGCTTGTAGTGACACGTCTCCTTTTCTTTGTGTGCTCAGTAAATTTACTGTCTGTGCTACAGAGCTCGGAGACGCCTCGAGGGCTACTGCTAGATGCGGCATTGTCTACATCTATCCCAATAAATAAAATTGAAGTGTCTGTAGTTTTTTACTGAATGCATATGAAAGTATAGACGGTACATAGAACAAAAAAATAGTTTTTTTTTTTAATTTTCGTCTGTCAGTCTGTTTGTTCCGGCTAATCTCCGAAACGGCTGGACCGAATTTCACGAAATTTATATTTTCACTGGCAGATGATATTGAAAATGAAAAAAAATATCAGGGTTCCGTTCCCTTGAAATTGTTAACAAAATCCGATTCAGATAGGTAATTCATATTTTTATAATCATTTCAGACGAAGGTCGTGGACAACAGCTAGTTTTCCATCAGAGCCACGCCTGTTACCGTTTACTCGTGTTACTAAACAAATGACGGATAGATACTGACGACTGCGGTCCGTGACATTGTATGCTCAACGTACTTCCTCATTTATTTAATCAAAATATTAATTATTTACAAACTACAAAACTATAATAGAAATAAATATGTACAGGTATAAAAGGGTTACAGGGCATCCAAAAATTCGTCCGCATCGCTGTCAATAGGAAAAGTGCCCAGAAGGCTGGCAGCATTACCACGTTGGATGGCAATGCTGATTCATTGGCCAAAAAATAGGCCCGCCCTCTGGTCACGTGAAGAGTCGACCAATCGCTTGGCGATTTCCCGAAAAACTAGGTGGGCACTCGGACCCCATGGCCCTAGTGTTTCAACCCCAAACGGCTCAAACACATAATTACCAATTAAATTATTGTATTTGCGCCGTTTGAGGTTTTCAGCACCTGCAGCAGCCGCCCCAGCGCAGCCCACTGTGCTAGGAAGATGGGATGGCGCAAGGGTGTCGACGCAAGTTGCGTCCCACACCAAAGGCCTACCCAACTTCCATGGCATTATGGTCAACACGAATTTTATTGAAAACTACTGCAGTCTCTAGACACTTTCATTTCCATGCTCTATGGCTGTGAGTCTAAGTGACGACACGGTCCCCAAATATAAACTAGATCGGAGTAGTACTGAAAGCTAGGTAAATCTTTGCATTGACTGCCTTGAATTTATAGTTTTTGAAATAAGCTTTTGTGCTCATGATATTGTAAGTTTTATTGGGCTTTCCATTTCTTTCAATTCAATGCTTGCTTTTGTATAACTTCGATACAATTATGCGTTAACATAAATCTACTCTATAATCTAAGCCAAATCAGAGGCGTGTGCGGCAATGTGCGGCATATAAACTCTGTCACCTAGTTAGGCACGAACCACACTTGCCGCTCAGCGGACAGACCTCCGGCGCGATCTCATGGCGACATGGAGAGAGTGATTGTCGCAACTCCGTGCAGGGCACGCCACAATATTGGCGATAAGTCCCCTCTTTGAGGAGTGGCTAGAGAGGCACCACGGCGCCCTCACCTTCCACCTGACGTAGGTCCTCAACGGACACGGTTGTTTCGGGAGGTACCTGCACCGAGTCCGTTTTATGACGACAGGCCGAGTCGACGGCGCGTTCGTGTTCCAAACTGGAGGGGCCAACAAGGGCCGATGCCTGCCAGGGCTGCGGGAATGATCGAAAAAGATACCACGATAAAAGTCTGACACTCTCTCTCTTCCGCTCCGCCCAGAGCGGGAGTCAGTTCAAAGGAGTATACACAAACCATGCATGCAGTTACAGCAATAGTTATACTAAATGTAGAAACAACACCCTTCGGTTAGTGGACCTTTACAACAACAATGGCTGCTAAGTGCTATTTAAAGAACAATAATGAGTTATTGTGAGAATAATGTGAGCTATTCGCAGAACTAGGTTAATAAGTTATTTCTGAACAATACAGACTAACAAGTAGCTTACAAGTGGGTACTGAAAGTCTATGCGCTGTATTTTATTTTTTTATTTCCCTAGAGTATTTAGTTTCAGTCATGGTTTATTAACAACAGATTTATACAGGGTGTTAGCGACAGCCCTCCGCAGACTGTTGGGGTGAATTCAGTACATCATATTAAGATGGAACATATTATGTATTTAAACATCCATAGTTAGTTTTTTGACTTTAGCCGTATTATTTACTTAAATAGAGTGCTGCGTATAGAGAATATTATTTGCAGTGAAATAAACGAATAGTAACTGAAAAAGATAAAAGAAATTAAAATTTTCCTGAGAAAAATTCCGATGGGATACTCGTATGATTCAAAATAAGGAGCTGTATGCGCTCAGTCAGTTTGCGGAGCGCTGTCCCTTACACCCTGTATACTTTTCCCGACTGGTGGCCATAGGTCCGCCCCTAACCAAATCAGAATTTACCAAAACCAGCAACATGAGGGGGCAAAATAGGCACGACCCTGCCTAACACATATGATTATGTATTACTAAGGTATGTATGCTTTTATGAGCAGAAAACATAGTTTATACCCAGTGTTGAGCCCTGAGACCTCTCTAATTAGCAACGTTAACGCTTGGGTCAAAATGAAAGGTTTCGTAACGTACCTATTCGTTTGGGGTCAAGAACTCGGGATGTTTTCTTAAGAAGTACGTGTTTCATTTCGACCCACCCACGACACAAGTAAATACAGCTAGATAAGGATTATGTACTTAACCGGGTGTTGCGATAAGGGATTAGCCAATTATCTCATTCGATGCTTTGTGCACTTGTCAGTGCTCTGTTTGCACTGAAAGAGATGGCATGATAGCCACCACTAGACGGATAATGAATTTAAAATTCAAAATATTTTTTAATTCACATAAATCTACATCTTCTTTATTTTTCGTGTGGTTAGTGCTTAACCTGGTGTCAGAGTTTTTATGCCACCCATGGGCCTCTGACTTGCCTTTACATGCCGCCGACAAGTATTTGTCTGGCATGCTGGTTTGGTTTCCTCACGATATAAACCTACATTCCCACTTATAAATCGTCAGAAGCTAGGTGCACACTTTGAACTGGTCAGTGCCAATGGAAATGAACACGCAGTAAATCCGTGGTTACTCCATGGTTAATGTTATGTTAGTGTTAATTATTTAGGTGTGAGATGTCAGTATAGCTTTCTGACAACAAGTACTTATCATAAAAGGTTAACAAGATAGAAAAAGGTTAATAAATGGTAAGTAGTTAGTAGTGGTAGTGTAGTTAGTAGTTGTAGGTTAGTATCTATGAGTCTTCAAGACTGTCTCAACTCAGCTCTGTTCGCTCTCGAATACAAACCCAACCATCTGGAAATAACAATAGAAAAAGAAATCCTTCACAAGCCGAATTTTCTCGACGAAAACTTCTGAAAAATTCAGGCATTCTCGATGACAACAAAGACTGGAAACACGATTAATAGGTAATAAAAGCGTCTGAAATCGATTGGGACTAGTACAATGGAATCAATCGACGCCATTGTTGTTACAACGCTTCCTCGCCCTGGCGGATCATATTGTGCACTACAATATGATGAATCAGGTCTGATTCATAAGGGTAATGATTCGTATACCTGGGGTAATTCCGGAGTAAGGAAATTCCGGAGTTTTATTAATGTCAAGGTTCAGATATAACAAAAGATGGCGTCTGTATTCCCCCGAGGGTTAGACAGAGGTATGTTTACAATGTGTCCGGTCATGGACTAGCGATATTCTACGTATTTATATAACAATGTTGATTTGAAAAGAATTTCTTGTCAATTTTTTTGTCTGGTCACAAAAAAATTGTCGATGAGTATTTTATATTTTTTGATAGTTTAATCTTTTTTCTGAAAGTTAAAGAAATGAGAACCCATTATTTCGTAATAAACGATAAACAATATTGTTGGCCTCCGATTAAGTCTATTTTTATCTCGGTAAGAACAAAAATTGGAGAGATATGAATATTTTTGTACACAGACAACAAAAAAAAAACAAAATGGCTGCCAAATAGCGGGGAAGTGGATTGGAGCCAAATATAGAGTGTAGGTATTTGTGTATTAAAATAGTTGTCATATAAGTATCTAGATGAACGCTAGTCCAAGACCGAATACCCTGTAGAACACCTCGCCAGTTATCCACCAGGCAATAATTTATATTTTGAACTGCTGCTGTGAATTAGTTGTCACCCACCGTTCCACAGCAGCCCACGGCTTCGCCTGTGTACTTAGCTCTGCTTTGTGCGAAAGTAAAGGCGAGATTGAAGTCCACTGCGACCGAAGTCCACTGGGACCCAGAACCAATAAAAAATCAAATTCATTTATTTCAGGTACTTACATAAGCCATATTAGAAACGTTTTAAATTCTTCAATAATAATAAACAAATACAAAATCAACCAAAAAAAAATACAATATAAATACAATATCAACACTAAATAGTTAATAATAATTCACATTCAATCATAATCTATTCATTACAATAGTCTCTTACGTGCGACACTATTGTAACTTGTCTGTCACAGCAGTGGCGCACATAAGGACAGTCCAACCTATTAGCTATCAAACTCAGCACGGTATTGGAGCTGTCCCGCACTATGCGCACAAGGGAACTGCAGCGCTTCCGCATGGTCACATGGAAGTAGTCCGTGCACGCCCACGACAGGTATGGTATGATAGTAGCAAGCTGCAGTAGCGAGGCAGACCCAAAACCGCTCTGAAAGTGTTGTTATATTGAACGCAGGCTAACAAATGAACAGCACAGCTAACGTGGTGTTAATGATTATCAACGAAAATTAGATGAAATATTATTATTATTTTTAACACAATTTGTTTTTTGAATTTGTTATTCTATTTGTATTATGTTTTTTCAATCGTAATGTTAGTGCTGCTGTTTTGTTTTATTTTACATTTTATTTTATGGAATTTCTACACAATGTATATTGTTTTGAAATAAATGACTATGACTATGTGGCAAACGTCTTCGTACATATCTTACTCTACGTAGCAGTAGAATTTAAGCTTTATAATTTGGAATGAAATCAAAGCCAGCAGTGTCTATGTTACTGTAAAAGCCCGAACGACGGTAAATCCTAAGATTTTCCAGTAAAACCTAAGATTTACCAAATCTTAATGGTAAAACTCCGAACCGTTCTAGGTTCATCGTTTATTTCGAACTTTTACCACTATTCACTTGGTAAATCTTAGGATTTTCCTTAAGGACACGGTAAATGTCGAAATAAATATATCAGAACGTGTTTAAAAAATGCTTGTCGAAATGCGCTTGCAGGTCATCAGCATTACTTTTTAATTCCAAATGCCATAACAGCGCTCCCGTGTTGTAACAAGTATTTTTTTACTACCTCTTTTTATATGACAACTGATTAATTGTCTTGTATTGGATTTGTTTATTAATAAATAAATATCCAATAACAAGAAAAATACGGATTCAATTAGATTAGACCACGTAAGCGTTATGTTTGTGAGGAGATAATTTTATTTTTTACTATTCAACAAGTATTTTAAAATTGTTTTTAATTACTAGATATTAAAAATTAATAAATAGACGTACCAAATCAAAATAAATAAAAAATTGGTAAGGATTTCACTGATTACAATTAGTAATATATTACTAATCATTATAAATGATTAATAATTACTCTCATAAGATACATAAAATATGTAAGGGTACTAAGGATTTCACTGATAGTTAATTGAAATAAATGATTAAGGAGTACTCATTGTTTTATTCCCAAAACCAACATTTACCAACCGTCACTGGTACAACCTAGTATGTACTAAATTCTAATGGTAAAAGCCCGAAAATATCGTTCCTTTTTTATAATTTCTTACTTTTACCAACTCGTGTTGGTAAATCCCAAGAATTACTGGTAAAACCTAAGATTAACCAATATTCGGGCTTTTACAGTAACATCTATATAATTCATCATGCTCAGCATTCGATTTCACACTCTTAAATCATGGATATTTGTAATTCATTGTCAACATTCAGTTTCATAACATAACATAATATCACGTCTGTTATCAAATCAAAGGGCTAACCCTTTGATTTGATAACAGACGTGTACCTTCCTAAGAGGACACCCACGTTTCACCAGTTGTGTTTAAGTCCCACGTAATTGTAGGAGGCGAGACTATTGCCAATCGGGGACAAATCCAGATTCTGTGGCTGTTATTAAGAAATTGATGATCGAAAAACCCAATAACAATTTGCCCGACCCGGGATTCGAACCCAGGACCTCATGCTTAGCAATCGCAATTGCGACCACTGGACCAACGAGGCAGTCTACGTTTACCAACAGACATTACAGTTTCGTAAGTAGAAAATCCGTTGTGAAAATAGGACTCGGGTATAAAGTACAGAATGACCTAACATACCCTCTTGTTGGTACAAGTCGCAAACTAGCACGCTAAGCTATTTACTCACACCCTTCCTATGGTCCGTAAAATTTTAAATCTGTCAGCCCTTCGGTGCCTCTCCTAGCTACTAAATTCTTCATAAGTTTAGAATTATATGTGTCTTAATTGTGATAAGTACTTTATTATAAAAGTGTGATTGTATAGTAAGAATAGGTGTTTAAAGGATAACGTACTGAAATACATCTTTCGAAATCAGGGCTCTTAGATCAGCAAAGGTAAAAAAGTAGTGAACTTTTCCAAACATCGTACTTACAGTTTAGGCCATAAGCTTTCTAATAAAAATGTAATATTAAGATTAAGTGTCAACTACCTTCTTTGTGAAACTATGCCTTCTGGGGCACAGTTTCCTTTCATGCCAAACCCTTTGACAGTTTCTCAGTCATGTCTCTATACAAATAGCCATAGACAAAATGGGAAGATACTAGATTCTTAAAAACAAATAGTCTTCACTCAGACGATTCTAACGTCCAAGTTAAGACAAGCAAATGATATCAACCAACCATCTTGTAGTCTATTGATGGACTATCAGACCCTAAAATTAATCTCAGGTAGTTTTGGTCCTGTCAATACAATAGACAATTACTTTCATTGTGCTCACAATAGTTAAATTAGATCTCCTGCAAATGCCAATTCTAGAGAGATTTCAATTTGAGTTTGGCTTGAAATTGGTTTATGAAAGGTATTCGAATATTTGAACTCCACAATGTAATCTTACAATTGAACGCAGTATTATTAAATTATCAATTTCTATTGATATTAAACGGTATGACCATGTTTGGATTGAATAGAGAATGACTACCTTCCATTTACTAAGAATTATAAATGTATTTCTACCTGCCTGTGCGTCAGGGGCAGCAATCAAAACTGAAATTAAAGCGATAAAGGGGTCCAATGAGACATACACACCCATACATACGTACATTATTATACCTACATTTTTTGTTTCAGATTCATATTGTATTTTACCTTTTGGGATTTTGAATAAACATAGAATAAATACTAGAACTAGAATAAGATTCTAAGTTTGATTCCTGTCTGTTACAACACTAACTTTCACACCTTGCTGTTAAAGTAAGATCCCAGGGCCAGGTATAATCACTTAACTTTTTGCGACGTTTAAAGTGTCTGGCAGCAATTGCTGCCAACGGGAAGTGTCTGGCAGTGTTAATTATATTTATATTTTTTAACCATATTCTATAGAACAAAATTAGAACTCAGAAAAGTGAGTGATTTAATTATTTACGAAACTTTAGCACCTGGTATATACCTGAAAAACCGTTGCATCGGCCCAAACTATCAGGTATGCGTACGTTCAATGTAGGTAGGTACATCTCACTAACACTACTCAATCCCACACATTTTATTAAAGCCAGAAAATAAGTAGTATCTAGCAGATCTTTTACTATGTAACAAGGTGTCAAATCCTAGTCTAAGGTGTCGAGACATAGTTTAAGAAATCAAAGCGACATAACCCATCACATCGACTCAAAACATCTCATTTGGCAGATATAATATCAAACTGATACACTATGAGCAGTGTATCAGTTAGATATTATAATTATCAATTCAATCAATTTTATGTATCTGAGGCGTCTGGTAAGAGCTGTACCGGACGTGAACCTTAAAAGAGACGATGACCTCTGAGTTTGTTTCGACTGTCTCTTCTCAGAGTAGTCAGGTACTCAACACCGGCCCCATCTAGTTTCAAAAAAGACGACGTGTAAAAGTGTTTTTAAAAACCTGTTTGCAACATAAAAATCATTCATCGAACTAAGATTGAAATCACGTGTGCCAGTAACTTCACTCTTTTCATTTTTAAGTAATGTAAGAGTACTCGTAATATCACCTGAAACTCCATACCCATTTTGTCATACTACGATGTTTTGTGTCAATTTATACGCTGAAGTAACCCTCAATTGCGTTATATAAAGATGAGTACTCACTAGTGAGCCGTTGGCTGTTTAAAAGTTGATGTAAATAACTGCGTTCCATTTTTTATGACCACCATAGAATACAAATGATATCACCCTTTGATTCATGGTAAAAAACAAGAGTACTATGTAAAGAAAGATAAAAAATGAATAAGAATAATAGGGATGTTGACACCAATAAAAATTTTTCCAAGACAGCTTCTCTAAAAAAAACACTTAATTTTAGACCTGAAAACGCGATTAATTTTAAGTTAATTGCTAAATTTGATTTTTAGTTGCTTTGAAATCAATAAATAATTGAGTCATTGAGTTGACTAAATAGTGACGTCACAGCGTGTTATTGCCATACGAGATGTAAGGGAGAATCGCGTTTTGACAGATCATAAAAAAATGTCAATTGACATTCTTAGTACGCACGCAACGCATATATTTGCACACCTCACAGTATAACCACAGTATAACCATACAGTGTACCGTCTAAACCTTTTGTAACATTCTCTGAATGAATCTATGATAAGCAAATAAATGTATTTGTTTTGATATTTTAAGACCATAAAACAACCCAATCGAATTTCGTTAATCATTTGATACTTAGAGAACGAACCTTTAAGTTAAAACGAATGGCATCAGAGCAATTCGCCTAGGATTTGTAATAATAATTATTCGGACGTATTTATTTTTGGTCACGGTTTATGAGTGTCAAAAATAGACAAAGGAGTTACTCGACTTCAAAAAAAGGCTTAAAATATTGGATCATAATCCACAAAAAAGGACAATACGTCGATAATACGAATGGGTACAGATAGCTCGTGAATACCCAGCTTTACAGGAGCACTCGATCCTTCACCATACCATATAAAACAAAAGGTAGCTGGCAGGGATTATGATAAACAACAACATATTACACCTATAATACCTGAAAGGTTAAACAGAGGTGTTCACCCACATTTCGCCAGTTATATTTAAGTCCCATGTAAAAGAGGGTGAGCCTATTGCCATTAACCTACAAATCTATACTCCGTGTCTGCTACTGAGAAATTCCTGATGGAAAAACCCAATAACATTTTACCCGACCCGGGAGTCGAATCCAGGACATCATGCTCAGCAGTCGCGATTGCTACCACTAGACGAGGCAATCTATGATATGAGTGCGATAAATAGTCCATGTTTAATTGTTTATTCATAGAAACATGTCCTTTGATGGGCAGGTATGTCATGACATGTTAGACATGCTTGCTATGCTTTGTTGAACATGTTTTGACTTGTTTGCGATTAGCATTTCGTCGGTAGCAAGCGGGCGGGAAAATTTATGATGTTTCGAGGGTGTAAAATTTATTCGTGATACAGGTGATGTTGATGGTTTAGTTATTTTAACTTAAATTTACAAATTTTGTGTCGTTTTTCTAAGTGTTTTGAGGTTCAAAGGGTAGTCATAGTTCAGTCTAAGCTGAATAAATGATTTGATTGATTAAGTACTTGTTCCTGTGATAATTTTGTTAAACAAACCTTTTCCTGTTGTGACCAGTTTTTTATTAAGTCCCATGTAAATTACAAGGGACTAATCTAGAATTTAGCGTACGCAGAAAACTCCCTTGTATCAACTGGGCCTAACTCTTCTATTCTCGAGGTTCTAAAATTAACTAAGTATTTACTGAAATACAGAAATGTGGTGTGATTACTGTAAAGCTTTAATACTGACAACTGTTTGATCCTTCTGATTCCGTAATCGTTTGCAAGAATTTACTCTGACAGAGGTAACAATTAATTATTCAAGCTCTGATACACCCTATTACACCTTATGTTAATATTAATAAACCTCAATCCAGCTTGCTTTGTGTAGTTTATATTTATTGAATGCTGCTTATAATTGTTGGTTCCTTTGAAATATATGAATATGTGCGTGGAGTTTAGGAATTGGCCACAGGATCTTACTTCTGGGATAATGAGTAATTTATGTGCTATACCAGACTGTAATCTATCTCTGTGCCAAGTTTCATCTAGATCTGTTGAGCCGTTCTGGCGTGATTGAGTAACAAACTTCCATCCAAACTTTCGCATTTATAATAGTTTATGAAAGACATATACATTTAATATTACTTAGTTTTTACTTTTAAAACTTTAGTAGTCTGATAAGAGTTTAATTGTCAATTTCTAAATTAACGTTAGCGAAGCCGCGGGCAAAAGCTAGTACTTAATAAAGATAAGTTAGTGTAAGCATTTAATTTTACAGACACACTCGCCTTTTTTACATGTACTTACTCATAACTTGTAAAAATTAATTCAGAGTAATATCTGTTACGGTAACGAAAATCAAATGATTCATTAGGAATCTATTTATTACCTATGTCGCATATCACAAGCCAATGCGAAAATCGGGATTTATACATCAATTTTCGAGTCAATCGCACCGGGGATTATTGACTTTCACAGCAAATTCAACCCCCCAGTTCACCCTCTTAGGTGTGGAATTTCGAAAAACCCTTTCTAAGTGGATACCTACTCTTCACAAAGAATACACCCTTCAAACATGTATTTAAGACTAGTGGTTTAGGCTGTGCGTTGATATATCAGAGGTATAGTCAGCATACAAACGGCAGATTATAAATTGAAAAAAAAAATTGGTTGTCTGTAAAGTTGGTTTACGGACGATAGTTTAATGTGGCAACGTCGCATAGGCCAATCGAGTGGAAGAGAGATAGATGCGACGCAAGCGTACAATGAGCGTAACGGGACAATGATCATAACGGGACAATGAGCGTAACGGGACAATGATTCATCCCTTTTCGTGCATGCAGCCGGCGTTCATCGTTTTATATACGTCAAAAAACGTTAAAAAGGCCAAACTCACTTTCAGCGGCAAATGAGTAAACTAGGTATTGATAATATAGGTTTTCATCACCGCATGACATCACGACTGTCCGTCAACGGTTAGGCAGAAGTGAACCTTACAGTACACAAGCATTTCGCCAGTTATGTTTAAGTCCTATGTAGTAAGGGGCGACACGATTGTTATCAATCGGGCTTCTAGGCTTCGGGATGCAACTGAGGAATTCTTGGTGGAAAAACCCTATACCAATTTTTCAGGAAGGAATCGAACCGATAGACCTATAAGGCAGTTCATCATACTTTATGAACAGGAAACCACTATCTTTATTAGTTACATGGTAGGTAAGCTTCCTAATATTTCTCTAAAAGAAACTATATCTATACATATAAATAAAATTTAAGGGTCTGTTTGTAAAATTAAAATAACAACTTCTTACTGAACGCATATGAAAATATATACGGCCCTTACAACAAAAACACTGTTTTTTTCACGTTTTTGCCTGTCTCACTATTTCTTCCAGCTAATCTCCGAAACGGCTCTACCGATTTTGACGGGATTTTTACTGGCAGATAGCTGATGATATAAGGTCTAACATAAGCCATGTATATTTTACACTTTTATTTTAGAAAAATAATTAGGGGCCCGTGAAAAAATGCAAAAAATTAAAACCCATGAAATTGGTAACAAAATTCGATTCAAAAATGGAAGAAATATTTTTTTACAATAATTTCAAGGGAAGGTCGCGGGCAACAGCTAGCCAAAAATAAAACATGTTTACCTTGATGAAAGTCCCAAACTTTGTGTTATACTTTGAAAATTTAATCAAAAACCGTTTATACCGGGTTGTCAAACAAGTGGGGACATGTCTGACGGATAATAAGAGGGTTGGAGTCTAAATTAATGATTCACCGTCTGAAACCAACTTTATACTGGGTCTTGAGTTACAAACAAGAGGGTTGTATTGTATACCGGTGACCTTGGAAAGTGGGAAGTACTCATTCACTTTTGACAACATTTTGGGCTATTTATAATATAACTTCACTCCTGCACGTCTCCGACGGAATAAAGATAAGTTGTTAAAAAATAATATCTATGTTTATCATATTTGTTTGTAGGTTAGTAGCAACACTGACTTCCTTTTCCCATGTACATTTTTTTTTCTTCTTTTGAGCTTTGCGGTGTCGATACTAAATCATTTTCAAACTCTGCTTTCTAATAGAATATACGGGCTTATTGCCATCAACTGGGCAATAATCTAGACTGTAGGCGACTGACGTGAAATATATCAAACAAATACTTCTAGCAATACAACAGTTAATTAAAATCATACTCAGTCACTTTAGTAGATTATTTTTCTAATTGTTATTTGGGCCCTTAAAAACATTGCCAAATATAAAACGATACTGAAGTTCTTTAAAATGGCGCTCGTTTAACCAAAATTTACGAATTTCGTTCATATTATACGTTTTTCTACTTTATGACAATTTTAATCGCGAGCTGGTATCGGGTCAACACATTTAAAACTTCGGGGACATATAATTTTCTATATAACGCACGAATTGTACTGAAAATATTAAAACTTTGCACTCAAAGGTTATTCAAATTTATGCCAAAGCTATCTGGGGCCATATAAAAATATTTTATATTTTTTAAATTGCATGTGTTAGTACTTCGAACAGAATATTTCGCTGTGCGAAAAGGTCCCGTGTGACCAGAATATTGGAAAACTACTTACGTAAGTACTGGTTGGTAGTTTTATGTATGTTTTCAGACAGTTACTGTAAATAGCTCTCTAATATTTTTCAATAATACGCTTGCAATTTATAAGCCGCGCTTGGGGTGAAGTTCCAAAAAGTAAAACATCCTAGGCAGAAGTAGTAAATTTTTTCTGGAAGTTGATTTTAGTATGAATTGTAAAGTACAGTAAGCGATCATAAACATTAGGGCAAAGTGGCATACGGTATCCTATGGCTATCCTCTGAACATCACTATGAATATTATTTATTTAAACTTCATGTACAATAGGCGGACTTAATGCAACAGGCAAAAAAAAAACAATAATAAAAAAATAAACGAATGAATGATGTTAAATGAATATTATTTATTTATTAAATACATTAAAATAATTATTTATCGTGAACGATGAATATTGAATAGTTTGACCAAACAATTTTGGACGAGAACATAATATATTCTTGTTTCATACGTTTTAGAGCGTGATTTTACAGTAGTCGGGTTTTAATTTTTGAACTTATTTTTCTCGTTAACTAAGTATTTAATCGAGATTTTTGTTGCTTCTTTTCTCGGATTATAAAATATTGCAGCATTTTGTGATTTCCTTGGCAAAAAATAACGGTTTTTTGGTACTTAATTCAAATAGTTCCGTCTTTCCTCTCGCAGGTCTGCTGGAAGAAATTTCTTATGAAATAAGCAGTACCTTTGAGCTCTTCTATGTTAATATAATTTGTCCTGTTAAGTATCTGTGTGTACATAAATAAATAAATAGGTCTAACGCCCAGAAATGTCATCCTCCTTCCCGAATCTATCATAGTATATTTCGACACAAAAACAAAGATGGACAAGAGGCACCCTGATTGCCCCTCACGGCTTCTACAACCCAGAATAGTTGTTCCCCTTCCCTATCCGTGGGAGGTACAAAAGTGAGCCTAATTCATTCATGTTGCGTGGACAGAGGCATCCAATTATTCATGTCGGCTTCATTACTCGTAGCTATTGCTGTGAGCGAGCCTAGATTTATGAAAATGACGTCATTGGGGTCCATCCATAACGTCACACGAACTTCATGATTTTTCAGACTCCCTCCCTACACGTCCGTACTTGTCACATAATTTGCAATTTTACATGTTCATAAAGATAAAGTTGAAGTTTTAAGTTTTCATTGTTAGTTTGAATTTTGTAAATGAATACTTAGATTTATTAGATTTTGAAATGTGACGTCACGAAATTTAGAACCCCTCCCACCCCTTGTCACACAATGTCACATTTCGTCAAACCCCTCCCCTGTCTTAAAGTGTGACGTAATTTATGTAAGACCCCTGGTCGGTACCTCCAATAGTATTGTAAATTGTATTTCTTATGTTTTCGAAATCTCTCGCCAGAGACATGGCTACAAAATTATATTTTCAGATAGTTGTGAAGTGCAAGGGAGTGAATTATAGCGCGACTGTTGATGGAGAAAAATGGTAGAAGCAAGCATTGCTGACCTCAAGCAACATTGGACAAGAACTGGGCCAAGATATTTAGTCCGGTGAAATTACATTGTTGTTTAAGTGGACAAGCATAAATAAAATTTTTGTAAAAGTGTTCGCGGTGCAACACGTTTTTTCCTCCATTCTCCTCTGTCAACCGTCACGCTTTCATTTATTCATTTTTAGGGTTCCGTACCCAAAGGGTAAAACGGGACCCTATTACTAAGACTTCGCTGTCTGTCTGTCTGTCTCCAGGCTGTAGGTATCTCATAAACCGTGATAGCTAGAAAGCTGAAATTTTCACAAATCATGTATTACTATTGCCGCTATAACAACAAATACTAAAAATTCAAAAAAAATATATTAAGGGGGGCTCCCATACAACAGTTATGATTTTTTTGCCGTTTTTATAGATAATGGTACGGAACCCTTCGTGCGCGAGTCCGACTCGCACTTGGCCGGTTTTTATTTCATATAATTCCTCACACAAAAAGCCATATTAAAACTCTTTACGGAGATTATAGTAAGAAAACCACAAAACGAAAAATCAATCACTACCTCACTCCAACCAAAGCTCCGCTCTGTGAATATTAAATGACTTGTCTGATTAGTTGAACGAACCCACTTACGTCTACAACAAATCATAATCCTACAGCATCCTAGATTATGTACTTTACATAATCATTAGAAATATAATTGATTTCTACTTTACATTACTTATGTGTTCATTATATATGAGCGTGATTGCCTCGTCGGGCTAGTAGTTGCAGGCGCTGTTGAGCATGCGCATTCCCGAGTTCGATTCCCAGGTCGAGCAAAGTGCTATTGGGTTTTTCCATCAGGAATTCACGGAGTCTGGGCTTGTGCTGGTAGATAGCAATAGGCTCGCCTATAAGTACAGGGGACTTAAACATTACTAGCGTAATGTGGGTGCATTATTAGGTGCAACTCTACCTAACCCTTCGCAGTTCACAAGTATGATGTTATGGTAAATAATTCACTTCTTTACATAGATTATGTATTTATTGTCTATGCGTCACGTCTTCTCCGAGTGTATTGCGATGTATTCCCTTTGTGGACAAAATATTGTTGAATTTAGAGATGGAAATTCAAAGTCAACTCCAATTTTATGCATACATGGAATTGAATAGCATTCAATAAGCTGCAACATGTTATTAGTATCGAATATTCGTAAATATATTCAGTTTGAAATACGTTTCAAAGAGGTTTCTCTTTGAAACTACGTAAACTGTTAGACGGCATTCTTCCAAAAACCAGTATCTTCAGATATATTGATAGCATCTATCCCAGCTGGGGAACAATATACAGTTTTAAAGTACAATGGATCTTTAAGAGCTTGGCCAAAATCGGAACCAACTTCACCATCTTGATGTTTCATAGTAATTTCTTTAAAAAAAAAACATAAATGTTTACAAACCACGCCCCCTTGTCGATGTCAAGCACAAAAAGATCCATGTAGCGCTCTAGTTCAAAATACAAGTCCACTTACCATCATACACGACCCCTCGAACCAGCTCGTCAGCTTCAAACACGGGATGGCTTAGCGTCAAGTTCACGTCACTATCTTCGTCACTGAGCGTGACAATATCGTCACTGTCACTCGGGATCCTCGCGAAGGCACAAGCATCACTGATATCCACCGTCCTTTCACTCACTACCTCACTCACAGTCGTCACCTCTACCACTTCCTCACTAGTCGTTGTGTCATCGTAAACCTCTGGTATTTGTATAACTTTGTCATCTGTTGGTGCTTCTGTTTCATCGATTTGAGGTGGCCCAGGTGACCTGCCCGGGGCTGGGTCACCATTAGGCAGACTCAATGATGAGCTATAAGGCAGCGAAGCTAAGATGACCATCGTCATTAGGAAATTTATTGAAATCCTGTTCATTTTGAATTTGGTCGGCTTTTTCATGTTGCTCTTCACCGTCTGACATTGCATTGGTTTTCGGTATCTGGACATGAGAAAGTTTCTTGATGACATTTTTATGTGGAGTTGATTCTGTGCCTTGTTTTCTGTAGTTCTGGGGTTGGATCTGCCTCGATCATGATTTATTTTGTGGAATACCTGCGAAAGAAAATATTTTTATTAGACGACTCACATTTTACAGGACTTGTTGTTTTGTTCTTACGAAAGCCTAACAAACATAAATCCGTTATCTATACTTCTATAATCTATACCAATATTTTAAAGACGTAAAGTTTGTATGTTAGATCTAGGTGTAATCTGCGGAACTTATTGATCAGATTCCAAAAATATTTTTACTAATAGGAAGGTACATTATTCCCGAGTGACATAGGCTGTATTGAAGACGTTTCCGTTTGATCATTTTCGACCATAATGCGAGTGAAGCCACGGGGAAAAGCAAGTTGTATTGTATCCACGAAATTCACATTTAAATGACAGGCGCCACTCACAAATCACTAACAGGCAAATTGATTAGCTATCCCTGATTACTTGCTCTGCTAACAACAAAGTACTTAGGTATTCTTCGATCTAACGTTATTCATTAATAATTCAACTCAGCTTCTACTTTAATCTTCATATTTTCGAATAACAATAGCCTCAATCAATATTATTTTCACAAACATGTTTTTGAGGGTAGACTACGAAAAAATATTTTGCGAGAATAGAGACTAATAGATTACTCTTGGCATGCTTTGTGCCAAACCGGATTCGCCCTAGAAACCTATTTATCAGGTATAATAAAGGCCACGGGACAATGAAATCTATTGAGGGGATAATAGGGAAATCTTTTTCGTTGACTTTGATTAGGGTATTATAGTCCAATGTTACTCTTTGTGTAGCTTGAAATATTATTAAGAAAGTATTTTTTTTTTATGATACCAATTGTAAGAATTAACCTTTAATTTATTGCCTACATTAATGAGCAATGCAGGTGGCTCATAGGTTTTGGCCCCGATTTGTTGGGTCGCAGCAAACCCAAGCAGTCACAATTATTTATTTCATAATTTGGGGGCAGTTTCTCAAAACGGTAAAAGAATACGTCGTAAGGAAACCGGTATGTCCTAGAAACAATAACTTGAAGACATGACAATGGACGACATCCACCAATCCGCACGGAACCCGCGAGATGGGTAATGGCCCACTTCCTCTTAAAGGAGAAAAGGCCTCTGTCTCAACAGTGCTAAAGTATTAGGCTGATCATGTTACGCATACGTGCTTATGCTAAATTTAGTGCTGCCTTCCCTCACCCCCTATTCAATGGGAATTAAACAAAACTCGCCCAACTTGTGTGTACTAATCGGTACTTCTCTGTGGAACCCTTCGGGGATTACTGGTGTGATGTTATGGCATGTGTAGTGCTACTCTGCCTTGCCACGTCCCAGGAGCCACAGATCCTTTTAGCGCAACAGCAATGCAGTATTTGAAAGGACGTGACCACGAACATCCCACTCACCGCCATTCCTCAAGCTTCCCAGGGGTCATTAAACTCGCAACACAACGCCCTCTGGTCACCCTTAACAGAACCACACACCAATAAAACTAAGTGTAAAGTTGCACACTTAAGTAATTAGCCAGTGGCCTTGATGGACATAGTGTAGGTAATGGATCCAAAACATTGGGCTTTGTTATAAGGTTTGTTAGCTACGTTTTAGTACGAACTAAGGGATCGTTGCGGTGAAGGTCATGTGATGTGAATACTTTAGGGAAAGCCACTAGGAATAATAAAAAGATTGAAGAAGTGGAGAACTAAAAATTCAGGTAGATAGTAGAGATTTTATGGAAGCATTTTTATTGCAATACGTTTTCGTGTTTTGTGACAGTTATTCAAGTATTTGTTTTCACAAGAAGACAGATTAACTAAGAAGTAACATATTAGACAAATCAACCTTGCTATACAATAATTGACCGAATGGCACAGAATACAGAACAATCATCCAGTTGTGTGCGCGTACTACGTAGCTGACTATCGTCACGTAGTAAAAGGCATCTGTTCTCTCCGTCATTGCGATATTTTTTGTTCTGGAGCATATCTGCGAGCAGTGGGAATCTTCCGGTTACGGAGATATTGGAGGTCAAAGTTACAACTTTTTCACAAGTTTTGTTTTCTTTTATGTTATAACTTTACTATAAAATTCACTCATCAGCGCAATGATTTGCGTGCGATACATTCAGTTCTTCTGTAAACCGTGATTTTCCACCCCAACAAAACAAAAACGTCATGTCCTAGCAATTCATGTCTTTAAAAATAAATTGTTCCAATTTCTTATAGAAAACTGTTTGTAAGGTCCCCTCTACCTAATTATAATCTATGTCATTATAGACACCTTATATACCATATTATTATTATAATAAAGCCAGTATACTCTCAGCAGTCATTGGTTTCATTTACTCTCTCTGCCTACCGTACATGGCGACCCTGCGCAAAGAATCTGCTATCCGAGCGTTGCGTATTTGACACCACCCGGCCAGCGCTGGCTGGCGCCGTACCGTATACGGACAAGGAATGTGAAACAAATGAGTGGTTCTAGTACCTACAAAGTGCATCCAATATGAATAAAATAATTACATTGGTGATTCATGAAACACGTACTGGTGCAAAATACTCGGAAAAACATAAAAATGGGTTCATCACAGTCTCATGAAGAAGTAATCTTGGCACAGAACGCAGCTGGAGGCTCGAACCAAGCCACCATCGAAGAGATTCGTTTCCATCTGAGCACAGCAAATATTATTAAGATAAGATAAGATAAGATATATTTATTTGCTCAAACATGTGTACACATACAATAATAAAAGTGCATGTAGGATAACATATTATAAAAGAAAAAAAAAATCGTTCAGACATGTTTGCCACATAATATGGCGTGCAAATGTTTTGAAATACTAGAATCGTGATTTTTACATATATCATCTCAGTCCCATATAATTAATTTGAATAATAAAATGATAGCAGAATAAAATGTCAAAATGATACAATCATGTCAAAAATTATAAGAATAAAAAATAGAAAATCACAGTTAAAAAAAAAAAAAACAAATAGTAATAAATGTCAACGTAAAAAATTATAAATAGTAAAATAAAAAGTTATAAAATTTATAAATGAAAAAAAAAGTTACGTCAAATTAATTAAAATAAAATGTCTAAAGTACATCATTTAAAAAGTCGGCAACATTATAGTAGCATTTATTTATCAAAAATTTCTTCATGCTTTTACTAAAGCTATTAATATTCAAATCTTTGTATGCCTTTGGTACCTTGTTGTATAATTTTGGGGCCATGCAGAATACACTCTTACCCATGAGAGCTGTTTTAGCACTATGTGAACGAAGTCTCTGTTTGTCACGTTGACTTCTTTCAGAACCATCTGAAGACTTCGGAAACAGTTGGGGATTCTTTTTAACAAATAATACCGTTTCTAATATAAACAAGGAAGGAAGTGAGAGAATTTGATGTTTTACAAAATATGGTTTGCAGCTGTCTGTAATTTTAAGACCAAACATAGCTCTTATGCATCGTTTTTGCATTCTAAAAATATCATCTTTATGTGTGGAGTTTCCCCAGAAAATAATGCCGTATCTAAGGATCGATGCAACAAGTCCGTGATAGGCAGTAAGCAAAGTATCTGTATTTACGATTGGCGCGAGTTTATGCAATGCGTAGGAAGAACTACTAACTTTTTTACTAATTTCTTCAATGTGATCTTTCCAATCAAGTTTTTTATCGATAGTAAGTCCAAGGAATTTGGCATTACCAACTCTGCATATGGTGTGATTTTTATAACTTAAGTTAATATCATTTCTAACTGGTATTCTTTGACTAAAATGCAAGATTTGTGTTTTATTTAAATTAATTTTAAGGTTATTATTTTCCAACCAGTCAATTATTGAAGCTAAAGCATTATTAATGTCAAGTTCATATGTGTCAGTTTTCTTACATGCTATTGTGACTGTGCTATCATCTGCAAAAAGAGTCATTGGATGCTCAATAGATTTAGGAAAGTCATTTATATATATGATAAATAATAATGGTCCCAGAACGCTTCCTTGGGGTACACCGAATTTCACTAGACGCTCTTGAGACAAATACGTAGTTGCTATTTTGTTACGATCTATTCTGGAGATTGCTGTGATCTGCCTTCTATTAGACATATAGGATTCAATTAATTTAAGAACATTGCCTCTTACTCCATACGAGTCAAGTTTATTTATTAAAATAGTGTGGTCAACATAGTCGAATGCTTGTGTCATATCGCATAGCACAGCGCAAGTGGGAGTCCTTTCATCCATCCGTAACATTACAGTGTGTAGAAAATCATAGACCGCCATATTGATTGTCTTATTTTGTCTGAAACCTTTTGACGTGACAACGTCTTAAATTAGGTTGCGGCTGGGAGTCACTTATGAAAAAGTGTAACGCTCGGTAACGTTACGATGAGTCACCGAACGAGAGAGAGGCCCGCCGAATGCCTTGCGTCTCTCTCCCACTCAACTATGATCGGTAATTAGTTAAGTTTAAGTTTACATGTACAATGTTTTAGTAAACAAAATATATTTCTATAGTTAAAATTTGTGCAATTCTTATTTTCATTCAATTCCTTGTTCCTATTGTGCAATTTAATTATATTCATATCAATAAATATTCTACCGAGAAAAAGACGTTGTCACGTAAAATCTTCGCCCGTAAAACCGACTTTACAGGCAACCATTTTTTTTGCTCACTACAAAGAATATTGTTTTTTTCCATATACGTATATAATTGTTTGTAAATGTATTTTTCAAAAATCTTCGACATTATTGGTATCAGCGCTATTGGTCTATAATTTTCGATAAGGTCTCTGTTTCCTTTCTTAAATAGTGGTTTTACTATTGATGTTTTCATACCATCAGGAAAGGTACCCGTACTGATACATAAATTCACGATGTGACTTAAGTGGCTGCATATTATATCACCAACAGATTTAATTATTTTGGTCGAGACACCGTCATAACCCACGCTGTTAGTATTTTTAAGTTGTTTTATAATGTTTAAGATATCACACGGTAAACTTGGGGCCATGAACATAGATTTTTGTCTTTTCATAATGCCTGATGTAACATTTGTTCCCGACTTTTGTATAGGGATAACTCTGTCAATGAAATAGTTATTGAATTGATTGGCTATTGATTCTGGATTTGTAATTATATTATTATTAACATTAATTTGAAGCAAATTATCCCGAGGTACTTTTAATTTTTTATTATTTATTAATTGCC
The DNA here is from genome assembly GCA_950022335.1 of Eurois occulta. NCBI lineage: Eukaryota > Metazoa > Arthropoda > Insecta > Lepidoptera > Noctuidae > Eurois > Eurois occulta. The sequence continues at coordinate 2,123,958 of OX465496.1, forward strand.
ATGTGGATTTACTTTTATTCTCAGCAGTTTGGATTTTATAATTATTTTGAGCCCTTTGGGTAAGTCGTATAATTTTTTTAAATAATTTACTGTATTTAATAAAGTTAAGTTTATTGGTTTCGGACGGTTTACGTCTATATTTCCATAGGAGATGCCTCTTTTTCTTACTACAAATTTTAACACCACGTGAGATCCATTTCGTCTTTCTACCTATGTTAATGGTAACAAGCTTACATGGAAAGCAAAGTTTATAAAACAATGTAAACTCCTCCATAAATGAATTATATGCGACGTTAGGGTCATCGGTATTATAAACATCAGCAAATGTTAGATTCTCTAGACAAGATCTGAATTTCAATATATTTTCTTGTGCATAATCTCTCTGGGTTTTTTTCCAGTATTTACTATTGCATGATTTTTTTACAGGACATTTTAACAGTTGTGCCGTATGGTCAGATAATGCAAATTCTATCACTTCAGTCCCACATCGATTTTGAAAATTATGTGCGAAATTGTCGATGCAAGTCTGGCTTTTTAATCTAGTAGGCTCATTAATGGCTAATTTCAGGTTGTAATTCAATAACAAACAAGTAAAATCAAGGCATACATTACTTTTTTTCATGATGTCAATATTGAAGTCACCAGCTAATATAATGTTGCTATATTTTTTATTACTTACATTTGTTAAAAATTGTTCTAATTTTTTTAAAAATAAACTAATATTTGCAGCTTTTGGTACACGATAAATACACACAATTAAGATGTTATACTCAGTCAGTTCAATTCCACAACATTCAAATGTATTAGCTGTTGACAATTTCGTAAGCTCAGGTACATCTTTCCAAGAATGACCATTTCTGACTAAAATACATGAACCACCTCTTTTACTATTAGTTCTACTAAAACATGAAGCTAAGCTGTAGTTTGGGATCAGTAGATGTGTTTCATCGCCTTCTGACATAAAATGTTCCGTAATGCACAGTATATCAACTTTTAATTCCCTATCTATAAGTTCTTCTAAGCAGATTGTAAGCATGTCTGATTTGTTGATCAATCCTGCAATATTCTGATGTAATACTATTAATTTCTCATTAGTCACGAAAAAAATTCGCTTCTTCTAAGTTAGTCTGTAACTCTATGCTGTTGTACTCCTGTAAATCCTGCATATAATCGTTTAGGTCTCTGAAGACGGCGCGAATGCCTTTGTCATTAATTATTCCAGTCTTTGTATTATACAATGAATAGTCGTAATATATATTTTTATTGGAATCTAAAAGATATGTATGCTCATGTGTTGTTATGTCCAAGTATAGCAGGTTGTTGAAGTTTTCAACTCTCCAGTTATGCATGTTTACGTAATCTTTACATTTATAAGTAGGCAAACAAATGATTACATTTGTATGTGTTATATTTTGCAGTGTCTCTCGGATAAAAACAATCTGGTCGAAGTAATTTTTCGTCACTATAAAGTCTTCTTCACCTATAAGTATGATACAATAATCTTGTTTTGTGAAAGTGGATAATTTTTCGTTTATTCCTGTAAATAGTTGTTTGTTACCTGCATGGGGTGATATGTAATGGCATAATTCAAAATCGCCCTTGATTGTCGCCTCAGCAATCGATAAAATCCTATTTTTATTATTTGTACTTATTAGACATATTTTATTTTTTGTTGTTTCTGTTTTTGTGACACAACCTAGTGATTTGTTGTTGGTCTTTTCAATTCCAAAATTTATTTCAGCATCACTATTTGTGGGAGAACTCGTTCTAATCTGCTTCGCAACTGAACTTAGTTTTTGTTCAGGTTTCCGTTTCTGTCGTTTTTTCTTGCTGCTTAAGCGCACGGATGATGGCGTAGGAGTAAACCTGACTTTCTTGTAGTTTTCTATTACTGTTTTATTGTGCTCTAATTCTGATTTTAGTTGTTGATTTTCCTCTAGCAAATTTTCAACTTTTTGGTGTACGGATGCTAATTCCATTTTTAACTCATATATTTGTTTGATGTAATTCCCATTTTCATTCATAGTATTGTCAGGTAGACTCATTCCAGTGGTGTCAAACATTGAGCTCGAAGAATTATTCAAAGGACCCGTTTTGTTAGTTTTACGGTATGTAATGAAATCAGAATCCATTATTATGAGTTTTATTTGGTTTTATTCTACTAATTATAGCCCTGGTGATTGGTATTGGGCTACTGATCTTCATATACCGTGCGTATAGGAAATGTCATACGCGCTGGATGCAGCAGGAGATAAATCGAAATAATCTACGACTCTCCAAATTTCGCCGCCGCACCGCTGATGAGATGAAAACAGCCGGAATTGTTTAAAGCAAAGTGCAAATTAAAATATCATAAATTAAATATGTGTAAAGTAATAAATGCAGTGCAATGAAAATAAGTGATAGTGCGGAAAAAGTGTGGAAAATAAATAAGAACATTATACAAAAAAAAAAGGAAATACCAAATAGGAAAAATCTTAAATAAAATAAAAAAAAAAACAGCGGAGAAAGCATACGGTAATAAACTCGCGTTGCTTGCGAAATTATAACTGGAACAGGGAAAAATAGAACTTTACGGAAACTGTAGTGGACTTTATGATAAAATATTGTTAAAAAAAAAAAAAAAACAACAGTGGATTTATTACAATATTAAATAAAGTTGTATCTAGCATGTCGAAATAGTAACCGGGCAGATGGATATCGACCCTGGTAAGTTATGAGTAGAACTTTACTTACTATCTACTTACTTTACTTTTTATCGACTAGAACTTTTTAAATGTTTAATGTCCGCTTGACGATAATTTATTTATGTTGACTGTCTTGTCTCTGTCATGCATGACTAATAGTAATAATAGAATTTATATTTAATCTGAAATGGAATTTATATCGAATCATTAGAATTTTAGAATCATATTTTCATTATATTATTAAATAATTTGTATCTGTATTTGTATGTTTGTTGACCACCTGCATGTTACCCATGTATCACAAATATACGATTTGATTTCATTTGATTTGAATAATTTTTGCGTGCAGTTACTTGCTTTGATGTTCAGAATGCTTGGTTGACGGCCTCGTCAAGGGTCCGTTTACAACTTCTATGTAATCATAATGAAAAAAATATATAATCAGAAGTTACTGAACGCCTTCTATAGAAATAGCCAATAATATCAGTACTTAGTGAGTACTGCCACCGTCGTACATTGTAGTTTTTACCGAACAATTACTGTCCCGGACAATTCCCATCTTTTGAGTCTGAAGATAACGAGGGATAATGATAGACTTGTGACAATTATAGGCATGGCCCATCGTACTAGCTGCCTGTGGTCACGTAGTTCTTTGATACCTACTTAGATCTAGTTTCATCTATACTAATAATTATTATAAAGTTTGTACGTCTGTATGTGGGGGTAATCTTTGCAACTACTGGTCTCATTCCGAAAATACTTTCACTAACGGGAAGCTACGAAATCCCCAAACATCATAGCCTATTTAAAATGTTCCCGTGAGTTAATTTCCATACAAAAGGGGAGCGAAGCCGTGAGCAAAAGCTAGCATCTAGATATAGTTTTTACCCGACTTTTTAAAAACATTTTGAATTAATTGAATAAAAAAAACCGGCCAAGTGCGAGTCGTACTGACACGCACACAGGATTCGTGGCACCAAACCATAGAGCCTTCAAAATATTTTTATTATATTGTTTTGGTGCTGGAACCCTGTGTGCGTGTGAGTGCGACTCGCACTTGGCCGGTTTTTTTTGTTAGGCGATACTCTCAACTTACATTACGTTTTAATCAGGGTTATTGACATAACATAATCTAGCATTTTTTTGATGATACACTTTAAACAAATTATCAAAACTTTAATTAATTATTGTTTACGCGCAGCGCAAAGTAGGTACAGTTAGCAGAAAACATAGGTGAAGAAGTTATCGGGAATGGATGATTTGTTTATGATACCAAATTCAATTTTTTGTTTTTTTTTTGTACAGTTGTGCCAATCTGTTAGATTTTCTCCAAAAATTCAATCGCAGAAGAGTCGCTGAGGACATGCTAGAACGAGTCAATTCCGACCCAACATTCATGAAACGCAATGTTAGTGGTGACGGGACGCGGGTTTACGAGTAAGAAATGCAAACGAACCAAAAACAAAAAAACCACGCCAAAGTCGATCAAAAGTCAAAGTCAACTTGACCGTTTTCTTTGACAATCGCGGTGTTGTGCACTCGGAATTCTTGCCGGAAGGTCAAACAGTAAATTAAGAATATTATTTGAGCGTTATGCGGCGTTTAAGAGAGCAAATTCGACGAAAAAGCCAGATTTGTGGAAAGAAAATTCTTGTATTTTGGACCACGATAATGCGCCTTCGTACAAGGCCATCATGGTGAACGAATTTTTACCAATAATTCAACAAAAAATACCATCGGACAGCCACCTAATTCACCAGATATGGCTCCAGCCGAGTTCTTTCTTTTCCTAAACTCAAATTACCACTTCGAGGCACCCGTTTTCATTCGGTAGAAGAAATAAAAGAGTATTCGCGGCGAGAACTGAACTAAATTCCGGAAAAAGCATTTAATGATTGATGATTGGATTGTTCGAAAATAACTTTTAATGAATGACTAACATACACTGTTTTAAACTTTTATGGTTTAAAACTTAACTTATACTCAACCCAACCCACAACCCGCAATCATGGCGCTTGCAAAAGTGCAAGCGTCGAAATATCGGGAGCTCAAAATCATGAACAATCACGGAAGATATCCCGTAAGTGACAGTATAAATTTTGACTAACATTTAATGTATTATTGATCGTTTCCCGGTGCTTTCTTGACAGAGTAGTACTAATATAAAACAAAATAGCATTTTATTTTTATTATTTTACAATTTATTCTGTTGTCAGTACTCTTAAACGATTATTAATTAAAACAACAGATCTTTGACGTACACAACACAATCTCTATTTCTGATACACAATATAAAATCCCGCCGCATCCACTTCATCTTCATTCTGACATCGTACTTGAGAACAAACGAGCGTCATGGAAGTCCAAACGGACTATCGATTCGAAACTTTTGAGACAATCGCTGATAACAACTATTTAGAACTTCAGCAATGTGTAAAAGATATTATAAAGAAAGAAGAGTATGTGTCTTATAATGTGAAGAAAAAAGTGTTCACTCCAGACGGTGGGAGCTTTCTTGGGATTCTATGCGAGGTTGATATCGAAGGGGAAACAGCTGACGAAAAGAAAGAAACCAACATATTCTTGAAGATCATAACTCCAGACGTAAAAATGACTATAATATCTCTACCTGAAGCTTATAAAAGTGAACTATTCGTTTATAAGGAACTATCAGGAATATTCACGGAACTGCAAAACGAACTATACATGCCTATGGCAGAGAGATACCAATTTGTCAAAAGCTACGACGACGAATGCAATCCAAATGTGATTATTCTTGAAAATATGAGCAAAAAAGACTTCAAAACTATTTTTCGTATGGACACAATCACATTACAATACGCCGAAATGGCTGTAGCAGAATTGGCTAAATTCCACGCGTTGTCCTTCGTACTAGAGTCAAAACGACCAGATTATTATGAAAGGAAAATAAAAACGATCAAAGCTACATTTACTTTCGACGACGATTGGGACGGTTTTGTACAAAATATGTGCCAAATTACATTAAATTATTTGGACAATGATAGTCGGAGAAAGTTGGAAGATTTTATTGCTAGTTTCAATGAGAAATATCGCAAATATTTAGAAGGTAGGAATGCGAGACTTTGCTTGCGTCATGGTGATTATCGGCCAAACAATATTTTGGTGAAAGAAACTGTAAGTATTTTTAGTTTCAGTTTAATTAATGCTTTATTAGATTAGTTTTGACAACCCTAGAAAAAAAAACTCCAGTTGTAAACGTCCCTTTGTGCCTATTGGCATTTTTTTGTTATGTATCCTGTTGACATGGAAATTATAGTTTTCTTACTCCTTCGCTATACTTTTTTGATTAATTTCGCTGCGGGATCCAAGACAGTTAAATTTTTTGATTTTTCATTGTCTCGGCACTTTTCTGGTGATTGCCACTGTTGATTCTGGCTTTCAGGAGTGACAGTGGTTTGGGAACAGTGTGGCGGGCTTGTCCCAAAACGTACCAAAAAGTTTAATGCTGGATTCCATAAGTATTTATGATTTTTTCTGTATAGAAATACAGATTATTAATACTGTTTTTAAAAGAACTGGCGAAATACTGGGGTGGCGAAATATTAAGGGTTAGGAGGAAACCACAGGTGCAGCGTGCACCTGTGGTTTCCTCCTAACCCTTAATATAGGCTTAAGTCCTGTTGATATGTTATGTTTGTTTATGCTTTAGTTTCTTTTCACGGTATAAAAAAATCTAAGTTACCAAAATAAACTTCATTGTTCTTGTTGATACGCTATCTCCAATGGTCATAGGCCAGCTATTGTTGATACATTATGTACTTGAAGGCCAATGTCAACTATAATAGTGTATTATAATTGTTTTTTTTTATGCAATTTTTTTGGTTGTATGTTTTTCTTTTCTTTTGTGACCTCATTGAGCCTAAACAGCTCACGGACGTGTGAGGAGCAGTACGTCTTCTAAAGTTAATCAAACACTAAGTTATACTAATGGTGAAAGAGAAAATCGAATAACTTTTTCGCAAAAAAAAATCAAATCGACTTCAAAAAAACCACCAAAAAGTGAAAAATAACTTGTATTTTATTTGTTTGATTCAGCTTTTTTGCCACCAGCTTTTTTGCAAAAATACTTTTTTGCAAAAAAAGCTGGTTCTATACAAATCCTGTGCATTAATTTTACATTTTTGACAATAGATGTCATAGTAATAAGCTTATCCCCAATAAAATGGAACTTAAGCAGAAAATTTGGGTGTATTATACCCCCTTCAAAGCGTATGCTTACACAATTACGCCTATACAGGCGTAATGTTATGTTATGAATTATGTAAACAATACATTATCCAAGCGATTACAGCAATTACGACAGACTTGCTGTCTGTTATTGAAGAGTTCCATTATATATCTCCAACGATCAGCATCAAATCTTCACCATATTTAAACGAAACCACCGCGAAATAATATTCTTCCAAAAAAAAAGAATCATCTAAATCGGTTCACAATTGGCCAAGATATCGCTGAACATACACACAAAAATAAATCAGACGACTTGATAACCTCCTCCTTTTGGAAGTCGGTTAAAAAGCGTTGAGTTGCTTGTTGCTGCTCTGTGATGACAGGCCGAGGCACCTCTGTGCAGCAATTATTATAATGTAGCTATCTAAATCAAAATCGTTTTATTTACATACGTCGTTAACCACTTCTTCTGTTCGTTATCTTTCTTTATCCTTTTATTTTTGTTATAATTCCTCGTTTGCTTCCAGAACGGCGTAGTCTCCAAAATGCTTCCGATTGACTACCAACTCATCTGCTACGGATGCCCTGTCCTGGACTTCATCTACTTTATCTTTTCATCAACAGACCAGAAATTCAGACGCTCCCATCTTCTATACGACAATCTTAGAGGATTTCTAAACCGGTTCTCCCTGGACATCAGCAGTGTGTACCCGAGGAAGGACTTTGAAAGGGATTATAAATCCATGCTGGACTATGGCCTGATGATTTCTCTTCTATTGATACCTTTACTGATGACTTGTGACAGCAATGTTGACGTAACTAAAGCGCCGTTGGCTGGGCTAAGTTTTAGTGTAGATGATCAGTGTCAAGAGAGATTGGTAGGGATTGTGCAGGATTTTATTGAGTGGGAATATTTGTAAGGTATTAATTGAAAGTATACCTATTTTATCTTTGAATTTTAATAGGAAAATTAAGATTGGTTATTGTTACACGCCAAATGATACATACAGCACTGTCATTACCAGTGATCGGATAATCGGGCGTTTTTATACCTAAACTTCACTTTTATTCCCACGAAAGTATAATACGGACATGCTTTTCAGAATCCCGGATCCTGAAATTCCTGAGATTGCTAAAAATGCCCGCATACAAAATATAGTTAGAACTCGTTGTGAACTCTCATTGTAATGTTTTTAAATTTAAGAAGCCGATTCTAATGGAACTTTCATTTGTTTTGAATAAAATAAAGATACTAAATAAAAATAACCATTGCTTTAATTTAATTAAGTTTGTTATAGTTGTTTTTACAAAATTGTTCAATCCTGGAAACCCGGGATGACTTACTTATTCAGAAAGGAATGTCCATACTATTCTTTCACGTTACGTGGAAGAAGTTTAGGTATATAAGCGCCCGATTATCTGATTACTGGTCATTACGAACATAGAGTTACAGAAAAATAAATCAGCTTTGTAGACCGTTGTCGTTGACACTCAAATCATCCTCTAAAACTAAAAGTGAGTACAAACTCAAACTCAACTCAAAGCATTTATTTCAATTACAGGCACTTTTGAATGTCAGATAAACAAAGAAAGCGAAGCTACAGTCACAAGGCATAATAACTTGTAAAAGTACTGTTGTTGCCCATCTCAAAGCGTAAATCTCTATGGAGAGGAATGGACAAGAAACTCCAGGACACACTTTTAAATCAAAATTTTGTTACAAAAAAGTGGGTACAACATTCATGTTGAGGTATAATCTCAACAACTATTGAGAACAATGTATAAAGACGTGCAAGTTAAGAGCGTCCAGCCAGAGTAAAAAGATTTAATCATTAATTCAAAAATAAAATAAACCATGTCAGCTAAGAGATGACCAGTCCCTACTGACAGCGCCCCTTCATAACTATGACGCATGGATCAGCACCATTCAACTCAACCATTTTGAAGGGAACTAAATGATCCGACACACGCGTCACCGTTTGAGTTCTCTCAATCGCCAGGGCAAATTCGAGTCAATGAAAGATACCATTATCTAGTACACAGTACCCACACATGCACGCAAGACGATCAGTCAAACTCTACAATACCAGTTTATGAGGATCTGTCATTGTACGGAAAATCTATACCTTCTTACTAGTACAAAGAGGCATGATAAACTGGAAATATATAAATTAATGTCTCGCGGTATGTACCTACCATATTAACGCCTAGTTATTGTTTTATACAATTGTACCTATTTTTGAAAAACAAAAGTTTCTCGAACCAGGAAAGTAATAATATCGACCAATATTATAAAACAAATAGCAATCACACTGTTGGCATTTTTGCTCCCATAGCCTCGTAAGGGGAAAACGAAGAACGAAGTCTTTGAACCCTACTTATCCCCTAAGGGGACGAAACTTAATAGAAAACATCGCAACGAACACAAGTTCATTAAAATAATTCCGTTAACATTATCCTATTGTCTACAAAATAACGTTTTTGGAAGATAATCAGGTTAAAGATTCAAGGAAAATGCCATAACTTATTTAAATAAGTATATTTTTATTTATTTATAAGACGTGAATTTCTTTCATAAAATCTTAATAATAACAGATGGTCTGTACTTATTCTCAACAGTAGACCGTCTCTTACTAAGATATCTCTTACCAGTGCAATCCGTATAACTAACGAACTTCATGATAAAATTTGATATAAACACATGTCATTGGAGTGAATTCGCAAAGATTCTGTTATTTATTTAGAATGATTACTGTAGGTAGACCATTGTTTGACATTGCAGGTATCTTGTATACCTACATTTTGTGTATGACTTGTGTTCCTAATGTTATTTTTTTTTTATTGTAAATTATGTAATATCTACGTAGATTAAAAGAAAAGCTGCACTATCGTATTTGATTTAACCTGTAATGATGGTTGCAAGGGATATTTTTACTACTTAAATACATAATTCAGTTAATGTTTTCTAGAAATTCAAAACAGTTAAGATCAAAATTAATGATTTATCTTTTTAAAGAATGAAAGTAGATATCAAGCCAAAATCTAAAAGTTTCATGCTAAAGGTCTACCTACCTAACTACTCTCATAAGACGAAAATACGAAGTATGTAGAAAACTTTTTTCCTATTCAATGTCGCATCTATATAGTAGTCCATGGTCGCATCAGGCTAGGCTGGAGTGACGATCTCCGCAAGGTCGCTGGTAACAGCTGGGTAAGATTAGCCGAAAATCGAGCTGAGTGACGAGGATACGGAGAGGCCAATGCCAATATCCAGCAGTGATCTGTTGTGGGCTGATGATGAAGATAATTGTATTCTACATCCACAAAATCAGGAAAAAATAATTAATAAAGGAAGAGAAATATAAGTAAAGGAATTAGTGCAATGCAATGCAACCATGCAAACTCTGTATAATATAGTACAGTTGAATAAAACAAACTTTATCAAATGCTACATGTTTATTTATCACAAGGATTAGATCCATCAAAGGTAACCCCACTGTAGAAAATCGTCGACAACACCACGAAATCTATCAGTGAATCTGTTATCAACTTTAAAAGATAACGTAGACAGCTCTTCATTCGCTACATCAGGCGCATCATCTTCGGCGACAAATAAAAAGGGTACATAGAAAACATTTATCATCAAACCAAAATCCAACTTCTCCTTATAAACCCTCTCAAATTCTTCTCTTGGAAAAATCTTCTCAATATCCATCCCAAAATATTCCAGAAACGTTTCCATAGCTTCATAGTATATGTCTTTAAGGTTTGACAAGTTATTCTTTCTAAATTCTTGATCTGTTCCATTGAAAATGAAGTATAGGAAATCCAGAATTGGACATCCGTAGTGACTTATTTGGAAGTCTATTGTTATTACTTCTGTTAATTCTCCATCCTGCAAAAATTGTCAAATACTATGAAACAAATAACTTCGATTTGTGCTTAGTACTTAGCAATTACGCAATCGGATGAGTAAGTACTTAAATGAATGAAAAACGTATTATACCCCCTTATTAATAAGAGCGGGGTTAATTGTTAATCCATTATTTGGAGTGGTTTGGGCATGATGAGGAGGCATGAAACGCATATGTCTAAAAGACTGACGAATACAAATGACACGGGGTAGAACGAGAGGAAGGTCAAAGAAAAGATGGACAGATTGTGTGAGGTAATGATACGAAAGAAAAGATTGTAAATGTAGCGTGTCGATTATCAGGGGATAATGAAAGAAGAAAAAGTGTTATCCCAACTCTGGAAGAAGAATATTACTCCATAAATTTGAATCCAACTCATTTCTAAATTATGAATAATAAAGTTAAAACTTACAACTTCTTTAGCCATGACATTATTGAGTTTATAATCGCCATGACAGAGAGTGCAGACATCCGATGTATTATTCATATACTCAGGGTAATCATTTACTTTCTCCAAAATCTTCTGTTCTACTTTCTCTTTAACATCAGGTTCCAAACAATTAATAGAATAATCATACATGTTTTTAACAAATCCATACCAGTCTTCTTCAAAATTAAAAGGTTGTTTCATCGTTGCAATTTTCTCCTTGAAATACTCAGGTCTTTTCTCTTGTAAGACCATCGAGAGAGCATGAAACTTGCCTAACTGTTGTACACACAGTTTGGCATAATCTAAAGAAACCGTCTCCATTCTGTTATACACTGTAAAACCTCTCTTCCCTAAGTGTTCAAGAATTATAGATTTTGGATTGCATTCTTCGTAAGTCTTGACGATTTGAAATCTTTCATTAATTGGAATTTTTGCTTCATCTTGTAACTCCGCAAAGATTTTAAAAACTTCTGTGTAAATAATAGCTTCTCTTTCGAAGACGCCTGATACTGAGTAAATTTTCATCTGCTCGTTTTCGGGTATATTCTTCACAAATATATTTATTTCTTTAGCATCATCAGCAGTTTTTCCTTTAACATCAATTTCATATAGAATACCCATAAAACCACCACCAGAAGGCGTCAATTTTTTACTTATAATTTCATACGTAATAAATCCATCACTCTTCGCTATACACTCTATCCATTCTCTCAACTTTAGAGGTAAAATCTCACCAGATATATTCACTTCACTTGGATTTTCCGTGACCTCCATGTTGTTGTAAAAATAGAAAAACAATAGGTTTCAACGTTATTTACAATCTGTAGTAGTTTTTATCAAATCTTTATCAGATAAACGACACAAGATAAACTATTGATAAAATTAACAACATAGGTATAGAAATAAATTCACTTGAAAATACTTGTATCACAATATAAACACAGAACATCACATGAGAACAGTTTTAAGATAAATAGATGACTGACACAACGTGACTCACGTATCAATAAAACCGGAATGAGCAAAACGGACAATTGCGACACAAGCATTGAATTTCGGAATCGTTCGGTTAACTCCGGCAACTCTCGGCTTCGGAAATAATCGCAACACCGTGAGCATGGTGTGTATTATCAGCACCAAAGGTCAACACATGAAGGTGTAATTATGGACCATTTTAAGTAACGTATTTATGTTATTATTTCTATATATTTAAAAAGCAGTCAGGATACTCTCTAGGTTAAGGTCGCCTTTGTTGACCTTGTTGACGTTGACCTTGTAATATTGTAACAAAGAATGTAATTTATGTTTATGTACAATTAAGAATTTTCGGCTTGGTACGTGACGATGGGAAGAGACCAGACGGCATGACGTTGGTGCCTTGGAAGGTGGGTAGGCCGTTGGTGTGGGACGCAACTTGTGTCGACACTCTTGCGCCATCTCACGTTGCAAGCACGGCGGGCTGTGCGGGCGCTGCTGTTGCGGCTGCTGCAAATACTGTAACCTTATTGGTAACTACAGTTTTGAGCCGTTTGGGATCAAAACGCTCGGGTCATGGGGCCCGAGTGCGCGTCTCCTTATTAAGGAAATCTCTCGCCGACTGGTCGACACTTCGCGTGACCAGAGGGCTGGCTCTTTTTTTGGCCAAAGAATTAGCATTGCCATTCAACGTGGCAATGCTGCCAGTCTTCTGGGCACGTTTCCAGATGACAGCGATGCGGAGGAGTACTTTGACGCCTAAGACGTGTCCTATTGTCGTCGTTGCATATATATAGGTACCTTCTTTTAGTCTTCTTTTTTCTTTATTTTAGTTCTATTTGTAGTCGGTATATAATGTACATTAATTAAAATAAATGTTTTATTTTTAGCACTAGCACATAAAATATCGAAAGAAATTAGTTAAATTGAAAACACAATTTTTATTTAACCTATAGTAACCAATAAACATTTGAACAAAGAAAACTTCATACACAATAATTTAAATAACAATACGATTATATTAAGTGGGGCTCAATATAGTCGACATTCCCTTGCATTATAATTATGCTTATATTTGTCATCATCTTATTAGACAAATCAGGAACATCGTCTTCTGCAGCAATTGGGTGAATTTCCCAAATGACTTATTTTTTTGTCTTCGGTGAAATTAGTATTTGAAAAAAATAATATTGTTCTGGATTATTTTTTTTAGTATTCAGTAGGTAGTTAATGGGTTGTGGCAAAAATATAATTTGCCCAGGGCTATTACAAAGGTAAGAAATAAATACATAAACCTCAATTTTTTTCAAATCGGTGCTGTCCCTCTCCTTTTTTTACAAACAAAAAAGCTCATACACCCATAAAAATAACTAAGTTAAGTATATAACTTATTCTATTTAATAGAATATTAGTTTTGTTAATATTATATAGCATATTTTATTACATAATTAACGATTATTATTACTGAGAGGCACAAACGTACTTGTCCTGCAAAATGTTCTCATATCGCTGGACAAAAGTAATTTAAACCTAACTTTACATCGACGAGTCCGACAGCGTCCCCCACCCCAATTTTATTTCCCTCGTTAGTGTGTGCTAGTGCGCAGTCAGGACGGGCATGTGTCAAATCGCTGCATATTCCCGCCAATAACGTAAATAAGTCATGTCAGTTGCTCCCGGACAATTATTTTTCTAGTGTAATGAGTAGTTTTATTATTGTTGTTTGGTTCTAACAGAGGTAGTAAGTGAATTAGCTTCATTGACTGTTATTGAATTTATCCTAGATATTATGCATTTTTTCTAATTTTCTAAAAAATGTGTTATTTCTCACGTCGCTGTTCTCATATCGCTGTAATCGGTGGTCTTTATTACCACGGATGAGATAATTTACACCGAAATGATAAGAAAAAATCAATCGGTGTCTTATATCTAATATCGGTGTTTTGATTCATGATCAACGCACAGTTTTGTCACATCGGTGGATTGCTTTATCATATCGGTAGATCATTTTATCATCTCGGTGAGTCGTTTTACCATATCGGTAGATCCCGTGTCATTTCGTAAGTATACAAAGAAACAATGGAACATACATACAACACATACATTATATACATGCATAAAAACATTCATACGTAGGTACATACTTACAGACTGCCAAAATCATTACCACGATACCAGTGGGTAGTAGAAGATGTATGAATGTATCATTAGGAGGGGTCTGTATTCGGTAATGTACGTCTATAGGCTGAGATGATGATGGTGAGGTGGAGCAATTGAACGCATTAATAAAGACAATGATAGTAAAAATAAACATTCTTTTTCTAAATTCTAAGTACGTACCTATAGTAAATATAATAAAAAAAGAAAGTAAATATAATAAAATAGGTACATAATTTCAAAAAATATATTTTAATTGGATTTCTAAGAACTCAGTTCTCTTTGGATGTGATATACTTACATAAGACCCTCAGTTCAGGTCTTCAGTTCTAAGTCACCCTTGTAAAAATATATAGGTACCTACTAACTATTTCATTTTTGATGTTCAAAGGTGGATAGATTTTCATATCGCTGGATATGTACATCATTTCGGTGGATAAACTTATCATAGCGGTGTACAGAAAGAATAATCGGTGCCGGTTTGTCATATCGGTGGAAACCAGAATTCAAACTGAATTTTCTCCTTAGTCTTAAATGATACGTTGATGATATTAAATTTGGGGATATTTGATATCCTAAAGATTACATAAAACCTGAAAAATATACAAAAAAAATATAAATGAAAAAGTTCACCGATATGATAAAAAAAATGGCATTTGTTGAAATTCACCCAATTATGAAGGCAAGAAATGTTAGAGAAAAACTCAGACCATAATCCAAGATTTTTTGTACTCCTTTTCAAACTGATTTCTCGGATAGAAGGAGTTCACGTCAATGTCAAAATATTTCAAGAATGTTGTCATCGTCTCGTGGTACAAATCTTTGAGATGTGCTAGATGTGCTGACAATGTTTAATTTTTTTTTTAAACTCTTGTTAATTAATAGATATTATACCGTTAAGGACTACTTAGAAGACAAGTCAATAGAATCTGTAATTTGTAAGTTAGACTACTAAAATTGACATTGCTTATTGTGAATACATTTGTACGCCATGTTATGGCAGGATATGATGAAACTAATTTATTGTAACACCTTATGTACCATATTCTAGCAAATAAAGATTTTTTTTATTTGATTTGATAAGTTAGACAAACATTTCATCACCTCATCAGTTATGTAATAGGGGACGAGCCTATTGCCATTAACCGGACATAAATCCAGACTCCGTGGCTGCTATTATGTGGGAGTTAAACATAACCGGTGATAAGTTGGTGTGCTTTTGTTACACCTATCCATAACCTTTCAGTGATTACAGGTGTGATGTAATGGTAGGCCATTACTTCGTATCAATCACTCAGGTCGATACCTGCCGGGGCTGCGGGACTGTTCGAAAGAGATACCGCGGCCCTGGAACACAAAGGGCAAAAGAAGCAACATGGATGGATTGTAGTCAGTAAAAGTCTGACACTCCCTTCCGCTCCGCCCAGAGCGGGAGGAGTCATATGATGATTTCCCATCCCAAAAAAAAAGTAAAAAGGCCTATTAGTCGGCGTTTTCTACCGACTACAAATATGGCGGGATAGTCGGTTTTCGCGACTAGTTGGCACATCTTTTATCTTTAACCAAAGCACTACTGAATAGAAAAACTACGTTAAAGAAAGTATACCTCAGAAGCCGTCCGTGGTCTGGGTCTACCTTTCTTGTGTAGGTCTGTATGATAGTCATTTCCTTCCACATCATCATCATCTGCCTAGTCTTTTCCCAACGATGATGAGGAGTTGAATACCAGTATTTTACTTGGAGTCTATCTGATCTCCACAAACAAGTTAAAACTGGTTAATACCATATGTTGGTAACTACTGTAATGACTGTCAAAGCCACTTCAATTTTATTTATTTGTATAGATTACAAATTAAATAAATCGATAAAACAGAAAACTCATTTTTATTAAACCCATCTTAACCAATAAGTATTTTAACAAAGAAAACTTCAAACTTCAAACATTATTTAAATAACACCCCACGCAACATAATCATCAACAATTCCTTGGATTCTATCTTTATACTTGTCATCCACTTTGAAATTTAAGCTGTTTATGTCATTCTTCGTCAGATCAGGAACATCGTCTTCCTTAGCGAACATAAAGCTAAGGAATATTAGTGAATACATCAAACCATAATCCAACTTATTCTTGTACTCCGTTTCAAACTGATTTTTAGGATAGAAGGAGTTCACGTCAATGTCGAAATATTTCAAGAATGTTGTCATCGTCTCGTGGTACAAATCCTTGAGATGTGCTAGATGTGCTTGTCGGAATTGACGATCGGTACAGCTGAAGATGAAATAAAGGAAGTCTATGATTGGACATCCGTAGTATACTAGTTGATAGTCTACTGGTAATATTTCTGATACTTCTCCATCCTAAAAAACAATAAGAAAATTTTGATTAGGATCACAAAAGTACAAATAAACGTAAGTAAACTAAAGTCATGTTCAAACAGAACAAACACGAATGTGTCAATAAATGTATCTTTAAAATATAAGAATGCACTTAAAATGAAGATTACGACGATGGCAATAGTTTTTTTTTATTACAAATAGGCCTGCTCTTGACCTCGATCACGCCTGGTGGAAAGCGATGGATGAGGTCTATGATGAAACGAGCGTGCCCAGAAGATGCCTGTTCACTCTTGTTCAGATGACAAGGAAACTGTATTTATAAGAAAATCATCATCTTCCTGACCTATTTCCAAGTATATAATAACACGTTTACAGGAAGTACTTACAATTGTCTTCATCAGTATATTGTTAGGCCTATAGTCACCATGACACAAGCATCGCTTTGTCGTCTCGTCGTCATAGTGTCTCAAAAATCTATCCGCAATACCTTCAGAAAATTTCTCAACTTTCGCCTTTACACCTTCATCAATATTATTTATTGCTATTTTAGTAATACTCTGACCAAATTCACGCCACTGTTTACCAAAATTGTAAGCAGTCTTTTTAGTTTTAACTTGTTTCTCAAAAAAATCAGGTCGTTTTTCTTTCAACACAAACGTAAACGCATGGAATTTGGCAAGCTCTTGAATGGCTATTTCAGCAAACTTCAAAGACGGCACGTCCATTCTGTGGCCTGTGGTGAATCCTTTTTTCGATACGTTTTCCATGATAATCATTTCTTTCATACTTTCCTCATAGCTTTTGACCATTTTGAATCTTTCATCGATGGGTATTTTTGCTTTTTCCTGCAGTTCTTCGAATATCTTGGAAAGTTCTTTGTAAGTAAACAGCTCGGTTTTATAAACTTCATTTAAGGTTATTAATTGCAAATTGCTCTCACCTGGGATAACACTTTTGACGAAAATGTTTAGTTCTTTATCGCCTTCTTTTGTTGTTCCTTTTATGTCAATTTCGTACAATATCCCAAGATAGTTACCACCATTTGTGGATACAGATTTTTTTTCAACGTTGCATTTTGTAAATCCATTTTTTTCAATGATTTTGTCGATAGACTGATCTAGTTTGTTCGCTATTTCCTTTGGACAAATGTATTTGTTTTTAATTTGAAAGTTTTCAAGGCTTATTTCCACTTGCATTTTGACCGGACACAACCAAATAGACGCGAGTAAAGTAATATATTGTGTTTCAGTAACACAAACACACTTTTATAACAACATAACAAACGTTAGGGTATTTTTACATTGGTATTAGTTTTGTTACAAACATTTGTTTGGAAAGCCAGTGCCAATTTTCAAAGGGTTTTCAAAATAAGGCATTTTTGGTGCAAGGTGTACGTTAACACTTCGCTATTATGATAGTGTTACGTCGGTTGCTTCAGGAGAACATTCCAGATTACGTACGAGTCTCGATTGTTCTAGTAAGGACTTGTCTATAAGATAAGAGTCTAGAATGTTCCACTATAAAACTGTCTAGAAGATTCGAAAAGGTTGTAGAACTTTCTCGAAGGACAATGTTCTACTATGGAGCTTTCTATAAGATTCGAGATAGTTGTGGAACCTTATCGAAATTATAAACCTATATTATCCCACTGCAGGGCAAAGGCCTCCCTTCCGTCCTTACATATTTCGCGATCTAGTGCGACTGTAGGCCAATCTTTTGCGAAATAATCCAGCTCATCCCGCCATCCCCTTCTTCTAGATACTATCATATCTTTAGAAAATTAATCGGACAATATTTTGAGTTCCAAAGTTGGTGCCATTGTAATGAAACTCTTACTTCTAAATTTTGCATACATAATTTTCAAACGTTAAAATATACAAGCCTGAAACCATTATAGGATTCCAAAATAATAAGTTTACCTAATTTTCTGTCTACATTCTAAGATGTAGCGCATCTCCGCTAATTGCATAGTTTTTTTGCACTGCATAGGCTTGCGTTTTGCCGCAACTCACCTGATTGAAACGATAACGGTTCATCATAATTATCATAGGATTACCATGTCCAGATTTCCCCCAGATTGACCTCTGATGGTTGGGATTCCAGTTTCCAGATGCATGACTTCGGATTTATTTCTCCACGTCCCGAGATTTTGGATTGCCATTTTGTATTTATGAGTTTAGAAACAAACAAGTGCGAGTCGTACTCACACGCACACTGGGTTCCGTAGTACCAAATAATATAATAAAAATATTTTGATTATAATTATGTTGTATTGAATTACATTCAACAGTAAAACTAAATTTGTTTCATAGGATGTTAATGAAAAACAAAGTTACTGCTGAAGTTTGATTAAAAGTCCCATATCTCAAAAACTAAACATCAAATCTTATTCAAACCAGTTTGCGTTGGTAGTCGAACCCAACATAGTTGGAAAAGGCTAGCTACATGATGATTTGTCAATATGTCTTTCGTTTCTTCGGTTTTTCAGGTTGTAATTAAGTAAGCTAGTTAGTATCTGTTGCGATGTTGAGTGTTAACATATGAAGGGTTATCGAGAGGATCAGCCAATCCGGCACCAACAAGTTGCTGATCAATGGTACTGACAAACACTTCAATAAAGTATGTGACGCTGTTTGGTGTCCGGAGTCTGTCTGTAGGTATCGGTGTGACGAAACTTTGAGCGCCTGCGCAGACGAGGGACTTTTGTCCACCGTATAGATATGACCGTTCCTGTTCATTGGTTGTTGTGTTTTTTTATCTATTGGCTGACGTCCATTGGTTGTTGCAATTTTTTCGCGGAAAAAATAGTCCCTCTTCTGCACAAGCCTTAAGTGTGAATTGCACCTTAGGTACGATGACTTACAAAACGTTTACCCAACAAGGAATTAACTATTATGTCCCGAGAACAAACGATGATAACATAATCATTGGATGCTTTGTGCGTCAATCAATAACGTTGCATTAACTAAATTATATAAATATTCTTCTATTTGAACAGTGGTGTCCTGTTTAGATAAGATAAAGACAGTAAATAATGATACACATTTCGTGCACAGGCCAATATTTAGAGGGCATTTAGTGGTGTTACTTTGCAGTTTATTTTATCATTGGGTTTTGACTACGGAAAATTTGGATGTTTATTTTTAGTTGTATGTGACTGAATCAGGTATGTTTGTATTTTTTCATGTATAATAAATACTATTCGAATGCGTTCAACATTTTTCAGTAGATTATCATTAAATTATTGTACAATTGTCGCCTGTAATCCCCAAAAGTTAGGCAAAGATAGATGTAGTGCACCTACATTTTCCAAAATGCAGACTCCGGGAAACTGCGGATCCCTGAGAGAAAAACTCGATAATACTATCCCCGACCTGGAAATGAAATTCATACTCAACAGTAGGGCTTGCAACTATAGTTGCAACTGCAACTGAATGATGAAGATGATACACATTTAATATACAGAATTAATTAAATATATGGATTTTTAATGTGTTAGGATTTAATTTATTATTTTTACACAATGAATCTTTTCCATCCTCTTTTCCATCCAGGTGTGCTGGAAGAGATTTCTTAGTAAAATAAGCAGTACCTTTGCGCTCTTTTGTCCTGTATGTTATTTTCTGTATAACTATGTGTTTTGTGTGTACATAAATAAATAAATAAATGAACAAACAATCTATAAAATAACCGCACTGTAAGCTAGCAATTACTATTTAATTAATTTTGTTTTAAACTTAAATCTCTGTTTATTTTATCGAGAACCTTTACAACTTGTAAACAGCTAAGACATTGAAATAACCTTAAAAATATAATGACGGAGTAGGCAATATTTTTCCATTGTTACAAGTAATACCTAGGTCTATTGTTGGGTAATACCAGTACATATCTAAGACCAACACGTTACGTATAATTATGAATAATATGTACGTATGAGAGTGACTCATCGGTTTCAGTTTATTTTAGACTTGGTAATTTGCAGGAATGGGCATGGCAGGTGGGTGTGTAGCATGCCTATAAGTGGCAAATAAAATTACTACTAAATGCCCAGTTTGGGGGATCTTTAGATAAACTCTCAACAGCTATTGACCAAGAGCAAAAATCTTCGACTTATTTAAACCAATATGTCGAAGATTTTTACGGTTAATTTATTAAATAGGTAAACTACGAAAAATAATACATCAGGAACCTATTAGTAGTGATTTGAGGGTTCCTTCAAGATTTAGTACACAATCGGAAGTAATTAAATTGCAGTTAGTCTAGACTCAGTGGTTCCCAACCTTTCTTGGTCCAGGGACCATTTTGGTGTCTTTCTGTTAGCAAGGGCCATAACGTCCTAGATTAACATGGACACCGACTGGGTTATATCTAGGTGAGTGAATCTTTATCTCACACAATGCAAAAATTGGAAAATGTGATGAAAACCGTTAGAAATAAGATAGTGAAGGATACACGAGTGATGGAAGTGAGCTCGAAAACATTAGCAATCACTCATACAGAGTTAGGAATAAGTTAGTATATTTTTGCAGAAATGCTAATGAATGTTTATGTTATTGATATTATGTTATTGACTTTATATCTGTGACATTGATCAACAATTAACTAATTATTATAATTTTGCATGCAATTGATACATATCCTGTATAGCTAAACATGTGGACTTTGATTAATACCTGACTGTAACAACTCTATACCATGTTTAAGGCAAATAAAGACTTATCTTATCTTATCTTATCTGTTACAAGAGCAAGCGCAGCAAATTCAAAAAAATTAAGCATCTCGCCTCTGATAAGTTTTCAATTCGGTTGGGTTGAGCTTGCATCTTCTGTGCAAGTTAAAAAGTACGAATAACATTTTACATACATAACATTTTTTAACTTTCGTGGACCATATTCGAAGCTTCTGCGAACCACCGGTGGTCCGCGATAGGTTGGGAACCAATACAGACTAAATACTCGTAGAGTGTAAAATTTATGTGAAAGACAGCATATGTCCTTACCAGCATTAATTAATATGTCCAAGCATTTCAATGGCAGTTGGACTTTCTCACACATTGGTATTAATAATAAATAGGTCATTATTAGTTCCAATAAATATATTAAAAACCTTATGAATGACAGTTTAAATACTGGGTCAGACTTTACAAATGCCGATTTAGAATTCGCACTTATTATTAAACGTACTTACTTTATCTTTTTTCGGCATGACCGACAAAGTCTTAAGATTCTTGAGATTATGATATTACTAACAAAATGTGGACGATAACTACTCTGAAATAAACGAATTATATTATATTTTATTTATTTATAAGTTAGTTTTATCAACGTTCCACGTTCAGACTATCGGAACATTTGCAGAAATTGGCATGGGGTACTGAAATAATTGTATTTATGTAGTCGATATAATTAGTATTTCAATAGATCAGCTCTTCGGTTTTCTAGAGCATTAACATAATTTACGAATATTGTAGTGAACTAAAAACCACGCGACATTAATTTGTTTGTAAAAAGCGTACCTACCTACAATACAGGGATTGTGAACATTTTGTACATAGATATGTAGCGAGTTTGTAGGTGCGTCTCGATCGACCGCCGCTACAAGGTCACAGCACATGGCTCCACACCTAAATTATGTCACTACTGGCTGAGGCAGGTGAAATATTAAAAGGGATATCTTGGCAAGACCCAGGGGAGGGCAACAGACGTTGGTGTTTCTACTTCAAAGGCTTGGTTAAATTTTAAGAGAAGTTTGTGTGTTTAGTGTTAATATAATTATTCTTAATTGGATAACAATAAAACTATGTTGCAAAAAAAGAACAGTTTAAGTATGGGAGCTAATTTGTTTCAGTTAATTTGTTTTGGTAAAGACTCCCACACTTTTCCCAAATTTGATATATAATACAGATTAATCGTTTATACCACAGCATTGAAGAAATTATTGTGTTTGAAGTTCGAAATACATTTGTCATAGAATCACTTTATTTTGTATCTCATTCGTCTTTGTAGATATTGATGATGGGATAGCCAAAAATGTAGCTACCGTAAAGCTTATTGCAATCTTTTTGAAGGCCGTTGTAGAAATATGAAATCTTTGAAAGCAATTTTCAATAGCCACCAAACATTTTTTGGCTTAGTAACCAGTACTAGCTCGTGCAAAAATCTACAACCAACAGGTAGGTAGGTAAGTAGGTACTTCAGAAGTGTTGCGTGCCAGGTCGATTGTCCCAAGGCTGGCCGATCGGTTGGTAATAAAGGGATGGGCACACGGACGGTTTGACACTTCTGCCTGTATATTATTTATACGGACGAAGTCGTGAGCGTAGTGCTAGTTATTTAAATACCGTGATTTTTAGTCATCTTACAACGGCAGCCCACTTTATATACTAAACATTCAAAAAAAGATAGGTATTTATGACATTTGAATAATTTAACAATAATAATGAAGGATAACATGGTTGACATACTTATGTCGGGCATGCCACATTATTTCTGGGTGTTCTCGTCTAGCTAACGGAGAGTACTTGCATAGACACAACCTCGTTGCCAGGATTATCCACCAACAACTTGCTTTGAAGTACAACCTTGTGGAATCAGAAGTGCCATACTATAAGTATGCGTCCGACCCAGTTCTTGATGATGGTAATATCACGTTGTACTGCGATCGACCTATCGTCACTGACAGGACTATTGTTGCCAATAAGTTTGAAATTGTGGTGATAGATCGATTGGAGCGTCGCGCAATGATTGTTGATATAACGGTCCCGCATGACGACAACCTCGTGAAAGCAGAGAAAGATAAACAATTCAAATATCTCTATCTGGCTCACGAGGTTGTCGACATGTGGGACGTGAATACAGCAGTCATTGTGCCGATAGTCGTGTCGGCCAATGGCTTAATTGCCAACAGCCTCGACCAACATCTGAAGAGGCTCTCGTTTGGCAGCTGGATCAAGGGCTTGATTCAGAAAGCAGTACTTCTGGATACGGCGCGTATTGTTAGGAGGTTCCTCTCTCAAGAGCCCTAACCACCGGTAGCTCGGACCCTGTTCCCGATGCTGGTGGGCTACTATTTTTATATTTTAAACGTTGTTTTTATATTGTTATATATTTGAATATTTAAAAATGTAAATATTATGATGAAAAAAACGGAATACTTATCAAAATTATTATTATGACGCATGACGTAGTTAGAAACACCCTTTTGAGAGCGCGGTCGCGTATTTATTTTTCTTTGCACCTATTATCTATTGTCTGTTATTGGTACCTACATAAGAACCCTAAGATGTATTGTCAACATTTATTGTTTAAATAAATAAATTATTCTATTTATTTATTTAAACTTCATGTACAATATTGGTACATAGGCGGACTTAATGCCGTCATAAATGGTAAAAAAAAATATCGTGCTCAGAGGTATTTTATGTCGGATACATTGAGAGCCTTTGTAAAGACGAATAAAAGTCACGGTGTGGTTTAGGGCCGATTTTTCGCACTCATTAACATTTAAAAATTGAATTTAAAAAAAAAGTGGGATAAAGTTGGAACTGTGATCTTCAATATCTCCATAACTAGAAGGTACCCAGCTGTTATTATTTTTTTTGTTTCTGTCCTGTTCACCTATATATAATATTTGTTATGCTTTGTATGATTATTGTTATTATTATTTTTTGTATGGACGTCATGTCCCTGCGAGAAAAAAAATATTTTTTCTGTTTCATTCTTTCTTTCTATATTTTTTTTTGTTTCTTTCTTTTTTTCAAAAAAAAAATATCACAATGACGGGCAGAACACGTACCTCTCCGCTTCGTTAAGGGTGTTTTTCCACCCTTTGTAATCTCTATGGGCTAATACAGTTGGATATTTTACCATAGACCTCGAAGTGAATAATTTATACGACTGCCTTCTCTGAACTTTATCTAGTTGACATTTGAATAGAACCTTTTTGGGTCAACATGTTCAGGAAAATTGGATTACCTATTTGCATCCGTACCTACTATAAAACAAGTTTAACAACCGATACCAGATTAGGGGTAGAGTAAGGGTAAGAGACATTCAGTCGCAAATTACTGTTACCATTCAGTACATACGGAGACACAACAACCTAAACATACCCAGTTTATCCTGACCTCGCTTTGTATGAGCTTCCCGCGTAATGAAAGATCAGCTTAATTTGGTTAAGAGTATCATAGTTTGATTGGCCGTGCATAAATGATTCTGGAAATCCACACACCCCAGTGTAGATTTTTTTCAAACTTTTAATTTATACTTTGTGGTGAGTTTAGAAGTATGAATTTGTGTTGTTCTCTTTATTTTATTTGATCCTTATTAGTTACACTATCGGATAGTGTAATAATACAGTGTATGTTTTTTCTTTCGAAAACAATGGGTTCGATTCCTGGCCAGAAATATTAATTTTTCAAAAATCTTATGATTCAGTTTGAGTTTTTATCAAAATCAGGCTCGAGCCTCCTTCGAGTATTTTTTGCTATTCCTCATAGTTTCGGATTTGGCCATCCACGCTCAATTAAAAAAATCACCCTGTATATTGAAGAAATTCTACCACAAAAAAAAAATCAAACGTACAAGATATCAATACCAACACCAACCAGTCTGTACACCTTTAAATGAATGGATGGATGTTAATAAGAACAGAGGAAGATCAAAGAAACGATGGATGGACTGTGTGAAGGATGATAGGGCTAGAAAGGAGGTGTCTGATGAGATGACGAGTAATAGAGAAGTATGGAATGTGGTGAGAAGTCACGAATGTTGTACATCAGCATGTCACGTAGTATTCAGGGTTAAGTTAAGGCTTAATGTTAGCACGTAGTCACGTACTATCTATGTATATTTAAACCACCTATTAAAGGAGAGAGGACAGTTGAGGACTGTAGCTGAGTACAGTTGAGTCTCTGTTCACAATTGACTCTCAAAGTAACACACGCCATGCTGTTTACTTAACTCCTCCACATCCCCACATCGCAGGAAGAAGAAGACATGCTACGCCGACCCCAAATCAATTGGGATAAGGGCAAGAGATGATGATGTAAAATGACGCGGACGAATCAAAAGGAGTATGTAACGATCGTAGCCGGAGGGGTTCTGTAGTTTTTGACATGAAAAAGGCATGTGTTTATAATAATATATGTATATCAAATATTATTAAACAGTAATAAGGTTGAAAAGTGGTCGACCGACAGTGAGCGTGGTAAGAAAAATTCTACATGTACGAAAAAAACTGGAATTATAAAATATGTAGAAAACGCACAAAATTGACGGCACGGCTGGCGCAGTGGTCAAGCGATTGACTGCTGCGCTGCATGTCGCGGGTTCGATTCCCGTACGGAACAAATATTTGTATGACCTACAAGTAGTCGTTCCGGGTCTGGGTGTTTTTCTATCTATAATATGTATGTATTTACAAAAAAAAAATGTATATATGTAGTTTAACAGCCATCTAGCTACCATAACACAAGCATTAGGTTGCTTAGCTTGGGACTAGATGGTGCTGTGTGAAATGTCCAGGGATATATATATATAAAATACACAGAAAAACACCTCGTTTTGTGAAAAATTAAAAAAAGCAAAAATACATGGTCTGCCACATATCCACGGGGAAAGAGTCTGTGAGCATGTAAAATGAAATTGTTTTAATTATCCGCACACGTTTCTGTAAACTGTAGTTCCGAAGAGTTGGTCTCCTGGGAGTACCCTCAAACGAGGCCAAGGTTCCTAGAGGTTTAAACACAGCTGCGCAAGGTATGTGATCAGGGAAACCTGCCTGATCAAATATGTATTGCTTTATGTGGCGTGGGGTTTGCTGACTCTAATACTAATTTACGTAGGAGTAAATAAACTCACGGGTTTACTCGTGGGGGTAGTCAGAAACTAAACAACAAAAGGGTACGAGCATTAATTAAATAAATACTCGTAATAAATAAATTCTTTATCACCAAAAGCCATTACAGTACAGGATACACAGACTAAGAGCTTAAAAGGCTTATAACTAGGTCACTATAATGTTAATACTCTGACTCCTAAACTAGGTGTATGTGCCTGTGTCTTAGGAGTCAGAGACCACCGAGGCACCATATACGACTGATCACTAAATTTATTTTATAATAAAAATAACCGACTTCCAAATATAACTTTACAAGTGTAGAGTGGACACAAGCGTGACTGCTGAGCATGAGTTCCTAGGTTCGATTCCCGGGTCGGGCAAATTGTTATTGACATTTTCCATCAGGAATTTTCAGTAGCGGCCACGGAGTCTGGTTTAGTGGTCTGTTGATATCAATAGACTCGCCCCTATTACATGAGACTTAAACATAACTGGTGAAATGTGGGTGTTCTATTAGGTACACTTCTGCCAATCCCTTCGGGGATTACACGCGTGATATTATGTGTGCATTGTATGTTTATGTTTGCAAATGTCTGTTGTCCTTTAAATTCCAATTAGGCCTTTAAAAGACACTTTTCAATTTCAAAAACCAGGATATTAAATTCCACATAAATCACACATTGTATGTCAAACAGGAGTAATTATAATTTTTCTTATTTTTATTTAACAACATTCTGTCTTAGTATTTAAGTAAATCATCACGCATGAGTTGTTAGTTATTAATCAAAATTAGTTTATTCCTATAAGTCTTGTGTTACGGGTCACCAGTGACCCGTAACACAGGTATTGTATACCTATTTTGGGCACCAGTCTCTCACAAGTGTTAACCCTGTGTATTAGATTTAATAATTTCTGTTCACTGTAACGTTTGTGATGAGAAAATAAATAAACATATATACACCATTATTTTTAGGTCGTTCTGGAGCCGAATACCATGAACTCGATCATCGAACTCGAAACGATTGGTACTATTTTTTTCAAAAAATAACAAAAAAAAATCACGAAAGAATAAATTTAATGTTTTTTTTTTTTAATAATGAGAATTGAAAAATTTGAAAAATTCATTCATCGATCGATTCTCATTATTTCACAAAAAAAAAAACATTAAATTTATTCTTTCGTGTTTTTTTTTATTGTTATTTTTTTAAAAAAATAGTCCCAATCGTTTCGAGTTCGATGATCGAATTCATGGTATTCGGCTCCAGAACGACCTAAAAATAATGGTGTATATTCTAGTTGCCCATTCCCAAATGCAGTTTCGTTTCCTTTAGCATTTTGTAACTCTCAAACAAAATTATTATTATCAGGTACCTCTATCCTAAACTCGTCATAATCAAAAGGCGAAATTATGTGAAACTTTCTTCAGCGGTGGTCCTGGGAGAGCTGTAAATTTGCTTAAATTACGTCCATGAGGTGTCGAGGGAGCTAATTTGTGTCACCTTCGTTCCCTTGAATTATGTAAATTAATATATTAGGCGAGGAACATGAGCCTCAGAAGTCTTGTACACTGACTTTGATAATTTATGCTCTAAAAACTTGTATTATCTTCTAGTATAAATACTTCCATTATGCAATCAGTAAAAGCTGTAATTTTAAAACTACAAATAGATACTTCAATTTTATTTACATGTATAGAAGATGTATAGATGTAAACAATATTTTAAACAATGTGATGCTGACCGCCATTTTTACAATTTTCCTTTCTGTCTTGTTAGAAACTATCCGTACTTACTGTTAAAGTTCGCTGCAGGAAGTAAGCAGCAACAGCCTTAACAATTTTATTTGGTTAGTTTAGAGCTATGAGTATGTTTCTATATTAAACATAACATCACACCTGTAATCCCCGAAGGGTATGGCAGAGATGTACCAATTATAGTACACCCACATTTCGCTAGTTATGTTTAAGTTCCATGTAATAGGGGGCGAGCCTATTACCATCAACCAGGCACAACTTCAGGCTCATTCAATTATTATTCAATTATTGTAATGAATAATTGTGTGTGCTACTTTTATTTTCAAACTAGCTCATGCCCGTAAGTTCAGTAATTGTCCCACGGGATCGCACTACCGGGATAAAAAATATCCTATGTGTTAATCCAGGTTATAAACTATCTGTGTGCCAAATTTCATCCAAATCCGGTCAGTAGTTTTTCCGTGAAAGAGTAACAAACATCCATCCATCCATACTCACAAACTTTCGCATTTATAATATTAGTAGGATTACAATATTAAACCAAAAAATGACTTGAACTGACTTTCATCAACCAAAATGCTAGTTAATTGTCATGCTTTTAAGTTACATTTTACTTTTTAAAGGGCAGTTCAGTCATGAATATTCCTATTTCATTCACAAAAAAAAATCATTTGGTTCCTTTGAAATTTCAATAAAAGTACTTGGAACACCTTGACCTTTTTCCAAAGGCGTCCTCACACCAATCTGTCCTATTTAGGCGCGAATTTATAAGGGTACCCTATAGTTATGTCCGAAAGGTGACTAACTCAATAAATACTAGA
The DNA here is from genome assembly GCA_950022335.1 of Eurois occulta. NCBI lineage: Eukaryota > Metazoa > Arthropoda > Insecta > Lepidoptera > Noctuidae > Eurois > Eurois occulta. Next base: position 2,153,087 of record OX465496.1, read on the forward strand.
GTAAATCGAGCTTTAGAAGTTCCTACCTTATTTGTTTGACTATTTTATTTTTATAAGGCGTCAAGGGAAATCTTTGTGGTTATATGTACCTCCATGATTTTCTTATTCTTTATTGCACACAAAATTAAAAGCTATGCACACAACATTACAATATAAAAAAAATATCAAAAGGAAAAAATGGAACCCTTATAAGATCACTTTGTTGTCCGTCCGTCTGTCTGTCTGTCAATACCGTTTATCTCGGGAACGCGTGAAGGTATCGAGTTAAAATTAAAACTATATACTCAAGTCTACAGTCCCTTGAAGCTGTAAAAAAATCAAACTTTTAAGTTAACGTAAAAAAATGCATTGTATTGACATAAGCTATCGAAAGGTTTATGTTTACAGGATTTAAATAAAGTTTTTGGTTTTTGGCACTCGCGAGTGGCAATTCGGTGTGGTCGAACGTGATCATCGCTTGAGTGCCCTCTGGACCCAAAATGATTCAGCGTCCTAGTTTTACGTTCCAAATTTTTCTTACCGTAAGTGAGTAATTAATCAGTTAACGTACCAATACTAAACAGTTGGACAGTCTTTGAATTCCAAGTCAAACAGCAAGCCTTTGAAAGAGTTCTGATAAAATTGCTGAACACACAACGACCCCAAACAAAAACCAATTCGAAATTTAATTGGACCTGCCCCAAGCATAGGCTGGAAGAATTCCCCAACTTTTGTGCGATTAATATTCCAATCTTTTAAGACAATATGTATCTTTTGTGTAGGTGTAGCCATATTACTTAAGTTCGATGTAATAATTGAGGTTTTCACGTTTAAAAATAAACTTTGAGTGATATTACTTAGTAGGTATGTTGTTGGTGAATGAAAAGATTGATCAAATTCATTAGACAATCTTCAGCTTCGTCGTGTCGATGATTCCTACAAAGTTAAATAAGTTTTGATCAGAAGTCTGCCACCTCGATAACGTTAGCAGTGGTAGGACCGGACCTTCAAGGTGCAGGTTAAGATGCACAAGGATTCATCGGAGTACCCCTATCCAACTCGGTTATACCTGCAGTGGCCCACCTGGCTTCATGGTCGGTTTTCGGAGATTCCCAGATGGGTCTTGGCAATTGGTGCTCCTCTGGGAGCTTTTCTGCAGTGCAGTCTCAACAAAGTCATCTGGAGGAAGATGTTGGAGAACCCATTCTTATTCGTTTTGCACTAAGGCTACTGTTATTTAGTGGGGATCTGTCCCTTAGTTTCGTTACATCGTAAAGTGGATGGCGATTTAGTTGATAAAGTTACATACGGGAAGTAAACAATACATCTTCTCAGTTCTTTTATACTTTTCAAAAACCACCAATTACTCATTTATTTAATAATTATTATTTTACAAGCAATACTAAAACAAAACCATATTCTGAGCAACAAAAAGTTACTGCCACCACAAGGTAATGGTGGCAATACGCCTTCGGTACCGTAACAACACCAATAAAGAGTACCGTTCGTACCAACCCGACCATTAATAAACTACTGCTTGGCACGGAGCGACACTGGGTTTCTTTTGTTTAATAATTTACTGAATACCTGATTGAAAAAAAACATTTATTTTTTTATAAAATAACGTCACTCTTAAATTATACTAATCCCCGAAACGTTATAGGTATAGTAAGGTACTGTATAGTACTTAGTGATACTGCAGATAGTAATTACTATCTAATTACTATCTGCAGTGATAGCCTAGTGGTGTGACCGTTGGACTGCCAATTCATAGGTGTCGAGTTCGAACCCAAGACGCGACTCTGATTTTTCGGATTCATGTGCGTATTTTATACTTATCACTCACTTCAGAGAAGAAAAACATAGTGAAAGAAAGAAAGAAAGAAAACATATTTATTTGGCACATGCCACAAAAACACACAATAAGCAATAACAAAAATAAAAAAATAAAAAATAAACTTAAATCTAAATAACAATAAAAGAAATAATAAAAAAAGAAAATAATAATACTGTGTGTCTCACGGCTGCGCCAAATAGTGGGGAAACCAGCATGCCTGAGAGATATTTCTCGACGGCATATAAAGCCAAGACAGAGGCCCATGGGCCCATGGAAAAAAATATTGTCTAGCTCTATGTAAAATACACCGATATTTAATAACATTCGGTTTTGTAGGTGGTAAAAGCTGCTAGGTTGATTTATCTGATGTTGTCGCATAACGGCTAAAAGAGTAATGAATATAAATGTTGATGAAAGGACAGGGATACAACAACTGGACGAAAAAAAAAGATACATACATTGTATCAAAAATGATAAGTATTAATAATGAAAAAAAATGAGCAAAGACAGGAAAACCCGAAATAGTTTATATGATGGTATCTTCCTATCTCGACAATCAGCAACGCGGCTATAGTGTACCCAACTCAAAATCAAACCCCCGTTACACAAACTTTTTTAAATCTCATAAATTCATATTTCTTTAAATCTTTACATCGTATAAAACACAGTCTCTCCCGCTGTCTGCACGCTTAGATCTTTTAAACTACGCAACGGATTTTAATACAGTTTTCAGCAATAGATAGAGTGATTCAAGAGAAAGGTTTATATGCACATTATCCACATTGCACCCATGCGGAGCCGGGGCTGGTCGCTTGTGTAAAATAAAATAAGAACCCTTGTTTTGAACGACTGCCTCGGTAGTTTCCCCTTATTGTCATAATAATTAATTACCGTACGATAATATATCAACTGCTAATGTAACTTCCACACATCTCGTTACATCCCGGTCCTTCGAGCAGGATTACAGGATTAAGTCCCGGTCACAATATTGATCCAAACCTTTTCTATTCTCAGAAAAATGCGAAACCGAATTTCAGTTACATACCAATATTATTATAATTTATATGATATAATTCAAAACCTTGAACCTATTCAGTAGCATTTGATGAGAATCGAAACTGACCCTAATATATTTATAAAAGAAGACAAATGAAATGTTGCCTTAAAAAGGCTTTTTCAAATTACAATTAGGTAAGCAATAATTTTGTATTGATTTTATTTTCCGATTGCAATGAAAGAAGAAAGAACTCATGTTTACATGATCACGGATAAACTGGAGTTGGTACTGATTGGTTAGTATTAACCAAACGAAATAAATAGTTGATATTATGGTTAATATCCCAATTTTAGTGTTAATGATAGTGCTGACCATGTCAGTTTAAAAACTTATATGTTTATCACAATCTCTCGTGATAATGTTTGTACCAGAAAATTCATAAACCGTTTGGAAGATAATATTTCTAGTTAAAATCTAAAAAGTAATAATCCGACCCAGGAAGCTTCCGTAACATACCCTGAGCTATAAAAAATAACACTCAATAACTTAAAACATTGTGAGTGTGCGCTCTTAAGCCCCCTCTGATTGGACATATTTAAGTTGATTCGTTAGTTTTTGCTATGCAACTTCTAAAAGGAGTTACAGGTGACTTGTCGTCGGCCATTGATACAGTGACTCAAAAAAACGAATAAAAAGTATATAAATATTAAGTGGGCTTGTTTATTCCAACAGACTAATCTGCTAAGCAGCGAATCTCCCATGATGTTAAAAATTAAAATTTATTATCATTGCCAAAAAGTGCAAAATCAACGCGAGCTTGCTTGTGTATGTGTAAGCCACAAAGCCTAATCATTGCATATATATAAAAACCAGTTATTAAACTACATATTTACGGTTTTCCTTTACATGTGCTGTAAGACATTGGTTCTATGATTCTAGGTCAACGGGAAGTACCCTATAGGTTTTGATTCCCTTGTGAAAGCGTCGCGTTGACTTACAAGTTTGATTTTTTACTAGGGTAGCAGACCTAAGTATTTGATACTAATTTCAGTTTGATACCTCCACGCATTCCTGAGAAAATGGGTCCTGACAGATGGACAGACAGACAGACGGAAAACAAAGTGATCCTATAAGGGTTCTGTGTTGCTGACTGAGGTACTGAACCCTAAAAAGGAAGAAACTACACCTTAACGGATGTATCGAAGCGCAGTCAACTCTTCAATCATGATTGTATAGATAAATCATCATCTGCCTAGCCTTTTCCCAACTGTATTGGGGTCGGCTTCCAGTCATGCCGGATTTAGCTGAATACCAGTATTTTACGCAGAGCGGCTGCCTACCAGACCTCCACAACCCATTAACTGGGTAACACGGTATTTCATGGCAAGACTGGAGTCAGATTTACTGGCTTCTGACTATCCGTAACGACTGCCAAAGATCAACCAATGACAGCCGGGACCAACGGCTTAACGTGCTTTCCGAGGCACGGAATCATCTTTTTATCAGACAATCAGGTGATTCAAGCCTGCAATGTCCTAACCAAACTGGAAACAACTTCACAAAGTATGCTTCCCGTAGGAATCGAACCCACGACCACCGGGTCACAAGGCAAACGCCTAAACCACTCGACCACGGAGGCAGTTGATTGTATAGATAAATAAAAGCTTTTAAAAATAAATGTTAAACGAAGAAGCCACAAAGCAGAACATTCCTTAACACGAACAACAAAAACATTAAGAAAAGTATTTCGACCCTTTTGCTTCGCATTCCAGAAAATTCTTTTTGAATATTCCTCTACAAGAGAGAAAAGTTGTAAAAAATTACGGACAAAAGCTTTTTTTACGATATCAAAACAGTCTAAAGGTTTTATTCTCACGAAGTTGCGATGTGAACGACAACGGACGGTGTTCACTAAAGAATGAATGAATGAAAAAGAACGAAGACTACAAATCTTGAATAGTCAACGATAGGGGTTCCGCAGCTCCCTCTTTGTACTTTGTGTTTTTCTGTGTTCCGTAGTTGAATGACTGAAGTGGAACCCTTATAGATTCGTCCTGTCTATCCGTATGACAACCATTTTACTCCGAGACTGTTGGCACCACACAGGTAAAATTTGGAGAGGACGTGTCAAAATCAAAATCAAAATCAAAGCATTTATTTCAAGTAGGCCCGTTACAGGCACTTTTGAACTGTCGAAACAAAGACAACAATGAAATTTAGCTACAGTCCCAGTCACAAGCCATAAAAACTGTGAAAGTACTGTAGTTGCCCATTCCCTAACGTAGATCTCTATGGAGAAGAACGGGCAAGAAACTCCATGGACACTCTTTTAAATCAGAATATTTTTACAAAACCTTGGTTACATCATTCATGTTTAGATGGTACATTATGTGAGAGCGATGTAGCAAGATGTGCACGTTAAAAGTGTCCATAGTAAAAACAAGGAAAAGAACAATTCAAAAAATAAAATAATTAATTCAAATAAGCCGTGGCAACCAAGAGATGACCAGTCACAACTGACAGCGCCCGTTCACGAACATGACGCATGTATCAGCACCATTCAACTCAACCATTTTGAAGGGAACTAACTGATCCGACACACGCGCCACCATCAGCGAGACATTTGAGTGAGCATGACATACACTTAACCGCCAGGGCAAATTCAAGTCAAAAAAAAAAAAAAAAAAATGACGTAGGTTTCCAACGAAGGATAGCTTTCTATTACATAGTACTCACATAATATGGGCTATGCGGTTATATAATACCAAAAGAAATTGAATCTATACAATGCAAAGATAGTTGTACAATCTTCAGCAGCTCCAACAATACTATTTAATGCTATCCATTAATCAGTTTATGCGCCCCTGTCCATGTGGAGCAGGACCGGCATTGAGCCAAGCATTTTTATCAGAGATATAATCGTCCAACTTGTAATAGGCTTGCTTACATAGTGTGCGTTTAATGCATGATTTAAATTTCGTCTCATTCAGTTCAAGAATACTTTGTGGAATTTTATTATAGCATCTTAAACAGTACCCCATGAAAGATGAGTCTACTTTAGCGAGTCTGAAGCCCGGCTGAACTAATTGGTCTCTAGTTCTCGTACTGTAATTGTGTCTGTCACCTCTTTTATTAAAAAGATGTAGATTTTTTCTAACGTACATTATGTTTTCGTAGATGTATTGACAATGTACCGTCATGATTTTGATTTCCTTAAACAGTTCCCTTAGAGAATCGCGCCTACGAAGATTATAAATATGGCTCTGATGGCTCTTTTTTGCAGAATAAATATAGACTCAATGTCTGCAGCCCGTCCCCATAACAGAATGCCATAAGACATTATACTATGAAAGTAACTAAAATAGACCAGTCTAGCGGTATCTACATCAGAAAATTGACGGATTTTTCTAACAGCATATGCTGCTGAACTTAGGCGCCCCGCAAGAGATTTCAAATGAGAACCCCATTGTAGCCTTGAATCAAGCGTAAGCCCCAGGAAAACGGTTTTATCTACGAATTCAAGTTTCTCTTTATTCAATACTATATCACACTCGTTACTTTTAACATTTGGTAAAGCAAATCTTATGCATTTCGTTTTTTTTTCATTTAATACTAAATTGTTTGCTGTGAACCAATTATGGACCTGAAGTAGGGCATTATTTACGTTATCTAGATTTTGGGCCCGTCTATTTATCTTAAAAATTAGAGAAGTGTCATCAGCAAATAACACCATATTTTGAGGTTGGTTTTTTAATAAATAGGGTAGATCGTTTATATATACTAGAAAGAGGAAAGGACCCAATATTGAGCCTTGCGGAACCCCCATTTTTACTTTTAAACCCTGTGAATTAACACCATTTATTTGAACATATTGTTGTCTATCACTTAAATAAGATTTTACCAAACTAAGTGCAAGTTTACCTAGTCCGTAATGCTCAAGTTTCAAAAGCAATGTGTCGTGATTTACGCAATCAAATGCTTTGGAGAGGTCACAAAATATTCCTATTGCGTCTTGGGATGCTTCCCACGCAGAAAATATGTGCTTTAATAAGGTTACACCGGCGTCAGTTGTACAACGTCCCTTAGTGAAACCAAACTGTTGGTCGTGTAAGATTCTGTTGGTGTTAAAATGATTGAGCATTTGATTAAGCATTACTTTTTCAAACACCTTGCTAAAAACTGGCAACACGGATACAGGTCTATAATTATTAGTATCTTTACTATCCCCGGATTTGAAAAGAGGTATGACTTTACTGTATTTCATTAAATCAGGGAAAACTCCTTGGTCTACACACAAATTAAAAATTAAAGCTAAGTATGGTGCTACAGTCTCAACTATGGATGTACAAACTTTGATAGACATTCCCCAAAGATCTTCGGTCAGTTTGACTTTTATTTGCCGGAAAGCTTTAATAACTATCATAGGGTTTATGTGTTTAAATTTAAATTCAGCCGGGCAGCCAGACACATTCGCCTTTAATAAACCAATTGCTACTTCAGGAGAGGAATTAAGAGACTCCGTAGTTTTTAACGGTATATCGGTAAAAAAATTCACAAATTCTTGAGCTACTTCCTGATTAGAGCTTTTAGGACCACATGCTGTATCTAAGGTGTAGCTAGTGTTACGTATTTTCTTCCTGTTAGTCTCGTTATTTATGACTTTCCAAACTGTCTTTATTTTATTTTCTGCTGTTTTGATCTTGTTGCTAATGTGCAGGGCTTTGGCAACCTTGCATGTATTTCTAAAAATGTTTGAATACTTAGCAACATACTTATTAAAAGTTTCAGTGTTTATATAAGATTTAAGGTCATAAAGCTCAAATAGTCTTTCCCTACTTTTTCTGATACCTCTAGTTGCCCAATCACTAAATATAAATTTAGGGCAAATACTTTTTGTCTTCTTTTCAAAAGTTTTGTTGTATTCAGTGTGAACTATTGAAAAGAAATGATCATACAATTGATTTATATTAATATCGTCCATATGATGGCTCATAACACTTAACTTGTTCTGCAGGGAAATATTATACCTATTTAATTTGCTAGTAGTTATAGGTCTAAATTTAATCTGAACATTTTGCAATGGTGTGTTACACCTAAAAGTTACAGTTTGTCCGCTGTGGTCAGACGGCAGGCAATTTACTATGGCTTTATCTAAGTAATCGCAATCGCAGAAAACATTATCTATACAAGTAGCAGAAGATGGAGTGACTCTAGTAGGTTCTATAAAAATGTTGGTCAAGTCAAATGACTTAAAAAGATTTAATAACCGACTGCTATTTGAATTGTCTTCTAAAATATTGATATTGAAATCACCACAAATAATTGTAGATTTATTACTGGCTGCAAGTTTTGCCAGGACATCTTCCATTATTGATTCAAATAATGAAAAGTTTTGATAGTTTGGGGGTCTGTACACACACACAATTACATGCTTATCTAGCTCAACACAGGACAGTTCGACGCAATGTTCAACCGAGAGACCTACTATGTCAATACGTTGTTTATATTTAACACAATTTTTCAAAAGTATTAGGGAACCTCCACGCAGCATAGATTTACGGTTAAAGCAGCTACCAACCGTATAGTTCTCATAATTAATCAGCATTTGGTAATCTTTTAGCCAATGTTCGGTAAAACAAATAATGTCAAACATATTTTTTTCTAAAAACAATTCAATTTCTAATAATTTGGAAGAAATGCCTTGGATATTTTGGTGGAATAATTTTAAGGTGTTCTGCTGAGGCCCTTTTTTACTAACTAATTGAGTGCAAGAAGATACCTTGTTGTTGATAGGTTTAACAATATTGTTAAAGGTACCTTCTTTTGTCTCACTACCTAGTTTAAATTAATATTAATATCTGGAGTGAGCCCCGAGACTCCACTACCAGTGGATTCTACTTGAGAATCATCTATAATTACGCATGGATCCTCCGATTTACAGTTATTATAAAAATGTTTATTAGTATGATTACTAATAGTCGCGGTGTTAATAATATAACTAAACTTAGACATACTATTTATGTCTGTGTGAATATTATAAGCTAATAGCCTAGCTATTTTGTGTCTACATCTGATAGGTAGATACACCTTACCCCGTGTCGACTTAAGTTTATCAACAATAGTGTTGATATCCAGATATATAAGTCTGTCACTATAGTGACCTACTAAGAAATGTACATGCTTATTTAACATATGTATATAATTGTTTTTTCTACTACTTAAATTTTTAAAATATGGAAAAGCACACAATATGATCTTACTACAGCTTAACTTTAACAACTCTGATACATAGTCGGTGATGTCTTCCTTTTTAATATTTGAACTATTTCCAACACATATAGTAATGGTGGTATTAGGATTACAAACATTATTTATTACCGAAGCCATGACCTGTTTGTAGGTTGACCCGGGCGTGCAATAATTTTGGGTACAATAACTAAGGTTATTACTGATTAATTTACCTAGCCCTCTACCTATACCATCAGAGAACATAACTGAATGATAACAATTTTTACTATCAGGTGATACAAAATGACTAATCTCAGGCTGTACTACTTGTGACTCATGAAATGTACTGACAGGGATTGCATCTGGGTTGATGGTGCAGTCCTGAGCGCTCATAGCTTGGGACGGGTCCTCCGTTGCCTCAGGCTGGAGGGCATCAAGACTGGGTTCACTCCTACAAGTACAATGAGTGTTGCTGAGAGTCAGCAAGTCCACTTTGTCTACTAACTCATTAGTGGCTAGAATATGCTCCTTAATTTGGTTGCTAGACATATCATATTTATTATATAATGATTTTAGTGACTTATTCAGTGCCTCAATTTCAGATTGTAAGCGCTGAGTGTCTATTTCATAAATATTTATACTATCTTCCAATTTAATCTGATAGTTATTTAATCTATTCACAAGATAAACACGTTCTTTCCTTAATTGAATATTTTTGGAATAGTGCTTTTGTTGTTTCTTGTATTTATTAAATTTTTTAATGATTTTATTCAATCTTGCATATTTCTTAATTTTATTTTTACTAGTTTTATGGTACGAATTATGTTTCAGTAAGGAGTCCTCTGTGAGGTCTATTGTTATTATGGAATTAGGGTTGCAATTTGTATTTACTAATTCATTGTACAAGTGTTCAGTTTCTATAGCCTGAGTATGATCCTGTTCCTGTTTCAAATTTAAAAGTTTTACATTAGCATAATTTAATTCATCCTCTAGGTCCCTAACTTTACACAAAGCCTCCTCATACAAGTTGCTACAGTTGTTAAACCCATCCGTAACCACCCTTAGCTGATCCCGTTCATTGACAACATTCAAGTAATCCTGATGAAGGTCTACTAGCTCCCGTTTTAAGCTGGAGTTTTTGCTATTGACGTTATTGACCTCCTCCTCACTGTCCTCTATCTCCTGTAACAGTTGTTGACATTGGAGTTTTGAGTCCTTCAGTTCTTGGAGGGCCGTTCTCAATTTTAACTCCATATCCTGAGCAGTAGCCTTACGTGTCATCACAGGCATGATTTCTGGATTGGGTACTGAAAATTGGAAATAAGGAAACGGTGAGAACTAATAGAATAGATCAATGTTAGAAAATTTAGAAATTAAAGGGGGAAATAAACAGGGAAAAAGTTTGTGTTACTCAAAGAAATGAGGTAGGCTGCTATATTAGCTTGACAAAATTGATATTATCTAACTGAATGTTCAATTTATTACTATAATAAGATTTTCTTATCTAAGAATTTAACTTTTTTTTATAAGTGGGTAGATTGCCTAGAATGAAAACTTAGAATTTTAAAGTACTTTTACTTCAAGACGTTAATAAAATAACTATCACGAACGATATATTTAATTAATATTGAAAAGACTGATGTAAACAAAGTTTAAATAGTTAGTTTTACTTTTTACGAACTGACATTTGACAACAAAGCGATTTTGAAACAATACTGGGTACCTACTAAATTCACAAAAAAGAATTATTATTATTTAAATACGATTGTGTGCTATTATAATATAAAAGTAAACAAATACTCCCCGTATATATCCGTATAATTCCGTAGTTAGACCGTCAGCTGTTGTTGTTTATAGGTTACCGGTAATGTCGTATAACCGAATACTTTATGAACTATCAGGAAAACAATTTTCCTAGGTATTTACACATTTAAAATACGTTATCACATTTAATTACACCATAATACAACCTAATTTCTAATTAAAATTAATTTTTAAACACGGAACAAAAACTTGACATGTCAATCGGGCAGTGTTGCCAATATCAATTCCCTGTGTGTCTTCTATAAACCGCTTCATAAAAGTGATAAAAATTGGGGTGGCACTCCATACGTCATGAAACTGAGGGGTTGAAAAAAAAATTAACTGTGTGAGGTGTTTATCGAAAGCTCTAAAAAATATATATCGGGGTTTCTAAAATACTTATTTTCTTAAGTCAATGGTTGATGAGATATTTCCTTCTAAAGGCGAACAATTTGTGCCCCGGCTCTAATTTCTAAGATAAGAGGTGGAAAATTAAAAAAAAAACAACTTAGGTTTGTAGAACGTAAACGATGTTACAGCGAAACTTATTTTGAAAAAGATTTGATGTTTAAGTTTTTAGATACGGAACCGTTTCGTCAAACTGCATCAGAAAATTTGCTTTTCATTGAACGAGATTATGTACTTTAAAATAAACATCCATCCATGCCTAACAATATTTTAAAACCAATGTCTGACTGTCCTACACCCACAGTTTACCTTTTCACGCCATAACGGGTGAACGGATTTAGATGAAATTTAGCATCCGGATAGACCTAGATCTGGGTTGGGACTTTTCAATCCGGTAATACGTTCCTGTGGGATAATTTCGGATATCCACGAAGCCTCGAACAGAAGCTAGTAATATAAGTTTTCAAACTGCCATGGTCACTAACATTATCATTAACACTAGAAACGGGATATTTACCATGTTTAATGTTTGTTTAAAGTTCCCGATATTTCGGTGCTGCAAGCACCATAATCACGGATAAACTAAAGTTATTTCGGCTGGGTATTTATGAGCAGACAAATCGGTCTAACCTCTTTAAGCCAGTATTATTGTAGAAATATCAAGAACTACTGAACCCTAAAGAAACATATTTCCCGAGCACCGTCCAAAATTGCATTTTCACGAGCGCATTGCATGACATCGTCTTTTACATGCAAAACAGTGATTTGAAATCTCAGACCACTTTATAAAGATATGAACTTTAAAGCATCGATATTAAAAACGAACGCTTTAAATATAAGAACAGACATTTTAATAATGTTTGGTGATCATTAACAGTTTCTTCATGTGTATGAAGACAGTTTCTAGTTATATCATCTTGTCATGCAATCAAAACTAAATGGAAATCGGCTATTTGCCATTGTTCATTGTTTTTATTTGTATGTAGCCAGTGACATTTGCGCCACTAACACGTATCTGACGACGACGTTTAATTTTTCAAAATCGGTTCATCCGTTTAGGAGTTACGAGTCAGTGGGGTGAAAATCAACATCATATTCTTCCTGCCCTTGTCCCATATTACGTCAAGAGGGGTCGCTCGGGGAAGTCGTTTTTAGGGTTCCGTACCCAAAGGGTAAAACGGGACCCTATTACTAAGACTTCGCTGTCTGTCTGTCTGTCTGTCTCCAGGCTGTATCTCATAAACCATGATAGCTAGAAAGCTGAAGTTTTCACAAATGATGTATTACTATTGCCGCTATAACAACAAATACTAAAAATTAAAAAAAAATATATTAAGGGACAACAACAACAACAACAGATATGATTTTTTTTGCTGTTTTTATAGATAATGGTACGGAACCCTTCGTGCGCGAGTCCGACTCGCACTTGGCCGGTTTTTTCTTCCAATCTCCTCTCTTAACCGTCATGCTATCATTTACTTCTTTTTCCTTCATATCATTCCCCACACAATCTATCCATGTTTTCTTACTCCGTCCTCTCCCGGTCCATCCAACAACAATTGCAAAAAATCAAAGATTACAGACATTTTCCTAAGATAAAAGTACACCTTTACAAACCACCTGAGAAACAAAATCCTGATGAAAAAAAGGAAACAAAAGACAATCTTATTAAAAAATAATTAAATCGTCATTTACTTTGTGAACCGGCCTCGATTAACTTCGATTCTCGTAGCGGGTCTACGAACGGCTACGAGAGCGCTACGGGGCGTAGCCGGACATTTTAATAGATAAGGTTTTACTTAGATTGGAAGTCTGTAATCTAGTTAATTGGACTTAGGGCGGTCATCAACGGTGCTTAGAGGTAGCTATTTATTTATTTATTTTATCAAATAATAGTAAGATAACATATGTTTAAAATACTGTAATTCTTTTCCAATTTTTTTTACTTGTACATGTCATCTTATCTCCTTTATTAATTTTTTTAACATTTTATTTACATATTAAAATATTTTTAATAACAAAAATTATATAAAAATATAGAAAATAGTAGCCCACCAGCATCGGGAACAGAGTCCTAGCTACCGATGGTCAGGGCTCTTGAGAGAGGAACCTCCTAACAATACGCGCCGTGTCCAGAAGTACTGCTTTCTGAATCAAGTCCTTGATCCAGCTGCCAAGCGAGAGCCTCTTCAGATGTTGGTCGAGACTATTGGCTATTTAGCCATTGGCCGACACGACTATCGGCACAATGACTGCTGTACTCATATTTAACCATTATTATAGATCTATAAATTGTAGTTTGTAAATATTTTACTTAAATAAAAATTCTTTAAATATTAATAAAAAACAATACATTGCGCTAGTAAAATTCGGGTAAAAATCTCAAACGTAAGTACAGTCTTGTACTTCAAATATAAATAACTGTAGCGACAAGAATAATATTAGAAGTACGACTAAAAGTCGTTTTATGGTTTAGCGTTAAGTTTACTACTCACAAATTCGTAACATTCACTCGAGATCATCATCTGCCTAGCCTATTTATTTATTTATTTATTAATCACAAAATCCACAGCTCTTTGCTCTTCTTTTCTTTTTCTTTGCTATTGCCAACAACACTCTGGTCGGTTTCAAGTCGAACAACGTGCAACTAGATAGGTACCACTATTAACATCCCCTCACTAAAATTATTAATTCCATGGACACGTGAAATGACATGCTCCAGTGAACAAACATTACAGTAATACCTATAATTGCATGAAATGACGGCGTCAATCCAATATTGTAATTAGTTGTAATGTTTCCACTAATTACGCGTAATGCCCTGGCAATTATCGTATTTAATAATGCTATCACTATAATGTAATGCGGTTTGAATAATTAATGTTAGCTTATAATTACCTCAACAGGACAAAGCCTAGGTCATTGAACTCTTCATTGCTCGTTCCCTTTATTTGATAAAGCCGAAATAAACTTATACCTGGGGGTCTAAAATGGCCGCTTTAGCAGAATCATAATAGGATAATAATATGAATTACGTTTAAATTCTTAAAATGGTCATAGACGTACCTACTATTATGAATTGTCACTTTATGACCATTGACGATACGATATTATCCTATTATGATTCTGCTAAAGCGGCCATTTTAGACCCCCAGGTGGTCTACCATTATTACTTACCATTATTAGGCGTACGTGCCTAATAATTTTACACGAATCCGAAATCTTGATGAAATTTAATGAAGTTTTGTAGAGTAATTTTAATGTTTACTATTTTCCATTTCCGTCAATCAGGCGTGGAATCAATCAATTTTGAATTTGACACTAAAACCAAAGAACAAAACAAAAAAAAAGAAAGAAAGTCAAACATCGAATTTTCGATTGGACTACTCTATTATCATAACTAAACTGCAAAGAAATTATAACTAATTTTTTTTTTGTTATTTAGATTTTAAATTAAGAACAAATGAATGAACTTGTTTTGTTTTTCTTTTAAGTTAGCCCTGTCTGCGTTCTGAGCATGGGGTAACATTTATCTTATTGAGGGAGATCCCGTGACCGCCAGATCTACATCATTTGATAAAAGCTGAAACTTTTTCTGCGGAAGTACTTTGCTACAGGGTTATTATGACGTCGTAAAGCAGGAGTAAATCGAGTGTGGGAAAGAGATGGCGCTAGACGACCTGCATAGCTCTGTCACTTTCCCACACTGGAATTACTCCTGCTTTAAGACGTCTTAGTAATCCCCTTTTTTTTTGGAATCGGAAATCATCAAATTACTCCTCTCGCTCTGGGCGGAAGGGAGTGTCAGACTTTTACTGACTAAAACCCATCCATGTTCCTTCTTTTGCCCTTTATATTCCAGGGCCGCGGTATCTCTTTCGAACAGTCCCGCAGCTCTGGCAGGCATCGGCCCTTGCGGGCCCCTCCTGTTTGCTGACATCTCTTTGAGCGCGCGTGGAACACGAACGCGCCGTCGACACGGCCTGTTGTCATAAGATGGACGGACGGCGAGCTAGCCCATTACTCACCGTCCACAGGCCCGCGATAGTAACCCCCTGAGGCCCTAGTACGAACGCGCGGTGTAAAAATCTACGTTTCACATTTAGTATTTGCATAATTTGAAGAGTTTATCAATATCTATGGATGATACTGATTGTGCTTGTTGCAAAAAAATTAACTAAAATACTATAGGATAATACACTTCTCATCAAAAAAATCGAAACACCTCGCAGTTTATGATTTGATAAGGATTATCAGAAAAATGTGTATATTTAGGAATAAATGTAAAATGTCATTTAATAGTGAGTAGTATGAGGTTTTTAAATCCTAATGTTATTGTTCTAAATTCAAATTAAGTCTTCATAGGTTTCGTATTTTGTATAATGAGTAATTTTTACCCTGTATGGAATATGAAGGAAATGGGTAAAACAACACGCGTAAATGAAAAAAAAATGTAAGAAACGTTTATTTAATAACTTGTATTCCCTCCGCGAGCTCTTATTACTGCTTCCATACGGTTCTTCATCGATCGGATGAGAGTCACGATCACATGTTGTGGTATATTATCCCATTCCTCTTGGATTGCATTTTGCAGCTGGCTAAGTGTTTCTGGGGCTGGATCTCTTGCTCGAATTCGTCTCTTTCATCCCATAGATGTTCAATGGGATTCATGTCCGGGCTTCTTGCTGGCCATACCATAATGGAGATACCGACTTCGGTAAGATAATCTCGTACGACGCCCGCGGTGTGAGCTCTAGCATTGTCGTGCATGAATATGAAGTCGTTGCCAATAAAATGTGCATAGGGCATCACATGAGGTTCAAGACACTGTTCGATGTACCGATGAGAGTTTAGTGCAGGCAGCCGTGGCCCAGACACAAAGGCAAGTTCTGTCTTACCGTCGGCGCTGATTCCTCCCCAAACCGTCCACGAACCGCCACCATAGCTGACCTTTTCTTCAATGCAGCATTGTGCAAAGCGTTCTCCATCTCTTCTGTAGACCTTGTTCCTTCCGTCGTTACCATACAGCATAATTTTACACTCATCAGAAAACAGTACTTTGCTCCACTGAAGGTATGACCAAGTTAGGTGCTCGCGTGCAAAGTTAAGGCGCGCTCTTCGATGGTCTGCAGTTAATTTCGGCCCATTCGCTGGCTTATGCGGTGCCAATCCGCGTTCCTTCAACCTTCTTCTTATTGTAGAGTCACTTACAGCTACTCTTCGTACAACGCGAAGCTGCTGCTGCAGTTGAAAAGCGTTAAGGCGTCGATTTCGTAAAGAAGTTGTTACAATAAATCGATCATCTCGCTCAGAAGTGACCCGATTCCTGCCAGATCCTGAACGGCGCGTGAACGAACCAGTCTCCCGATAGCGTTTGTAGACTCTATGAACAGATGATAAGCTTAGATGCAATCTTGCAGCCACAACACGCTGACTAAGTCCAGAATCCAGCAATGCCACCACTTGGGCGGCTTCTGCGGGCGAAGTATCCATATGTTTTAGAAAAAAAAGTTTTTTCAGACGTCCCAAAGTCACAGTAAATGAAATAAGAAACAAAAAGTTTAAAGACAAGCGCTAATTTTTAGTTTTTAAACGAGAAACGTACTCCAACCCTAAATACACATTTATCTCAAAACAGTGATTAATTTCATTTATAGGATAAACAAATGAAATTCTAATTTCGAATTTTGATTTTTTTCTTCTTACTGTAATGACCAAACTGCCAGCTACACAATAATGTTTTTTTTTTCATGGAATTAATTCTCTTTTGTAAAAAATTAGGACAAAAACAATAAAAACGAAAGTGTTTCGATTTTTTTGATGAGAAGTGTAATAATTGTATTTTCGATTCCAAAATCGACGAATTTCCGTTCCGTTTTCACCGCGCGCTCTTGAAGAAATAAATAATAATATATGTAGTACATTTTGATGTAAGTGGGGAAACTTTGTTATTGCACTCGAGGCGGAATTAACACCCGAGCTGCAGGCGAGGGTGTTATGGAGCCGAAATCTGCAGTAACAAATCCCCACGCGTATCAAACGACGTGTTTCAATACACTTAACTTACACAGAACGGAAAGTATTTATATCCGGAATTCTATGGAAACTGATTTAATTTGCTTTTTTTTCCGCGCTATGCTTTCGCCAGGTTAAAGAAGAAGCAAAAGTATGATGCCTCTAAACAGCCTAATATGAAAAATATAAAATTCAAATATTTTTGAACTTAGGACACAAATTAATGTTAATTTGTTCATAAAAGTTAATATTTGTTTTAAATAATCATGTTTATTTATAAACACAATTTAAATACTCAAAAAATATTTTCGTCGTAAAGACGCATATATCTCTTTGCCGAGATTAAAAAAAATTAACAATCACCGCCGATTATAGTCTTTGAACCCATTTTTACTTTATCTGTGGAAATTTTTATTTCCGCACGTGTGCGGAAAAATAAATACATTGCATGTTGAACCTAATCGTAGTGCGATAAGAACCAGTTTTCGAGAAATTGTATTGAAAAATAATTATTGCCTCTGTAAATGGTAAATGCTAGTGGATTTCATACCCATCATCCACAACCTGTATTTGTAACCTCTCGTTGACTGTGCCAATCCACATCAAGATATCCAAAAAAATTGGCAATGCCAAGCTGTAGAACAACGTACCTACTGCCATAAAAATACTAGTCGAATGGCAACACAGAAATTTAAAAATATACCGCAGGTTATCAGAGAACTGCGAACTAGTTTATTTTAAAAGCATCTCAGACATTATTATTAAATAATTTAAACTATTGACATTATTTTGTAATTTAATTTATTTGGTTGTCATTTAGAAAAGTTTTAATTTAATTATTTTGCTTTGACGTTTGTAATTTGATAATTAGACAATTCTAGATTTAGTACTTTTTTTTGACATTGAAATTTACATAATTATTTTGTTTGAATTGATTAAATTAGAACCAATATTATTGTCACAAAATTTGCATGCCGAATTTAGTAGGCGGAATGTGAAGAACTATTGTGTATGTGTTATAAAATCTGTAAAATACCATATTTGAGAATATCTACATTGCTATTTATTCTTTAAAATACTGTAACAATTCGATCCTAATACCACTTTTCGATTCCCAAACAGCACAAACCTTCCTCAGTCACAGGTATTAAACCATTTAAGCACAGACGTCAACTGACGTAGCATCCCGCTTACATTAAGCCCGGGATTCGATTTCCCGCACAACGGGATCACTGTCGTCCTCTCCCGCAAACACCAGGATGTTTGTCTTCCATTATTTTTTGTGCTTTCCGAATGAAGCCGACTGCGGTCGATGATATACGATCGTCAAATAGAAATAATACATTTTGGATTGGATTAGAGTTATCAATTGGATTTTCTGTATTGTTTTAACAATTCTGTGTTGTTTTGCAAGGCTGTTAATCGGAAATGTTATCAGTATTGTTTTCATTGCTTTCTTCTCGTTGACAAAAGGGTTTACTTGAATACTGTGGCTACAGTATCAAACGATACACATACCAGGTATAGATAACATAAAAAACGTCTCTGTAAAACCCTTTTTAGGGTTGCGTAGCCAAATGGCAAAAAACGGAACCCTTATGGATTCGTCATGTCTGTCTGTCTGTCCGTCCGTATGTCACAGCCACTTTTTAGGGTTCCGTACCCAAAGGGTAAAACGGGACCCTATTACTAAGACTTCGCTGTCTGTCTGTCTGTCTGTCTCCAGGCTGTATCTCATAAACCGTGATAGCTAGAAAGCTGAAATTTTCACAAATGATGTGTTACTATTGCCGCTATAACAACAAATACTAAAAATTAAAAAAAAATATTAAGGGGGGCTCCCATACAACAGATATGATTTTTTTGCCGTTTTTATAGATAATGGTACGGAACCCTTCGTGCGCGAGTCCGACTCGCACTGGACCGGTTTTTTCTGCTAACTATACTGTTGAAACTTGGTAAGTAGATGTATTCTGTAAACCGCATTAAGATTTTCACACAAAAATAGAAAAAAAACAATACATTTTGGGGGTTCCCCATACTTAGAACTGAAACTCAACAATTTTTTTTTCATCAATCCCATACGTGTTGGGTAGGTATCTATGGATAGGTCTTCAAAAATGATATTGAGGTTTCTAATATCATTTTTTTCTAAAGTGAATACTTTGCGCGAGAGACATCAAGATCTTGTATGTAGTTTTTTTTTAATACGTCATAAACCGTAAACCGCAATTTTCCTTTCATTCAATAAACTCAAATATAAAAATGAAAAATAAAACATTTAATTTCATTGACATAAACGGTACGGTCATAAACATAATGGTACGGAACACATCGTGCGCGAGTCCGACTCGCACTTGGCCGGTTTTTTTTTGGGATGAGATATGATCAAATGACCCCTCCCGCTCTAGGTGGAGCAGAAGGGAGTGTCAGACTTTTACTGACTAAAACCCATCCATGTTCCTTCTTTTGCCCTTTGTTTTCCAGGACCGCGGTATCTCTTTCGAGTCTAAAAAACCCTACATTTTCGTTGCGTTGTTGAAAATGCGGTTTTAAGCGTACACGAACAACTTGACCTTAACCAATGGCAAAGCGTCTTTAATCCTTCTTCCTACTAATATTACGAGTTATGCGAAAGTTTGTGAGGATGTATGTATGTATTACTGAGTATATTCATATGAGTGTTAGTGAGTCTACAACACATATGCACATCAATAGGGAGCTAATATTACAAAAGAACAGATGAGAACGTTGTGGGCTTAATTGGGTTCATTAAGGCTGTGGTATGATGGCTGGTTTCTGAAGTACAAGCTTACAGCGGGTTGGAAAACTTCACTTGTAATTTGGGTGATCACCTTTTTTTCGGATGGGAAATCATCAAATGACTCCTCCCGCTCTGGGCGGAGCGGAAGGGAGTGTCAGACTTTTACTGACTAAAAACCATCCATGTTCCTTCTTTTGCACTTTATGTTCCATGGCCGCGGTATCTCTTTCGAACAGTCCTGCAGCCCTGGCAGGTATCGGCCCTTGCGGCCCCTCATGTTTGCTGACATCTCTTTGAGGCGCGCGTGGAACACGAACGCGCCGTCGACACGGCCTGTTGTCATTAGACGGACGGACGGCGAGCTAGCCCATTACTCACCGTCCACAGGCCCGCGCCTACGCGTAGTTTTAATAATGTTTGCTTCTACCCCCATTTTATAAATGAGTACTCATACTCAATACTCATTTTGAAATTATCACAATAATTTCATTTGATAATGTTAAAGGTTTAATTAATAAACACATGCTGTGATAGGTTTGTAACCATCATTTTTCTGGTTCCCTATCCATTTGCATAAAATTTTAAGACCTAATATAACTTAGCATAATTTTGATTGGCATAATTATATTTTCGCATAACATAATTACGCATAACAGCTTACGCATAATTACGCCCTAGCTTTTTTGCCGGAAGAGGATATACCAATTTATTTCGACGATTGGAAAAAAGCCATATCTCCTGAATCAGGTAATATATAACATATTAGTATAATATAACGTATTGAACAATTTTGTGGGTTTTTTTTTCGCTGTAGGAAGCATGAAGCAAGCAAGCATACAGCATGCAAGCAAGCATACAGCATGCAAGCAAGCATGCAAGCAAGCATGCAGCATGCAGCATGCAGCATGCAGCATTCAAGCGAGCATGCAACATGCAGCAGGCAGGGTTTCTGTCACGGCTCCGGCGCTGCGGGCCTCCGGCGGCCCCACGCGTGCTAATCGTCGCAGACGGCTTTCGCTCACCACCGCAGCTTCGGCTTGTTGGCCGGCTTCGCCGGCCAGCCTCAGCCGCGGCGACTTGCTCGCAGCCACCTGCTCCTCAGCCCGCGGACCGCCTCGCCCCTACGCGCCTACGCGATTTTAAATTACACTCTAGGGGTAGGACAAACAAGACTACGTGGAGTCGGTTTTGCAGCAATTCGGTTCTGTCACTAACTTTTGTTGCACAGCATATTAAATTTTTAACCAACAATATTTTGTATGCCTAAATATTATTATGCCAATAGTCATTAGGCCTACTAACGTTATACGAATCAAATGTATGCCAAAACAGATGATTATGCCAACATAAAATGTATGCCTAAAAAAATTATGCCGAAGTATTATTATGCCAAAACAAATTGTGCCAAAATCGTTATGCCGAAGTATATTAGGACAAAGAACATTATGCGAAAAGAAGGGATCCCCATTTTTCTATACTAATAAAGATGTTTCTAGCCTGTAACAGTGTTCGTTATTAATATTAGTGTTACTGTTGCTTAATTTTTAAGTTAACAGTTATGTACAGACGCCAGCACTGCACATCAAGCTACCCGAAACTGTAAAATTTTCCTAATCAAACTTGAACCTAATGCTGTAGCAATAAAGTTGAAAACGTTTAAAGATATTTGACAGATTGTTGTAGCTTGATGTTTTGGTATCTGTACATTTATGTTAATAAAGAATTTTTCAATTCAAAACTATAGTTTGGG
Organism: Eurois occulta; assembly: GCA_950022335.1. Lineage (NCBI taxonomy): Eukaryota > Metazoa > Arthropoda > Insecta > Lepidoptera > Noctuidae > Eurois > Eurois occulta. The sequence continues at coordinate 2,174,868 of OX465496.1, forward strand.
AAATCGTGAGCTCACCGCTAGTTTTGTGAGGTTAGATAGTGTTTATTTATTTATTAAATACTTGTATAGCACAACATATCACAACCATAAGAATAGGAACACAACCGAGTTTCCTCCGTGCCTCGGAAAGCACGTTAAGCCGTTGGTCCTGGCTGTCATTTGTAGATCTTTGACAGTCGTTACAGGTAGTCAGTGGCACGAAAGTCTGACAACCAGTCTTACTCTGTCTTACCAAGGATATCATATTACCCAGTGGACCAACTGGGTTGTGGAGGTCAGATAGGCAGTCGCTCCATGTAAAATATTGAAATTCAGCTGCATTCGGTTAGACTGGGAGCCGACCCCAAAATAGTTGGGAAAAGGCTAGGTAAATGATGATGAAGAATAGGAACACACTGAACTGCGAAATGTGGTATAAGAAAGAGAGGCCTATACCTAGCGCTGGGTGAGGCCAGGCTGAAATGATGATGAGGTACATCTAGTGTATAATAGGCCGTCTTATCACACTAAGCGAGCCAGTACAGACATCGTTTGGATGAAGTGGTTTTTGGGCATCAAATTACCTCTTGAACTAGACAAACAGATTTCAAAATTGCTGTCTTTTCTAATAATTGACCTGGTAGACTGAAGAACGAATTATTGCATCAATTATCGCTTTGTAGTTTTTTTCCCTTATAAGTGAATGGAAACCTTTAAATAGGATTTAATTTATTTTATTATTTATTAACTTTGTATTTAAGTTATTTCAGTAACAAATTTTACATCGTATCGAAATTTAACACTAAAGGAGAATGCCCATTTGTCTACTGACCGGCGTTGCGTATCAAAACATTTTGTATGATATCATAAATTGGTAATTAGTTTATCAACTATGTTGTGGTTAGTAACCGGATCCAGCTACCAATATTTTTCATGGTATGCAGTAATCCGTGTAAACATTTATAAATTGTTTTTTTATCTTACACCACATTCAAGAACTCAATGATTGCCCTCTATAAATAGTAGGTACATGAACTGAATTCTAAAGAGATCTAATGAAGGCCGACTCTGAGAGGGTATCCAACTGCGCTATCCTTCGACAGAAAACCAATTATCTAACTAATTATACAAGAAAATATAATTTAAATCGTTTCTTTGTAACAAACCGAAGATGTCGAATATTTTTATTTATCTAAAATTGATTTATTACTCAATGTTTTTTACTTATGAGTAAAAAACAAATTGTAAATGACCTTTTTTTGTTACATTGTGTTGTGATTTTTAGTTGATCGCACGACTGCGGAAACATTTGAGTTTGCCTAGCAACGTAAATTTCATTAGAATGAGGCGCCACTCCTTTCAGCCGCTGTTTAGCATAATCAGCCTTTAATGTTCCCACTGCTGGGACCCACAGCCTCCTCTCTATGAGAGGGAATGGGCTATAATCCACCACGCGGGCCCAGTGCGGGTAGGTAGATGTCACATGTGTACGAAATGATGTCAAGGACATGCCGGTTTCCTCACGATGTTTTCCTTCAGCGTTATGAGAGCTGCAGTGATGAAATAAATTACACAAATGAATGCGCCTGCCTGGGTCTTACTGCCCGTAAGTCGGGGCCGCAACCACTGGGCCACCGTTGCTCACCAGCAGCTGCAGTTTGAAATATCTAGCCAGTTTCTTTTTCATCTACAGCATTACTCACTCTCAAAACCCACAGCAAAAAATGCATTAAAAATGGATCATTTATAATTAGGACGAAACCGTTTACTCGTCACGGGGCCGGTACGGGCGCGTCACGGCAAGTATCCGGCATGATAACGGACCGGAGTGGAGTACCCCTCCACTGTTACGGTTAATGGATTTCCGTGACTGTCTTTTCATTCCGTGTCTTTTGTTCAAGATGTTGTCAACCTGGGTGCGGCTTGTGTCTACATGGTTTCCTGATGGAATAACCCACTAACACTATTATTTATAGTTTTTTTTTTCAATTGCATACATTGTTTAATGTTAAGTGGAAGAGCGAAGTCACACAAGCATCTCCTTACTTAAAAGGTGATCTCTAAATCATGTGCGTTATAACTTTGTGTTATTATGTAATTAAAATAAACATTCATCGGGCATCGATCCCAGGATCTCATGCTTAGTAGTCTCTTACATATTATAATATATATATAGCTAGTTCCAAAATAAAAGTAGCCTCCTTCTAACATTAGCTAGTAAAAGTCCTATTAGAATCGGTCTAGTCGTTTCGTGTTTCGGTGATTAGCCGTGTTAACAATTTCAAGGATTTTAATTTTTCACACGTAACCCTAACGTTATTCTAAAATAAAAATACCCTAAGTTAGACCGTATAACATCAGCTATCTGCCAGTAAAAGTCCCGTCAAAATCGGTCCAGCCGTTTCGGAAATTAGCTGGAACAAACAGACAGACAGAAAGACAGACAAAAATTAAAATAAATGTGTTTTTGTTTTAGGTGCCGTATAAATTTACATAAGCAGTCAGTAAAATCTGTTATTTGATATTACAAACAGATACTTCAATTTTATTTATTTGTATAGATGATTTTCAGCTGACTTGATCAGATTAACTATAATACCTCTCGTCCCATTAGAAACGATTGCCATTTGTCAAACGCCTAAGATTTTTATCACTACCATTTCTCGTATAGCTATGTACCAGCACAAGTCGTGAACACATAGCATATTTTTCTCACGTATCAGCCAATTGACCCTCTGCCCTCTCGTGATGTAACTTCTGTCCTTGTTAAATATGTTAAAAGGTGCTTTAGCAAGTACCTACCAAAGGTTCGGGAACTGTCGGCTTCGTTATTTCGTTTGGTATCCTTAAGTTTCTTCGACGTAAACGTCGCACGATTTTCAAAGTGGCTGCTGCGCTGCATGTCCCGGGATCGGTTCCCGTATGGAACAAATATTTGTATGGTCGACGGGTTGTTCCGGGTCTGGCTGTTTGTCTATGTGTGTTAAAAAAAAATAGGCCCCATTGACCAAAAGTTGCAGGACGTATTAAACATTTATTCCGCGTTTTACGTATCTTCGGCTAGTAACTGCGACTAATTTATGTAACTTAGAGGTACCACTCACCGATCACCAAGGATACCAAGGAGTGGAATTCCCTGCCTTCGTCGGTGTTCCCAAATTCATATGACCCCAATCTCTTTAAGTCGCGAGTTAATAGGCTTCTTTTGGGTTAGCTCATTCCATCGTCGACCTCATCTCTGTCCTCAGGACTAGATTGAGGTCAAGAGTAGGCCCATCAAACATAAAAATAAACACCACATCTTTCGCTTGGCTTGCTCGCCTCGATCGCGCGTTTTTGGGCACAGTTATAACCTACACGAAATCGTTATGCCTTGATATGATAGATGTAAGAGTACAAAAGATGTAGGTACCTGTAAGGATCACAGCACATTACGTTCTGTCATTTTAGTGAACCGTCATAATTGTTGCTAGGGACTTGAGTGTATGTATTTATGGTAACTAGCAACATTTTGCCAGTTCAGTGGTACCTACCTAAGATTTTAATATGGCCCCGTGCCGAAGTGTCGTATTTTAAGTAGGCCACAAGGGTTCAGCGCGAGTTTATTTGCTGGGCCTTATATACCAATGCCAACCTTATTTTAAAGCACACAAGAGTGAGCCCGTGACTTTGTTTACGTGGAAAGTTTTTGTTACTTACAGGTATTAAAAGTAAACTATGAATATTCTAGGTATTTATCTAGGAAACTTTATGGAAATTGTGGATCCTTTAGCATTTATAATTTTGTGTTAATACACAAAAATATAAAAAAAGAAAAAAGTTTGTTTTTTGAAACATGTTTTTTTTTCATTTGTTGATTTTAAAGTAATATGTACATGTAATTATTAAAAACTAGAATTTGCCCGCGGCTTCCCTAGCGTTAATATAGAATTTGACAATTAAAATCTTAACATACTACTAAAGTTTCTAGAATACTACTACAATTCAATCATGATTCGAAAGACACGTGGCGCCATCTATTATCATAAGAACGTTATGGTTGTTTTCCTCGGCAACAGTACTTGTTTTCGGAATAAAAGTTATCCTATGTCCGTTTCTGTACACCTGACAATGTATTCGGAAAATTCGAGCATGATCACGTTCAGTGGCTTAGGCGTGAAAAGGTAACAAACAAACTAATTTTCGCATTAATAATAATTACTTATGAAGTTAAGATAATGAAAATAGTCGGTCAGTGGGTAGCCTTAGTAGTCCAATCCTGTTAGTTTCGGAACAAATATAGAACAATATTCCGGAACCGATCCACAAACATTAACCACACATTCATCACTTAAAACTTGTCGATGGCCACCAAAATTGGCTCCTATCACCAACATACACATCAGAATAATTTGAAAAGTTACAAACGTTTCGTATCTAATCTCTTTCTACAATCGTTAACGCCTCGGCGTAAGCGATTGTAGAAAATGCTATTACGGTAGCCGACTTGACATGACTGATCGCTCGTTCTCCAAAGTCTTTAGAAAAAACCTATACATTAGTCTATGGTGAGTACGATGGTGAGCGTACCAACAAACGTCAAACAGGTCAAACTATCATCAAAGTCACAGTTGTTTACTTTGTGCGCGGGCTGAACTTTTGTTTTGGATTGTTAAAAAAGGAATAAATGTTTTAAGTGATAAAAAGTAAGCGAAATAAGGTCTTGTACCTTATTTCGCTTACTTCTTATAATTGATTTATTATAATATCGCAGTGGGGAATGTAATTTTAAAATTATTCTTATTCTTAAACATTACTGTCACTCGAAATAATATGATATGAACATGCATTTTAATGAAAAATTTTCTAAGCTGGAATCTAGATCTCGAGCAAGCCCAGAACTTCGTACCTTTGATTGGAATTCATGTAACGATCCCTTTCCGAGTTGATATGTGTACTATGACCTTTATATGGGATGTAGCGATTAACACTAACACACAGAAGTTATCCTATAGGTCAAGCCATTTTTCTAGATAATTCACCGGGATTTTAGATAATTATGAAGATTGATTGGTACGGAAACCGACTCCAAGACAGACCCTATTGAGTTTTATTATAGTCATCAATTTATCTATACATATAATAAATCTGTAGACGTGGCGTTTCTGTACATTGAAAATATTTAGAAAAAAAGTAGTAGGGGTGTTAAAGGAGCACTAAAAGAACCCATTTCTACCATTTTTAGAATTTTTGTCTGTTTGTCGGTTTGTCTGTTTGTCGGTTTGTCTGTATGTTTGTGCGCGCATCACGTAAAAACCCCTCATTATATTCAAAATCGAAATATTGAAACATAAGAAGCATTGTTCCGAATAACATTTAGCGTTTATTTCATCAAAATCGACCAACAGATGCAAAAGATATTAATTTTTACACGACTGCCCAAAAAAAGGAGTGTTATGTTTTTAAAATTTAGTTAGTAACCTCATACGCGATTTCTATGATAAATTTAATTATTTATGTAAATAGGTTTTAGTCGAAGTGTCGTCGGAATGGCTGATAATGAATTTGGTTTTATTTTTCCTTTTGTGTTTACTCTTTGCATGGAAGTCATAAGTACTACGTACACCCATTACGAAAAAAAATCTCCAAAAATTAAAAAAATTAAAACAAAATTAAAATTTGATAAAATCCACGACGTTGTGTGTGTGCAGCGCCGCAGTCAATTCCTCAGCCACTGTGCAAACCGTGCCGTCACATAACTGTGGTTGTGACTTCGTCGGGCATTGATGCAACTTTGCTTAAGGGTGGCCGGACTCCACATTCAATTTTCAAATTGCCGCTGAATCTTGCATGCGAAGATTCCCCAACATGCAACATCACCAAAAACGAGGCAGTCCTTTTGCAGCAGTGGAAGTTAAGCCTATAGGACGAGTGCACAATGTCGCAGAAGCATGCATTAGAGGCGTTGAACCGCAGCTTGCAGGACATCCGCGGCAACCAGGTGCTGATGGGTGGCGTCGTTCGGCCGCTTTAGACCCTGTGGACGGTGAGTAATGGGCTAGCTCGCCGTCCGACCGTCTTATGACGACAGAACACTGACACACTAGACACTGTGATGGCTAATGACGATAGTACTGCCTACCCCGTTGAATCTCTCAACTCCGTGGAGTTAAAAGGCGAAGCGTCCCATCAGCTGGAACTTAAAGGCGTTCCACTTCTGGTGATGCGAAACCTTGATGCAACCAGACTGTGCAACGGCACCAGGCTTCGTATCACAGAGCTGGGCAGTAACAATTTCCCTTAAAATTGGTTTTTACAATGACGATCAACAGATCCCAGGGTCAAACCATAAAAGAGACAGGCATTCAATTGTGCACTCCATGCTTTTTAGACGGTCAATTATGTGTTCGTTGTTCAGTGCCCAAAACGTGGACGTGCTTGCAGAAAATAATAAGTAATTTAATGTTGTATACAAAATGGTATTAGAATAAATAGTGCCGAACAAGGCGTGTGATGGGTCACTTTGAAAATAAAGTTGTATAGCGCTAAAATAAACGGTTTTTAAGCCGTCGCTATTTAATTTAGTTTGGGACTTCTTTTTGTAGTCATCACCCACATTATCACATTTTGATCAGCCAGTCAGTTCTCACACATCACGCCATGTAATCCCCAAAGGTTTAGGCAGAAGTGTACCTAATCGTACACCCACATTTTGCCAGTTATATTGAACTCCCATGTGATAGGGGCCGAGCATATTCCACCAACTTGGTACAAAACCAGATTCCGTGGCTGCTATTGAGAAATTCCTGATGGAAAAACACTTTTATTTATAGTATTGTTTTCAATTGCATACATTGTTTAATGTTAAATAGAAGAGCGGAGTCACACAAGCATCGCCGTGCTCAAAAGGTCTCTAAATCATGTGCGTCATAGCTTAATGTAATTAAAATAAACATTTTTTTTTAACCTTGCCCGATGCCCGGCATCGATCCCAGGACCTCATGCTTAGTAGTCGCACTTGCGACCACTCGACCAATGCAGTCTCGCATACATAGCAAAATGTCCACGCGAACGAAGTTGCGGGCAACAGCTAGTGACTATAATAAAACTCAACAGGGAATGGGAAATCATCAAATGACTCCTCCCGCTCTGGGCGGAGCGGAAGGGAGTGTCAGACTTTTACTGACTAAAACCCATCCATGTTCCTTCTTTTGCCCTTTTTGTTCCAGGGCCGCGCTATCTCTTTCGAACAGTCCCGCAGCCCTGGCAGGCATCGGCCCTTGCGGGTCCCTCCTGTTTGCCGACATCTCTTTGAGGCGCGCGTGGAACACGAACGCGCCGTGGACTGTCGATAACTGACTTTATTTTTTAAAGGGTCAAAACTATAAATACCTCTATGACACATGTGTACTACTCAAAGCATCCATCATCACAATGTTTTGAGTGCGTTACATTGAGCGCTACCGTAAACCGTGAAATTTTACAGCAAAAAAAAGTCGTTTCCCAGCAATATTTTTTTCTTAGTTACTAAGTTTGATGTACAAAATGCTTGGTTGCCGGCTTCGTGAAGGGTCCGTTTACACCCTTGCATGTGACTATACTGGGTAGAGGGGATACCGATGCACAAACGGGTACCACTTACTCAGTGGGTAGGTACATCATTCTGAAACCCCAAGTTTTTTTTCTTTCTTTCAAGACAAATTTTTTTCATGAATAAATTTTTAAGAAAATCAGCTGTTTCCTACAAACTTGCAATACCTACGGTTAAAATGTATGGAACAGCTGTTTTTATTATTTTTAAGTTACTGATGAAAAATTTCTATGTGGGTTCAGAATGATGTATTAAATACGTGGTAATCGTTTGGGCGTCGGTGTCGTTTCTACCCTGTATTTCAACAGATCCTTTTGACCGGACAGCCATTAGTAGATATTATTTTTAGGCCTTGTCACCAGTTTCTGATCTTTTTTATGTCAAGGCTGATTTGCATTTAGACCGTAAGTAGATTTGTGAGTAGACTCCAAGTCCCTGGACACGAGTTTGGGTAATGCGATATTAATTGACACAATATCATTAACACTAGAAATGGGATATTTACCGTGAACATGGTAAATATTCCGTTTCTAGTGTTAATGATAATATTTAGTGACCATGACAGTTTAAGAACTTTTAATTGACATAATGTCTCGGCGAAAGTGCACTGTTAATTTCTTAACGACCGGCTCAACTCGACGTACTTCTTCAAATCAAATCAAATCATTTTATTTTATACATGCCTACATGGTGCAGTGTTTCCCTGCATGAAACCTTTCGATTCACTAGTAAATTAAAGCCTTATACATGTGTTTCTTTAACTGTCAATTTTGAAATTTTAATAGGAATTGGCAAAACTAGTATATTTTTATTCCGATTGTCAGTCGTGGAATTGAATTGAATTAATTTAGTCTTGAAGCAGCATCATGTTAAAATCATGTGGTTAGAACCATTAAAAAAAAAAATCAGTTTTATTGTCTTAAAAAGACATTTATTGATTCAGTTTTGCGGCAAGTACTAGAGATTTAAAAGACAGAAAAAACAAAATTTTTTGTACGAAAATAAATCCAATGTCCGCTACATTGGATTTATTTTCGTACAAAAATTTTGATCCCGAACATTTTCGATTTTTACCCACAAATGCTACCTGACAAGCGGGCGTGTGACACTAGACAGAGCGGCTTGTTACTAAGTAGTAACAAGTATTGGATTACGATTTTCTTCGTCTTGTCCCGTCTATCGCTCATTAATATTTGAATGTCTTTGACTACAGTGGTGTTTTATAAAAAATTGAATAGTTCCAGTCGTGGCTTCAGCGAGGACAAATAGCCTCGACATCAGTTTTCCTGCTTCCTGCGGGTTATTTAGAAGTTCTCAGCTCGTTATTTGGTACGTATCTAGATGAATTTTCTAATACTTCTAGACTTCAAAGCTGTTTTGGTCGTATTTTCCCTTAACATAAGACTACCCTCGTCGCTAGTGTGGAACCGTTTTTTTTCTATTTGTCATAGGTATAAGAAAACCAGTTGACAGGGCAGTTTTTTTTTATTTTGGCCCTTTCCCAAACCCTCAGGAATAGTCATACCCACTGTCCCTGTCTATCAGCCCTAGTAATCAAAGCATCAAACAGCCTCGAAGTTATGTGCTGAGATTATTAATAGCTGCGTATGGCAGTTCTGTAAATCCCTTGAACAAAAGGTGTGTAAATGATTTAAAAACCAATTTAAAAAATCTAACTTAATAGTGTAACAATAACTTTTTAGAATTCGGTTAGTTCTCGTTTAGTGTTAATGATGTTTATCACATTTGTCACGTCTCTAAAACATCACCCACACAATATTTGATATAACCACGTTTAAGTACATCCCTCGGCTAGCAAAAGAAAAACTTTATAACAGTACGGGCGTAACAAAATCCATCCATCCATCCATCCAGCCATCCATCCTACAAACTTTCTCATTAATTTATAATATTAGTAAGATTATAAAACGCAAGTAAAAGTAATGGCACCACGAATTTTATTTGGGTTTCAAACAAATTGGACGATTTTTTTCTGAACAACTGACGCGCGATTTATCATTTTCTCTTCGCTTATTGTGAAGACTAGACGTTTGCAATATATCACCTTTTATTATTTGGGAAACATCCTGTTTCACACAAAGGAATTATGCAAAGTTATCCCGAAAATATTATATTTGTAAACAAATACCACTGAGAAATGAGAACACTTTATTCCGCTGGATGATGAAAATTTTATTCTGCTGAAGATGCTATCTCTTTACTCACAGATATAAAGAAAACACGTACACAACAGTAATCATCGACCTCACAAGTCGACGGTCCAGCCGATAGTGCGCTCCTGCGGCAATTTCCTCCAATGCAAAGATGTGATTCTGCCAACCGGAAGTCAGCAGTTCAATATTTATCACAGATAATATTTAAAACGTTATGTTCACAGGAAATCAAAACAGTGTTTGTTAGAACATTTGTTATTATTAAATGACAACACGTACACAGGAAGTCAATGCACGCTAAAACTTCCTTACAATTAATCCAAAATAAAAATGTTTTGGACCAAAAAATACTTAGCTATGGTGTTCCGGCTCTTAAAAAGAAGTATTCAAAAAAGATTACCCATTATACAGGGTGGTATTAACATTAATACTTATACAGGGGCCGGAAAACATTCGCCGCCATAATGGTGGCCGCAAAAAGTTAATGGACGCTTTCACCACCCTGTATTTGAGTTCGGGGCAATTCGGCATGAATCGGCATATTTCGGGTGTTACGCTTGCGCATTTCCTTTTTAGGGTTCCGTGATGAAAACCAAGTATTCTTCCGAATATATTTTTCTTGTCTGTTAAAAGTTTGTTACGGAAAAAAATTAAAGTTCAATGGTAATGTTGCAATATCAACCAACTTGGACCAACCAACTTGGTAGTCTTACCAAGGATATTGTATTACCTAGTACTAAATGGGTTGTGGAGGTCAGATAGGCATCTGCATCCGGTTAGACTGGGAGCCAACCCCAAGATAGTTGGGAAAAGGCTAGGCAGATGATGATGATGGTTTGCCAACTATTTGTATGTCTGCCTACCCTGAATGGAAAAAGAGTAGTAGAGTAAGTTTAGTAAAAATCAGCTGTTACTTACAAAAGTGCAATACCTACACGGTCAAAATGTATGGAACAGCTGTTTTTTTTTAAATAACCGATGAAAAATTTCTATGTAGGAGGCTCAGAATTATTTACTGAAAATGTGTAACCGTTTTTGCGTCGGTGTCCCTTCCACCCCGGATGAATTCGTTCAACTACTGTATAATATTAAGAACAATCTAGGCCATTGTATCAATAGCTAGTACATAGTCCTTCTGGCCATTTTCGGTCACGGCGGCCAATCTTAGCGGAGATTAGCCATCAGTTCGGAAGGTATTATAGTGCACAAGTATGTATGTGCGCAGACACAGGTGCACTCTCTGTTCGTTTTACTCTTATAGTCCGATGGGACGTCAATCCGACGCGACTGGAGAGAGATCAGATGCAGGAGCAACGGCTTAACGTGGTTTCCGAGGCTCGGGGGTATCACACCGCCAACTTCCAAACTCCGGGCTACTACTGAGAAATGTAATCCGTGATCATTCCACCATCTCGCTTCTTCCATCGGGAGTCCAGACGTACTGCGGGATATCACCCATTCCTTGTCGATGTTCCACACATTCGCACGAAGCGCTTTGCTACATCGTTTATTATGCGCACAGCCAAGGAATGGAATTCCCTGCCTTCGTCGGTGTTCCCAAATTCATATGACCCCAATCTATTTAAGTCGCGAGTTAATAGGCTTCTTTTGGGTTAGCTCGTTCCATCGTCGACCTCATCTCTGTCCTCAGGACTAGATTGAGGTCAAGAGTAGGCCCATTAAACATAAAAAAGTAATCTAATTTCTAGGGTACATAGTTACTGACTTATTACCTGAACTGTAGACTGAAATTATATTATTTACGTCATTCGAACTGGTAGGTACAGCCGCCAGCACATCAAGCTACCACACATCATCATCGTTCTCTTGCCCTTATCCCAATTTATTTGGGGTCGGCGCACCATCTCTTCTTCTTCCAGACTTCTCTATTACTCGTTAACTCAGCAGTTACCTCCTTTCTAGCCATATCATCCTTCACACAATCCATCCATCATTTATGGCAAACTGTATTTGGCATAAATTAAGTTTAGGTCCGAAGACCCAGCCAACTTTCAACTTAGGGCTTTTAATACCACTTATCTCCATAATTATGTTACACACGCCCGTACATCAAGCTACTACAATCTGTAAAATTTCTTTAATATATTTTCAACTTTATTGTTAAAACATTAGGTTCAAGGTTGATTGGGAAAATTTGACAGTAACCTCATCGTATCGCCGCGGTATCGCCGCGACTGGTGGCGCGCCCGCCGCGCGCTCGCCGCAGAACGTGGCGCTCTCGCAGCAAGCGAGCGGCGAGCATTACTACTATTGCACAACGCCTCGTCGCGGAAACACGGCGATTCCGTTACGAGTCGTTGCGGGCACGCGGCGATTCCGTTACCAGTCGCGACGATACGCTGGTGGAATAATCGCTCGTTCGTGGACCCGATGATAGAAGCGCGGATCCGTCGCGATTCTCTCGCTCGTGGAGATAGCCCCCCTGCCATGTCCAAACTCAACGAGTCACACTTTGAATAAACATTAAAAAATATAAATATATAGGTTCAAAATTATTAAAATACTAGTCTTTCTAATAATAAATTTAACTTTTTTACATGGTACATTGACACAAACATAATTTGCGAGTTATTCATGTTCAAATCGAGTCCGGAGTGATTTTCTCCATAACCTGTGCTTGCACACTAACGCGCATTACACAAACACTATTACTTAACACTAGAACTAATCACTGCCAAGCAAAGAAATGTAGAAAGGACATTAGGTTTTTGTATGGAGGCTGGGCTGCTGTGAACACGCAACAGATTATGTTTTTATGAAAATACATAAATTAAGGAGACTGTCTATATTTTCTTATTTTTTTAATAGCACTCTTCCTACGTTATTATATTTTTAAATAATTATATTTAAAAAAATAAATTGAAACCCACTGTAATTATTGATTTTGCCAACACTTTTCAGTTGGATGTCATTATTGTCATTGTCTGGTGCGGGTTGGCGGATTACAAACCATCGAGAACTTTATAAGGCCCTCTCAGATGATGATTTCACTAATATCAAGTAGAAATTACAAATACAATAAAGCTAAATATGTTTAAGCAAAAGGAAAAATTGCGATTTTAACAATGAGATAAGGGACATGACAACTGACAAGTGACAGCCCAGGTAATGTTTTCATAGATTCCATTAGGAGGCAAAGGAATCAATGCCATGCAAACAAATCATGGAGATACTGTTGGTTTTATTTTAAAGCCATTAATATTGTTTTAAAATATTTTGAATAACAATAAGGTGTGTAATTTGCTTTAAAAATTATATTTAACCCTTTTTTCTTTGTTTCAGTGTGCAAAAAAAATACCTGAGCCTTCTCCCTATGTTGTGTTCTGTTGGATATAATCCTAACAAAAATAATTGAAAACTTTCAGTTTGAATTGAGAATCTCCTCCTATTTTTGAAGTCACACGAAGATTTATTTATTTCAACTGCATGTACAGGAGTTGTACATGGGCGAATATTTTCTACTAGCAACACAAGGCATTCTCTGCTAGCCTTTTGGAGCAAAATTTTAATTCACATAATTTATTCTCATACCTTTGTTATTTCATTAATCGCATTTGTATCCTAAAACATTAATATTATACGTAAGTCCTACAAGATTTCGATTACCTAAATCTTTTGTCTCAATAATTTTGTTACTAGATCTTTTCGTATTTTTTTTTTAATTCTTAACGTTTATATTTGTTCCGCAGGCCACTCTTAAGAAATTTACGATATTGAAAATGAAAACATCACATTAATTATATTTACAAGGTACTTATCGTCAGAAAATATTCACCAAACAAAAATCTCTACGAAGTCTGCTGCCTGGTTTTTGTTGCATGATCAATAGTAGCACAGATAATAGGAAGTTACTGTAATTTATTATAAGGAAGTGAAAAAGAAGGTAAAATTCTTCTCTGGAGGAATCCCAAACCTCTTTCATCGAATTGTCAATGAGACGGGTGGTTGAGATATTGCCTACATCCCCCGCCCTCCGCCCCCAGAGGCACGCGAAACTTAATCAACAGTTAGTAACTCGCGTAAATAAGTTAGCACATGATAGATGGCTCGAGAAAGGTGCAGGAAAAGTGGTGTTGGGTAAAATAAATATAGAAAAGGTCTACTGAAATATGCCTTAGAGTAATAATCTATCAAAATGACAACTCATGAAGTAGCGACCATAGCTGCCGTGAAGACGGTATTCAACTGAAATATTTTCAGTCATAGGTACATAAATATTAGGTAGGTAATTATTACATAACGAAAAAACAGGATGAGCTGATGATCACTAAAATTACTTTACGTGTACTGTAAGGTTGTATACCTTACAACCGACCGTAAATCATGCAGGTTGACTATTTTATAGGCCTGGCTGCATCGGGCTTTCAAAAGATTTTGAATTAAAATAATTTAGAAAAAGAACAGAAGGTTGTTCATGAGACCCCGATGTTTCGAAAAGCACGGGTCGTGGCTGTCATTTGTAAATCTTTAACCGTGGTAACGGGTATTGTTTCTGATGCATTATAATAGTGGTTGCGCCTGCATTCCTACCTGTGCAGGTACTAAGCACAGCTGGATATTATGCAACAATACTTTACTGCTAATAACTGTGGAGAGTTGTAAATGGCTTGTCGTTGAATAAATTACTATTGTATTGTTAGCTTACAAAAAACACAACAAAATTTAGTAAATTATTGATTTTATTTATTAATAGACAATATTCATTTATTTATTTAGTTATCAGGCTCTTGAATAATGAGTACATTATTATGTACTTTTTTTTTTTTTTTTTGGGATGGGATATCGTCACATGACCCGCTCCCGCTCCCTTCCGCTCTGGGCAGAGCGGAAGGGAGTGTCAGAATTTTACTGACTAAAACCCATCCATGTTCCTTCTTTTGCCCTTTGTGTTCCAGGGCCGCGGTATCTCTTTCGAACAGTCCCGCAGCCCTGACAGGATTATGATGTACTTAATATTTAGAAATTGTCTCTCAATTGGTTCTCACCTCAGATAACCTCATCTAGATTCTTTAAGATGAACACTTTCTTTGTGTTTGAGTTCACCAAATTTAGCGGTAAGGATATGTGGATATGCCTGCCTGCCTAGTACACCTACATATCGCCAGTCATCTTTTTTAAGTCCTGTGTAATAGGGGCGAGCCTATTGCTATCAACCGAGCACAAATCCAGACTCCGTAGCTACTTCTCGAAAGCCCTTCCTTAAAACAATAATATCCTTCTGACCGAACTTTGGTTCGACGAATCTCAACGGAGACTAGCCAAGTATACGGAGGAGATTATACGCAAGTGATTGCGTAAACACAGATCAGTGCAGTGTGCACTCTCCGTTCCTTCGTGCCTTTGCGACCAGCACATATTTTTTCTTTCTGTATTCTTGTAACTCTCACAGTCTAAAGAGCCTAAACAGTTCGTCATGTATAATGTTAACGAACAACACCAAAGGTCTAATGATAAGGTCACCTAATAATTTAGTTTTATGTTATTTTGCTGACAAAAGATTAAAGCAACCATTTTTATCTTTTGTTTTTTGCGTAAACGTTACTTTTATCATCGCCTTAGATGATTGAAATAAAAAAATAAATTCGAATATGGAGAATTCGACACCAAATACAATATAATTAGTTATGAAAGCTTTCCGTGAATCTTCCGTGAGTCTTACACAACTCAACTGTTAACAGTTGACTTCACATATTTCGAATTTCAACAGGGTTGGGCAAAATTTAATTATCTAACGATTAATGATTGAATACGTCAATCAATATTGATGAATAATTACCTAGTGACTTATATCTACTATGGAGAATTCGACACCAAATACAATACTACTACTACTTATGAAAGCTTTCCGTGAATCTTCCGTGAGTCTTACACAAGTCAACTGATAACAGTTGACTTCACATATTTTGAATATCAAACAGCGATGTACATACTTAGCTGTTATCTACAACCAGGGTTGGGCAAAATTTAATTATCTAACGATTAATGATTGAATACGCCAATCAAGATTGATGAATAATTAGTTACTTACTATCAGTTCGTGTGACTAAAGATTGATTAGTCACAGCGTTAATCAAATAATCTTGATTGATTACTTATGACTGATTTTTTTTATACTACCAGTTAAACAAAACATTAACACTTCAATCATTTCATATTCTGCTAAACAAATCAAAGTAATATATTATCTTAAAATCTTCTGTAACCGTTACGAGTTAACGGTTTACGATATCTAACTAACTACATAAAATTCAGATTTACTTATCAAATTCACTCTTTTTGGTTTTTATTTGGGAAAGTTTGCAGCGGCAACCCATAATGTTCTATTCAGAAACACCAATTGCGCCGCCCGAGTATTTTATGCCAGCTAGAGATACTACAATAAATCTCAATCCTATCGCTCTGGTTTTGAATGTGCTTTAGACTTTATACGTTTTATTTTACCCATTTTATAATAAATATTATACATAAATCATTTGTAATAGTTTCAATTTGCGCACAATTATAGTTACACTGAAGAAGGCATACCCCACCCCCGTGTCTTCCCTTGGATACGCCGTTTACCGATCGTATCGCAGTCGATGCGTGAGCACACAAACGAGAAAGCGAGTACGTAGTCGGCGAAATTCGGGTGTGTTTTACGTGTTCAACAGAAGTGAACCCGAGGTAAGTCATGGTATTTAACCACTTTAATTCATCATCATCATTTCAGCCAAAAGACGTCCACTGCTGGACATAGCCCATCCCCAAGACCGGTCCCCTGCCACTGGCATCCAGCGGATCCCCGCAACCTTCACTCGGTCATCGGTCCACCTAATGGGAGGCCTTCCAATATAACGTCTTCCGGTTCACGGTCGCCACTCCAGAACTTTTGGGCCCTATCGGCCATCCGTTCTGCGAGCAATGTGCCCGCCCACTGCCACTTAAGTTTGGCAATTCTTAGGGCTCCGTCGGTAATCTTAGTTCTCTTGCGGATATCCTCATTTCTGATTTGATCACGCAAGGAAACTCCGAGCATAGCCTTCTCCTTTGCCCCGCTGCACTAGAGGATGTCTTCAAGGTTCTGGACTAGAGAGGGCTAGGCATCAACGTCAATGGCGTGTACATCTCTCAGCTTCGGTTTGTCGACGATATAGTGGTCATAGCGAGACCATGGAGAACCTCAGTACAGTGCTCGATAACCTCAGTAATGCTTCCGAAAGAGTGGGCCTTAAGGTGAATGCTCCAACCCAGCCCGCGAAATTCAAAATTTCTTGCGTTTTTTGCAATTTGCAGGCCAGTGCTAGGTTGCATGTTGATTAAAATACTATTCGCGGCTGTAAGACATATGTAGTTACAGAATTATAATCATCAAATACATCAATAAAACGCTCTAAGTTCATAAAGCTGTAGGAATGACTTTTTCTGTTATTTTTTTGTTCCTACGCCTTTAATAACTTGGAGGGTTGTATTGGTGATTTTGATGATTATAATTCTGTAACTACATACGTCTTACAGCCGCGAATAATATTTTAATCAACATGCAACCTAGCACTGGCCTGCAAATTGCAAAAAACGCAAGAAATTTTGAATTTCGCGGGCTGGGTTGGAGCATTCACCTTAAAGTTAAAATAAACATGGACAAACCCAAAGTCATGTTGAATGCCCATGTAACTCCCACTCCTATCAAGGTCGGAGACTTTACACTCGAAGTTGTAGACGATTATGTCTACCTGGGACAAAGTCGTCAGTGTCTCAAGACTATGAGTGTGTTGTGTGTCTACGAGTGTGTCTTGCCAGTGATTACAAACGGGACCGAAACGTGGTCGCTCACAATGGGCCTCATCAGAGGGCTTAAAGTCATGATTATATTAGTCATAAATGATCAACATCGACTGATTAAAAAAAATGGTTGATTACAACACTGACTACAACTGATTCATTAAATCGATGTCGGTTTTCATGGTAAATTTACATGGCCCGCCGTTCCTACAATCTGTACGGGATTTTTAAGATTTACCTACATGTAAATGTAGGTAAATTACTCAATTTAAGAAATTATTTATTTACAAATGCAGGCAGGCCTTTCTCATACAGAAGAGGTTCGATCATTGATTACTAATCACCACACTAAATATGGGTTGGTGATTTCAGACTTAAATTATTTTAAGTCATAGATTCATATTGTTTTATGTTTTTTTTTTTCACAACATTAACACTTTGCAACGATGTAAGTAAAATTACCTATTTTGTAGGTGTAGGTACTTGTTCATACCTGTAATGTATGATCAATTTATTAATAAATTTAAATAATCGACTACAGCAAACAACCAATAACATTTCACACAAATAATTGTCGTTTTCTTAAAACCCATCGAAATATCGGTATTTACGTTAAGATAGTTTATGAAAAACTATTTCTTTAAGATGAGACAATAGGTATACAAAAATATGTAAGACCGTGTTATTTTTTTATATTAGCTGTTAGTAATAATTTCACAGTGTTTAACATAAATTCACAAACCTACATATTTATTATATATATTTATCATGAATATATTTGTCCCAGCAGTAAGGGAATTTAATCAGCGTAACAGGAGCGTATTACAGATAAAAAGACCTCACTTACCTGTACAACAGTTCCAAAGCTTTTCACAAATTACGCCGAGTAATTTCATACAATTATATTACACAGGTCACAACACGGCCACAAAAATAACTTTTATAAATGTTTGTCAGAATGAAAAAAAAAGCAAAAACACTAAATTTCGTTTGAATCCGTTCGTCGCGTGCGTGAGGCCGCGTCGCTTGATTTTTATACTTTAATATATTTCGTCTACATTTTTTTCGTGTTTATTTTTGTGGACGAAGCGACACGTTGCGTCATTCGATCGCGCCTTGTTATACTGACTAGAGGGGTAGGAAACCCCTACGCTCCGATACTACGGGCCACAGATTATAAACGTGATTTATACAGATGGAGCATTTTCCTAAAGTAAGACGAAAAAATTTTGTACAAAAACTTGTTCTCTTTAATATTCTTTGACTTGTTTTAATCTGTCTTTTAGTATAGAAAAGTTAAATACGTTGATTAATGCATAGTCGGGGTGTGTTTTTTCTCTTTGGCAACTGATTCGGATGTTGAAAGTTTGCCAGTGTCATGTAGTGAATGAAGTTAGGTGTATTAATAGTGTATAACACGTCGCGACACTACTTTGCAAACTGTGCTGTACAAAAAAAAAATGAGCATCAATGTATTTTTAATTTGCCATTAATTTAGATGTAACTTAGTGATATTGATAACGGGTACAATATGAATGTAGACAATATCGTTTATCTAAGAGTTTTCTAGTTTGTTAAGAGTTTCCAATTCTCGAAGATCTCGTATCGCTCGCTAATATATTTTCTCTATTCCGGATTATGTTAACGGAACTACTACCATTCTCATTTCTGAATGTATGACCAAAAAAAACCTAATTCAGAACGCACGGTTAGCGCAGTGGTTGAGCGATAGGCTGCTGCGCTGTGTATTGCGGGTTGGATTCCCACACGGAGCAATCATTTGAATGGCCTGCAGTGAGTTTAAGTGTTTGTAAATGCACCCACGATACAGTAAAAATTCCAAGTGAGGGGCAACGTTTTATACAAAAAAAAAATATCCGAGGATGAGGTATAATTTTTGAGCTCGCTGCACTTGCTCTTGCATTATCTTGTTTCTGTTCATTAGTCGACAAAGTACTTAATAACTTTGTTAGGCACTGGGCTGGTAGACATGTACGCACAGACGTCTATGTCGCCAATTAAATGTATTGTTTATTTATTGTTATTTTGTTACTTGCTTACTAACAATAGATGATGCCTACTATTGATAACAGTTAAAAGGAAACGGGGAGTGCTTTTTCAAGCTCACTACGCTAGCTCTGCAATCTTGCATTTCATTCAATTGTTTAAGTGATTTTCTACGGAAGTTGAAAAAGTTGTCATTACGACAACACAACGTATTCAAGAGAGTACATTTTTGTGTTTGATGTATGGTTCTCGTGGAGCTTGCACCACCTCCCCCCCTCCACCCCCGGAAATCCTATTGGTGCCCACGATCGTGATGTTAAGATTATTCCAGAGATGGTACTCTAGCGCTTTATCTCCCGAAATCCCTAGATAAGTACCATCCAATACCTACCTGCCTACCTAGAATTAAAACAAAACTGTTATGTCTATCTGCTTTTTCATTCAAGGTAAAATCCCTCCCGAACCAAATTTCTGGCTTCGGCCCTGATAATAGTACCCGATTTCTGATCTTTCAATCGTACCGTAGGCACAAAACACGCCTCCCTAAATAATCTTTGACATTTTCCGGGCGTGCCAGACTGAGACAGCGCATAGTAGAAAGCCTGTTGTTTCGATAGAGACAGGGCATATCGACGGGTTTAGACCATGTTTGACCAAGTTTTATTTCTATTCAAATAATTTATGTGGTTCCGCTTAGTGCGGACGCAGGGCATTTTAGAACAATATTATTATTAGTTTCTAAGCGTGTATTATTATAAGCTGAACATGCTAAAATAGCCCCTTCAGCCTTTAATAATACATATAATGTGTCCTGCTCTGAGACAACCAGAAAGCGTCGTGGCAGACCTTGTAGAAGATGGTCCGCATTTAACATGCATTCATGGGTCTTTTTGCATCATCTTACTGCTGGGCAAAGGCCTATCCTTCGTCCAACAGTGGGTTACAGGCTAAAAGTATCACTAAATTATTTTATCGGCGTCAGATTGCGACACTCACCCTTGAGGGGGTTGCCAACAGGTAGGTAGGGGTTCGTAAATAACAAGAGTTTAATAGCTATAAATAAATAAATAAAATCTTTATTTTGAGACCAGAGATCCATAATGAAAAAAAAAACTTGGCACCTACTCACTAAAACACGTTAAACAAACTTCCTATAGCACATATCTGAATGACGGTCTGTGTGCCGCCATCCAAGGATTTGGCCATCCACTCTGCCAGCTGCAGTAGCCGCGAGGCTGTTGGGGCTGTCGCGCACCCGACGCATCAGTGATGCGATTCGCAGACGCAGCAGCAGCGAGCCGAAATCCGGAACGCATCGCGAGCATCCGCGACGCGCTACAGAAGCGCGGAAACCCCAGCAATACCCGGAACGCGTTTTTCGGGACTTGTAGAGCAGTGTACGAGCCCTGTATAACTGACCCAAAGGGCGCACGTATACAGTGACTGACAGTAGGCCCTGAACAGTGTTATTTTAACCTCTCACGTACACCGTGCGAACGTGCGGGCCAGCATGTTACACCTGACAGCCAGTGCTCTCCATTCCCTCTCTAAATCGGCGTCATCCGATAGCCTGTCGGTGCCCCATGTATTTAAAACGATTGACTCTTTTCAGCTGAACTCCGCCCAAGGTAACCGATGAAACAATGTCATACTCGTACATTTTATTTTGCGCCCTTAACACTAAGAGCTCGATTTTGGTTGAGTTCTACCTGAGACCATGAGTCACTGTATAGTCTTCACAGATACGGAGGAACCTTCTTAATGCACTGATTCATGGGCTCAGCAACACCATATTATCCGCGTAACTAATATTATTGACACACTGTCCGTCAATGTAGCAACCGATTTGGGTGTTTCTGAGATCACATATCAGCCGGTTGACATACAGGTTAAAGAGTCTGGGTGAGCCAAGCCCCCCTGCCTCAAGCCGCACTCCAACCTGTACGCATCAGACATAGCAGCTGCCCATGTAACGTAGTCGGACTGGTTGCTGTACCAGTACTTCAGTACAGCTATCAGTCCCCCAGGAAGGTTAGTGTCATGGGAGAGTTTCCTCCAGAGGCAGTCATAGTGTGACTGGTCCTAAATTACCCTAGGCTGATAAAATTTTAGTTTTTCCTAAATCATGTAAATATTAGCATTAATATTCGGTTTTCCCCTAAGGATAAAAGGCCGTGCTCCTCCAATCGCACGGCTCTTGTGAGACGCGCCCTTCAGACAGAACGTCTCCCCACCGAAATAAGGAATTTGGATTCCAGTCCTGCCCCGACTTTAGAACCTAGGGAGCAGGAATGGGGTATACAAGGTGGAGTTAGTATTGGGAGTTCACAGTTAGGACATATACATGAATAATAACACATCATATAAATCAATATAACAATAAAGTATGAAGCCAATAAGACAAAAAAAGTGCGCAAAGATATGATATATGATGAAAAGTTTGGTAAGGGAAATGTTACGCTTGCGCTTAAGAATTCCATTATTTATTCGTTGCGTTAACTTATTTGATTCCAAAATACGAGATGCCGTTTTGCAACCGCAAATGATTCCATGTTACAACATGGAACCGTTTTACAACGTTTGCCCGTCGTACGCTTCCTGTTAGACCATTTTTTTTTTTTTTTTGGGTGGGAAATCATCAAATGACCCCCCCCCCCCCCGCTCTGGGCGGAGCGGAAGGGAGTGTCAGACTCTTACTGACTAAAAACCACCCATGTTCCTTCTTTGGCCCTTTATGTTCCAGGGCCGTGGTATCTCTTTCGAACAGTCCCGCAGCCCTGGCAGGTTCCTGTCTGACCTAAATGCATAGTCCTACTGAGGACACTGCTACTCTAACAGGACACGTTCCCTAAACAATATCTACATGTCTTTCCCAATCCTAAGGCAGTGGGTTGTGAGGTCAGCTGCCATTGAGAAAGGCAGGTTTTCAGGATTTCTATTCATGCGCGTACTCACGTTAATAACACCCCAACGGCTGTCTATCCCATTTACTATTTCATAATACAATTTGCACAAGCGTATCGTAGACTCAGTCTGTAGCAGAACATATTGCGATTGTTATTAGTGGACGCCGAAGTGGTAACTCTCGTCACTTCACATTTCTTTAATCTACCCCATGTCGTGGTTGCGTGTCTCGCTAAATAGTGTCGATTCAGTAATAGGCATACCATTAGCCAGGTTTTATTTTAACGAGACATAGTCCCTAGCGATCCTTAGAACGTAGCTATCAATTCAGTTTAGAATACTTAGTGAAGCCTACCCCACGCTCCCAAAAATGTGCGCCAACAATCTCTATGCAATGTTTCTGAGCTAGACCTTTATAGGAATCAATATTCACCATCAGAGCTTGGTTTATTTGTACCACAAGTACAAGTCGGCATAATGAATTACTGTGTTGCCTTCACCACTGACTGAACAATATAGATTGTTCTAATTGAAATGTGAATATAACGGTTCTGCCTTCCATTTTTGGTGCGTCAGAATATAAGTCAACATTTGTCTATATACATTAGTCGTTCGTATTAGTGTAAAATGTACATGTTGTTGTGAAAAGCGTAACCATCCCTAGAACCAAACGCAGGTGGTAGATATTTGCCAAGGTACGGAATAGGAGTTGGACACATAACGCATGAGATAATAATATACATCGTGACAATACAAAGTGGCTGCTCCGCACCACTGCTTTGTATGCTAAAATAAATGAAAACGCTGGTGCATTATATTAACAGTTAGACATTGTGATGCTATGAGGTGGCTGACACGCCATGCTGAAATAAATCGATTACACTATTGGACTTTATATTAACAGTTTCTCTACGCTACCACCAAACTGCTACTTTAGCTAGGGTTTAATTATAGTTAACACTTATCACGTGTTCACTGAAGATGATTAGTCTAAAACTAACTTACACTTGCTTCAGCTAAGTTTATTCATAATCATTTTATTTGCAATAAGTATTGGTACATTTTGATCTTAAAGTTAGTTGAGTTTCCTAATACATAGTCAGATATATATGACATGCAAAATTTTACAATATATTTAATACTTCAATATTTATGTCCGTAAATGCCGGTTTCCATCATTCATTACTATAAAAAAACATTCAAACTTCACTATCGTTACTTTAGGTAATTTAGAATTGATTAATTATTGACATTATTTATAAATTCATTCATAGAATAAAATCGTTTTTCAGCAGCCATAGTTTTAACTTGATAAAAAATAAATTATTACTAAACTCTTTAAAGTTCCTGGGTATTTTATTATAAATTAGCCCACACATATTAAAAGAGTTCTTTTTATATAGAGAAGTCCTTGGAGCTCTAGGCAGAACTATTCTATCTGGATCTCTTACTTTTCGAGGGCAACGATCTTCAGCCTTTTTAAACCAGACAAATTTAGCGCATTCTAAAATGTGCATACTGGGTAATGTGAGAAGCTTTAATTTTAGAAACAGTGGTTTACAGGATTCCCATGGTGGAATGCCACAAATGGCTCGAATGCATTTTTTTGTACCCTGAAGGCTTTATCCACATCTGTTGAGTTACCCCACAGTATGAGGCCGTATTGTAAAGTGGAAGCAACACAACCGTAATACACAGTTAAAGTTAACGTAACGAGGTACTCGAGTACTCTGTGACGAGGTCTTTCGTAGTATCGAGAGAACATAAACGAATTTATTTAATTTGTTGCACACTTTTTCAACGTGCGGTTTCCAGGAGAAGTAGCCGTCCATTGCTACTCCTAGAAAAATGGTTTCCTCTGTCTCCAATAGAGATTGTCCGTTAACTAATGTCAAGTTTATCCCGCTTGCAACCATATGTCCTAAATTGAACATTTTTTGTTTTATTAATATTTACATGCAAATTATTATAAGTTAACCAAGAAGTTGTTGATTCAATGGTGTTATTAATGTCAATTCTGTAATTATTTATGTCAGTATTAATTGGTTAATGTGCATGGATTGGGTGTGTGTTCAGGAAGGTCATTAATCTATACACACAGAGTTGATACGACAGAGGGGCATTAAATTACACTACGTATACTATACGTGTTTAGTATTAATTCGATGCGGTATAAAAATAAAAAGCGCCAAAAAAGAGAAAATATTTTTTTCAAAGAAACTAAATAGCTTACAAATCAGAATAAAACGTAACCATCCTGTGTAAAAAAATTCGACTGACCTTAGATGCGTAGGTAACAGAGCGGCAGCGTCGCGCACGCGCCGAGTGCGGTGTGTGTTATCTCGTGTTGAGGCGGGCGTTTTGAAGTACGCGCACAAAAACAAACACACTAAATTTTTAAATTCTCGATGTGTCCTCCATTCACATTAATGCACAAATTATACCGACGGAGAATATTGTTATTTATTTTTCTAATTAAATCACTGTCCGTCGCCAAGCACTGTAATTTGTGAAATGCAAAAATAATCCTATTTTTTAGTTCAACAATTGTATTTACCTCTGAGGCATACACTTCACCCTTGATGCAATTGCGGCGGTCACCATACCTTTCTCTGTATGTTCACAGAGCTAAAGCTGCGTTTCCACGGCATTCGCCGTAAATTAAAATCATGTCAGTGTATTCTGACGCTGTGTAAGTTACACGAGGCATTGTTGAATACCTTAATTACACACACACACACACACAACCAAAGTTTAATTACGTGTCCTATCACAATAAAAAACAGTCAATCACACAAAGAAAGTTACGTGTCCTGTCACAATAACAAAACGAAATCACTGTGAGCGCGCGAATTCCACAAAACATCCGTTCGGAACAAACAGCCGCGGCGCACTGGCGCCGGCGCTCGCGCCGCTCCCCACTTTCGATCGCAAAGATTTAGGATGCAACAAACTACCCTATTTTTCTCTTTTACGCGCGGGATTTTTTGCTATGATTGTCACTCTCGTAATGAAAGTGCAAGTGTGTGTGTATTTATTGCTTGCTTGTTTGCAATGCCAACTTATTTTTAGTGAATTGGTTGTACTTGTGACATGCGTCAGAGCGGCAACAACGCATCGTAAATTTATCGTTGTAAGGTGAATGACCTATGCTTAGACATAATCAGCTGTTAGGAAAGATACATCGTGTTCAAATGTTGCAAAAACTTAAAAAATCATTTGCGGCTAAACGACTGCTCCTATTTAATTGATTTTTAGTACAGAGCTTGAAAATGGTACCTAGTATAGGCAGTTCAAAGGAAAGCCCCTCTGTCGTATCAACTTTTTATATTTTATAATAAAACTGTAGAAAAGTCGTTTTTGTACATCAAAAAAAATTCCAAAAAAAATAGCCAGGGTGTTAAAGGACAACCCATAGAACCCATTTCCAGCATTTTTCGAATTTTTGTCTGTTTGTCTGTGTATTTGTTCGGGCATCACGTAAAATGTACAAAAACAATGTAGATAACTTTTATACACAACGATTGAGCGTAACTTGGAATAACATTTAGTTTTTGTTGCATTGCAATCGGTTTAGTCTATCAAAAGATATTTGAATTTAAAGTGTTACAGAAGTAAAATTAGGGTTATGTGCAGTTGGTCTCACAACTTCCCGTAACTTTTATACACAACAATATGTGCGTAAATTGAAGTAATTGAACATTAAGTTTTTTGTTTCATCGTAATCAGTTCACACCTTATAAATAGAAAGAAAGAAAAATGTAAATTAATAAAATTATAATAGTGTTTCCGAAGTAAAATATTAAAACAGCGCCATCTATCGAACTCAGACTGGACTATATCTAGACATCAACTGCGTGCAGCATTGAATGTAGATATTCGATAGATGGCATTGTGCGTGTGACGTTATTTTCTGATTGAGGCATGTTTAACTAAATACTGATGGAGAAATTCCTGACCTATAGGGTACGTGAAATTTGTCACAACAGGTCCTTATTGGCTATTAAAGAGATAGTAATAAGTATACCAGCGAACCCGTTCAGTCAAAACGGTTTGCCCACACCGACAGTCGATGGGGAACGTATTAACAGAGAGTACGTATCAGAAATTAGTTATCATCCCGTGGAACTCGCAGAAATTTTACAAAACCATGTTTTTAAGCAAATAAATATTATTCTATTCTATTCTATTCTAAAATGGCTGCGCAAAGACAGAGAATCAGCGCCAGACGTTTGATAGGGTATGCTGCAGTGTAGAAAACGCCTCGGGTGAAATCCTGTTTTTAGACGCACCGGGCGGAACAGGTAAAACTTTCCTAACCAAAGTTATTTTAATATAATAAGGAACTTTGGGAGTATGAAGAACAGAGTGTAAAGCTCTTCAACCCCCATTGAAAAGGGAGGATCCTCCGACCAGACGGGTGTTATATCTGGTGGGTTACTGTCCTACAGTTGTTGTCGGGTTCTTCTATGTAGTCTTAAGTCGCGAATAACTTTACTTGCGCGATGCAGAATTTAGATATATTTAGATTTTTAGTTTATCCTCTGCGTCATAGATGGCGCTGTAGTACTTTTTGTAGTGCCGCTACATCACTCCCCTCCGCGGGGGAGTGATGTAGCGATGTGTACAAGGGTCGGTAGTAGAATGAGTCGTTGATTGCCAGGCCAGTGGAAAGTCGTTGCCGCATTGTTCACGGTGAGTCGGAACTGTCTGCGGCGGTAGTGCGAACCCCTTTAGTCGGGGTCGGCACTGCATGTGCTCCGTTGCGTCGGACGTGGTACAGCGCCGCGATGTGGCTGACTGCTCGCATCGACCGGGAGGTACAGCTCTCAACCGGCCGAAAGTGCAGTGCCAAGGTAGCTTTATGAGGCTGAGGGTGCTGACCAGGAATGTGCTTCCGCTGCATGCTGGTGGTCAGGAATACCCATTTTGAAGCTGGCTGGCTATATGACTCGCTGCTCGAAAACTTGAGGAAGTTTGAGGAAGCTTGAGGAAGTGATGTTGATGACGTGACGTTGCTCGAAGGCTGCGCTGACGTCCATTTCGGGGTCACCAATTTGGGGGTATGGAGAACAGGGTGTAAAGCTCTTCAACCACCATTGAAAAGGGAGGATCCTCCGATCAGACGGGTGTTATGTCTGGTGGGCTACTGCCCAACAGTTGTTGTTGGGTTCTTCTGTATAGTCTTAAGTCACAAATAACTTTACTTGCGCGATGCAGAATTTAGATATATTTCGAGTTTTAGTTCATCCTCTGCGCCATAGATGGCGCTGTAGTACTTTTTGTTCTATGTTGCTGAAGTACTTTTTGTAGTGCCGCTACAGAACCAAAATAAAATTTCCCTTGCTGTCGCCTCTTCAGGGATAGCAGCCACATTATAGCCTGGAGGAAAAACGGCAGACACAACATTTATAATTCCTATCGACTTAGACCGCACGGAAAGCCCGGTTTGCAATGCAACATATCGCGAAATAGCGATAAAGCAAGGGTTTTATGCGATTGTGTTTTAATTTTTTTGGACGAGTGCACTATGGCAAACCGCAAAGCTGTAGAAGCAGTGAATAGAACTTTACAGGACATAAGGCAAAATGACCGGCCGATGGGAGCCATCACGGTGCTGTTCTGCGGTGATTTCAGACACTCCCGATAGTACCCCGAGGAACGAGAGCCGGAGAAATTGCTGCCTGTCTGAAGAGTTCTGTTTTATGGCGCAATATATCATCTACACACCTGAGTGTACATATGCGTGCACAGTTGCGAGGCTGCGAAAATGCACAGGAGTTTCCCAATTTATTGTTACAAATAGGCGATGGCACATACCCCGTACAAGAAGATGGCAAAGTTATTTTGGTTGATAATCTCTGTTCTTGCGTTACATCACAACAGGAGCTAATTTCTTCTGTGTACGGAGATTCCACAAACATGGGAAATCAAGCCGGTTCTTGGCTATGTTCCTTGGCTGTGCTCCTCAGAAATTTATGTCCTCCAAACTTTGTAACGGCACGGCTCAAAGTCACAAATCTGCAGCAAAACATAATCGAAGCTGAAATATTAACCGGTTGCGGCGCTGGTGATATTGTTTTTATTCCAAGAATACCTATAATTCCTAACAACTTTCCTTTCTCTTTCAAACGAGTGCAATTCCCAGTCAGTCTCTGTTATGCCATGACGATTAATAAAGCTCAGGGCCAGACACTATCCGTTGCGGGGGTGGACCTAAGTATTGGAGGCTTTTCCCATGGTCAACTATACGTAGCTCTTTCTCGCGTAAACAACCCCAATAACCTTTTTGTGTACGCTCCAGATGGTTCCACAGCTAATGTTGTTTATAAAGAAGCACTAGCATAAATAAAAAAAAAATGATTTGTATCGGAATCCTCCAACAGCGCTTCGCACAAAAAATTACATTGTTAAGTTCCGACATCCACGCGAACGAAGTCGCGGGCACAGCTAGTATATAATAAGAATAAAGGGGTACCCAAAACGCTTCCTTGTGGTACACCTGCGTTGTTGCATTTGGGAAGAGATCTTATTCCCTGTAGTTCTTTGTTTCCAGTCATACTTAAAATTTCAACACATTGCTTTCTGCACGCTAGGTAAATTTCAAGCCAGCTAAGGGCCGGTCCTCGAATGCCATATCGTTCCAACTTCGAAAGCAATAATCTGTGTGACACAAAATCAAAAGCCATACATATCGAAGAAGATTACAGATACTCGTTTTCCTATGTCTACTTCATCAATGATATTTTTTACAAGATTGAAGCATGCAACAGTGGTCGATTTCCTTTTTTGAAACCCGTATTGTTCTTCCTTTAGAATCTGATGTTTCCCGACAAATTCCATGAGACAGTTTTTCATAGCTTTTTCAAAAACTTTAGAACTGTCTAAATATTATCTGCTTTCGAGTTATCGCCTTTTTTTATGAAGAGGCTTAACAATCACATGCTTTAACAACTCTGGGATGCAGCCTTCTGAAAATGATAAATTCATTAAGTAAGTCAACACTGGAGTTATTTCCCTTGAGCAAGACTTTAGAATTTTAGTCGAGATCTTATCATGACCGACTACTGCTGTGTTGTTTAGGGAAAATATCATTTTTTGTGTGTCAAAGTAGCCGTATGGCCGTAGGAACAGACTATCGCACGTGTTAGTTTTGCATGTATCCCTTACACTACCGTTCCATTTTTTTTTCTTTTTAAATTTATTGTTTATATAATAAAGTACTGCAGTGAGTTTTATTATAAATAAAGAAAAATCTGAATTTGGCGTGCTTTAAAAAGCTATTATGAAAATGTTATATGAAGGTAATTCCAAGCCGCAACATTCCAAGTGTTTATCGGTACTGTGTTCTTTTAGGAAGGACAGTTCTTTGTGGTGCATGCCGCGTTTAATAAAAATTGCAACACCTCCCCGTTTAGGTTTGGCCTACAATAAAAAGCTTCCAAATCATAATCAAACATTTTAAGTAGACACTCATTACCCTTATCAATAAATGTTTCGGTCAAGCAAATAACATCAGGCTCAGTATTTTGTACGGATAGGTTAGATAATTGTATTCCTAAATTATAACGCTTACTCAAGATACCTGGTACATTTTGATGAAGTACTCTTAAGTCACGAAAAAATTCGCCTGTATTCGCACTAGTACTTGCATTATTATCTTGCAACATTATTAACATTATCTGTCTGTGTAGTACGATCAATCATTTTTATTTAAGGACGATTTGAACATTGATTTATTTGATTAACCTGTAAGTTTCTAGAATAGTCAATATTTTTAAGTCTCACATTATTGTTCCCAGTACACATAGAAATCGTTTTGTAATGTGAGAAATTTAAGGTTGTGGTCCACCTGATCCAGAGTAGAATTAATTTGCTTACAAATATCATGCATAGTCAACTGTAAAATAATAGTCGTCAAAATTGATAAAATTGTAATTATTGTTCTGGTTACTTATCATCTTTAGCATTTCATTAATTTTAAATTCATTTAATTGTACATTATTAAAAACTTTTAATAATGTACATTTAATAATCTTTATAAATATACATAGTTCCGTCATTATTTTCAGCACGTTTGAGTCATGTTGACCAACACCGACAATTATTCGATCATCTGGAGTAACATCGAACAATTTGGCGGAATTTAGTATTTCTTCCGTCGATGGTTAAGGTTTAATGAAAGATACACGATACTGTTTATATGGAGTTCTTTCTCTCGATTGTTTTAGTATCTTAGAAATTTTAAGGCACTGTTTACCACCAAATAAGAATATCCTGCTCGTATCAATTTCTCTTAAGGATGTTTGCTTTGATTTAGATGACAGTTTCATTGTAACTCGTGGCACGTGGTCGTTGTTCAAATTCAGGAGAGTTGAGCTACGATTTGCGCCGTTACACGCATTGATCCTCGTTCCAACATCTTTCTCTATGTTATTTAGGTTGTCATATAAGCTGTCTGTAATATGAATTGAGTTGGGAATGCTGATATTTCGCTTGCCTGTGTAATTTCCGCTGACTGGTTATCTACTTTAGTTTCCGAGTCTGGAACAGCCGGTGTTAGTTGTGTAATCGTTTCTTTACCCATTCCATTTTTAGGACAAAGTGTGAGTGGACTGTGGTGGAAATCATCCGGTAGTCGTCGTTTCACACTATTTTTCCGGCTCGATGATATATATAATTTAACCACGTTGAGATGGGACTTCTACATATTTGTTTCAGAATCGTAATTTCCTGGGAAAGCTGACTAACCTGTTTCTTTAACTCCACATTTTCCAGAATCAAATTATCCATTTCGTTCTGGGTACTTTGATAAATCTAAGCTTTTACCCAATAGGTCAAAAGACGGAGACGAGTCTAAACAGTGGACATTGTTTCTGTCGTCCTCTAGTGGTTTGGTTTGCTTTTAAGGGGAATGCTCCAACCAGCCCGCGAAATTCAAAATTTCTTGGGTTTTTTGCAATTTGCAGGCCAGTGCTAGGTTGTATGTTGATTAAAATATTATTCGCGGCTGTAAGACATATGTAGTTACAGAATTATAATCATCAAAATCATCAATAAAACGCTCTAAGTTCATTAAGCTGTAGGAATGACTTTTTCTGTTTTTTTTTTGTTCCTACACCTTTATGAACTTGGAGGGTTGTATTGGTGATTTTGATGATTATAATTCTGTAACTACATACGTCTTACAGCCGCGAATAATATTTCATTCACATATTTGCATTCACCTTAACCACTTTATGTTTTCTCACTATTATGTTTGTTGTATCGTCCATTATTAGGCTGATATTCACCTATTAACAATTTTGATTAAATTCGTTGTAATACGAATATGCACCTCTGCTCTCACCTTCGAGAAACACTGGCGTGATGCTATGTTATGAATTACGATTTTTAGGAGAACATGTTTGTTGCTTAGTGCCGTGAGTTGTTTACATCCCAATATTGATGTGATACTTTCTATGAAGTCATGCACAATTATTTTTAATACAAAAAGTCGCCTTGTCGCTAGTCAGGTTCGAACCAGCAACCGAGCGCTTGGAAGAGAAGTGTACAGCTTTTACAAAGTCCGCCACCGTCCAATTAATGAGTGGCGCTTAATTGGAGACCCCTTACAGAGTATTTAGTTTTAAAATATAGGGTCTGTCAATTGGACACAGTTGTTTTTTTTCTGTATAACTTAATTACTTAACCTTACATTTTATATAACTTTTAATTTACTAGTAATAACTTTTGTTTATTATCTGGCACTTTTCATCACTTTATGTAATGTTGATTTGTATCGTTTACTTGCACTGTCCTAATATTACGTTTCTGCAATTTTTTGTTTACGAAGAATTGATGTTCACTATGTTGCTTAATTTTTTAAAGTTTTACTCATATTTACGTTGTGATAACACTTTCACTTAACTATTGTTCTATTTAACACTTATTACAGTTATTACTAACGCGTTTTCTTAATTCTACAGCTTATAACTATTTTTATATATTAAAATACTACGGAGATTTCTTTACAGCGTATTTGACATCTGTTTTTTTTCTATTATTACTGCTACTTATATCTAATTTATAAAATATTAATCGCTCTCTTACGACAGGACAGGACATGTGCATCTTGGTACCAAGACTACGCTAACTTCACGAGACTAACCTAGGACGTCCTAGCACTTTAACCATTTTAGACCGAACTCCCTGACTCAGCTTGACTACCCTGAGCGTCCGGACACTCCCGTGATTTCAAACCAACTGCCTGGAGCTCGCTCGTTCTGTGCCGGCCTCGGACTCCTGGGCCTTTGCCTTTTTTGCGTAAATGTCTGAATTGTTTAAAGAATCCCTTCGGGTGCTTAAGAGGTGACTATATTGCAACCAGATGTTGCGCTAGTATTCAGGAATGCGTTTAGAAATCGAATATTTTTATCGTTTCTTAAGAATTTGTTGAATTATTACGTTTTTGGACTTGGGATAAAAACTTATTGACATTAGTTTGAAGAATTTATGCGTTCCTAAGAAATCCAATATTGTTTTACAATTCAATGGAAGAAAGAACGCCTCGCCATTAATTGTCAAGCCATAAAGTAGAGGTTTAAAGTGTTTGCACGTGGCCGATATCGTGTGTTCATTTTTTGAAACAACAATCGAGAATAAGATATTTGCTTAATAATTAGGAGTAAGTACGTGACAGATAGTCACAATAGGATACTAGGTCGAATGCCTTGGAGAGGTTCAAAAACACACATAAACAGGTGTTTTCCTTGTTACATAGTATTTTACAGTATGCTTGCGACAGAGCATCGCTGTTTCAGTCGACTTTGGCCTAAACCCAAACTGGGCGTCATGTAGGATGATATAGTTATCCGACTGCCTATCAATCAGACCGTCCAGCTCCTTCACAACAATGGTCGCCTGTAGTTGTTCTTGTCACTCTTATCTCTTGTTCTTTATTATAGGAAGGATGTTAAAAAGCAATATTCGAGGGGCGCGTTCAGATAGTGGGCGGCTCGCCACCTCAAGGAACGCGCCCACACCGGGGCCCCGTAAAGGGCCATAGACCGCACGACCCCCGCGTAGAGCCTCCGGTAGGAGGCGTTTGGACCCCTCAGGTTGGGTAAGAGCCGCTTGAAGGCAGCCCCGGCCCGTTCCAGTTTGGGAGCCAATCGTCGGAAGTGCTCCACGAAGTTCCACCGGCTGTCGAGGACGAGTCCTAGGTACTTCAACGTCGACTCGACGCCGATGGAAACCCCTCCCACCGTCAGTATGGACCCCGACGATGGCGCATTCCGAGGCCCATGAAAGCACATGGCCTCGGACTTGTGCAATGCCACCTCGAGACCCAATTGCCGGATCCTCTCCACGACTATCGCAACCCCGCGTGTCATTATTTCGGCCGCCGCCTCGTGCGACCTCCCCTGAGCCAGCGTAGCAAGAGAATAAAACCCTTTTTTTGTGATGGGAAATCATCAAATGACTCCTCCCGCTCTGGGCGGAGCGGGAGGAGTCATTTGATGATTTCAGTCTTTTACTGACTAAAACCCATCTATGTTCCCTCTTTTGCCCTTTGTGTTCCAGGGTCGCGGAACAGTCTCACAGCCCTGGCAGGCATCGGCCCTTGCGGGCCCCTCCTGTTGGCTGACATCTCTTTGAGACGCGCGTGGAACACGAACGCGCCGTCGACACGGCAAAGAGAATAAAACCCTTAGAGTTTGAGGTAGAATGATTACATTGAATGTAGCAATACGTAATGGACTCAAACCTATTCCGCGTTGACCAGTGTTTTATTTATGGAACTATGATTCTTATACCTTAAGGTATAAGAACAATCACGTGACGGTCTGTCTGTCCATACATTTTTTTTTTGTTGGGGTTATACTCTAGACTTTTTGTTTAAAACGATTCATTTTATCACTTTTCTACAGTGAAATGTGGGCGTGTGTGCCTTTTTAGGAAATAACTTACATTATTTACTGAAAAAAAATCGTGAAATCTAAGCAAAATTTCTCTCATTTCATCTTTACAAGTGTTTCAATTCATTCATTTCATCTTTACAAGTGTGAGTGACTTGACAAGCAAAGTTTGCTTACCAACCCACCGCCATGATTGCGTTCGTTTGAGCTAGATGGAGTGCAAGCGATATTATAATTCTGATAAATCAATATACCATAATTGTTTTATTTCCCTCATTACATTTCATAAAGAAAAAACATTATAATAACATAAAACTTACTACTGTATACGGAAATGTATTCAATTGAATTTCTTATTATTTTTGTGTGGCAACATAAATGTCATAGGTAGTTATTATGCTACGTTGCCGT
The DNA here is from genome assembly GCA_950022335.1 of Eurois occulta. Lineage (NCBI taxonomy): Eukaryota > Metazoa > Arthropoda > Insecta > Lepidoptera > Noctuidae > Eurois > Eurois occulta. Next base: position 2,209,592 of record OX465496.1, read on the forward strand.
TCCGTTCTTCCTAACCTTGACCTTCATGTATATACTCCGCTGGTCATCCGCTGGTGGCAATTTTTTTACAAATTGGGCCTGCTCTTGATCACGATCACGCCTGGGAAAGCGATGGATGAGGTCTATGTGCTTGTTAATTAGTAAGTTGTGATATACCCGCTAAAAATTACTCAACTAGAAATCAGCCTGCTGGAATAAGCTCACATTTCTGCACCGAGTAATTTTCGGCAGGTACTTCGTTATCCAAAATCTTATTCTTAGTCAATAAACTTTTCGTCGAAAATAAGCGACCGTTGCTCGGTATAGTTTTTGATAATTTGTCTTGCAATTAAATCGTTGTCAATGATTAGATCCACCAAAATCTCCACGTTAAACCAAAGATGCATCTGCCTCTCATTTGCAGCCATTAAATCGAAAATAGGGAGTCTGTAAATGTCGCCAGTTCGTGCCAATAAGCAGGATCTATATGCTCTGAAAGAGAATTTGCTCAATGACTTGGCAGCATTGTCTGCTTTATTAAACAGGAACCCCATTTTGTAAAGAGAAAAGTTTCTGTATTTATTTCTATATATTTGCATGATAACCATTTTGTTTCGCGACATGTAAATTGCTTGCTTCATAAGTTCGTGCAGCCGCGGACGGAGATCGAATAAATCAATCTTATAACCGATATACTTTGCCGAGGGACTCCAAGGCATGTTGGCAGACCGTCGTCCATCCTTATCGAGGACTAATTTGGGGTTCCCGTTCTCAATTTCAAGACCCATGATTTCATCAGTGGGATCCATAGCCTGGAGCATCATTTCTGTTTGTTCCTCGTCAGATAAAATAAGGCTGTTGTACTTCTTTTGTTTGTCAATTTGTTCCCAAATAGTACCAGGCTCGAATTTTTTCAAATAGTCTTCGAACTTCCAGTTTTTTTTAATGCTTTTGCTGCTTTCTTGGCTTCTATTCAAGAGTATAGTACTAAGGCCATCAGGATTTTGTATAGTTTTGATATTTTGCTTCTCGACTGTTTGTGTGTGACTCATAATTGTTACCACTAGTACGAGTCCTGTAAAGGGAAGAAGTATGAGATACAAATTATGTTCCTACAAGTGTCGATTGATTTTTTGTACAGTTTTTTTTACGTACTATTCAATCTTTAGTATATTATGAAGTTTAGGCATTAGGTGACCAAATAGCATAAGGCGAAGAAGATAACAAAATGCTCCCGTAAGAATTAAAGAAGATGATAATATAAAAAAAATTACCTACTGAGAAATAAACTTTTATTGCATTGACTCTAATGTTCATCGTGTCTGGGCTTTCACAACTATGTTGGGGTCAGATTTCCGTCTTACCACATAGAACTGGAATCCAGTATTTTATATGGAACGACAGCCTTCTGAACTCCATAACCAAGTTACTATAAAACACGATACAAGAATGGTTGTCAGACTTACATTGACTTAAAAAATGAAATGGATCACTTTACTTACCCATGATTTTAGTAAACATGACTGTTAACCAAAATTTTTATCTCTACAATACTTATTACACAGTATAAAATGTATGATCACACAGAAAGTTTAGTATGGTAATTTAGTCCTAATTACTGTTGCGCACAGTTTTTATGTTGTGCAAATAATTAATCACAGGCACTTAAAATAATGAGTTTCCTCAAACGTTCGAAACGATGAAAACAACCGGCAAAGCATAAAATTCAGTCATTTTATGCAACACCGAGCTAGTCAGGATTGGGAGCGTCGTAAACGACTTTTTAAAAAATAAAAATTAATAAATAGATTAATTAATTATTTAATACGTGGCTACGTGCTCACAGAATGGGATGCGTACACGGAGTGGCCTAAGGTCTAAACTTAAATCTATACAAGCAACTTTATCTCTCCAGGAATTATGCAAGCACAGCAGTACCGTTCTGCTGTTATGCTGACATACGCACAATTTGTATTGGTGGTGCTTCCATAACTCCTCCCTCACCAAGTGCGAAATTATCGGTAATATTTGGATTCCGATGATTTCGCAGACGTTTACTTATACAAGACATTTTCTTCCAAAGTACTATACTAAGACATATTATAACTAAAATTACATAAAGTAGTATAGTCGCTAAGCTAACACTATTTGTTTTCACTGCACTATCACTTTCCACTATTTCACTTTTTAATGAGTAGGATAGGTGTTTCAAATCGTCGAAATTGAGGTGGTTTAGGTTCACTGTCTTGTTCCAGTCAATAGATGTTTCCTTTAATTTAGGTAGAGCAGCAACCGGAATTACTTGATAATGCATTTTCCCTGAATTAAATTGTCGTTTGTGCAGTTTGATATTTTTCAAATAAACACTGCATTTTCCATGAATTTCTAATATATATGTGCCCTTGATTGGTTTCCTGATAATATCATCAGAACATGTTTCGGTAAGTATTATTTCATTTCTTGTATAAATTATCCATTTCATAAAATCAATAGGCTGTACTTTAAGGCTTTCCAGGTTAACCACGAGCGGTTTACACAGACTGAGGTTTGAAGCGAAATTCATCAATTGTTCTATGCACGTACTTTCAGGATACAATACAACATGGCTTTCCTTGCACAGGAATTGGTTGGCTGCAATCTCTTCACATGGGCTGGCTAGCGGTAAGTATATAGGACCTTTCACCAGTAGGTAAGGATATTTAGGAATTATAACAGTAGTTATACAATTGTCATTAAGAATTGGTAATGAATAAATTTTGAAGTAGTTGTACGTATTTTTATCTATTAATGGGATTTCCATAATGAATGTTATTTGGTTTTCTTTTACATATGCTTTAACAGACATAGTTCTTTCCAACATCAATAAAGTTTTTTCTGTTACAGGATAAATTAAGCTTTCAGTTTTAGAAATATTGTTTAACAGTGATAATAGTTCAGATGGGTCAACAATGGCTTGATGTACAACAGAAACTTTTGTAAATGATAGCGCAGTTTCGATTTCATTTAAAACTATATATATTGTCCTAAAATTACTTTCAAACATGTGAAACATACTTAAAATATATGTAGAGTATATAGAGTTATTTTCTTTTGTACCTATATTCTTAACAATTCTCTCGATGTGTTTCATGCGTTCCTCCAGGATCTGTATATTTTCCTGTAGAGATGTACTTTTATTAGTGATGGAATCCAGCATTTTTGAAATGATAGTTATTTTCTTATCTATGTGAGTTTGGCCAATTTTCAGTTGAGATATTTGAGTATCGTATTTAATAGCATCCTCATGGGCTAGGTTACCGGTCAGCGTTTTAATAATTGAACCAAGAGGGTCAATGAGGCCGCGTTTAAAGCGTTTTGATGGAATAAGCTGCCTGAATTTCATGACTGTAGAGTTACGTAAGTATTCTACCTGTAGTTTCATATTTTGGAACTCATTTCCGTATGGCTTATGGATGTAAACTATATTGCTAAACTCTTTATATCTATTAATATTAAATTCTAAATCATCATTTATCGCCTTAAAACCTAATATCTTAACTATAGTCCATTTGTCTCTCTCTACTACCGCCTGCCCTTGCTTAACGGGTAGTATGCCTGGGTTATTTTTAATCTCTTGAAGTTGAAGGCCCTGGATCTTGATCACGATGTTCAAGATCACGATGATCCGCCACGACCTGTGAAGGACGTTTAACGTTTTTAAGAGGCACTTTAGCTTTTCTATTTCCTATCTGTACTGGTACTACGTTTCTATCTATTTGTCCTGTTACTTTTGCTTTATGATACCTAGGTTTATCTTTACTTTTTCGTATATTAATGTCTTTTACAAAAATACTGTCTTCTTCTTGTAACCTTAGCTCAGTTTCGCCGCCTTTATTTATTCTAGCTTTTTGCTTACTGGCAAGAATCTTTTCAGCTATGTACCTGTACAGATATTTCGTGCGCTTTGCATGATCTTTTACTAGTTGTTGTGTATACGCCTTTTCTACGTTTACATCAAATATTTTACCGGAGTCTGTATGTCCAAATGCTACTTCAAAAGGTGTTAATCCTGTAGTAGAGTGTATAGTGTGATTGTACGCCATAATGGAATAGGTCATTATAGAAGCCGCGTCTGTACATTTACGTTCATATTTTGCAAGCCTATATATCTCTATAATTGTAGAGTGGAATCGCTCTACAATGCCGGTAGAGTTGGGATTGTTTGGCGTTGTTATGTGGATCTCTACTTTGTACATAGCTAAAAGCTCGCGCATGAGTTCGTTGTTAAATTCAGTGCCAGGGTCACAAGATATCTTCTTAGGCACACCGTATATTGAAAAGTACTTTAATAAGGCTCGCGCTACTTCTGTTGTTTGTCTACTTGGGATTTCGATGGCCTGTCCTAGTTTACTGAAAGCGTCTACTAGTGTTAAATAATATTTCTTTTCTATGTTAAATAAGTCAATAAATATTTCCTGGAAAGGGGCATCCTGTGTTTGGGTCAATTGTAACATCGGTTTTATGGGCTTTCTGTCGTATTTCATCTGTTTACAGGGCTCACACGTATTTATTACTGCTGCTACGGTATCCTGCATGTTTTCCCAATAATAGTTTCTACGAATCCTAACTATTGTTTCTTTAATTCCTCTATGGCATGTCTTTCCTTCGTGATGCTTTAATATAACAGCTTTTTGTTCTTTTTCATCCTCTACATATATTACTCTATCAGTGCACTCAAAGAATTCTACTGAGTCTTTCTTGAAAATTTCTATTATAACTTTAGTAAATAACCTTCTATGTATTTCGCTCTCAAAGTATATAAAATATTTTCGCTTGGGTGTAATGTATTCTTTTAAAAATTGCTTGATTAATTCTTCGTTATCTAATGGGAGAAATACTTCTAAAACTTTTTGATTCTTTCTGGACAAATTTTGGACTTGCAATTTATTTTGAAACCAGGAAAACACTAATATTTGGTTTGGTTTAGTGTCAATTGCCTCTCTTAAGATTGGAATCCCTAATGAGTCTGGTTCTATATTGGAGGCTATTGTATCTGTTTTACTACTACTGGTTATTGAGCGAATGGGGAAATTTTCTTGGAATAGGTCTTCTGGCGTGGTCACATCAGAGTCGGAGTCAGAGTCAGGAATCGTTATTATTTCTGTTTTATTTTCAGTGTCAGGTTTACTGGTAAATTTTTCGAGGTCTTTTAATTGTTTTATTACTTTTTGTATGTCTGATTCGTCTACATTAACATCCATTGATACGTCGTCTTCAGAATCTATTGCATTGAGTTTTATACGTGACAATGCATCGGCATTACTATTTTGTTTGCCATTTTTATAAATAATTGTAAAGTCATACTCCTGAAGGCGGAGGCGCCAACGAGTCAATTTACTGTTTGGTTCTTTCAGGGAATATAGCCAAGCAAGAGGTCTATGGTCGGTAAAAATTTGGAACTTGTTCCCGTACAAGTAGGGTCTAAAATGTTTAACAGCCCAGATAATAGCTAAAAGCTCTCGCTCTATTGTGCTATAGCGTGTTTCCGTGTCGCTAAGTGTGCGACTTGCGTATGCGACTGGTTTGTCTGATCCAATAGGCCCTTGGGACAGGACAGCACCGAGTGCTACATTAGATGCGTCAGTTGTTAAAATGTAGGGTTTAGTAGAGTCGGGGTATTGTAATAAGGGGGAAGAAGTAAGTACTTCTTTACATTTATTAAAAGCATCTATGTAGTTTTGATCTATGATAATTTTGTTTCGTTTCTTTAGACAAGACGTTAAAGGTTGAGTAATTCTAGCGAAATCTTTAATAAATTTTCTATAATATCCGACGAGACCAAGGAAACTTTTAATTTGTGTTGTTGTTTCAGGGAGAGGATATTCGAGAATGGCTTGAATTTTATCGTTGTTTGGTTTTAGTCCGTCTTTCGTGATTGTATGTCCTAGGTACAAAACTTCTTTACGTAAGAATTCAGATTTGTCCAGTTGTACTTTTAAGTTAGTCTGTCGTAGTCTGTTAAAAACGGCTCTAAGTTTCTGTAAGTGCTCCTGAAAGCTGGAGGAAAAAATTATGACGTCATCGAGGTAAATAAGGCAATGTATTCCTTGCAGACCTCGCATGATGTTGTCCATTGCTCGTTGAAAAGTCGCCGGAGCTGTTTTAAGTCCGAACGGCATTCTTAAGAACTCATAATGCCCGTTTTGGGTGCTGAAGGCAGTTTTCGGTACATCGTTCCTATTTAATTCAATCTGATGGTAGCCGCTAGCCAAATCTAAAGTTGTAAAGTAAGTGCTTTTACCCAGTTTATCAAAGAGGTCAGTTATGTTAGGAAGGGGGTATTTATCATCTATCGTAATGTCGTTAAGTCTTCTGTAGTCGATCACCATTCTGTATTTTACCTCACCGGAAGCATCAGGTTTTTTGGGCACAAGATGAACTGGTGAGCTCCAGGGAGAAAAGGATTCCTGGATTACGTTTTCTTTTAAAAGTTTTTCGACTTGTCTATTGATTTCTGCTGCTTGAACAGGGGCTTGTCTATATGGTTTAGTATAGATTGGATCTTCATTTTTCGTTCTAATGCAGTGTTTTACCTGATTAGTAAAACTTAAAGGTATTTGGTCACAAATATATCTCTGAATTCTTCACATAACCTTTGTATACATGTTTTTTCTTCGTCATTCATGTGGTCTAGTCGTAATTTAGTTAGATTGTCGCGTAATAATTGGTCAGTCTCTACATTTAAATTGTCTATGGAATTAACAAGGCATTCATTTTCATTATATTCAGATACTACAAAAGGCTTTGTGACACATAGCTCTACATGTTTATCAGATGTATTTTGTATGACGGTTGTTGCATAACCATTAATACATTTCACGAGCGCGGTAGGCATCCGCACTCCTGCGTAAAATTCAATGTAATTAAGTATTCCTTCACCATTCATTATATTAGTTGGTATTTTTGCTCGAAGTTCTGTTCGCGGAGGAAGTTCCACAGCATGTATAACGTTAATATCCGAATCTATACAGATAGGTATTTCCGCTGTCTTTGTTATAAGAACACGTCTTTTTAGATCTATAACGGCTTCTAGCTGCTTTAAAAGATCATTTCCTATCAACCCATCGTATAGTGAGTCGACGTTATATACGTAAAATTTATGATGATCTGTACTTTGAAATATAGAGAATAAGGGAATTTGTATTACCTGATTATGTTTACTTGAGGCATGTGTGCTAATTACTTCGAATGGTTCGTATGAAATATAGCTAGGGAAATATTGATTTGCTTTTCTAGGATGTATAAATGAACGAGTACTACCCGTGTCTATCATGAACTTGCCTCCTATTTCCGGTATGTATATATGTGGTAACTTTAATTTTACAGTATTATAATTAATTGTTATTCTTTCAGGTGTTGCTCCGTGGAGGCCCGCATATAAAAATTTTCCACTTGTGGGATGGATTCAGCTGTCTGGTTACTACTATCATTATTTTCTAACTCTATCTTTGTGTTTTCAGGTACCTGGTCGATCACAGAAGTATTTTCTTCGCAAGGGTAATATGCACCAGCGTCATAGTAATATTCCACGGGATTTGTAAAATAATCATCATTATAAGGATGCAGATCTAATTCGTTAAGAGGAAAACCTTGCTGAGGTGCTCTTTGCGGAGCAGTTCTCATAGTAGCATCTGTGTTATTTGGTTGAGGTATATTTTGTGTGTTTTGTTGTGGAACCGTATTACTATAACGATTGTTACTACCAAATTGTTGTGGAAGCATTGGTAGCATTTGTCGATAGCCAGGCGGTCTATAACCGAAATTAGGTCGATATCCAAACTGGAGTGGCATTGGCACATAGTTTTGTTTATTCATCCCAAATTGGCCTTGGGACGGATGGTGTCCCTGCGGTAAATTGAAAGGCTTATTCGGTGGGATTCCGAAATTAAATTTGGGTGTTGTACCGAAATTATACTTAAATGGTTGATTTTGTTGCATCATCGGAAATCTGAAGCCTGTAGGCTGTTGAGGTAAACCGAATTTAAATGATTGCTGAGGTGCCATAGTTCCACTAAGCTGTGGTTTTGAATTATGGTTTAAATTTAGCATTTTACCTCTCATTTGATATTGCTCGTAGAAATTAATTTCTTCTAAAACTATGGACAAGGCCTCTTCCAAGGACTGCGGCCTTTTTAGACGCACTACGCGTACCATATTTTCGGGTAAATTGTATAAAAATACCTGTAAGGCTGTATTATTATAGATGGCAGTCTTACTTACTCGTAAATTTTGATCACTTATTTGATTTACTTTTGATAACAAAACAGATTTTACTGATTGGATCCGTGCGCAAAAATCGGTGTGACTCTCGTTATTTTTAATCTTTAATGTCTCTAATTCTATGGCCAAACATTCTTCGCTTCGTGGATCACCAAAGTGTATCTCAAGCAATTCTTTGAATTCCGCCCACGACCGAATGTCTACGCGCTCGCTTATCAGCGCTGCTGCGTCGCCCGTTAAGCGGCTAGTCACAACATGCATTAAATATTCATTTTGTAGTTCGGATGATTTAAATTTGTCAATTATGTACTCACATTTACGCAAGAATAAACTCAGATGGCGTTTATTACCATCGAAACTTGGGAGAATTTTATATAATTCGTTGGGAATGAGTTTAATTTCCGACATTTCGGCGATAATTTAAGTTTTTACGTTAAATTTAACTCTATGAACTCTACTTATTTATTACAATAATTATAACTAATTGCCTATAATTAAGTAACTATCTTCGAATTCAATAAAATTTTCGTAAGTTCAAGACTCTATTTTCTATTTATTTACTTTACGTGTTACTATACTAGACACATAATATTCTTATAATCAGTTTAAGAAAACCATATAACAGTTAAAATGAAAAACGTCCAATTCCAAGTTAACAAGGGGTATGATGGATATGAGGTATAAGAAAGGAGGTGAAAAGTCGTACTCACCAGCCTGCCTCGCCCATCATCAGGTTTCAGCTCCTCGTCGCTGACGATATTTGTTTGGTTCGCTGGATCACTTCGCCGTACACCACGCGTACCGTTGTGAAGATCGGAAAAGTCTATTCGCGAAAACTCACTAACGCGGGACAGCTTCCTCAGTGATCCTACCGGCTGCGCCAGTCAGGATTGGGAGCGTCGTAAACGACTTTTTAAAAAATAAAAATTAATAAGTAGATTAATTAATTATTTAATACGTGGCTACGTGCTCACAGAATGGGATGCGTACACGGAGTGGCCTAAGGTCTAAACTTAAATCTATACAAGCAACTTTATCTCTCCAGGAATTATGCAAGCACAGCAGTACCGTTCTGCTGTTATGCTGACATACGCACAATTTGTATTGGTGGTGCTTCCATAACTAGCTTGTCATGTATAAAATATTTTATAAATTGTTTACTATTACACACTCCTAGTTAATGTATCATCATTTATCATCATAATTTCCAAAGAAAACCGAAAGACGTCCACTACTGCACATAGGCCGCAATAGTCAATGTATAAAGGGTGTATAGACCCCTAATGAAGCCGAAAGTCACTTGTTCAACCGGTCATTGCGATATTTTTTTGTTCTGGACCAAACCTAAAGCACTCAAACTCAAAAAGCTACTCACTCTAATAGTATAATCGATACCCTAAAACAACAGCGCAACCTGACAGAACATATTTTGGAGCTCAAGCAGACGATAAGGGATTCTAGTTCTGCGAGAAATGCTTCTTTTGCCGATATAGTGAAAAGGGGATCGAACCATTTCGTTCGACCCAATAACTTAAGCTCTGTCGCCATTTATCACAAGGATAAATTGAAAACCAGTGACGAAACAAAAGAACTGGTACAAAAAATCATACGGTCCGAGCAAATAAAGCTGCTAGTACGTGGTGTCCGAAAAACGAAAAATGGTGGCGTAATAATAAGTACCGAGACAAAACATGACGCCGATAAGCTAAAGAACGTAGTCTGGCTCTCTACATCTGGACTTACCGCCGACGAGCCCAACAAGGGCAAACCCCGGATCTTAGTTGTAGGAGTGCCGACTTGCCGCGGGCCACGTGGTGGCTCTCGACCACCATAGGCGCGGGCCTGTGGACGGTGTGTAATAGGCTAGCTAGCCGTCCGTCCGTCTTATGACCACAGGCCGTGATGACGGTTCGTGTTCCACACGCGCCTCAAAGAGATGTCAGCAAACAGGAGGGGCCCGTAAGGCCGATGCCTGCCAGGGCTGCGGGACTGTTCGAAAGAGATACCGCGGCCCTGGAACACAAAGGGCAAAGAAGGAACATAGATGGGTTTTAGTCAGTAAAAGTCTGACACTCCCTACCGCTCCGCTCAGAGCGGGAGGAGTCATTTGATGATATCCCATCCCAAAAAAAAAAGGAGTGCCTACTTCCTTAGCTGAAAATGAGGTCTTCAAGTGCATTTTCGAGCAAAATGTAGCCAACAAGTTACTGGCGATGATCCTAGAATCCTTCTCGACCTTGGTGAAATTAGGCTACAAATCTGGGAAGAGAGAGGCTGCGGCCTGTAACTATGTTATTGAAGTTGCGGCCAACATACGAAAAATACTAATACCTCAATCAAAGATTTTTATAAATTGGACATCATGTCCTGTCACGGACTTCACGTTAGTTACGAGGTGTTATAAATGCCAGCAGTATAGCCATGCAGCCAAATCTTGCAGGGAGGTAATTTCTATATGTGGTCACTGCGGTGAACCAGGTCATATATGATGTCTGAATGTTCAAAGAAAGCTGACACTCCAAGATGCGCGCGACTTGCTCCCGCTTTAAAAAGCCCAGTGTCCACAAAACGGGAGACGTTGAATGCCCTGCTAGAAAAATTGCTGAACACAAATACATTAACTCCGTCGATTCTGCGGCCACCTAGTGCATCATACTCTAGGCCAGACTTCCGTTGATTTTTCGCTGTCTAAGCAAATTGTAGCCCGCAACAAAAATGCCATGATGGTGTTGTTTTGCAATGTTTATTTGTTTAATACTGCTGACAATCATAATCATATCACTATTAGCAAACAAATGCTACAAATTGTTTTCCTTAGATTTTAAATACATCTGTGACCTTAATTATTTTTGAGAATTAATTTTTTTTGTTTTTTTTTTCGTTTTTTTTTTCTATGTTTATTTGTACCTCATTTTCGTACTCGAAAACCATGAAAATGACACCCATGACGAAAAAAAAAGTAAAGAACAAAATACAGAAATAAAATAAAAATGAATCTCTCTCATGTAGATAAGTCAACAAAATAAAAAATCTAGTTGGTACCTGCAGCGACAATGAAAGGCGGGAGTTAGCCACATAGGTACTGGTTTATTTAATAACTTAAAGCATCTCCCGCCACCGTACAAATATCACACCCGTAATCCTGCAATCATCGGTACATTCCTCCCCCTTAAGCTAAAGTATAAACTAAACTGTGCATAACATCAACATGAAACAAAGCTTTTTATTTAGTCACTCCAGATCGAGCCCGGATAAAAGCTCGCAGAGCACGGGCAGACGCACTAGACGGTGGTGATGGTGTCTCCGGCCCAGATGTCTGTATGTGCTTTTATGTACTCAGATGTGTAAGTACACCCAGGTTTCGATAGTTAGCTATGGTAATTTCCATTTTATTGGGCTTAGTATCATAAAATCTATTACAATGTAAAATAAATGCATACCAAGTATTTATAAACGATATTACAACTAAACCTTTAGCTTCAAAAGTCGGTAGAAAAAAAACTGAATCAAATAAACAAAACTCGACTTGAGAAGCTAAAGTTATTTTAATTTTTTTTGAGTTTTTAAAGTCTGTTATATTTTTTGCAAAAAAGTTTTTGTTTGCCTTTCTCTTCCATTATTTTTAAATAAATCTTCTTCTTTTCTTCTTTCAAATGTCGTTCCCGTGCCATTCTTTAAACGCAAACTTATATTCTTTTAGAATCTTTATACAGTAAGTATACGCAGTATACTTATCATCAATATAGGTATTTCAACACCGACGCATCGTAAATTATACCAATTTATTTTAATGGGTTATGCAAATAATTTGAATTTTATGAGCTGGATCATCGGGTGTTATAAAATATAATAACGCCGCAGGAAATGTTCGTGTTTTCAATTTTATTTGCATTGATTTGTAAGTATAATAAAATTATTCATTCAATAAGTAAGAACCTTCATTTTAAAAGGGTAGTAATAAAAGCACCAAAAAAATGAGCATAGCCAAAATTTGAAATTTCCTGCTTTAAATACTGTGTTTCCAACAACATTATATGCAAATACGAATACAGCATTAATTGATGATGTAAATATTTTTCCACCAGCTCAAACTCAAATTCATTTATTGTTTGTCACAGGTGAATTATCAGTTCTTATGGTACAATATTTAATTATGGTTCCATATTATTTTAACATTAAAATCATTATTCGTCCTAAGTCAACGTCCATCATTCGTCATGCATAAATATAATTATGTAGATATTCATTCACAATGTCAGATTAATCAAAATTAAGTAATAGGTACATTGATTTCATACTAATTAAATTATTCAAATAAAATAACAATAAAATAAAATAATTTATTATAGCCTATCTAAGGGTCCAGTACTTTTGTCATTAAAAAGGTCTTTGATTGAATAGTAGGCTTTACTTTTCAAGAAATCTTTTAGATTTTTTCTAAAACTATGTAAGGTTACACTGCTTTTTGCATAATTTGGAAGTTTGTTATAAATTTTTACTCCTATCCCAAATATACTCGTTTTAACCTTAACTGTCCTACACTTAATTCCGCTTAATACATTTTTATACCGTGCACTTCTCAAAGTGTCATAATTGTTTAAATCGCGTTTTATCATTACTGCTGCATTATAAATATATAGCGAAGGTAAACTGAAAATGAGTAATCTTGTAAACTCTGTTCTACATCAATCGGTCTTTTTAAGCTCACATATACTTCTGACACACTTTTAAAAGCATACGTTCTGTTTGACAAATTGTGAAACGATCGACCTTGCAAATAATATTAACTTGACGTACTCGTAAATGTGAAAAATAATTGATACTACATTATAATTATATACCTATGACTAAAATGAATGAATGAATTGAGAATTGTGATTTATTTTAAGGATATTTAATATAATTAATGTAAAATAGAATTAAGAATTGAGATTTATTTTATGGATGTTTAATATAATTAATATAAAATTTTAATAATTAGAGTCAATATTAGAATTATGTAATTTGTAATATGATATATAAAATTTGCAGTGCCCTTACAGGGTGCATGTCTTAATACTGTGTCATGAAATTTTAATGCATGCCTACTAACCAGTGTTTTACATGTTTGCAAAATAAATAAATAAATAAATAAATAAATAATCTAGTTGAATTTCCCCAAAACAAGAATATCATATTGTATTGTAGAACCCACGCCTTTTGCGATGTTGAGTGGGCCTCTAAGGCCCATTTTCAAATATTTGATCGTTGTTGATCAACCCTGTTTAACCGCTTAAATTGAAATGGCAAGTTATTTGAAATGTGGGCATGCGGGGAATTAAGACGCTCTGTCCTTTTTCAGCTCCGTTTTTATAATGTTACTGCCCAGCTCTGTGATACGAAGCCTGGTGCCGTTTCACAGTCTGGTTGCATCAAGGTTTTGCATCACCAGAACTGGAACGCCAACTTTAAGCTCCAGCTGATGGGACGCCTCGCCTTTTAACTCCACGGAGTTGAGAAATTCAACGGGGTAGGCAGTACTATCGTCATTAGCCATCACAGTGTCTAGTGTGTCAGTGTTCTGTCGTCATAAGACGGTCGGAGGACGAGCTAGCCCATTACTCACCGTCCGCAGGGTCTAAAGCGGGCGAACGACGCCACTCATCAGCGCCTGGTTGTCGCGGATGTCCTGCAAGCTGCGGTTCAACGCCTCTAATGCATGCTTCTGCGACATTGTGCACTCGTCCTATAGGCTTAACTTCCACTGCTGCAAATGGACTCCGGCCGGAATGTGCAGTCCGGCCACCCTTAAGCAAAGTTGCATCAATGCCCGACAAAGTCACAACCACAGTTGTGTGACGGCACGGTTTGCGCAGTGGCTGAGCAATTAACTGCGGCGTTGCACACACACAACGTCGTGGATTTTATCAAATTTTAATTTTGTTTTAGTTTTTTTAATTTTTAGAGATTTTTTTTCGTAATGGGTTGTACGTAGTATTATTACTTCCATGCAAAGAGTAAACACAAAAGGAAAAATAAAACCAAATTCATTATCAGCCATTCCGACTACACTTCCTCAGGATCTGTCTCCTTAAAAACAGAAATAACATCGTAGAGATCTCGTTGCGATATTCCATCCCTCTTCCGTGTTACTCTACGTTTCTTCGAAGTTACCGATTCATACAGCAAACCTTAGCATCGGTTATGTCCTCCGCGGTGAACGATGTTGTACATATCCGCACAATGCTTTCCTCGTCCATGACGTCAATTTTATTCTGTATAAACGCCAGGACTTCACAAATAACTATGTTACAATTACTGCACTTCACTTTACTAGATATCATCGCGGTCGGATGCGTCATCCTCGATACGTTCGCTCGCTCGCGCTTGCGATCGCAGGCAGGCACAATGCCCACTTCCCATACATTTAAAAACCTGATAATGAAAGTTAATGTATATGTAGTTATGAGGTATAGTAGAAAGAGTACCTATAAGTTTAGAAAATAATGTGTTAAAGTCATTTTTACCATTGAAAGTCTACGAAGACCAAAAAATATTAATGTTACTTTTTAGGTAAGGATTTGCTTTTACGATAGTTGACATAGTTTATTTACCTCTAAAAAGTCTAACTTTGTTCTTTTACTGTCAAAGTGATCACTTGCCTACTCATTTCATTTATTTATTCATATATGTTATTCCAAATAACTTACCATTTCAATTTAAGAGGTTACAATTTCCCTTAAAATTGGCTTTTACAATGACGATCAACAGATCCCAGGGCCAAACCATAAAAGTGACAGGCATTCAATTGTGCACTCCATGCTTCTCACACAGTCAATTATATGTTGTTTGTTCAGTGCCCAAAAATTCACGTGCTTGCGAAAAATAATAAGTCATTTAATGTTGTATACAGAATGGTATTAGAACAAATAGTGCCCAACAAGGCGTTTGATGGTTTACTTTGAAAAGAAGGTTGTATAGCGCCAAAATAAACGGTTTTAAGCCATATCTTCGCCTCATTTATTTTAATTTTGTTTCGGATCTCTGCGCCCAGAATTACAGTACCCAAAAGGACGCATTTTTAAGTCATCACCCATATTATCACATTTTAATCAGCCAGTCAGTTCTCACACATAACATAACATCACACCTGTAATCCCCGACGGGTTAGGCAGAGGTGTACCTTATCGTTCACCCACATTTCGCCGTTCGTTATGTTGAAGTCCCATGTGACAGGACGCGAGCCTATTCAATTCTATTCCACCAATCGGGCACTGTAGCATGCGCATCAGCAGAAATGGGTTTGATGGCTTTCTGCTACTCCGGGGAGACCGTGTAAGCGGTCTTACGAATACGTTAAGATGAGGTTCACAATAGTTCTGTGCAGACAGCAGTAAAGATATGTGCAGCGTACGTACCTTAGACTGCGACCTGCTCTCGTTGACCTTCCAGCTGCCGTTCCTGATGATGATGATGACGACGGTTTTGGATGACGATGAATCTAATGGCTTAATCCAAGTTCACTCGAGATGCGCGTTGGTCGGAGGTAGGACACGAAGCGATAGAACAATGTTCTCACGATGGCGGATTCGGTGGTTCCAACGGTTGCGCGCTCCGTCCCAATTTTGACCTTTTGGAAATTGGCCAGTCAGGGCGGCCAGAGACAAGTCACTCTAGGTTTTGATCAGTACGTACGCGCATGACAGCCGGAAACATTGGCGTCTCGTTATTGCTATGTGCACAGGCGTACGTGACCCCGATTCTGTATGACACGTTTCGTTATGGAAACGAAACAGGCACAAATCCAGATTCCGTGGCTGCTACTGAGAAATTCCTGATGGAATACCCCAATAATACTATTATTTATAGTATTTTTTCAATTGCATACATTGTTCAATGTTAAGTGGACGAGCGGAGTCACCTAACACAAGCATCTTCTTGCTTAAAAGGTGATCTCCAAATCATGTGCGTTATAACTTTATGTAATTTTAATAAACATTTTTTTTTAACACTGCCCGACCCGGCAATCGATCCCAGGACCTCATGCTTAGTAGTCGCACTTGCGACCACTCGACCAACGAGGCAGTCTCTTACATACACACCAAAATTTCCACGCGAACGAAGTCGCGGGCAACAGCTAGTCTGGTATAAATTTCAACATGCTAGGTCCACCCGTTCCTGAGAAAATCGGTGGTGACACACGAACAGACAGACGGACAAGAGTGATATTCTAAGGGTTCCTTTTTTTACCTGTTGAGGTACGGAACCCTAAAAATTAAAAACTCTTGGCTAACAACGAAATTATTTGTTAACAGATATCTCGAAGAGAATCGAGTTGAATGGCGTGCGATGGAGGAGGCCTATGTCCAGCAGTGGACTGCTATAGGCTGATGATGATGATGATGATGATGATCTCGAAGAGCAATGGGGAGGTACTAGACGGAGAGCAGGAGGTCTACCATATGATGTACGGAAACATAGCGTCCTTAAAGGATCTGTTCCTTAAAGAACCTGAAGATGGCAAGACGCCGGCGCCGACGTCAAAACTCAACACCACTCCGGTACCGGACGACGATTTCGATAGTCTGGACCTTGAGTTCTCCGATACATACAACCCAGTTAACATATCGAACCACTCCTTCGACATACTCGACTTCTTGGTCATCAATCAAAAGTATTCAAATATTACTAAAGAATATAAGAAAAACATTAAAAGAATGCCGAATAACGGAAGAAGAGGTATACTTGACATATTTGAGGTGCGCTTCGAAAATGACCCCGATGACTACGGCCAAGGGGAGTATATAGAGGATTTAAAGAGAAAACAACTAATGTTGGTTCTGGTGCAATTCGTAATGCACTGCCGTTACGAGGTGGGGAAAGCTCTGTTACAACGAGATTTAGTGAGGGATGATAAGAGATACAAGTTAGGTTACCTGTTTAATAGAATGCGGAGGTTGAAAACTGAACAGTTGAAGATGGTGGCAATAGGGGACAACGTGATAAAACAAGATGACCCAAAGCCGAGCATGTACACCCTGATGCGGCTGTATGAACGCGTCGTCCATTTTGACGTGGACATGCGCGATACAGCCGCGCTTATCCGCCGCATCTACGACGTCGACGCGCCTTACGACAAAATTGAACTCAAAAAAAAGTTACAAAAATAATTAATAGTTTTAATAAATAAATTTATTAAAACGATAACTCTGATTGAAATTTATTTTTATGTCATAGGTAATTCCGCCGAGGAGCTCGTGGCTAAATAAGAACAGCCGCTCGGGTCGATCTTTAGGTTAAGCCGGAATTACCTAGATTGGTCCGTGGATGGGTGACCACCCATTAAATACCGAGTTGCCGTTGGTCCCGGCTGTCATTTTTAGATCTTTGACAGTCGTTACAGGTAGTCAGTGACCCGAAATTCTGACAACCAGTCTTACCAAGGAGTATCGTATTACCTAGCGCTAACAGTAACTGGGTTGTGGAGGTCAGATAGGCAGTCGCTCCATGTAAAATATTGGTATTCAGCTGCATCCGGTTAGACTGGAACCCGACTCCAACATAGTTGGGAAAAGGCTAGGCAGATAATGCCCAAAATGCTCAAGACATTAAGACCGCCTTTGTACATTATGTGCATAGAGTTTTAATAAAATAAATAAATAGTGATGATGGCAGGTAATTCCGTTGTTCGATTTTGTTTGATTCTGGAATCCTTACATAGGGTGCCGGATACTTCGAGCCTGAAGGTCGCTAGGGCCGCCTCCTCTCTTAAGACGAGATATAGAGGTGGTAACCCCAGCATTACCTGTAACGCGGCAGTGGATGATGTTCTCATGCTGCCGGTGATTGCTACGCAGGCAAATCTTTGTAGCTTCTCGAGATCCTTCTGGGCTGTGCTCAGGTTGGTCCTGGGCCACCAAACTAGGGCGCCGTATGTGATGATTGGTCGGATGACTGTGCGTCTAGTTTCCTCCCGCCTTAGCTAGCAGCTAAGAAGTTGGTTAAAGGATCACACTCAAACACAAGCGGAGAAGTGGTGGACCTCGACACCAGGGTGTAGGCAATCCAAGGAAGCTATGCCATTCCTGGATAGAAAGCTGACCAAGCGCCTTCTGCGTCTGGACAGAGATAGCCTGCGACTGGTGGCGGGGACCATCACTGGACACTGCTCACTAAACAAACACTTCCACACCCTAGGTATCACTGACAGTCCCCTGTGCAGGGCGTGAATGGAGGCTGAGGAAACGGTAGAATCGTACTCCTCGAGTGCATTGGCGTCACCCAGATCCGCGAGGAGACTCTTGGAACACCAAGATCTCTTACGGATGCCCTGAGAAGACCGGGAAGTTTGATCTGCTTCTGGAGGGAAGTGGGCTGGTTGGAGTAACGGCCACCATGGCTCACGCACAATGGTCCACTTTAGGGACTAAGTGTGGAAACCAAAATCCCTAACATAGAATAACTTAGAACATCACCTCCCATCACACGTCCGGTCAGTCCTCGCAGTCAGCGAAACATTCACCACCAAGACAGCGCTCGACGAACTCGCGCTACTCGCCGACAAGATTATGGAGCAGACAGCACCAACAGAAGTCGCAGCCGTGCATGCACCCGCACTACCCTCACTTTTCCTATCAGACCACAACACTGGTCAAACTTTATCTTTTGCGATAAACCAAGAACATAGATTACCGTTCTGGTATGAGATGAAAAGAGACTTCAGCACAGATAATATCTTAAAGTTCAAAGATGTCATGACTCAATTATCCTGGTCTGAAGTACTAGATCAAGAAAATTTTAATTAGGCTTTTGAAATATTTCATGAAACTTTACAATTATACTACAATCTTTGCTTCTCTATAATTAAGGTAAAAATCCACTCTAATACTAATGCTCCCAAATGGATCACAAAAGGATTGAAAGTCTCAGCCGGTCGAAAAAGAACAATGAGATATCTCTACTATAAAAATGCCACAAAAGACAGCAAGAAAGCCTACCTAAAATATGATAAATTATTAAAAAAATGTATATCCGATTCTAAAAAACAAATCAATAATAAATATCTAATAAATGCAAAAAGCAAATGTAAAGCAACTTGGGACATTATTAAAAATAAAACAGATGATACAAAAACATTTGAAACTATAAAATCTATAGATTGCAATAGCAAAAACGTTGACTGTCTAGAAAGGAATGGGTGATATCCTCAGGGTGTTGAGAGGATTAAAACGCGGTGACTTCATAAATAGTGGACTGTATAATATTAAGACTTGGAAAACAAACGGTCAAATTAACTTTGAATAGGCGAGAAAAATATGTAGTGAATCGCTCGGTGGACGGTGACGCAGTGCTGGTGCCGGCCGGCGCGCGCTCGCTGCTCGAGCGCACCCCCCGCGACCTCAGCTCCCGCCCGCGGTCGCCCGGCGGCGTCCGCGCGGCGTGATATTCTCAACATGCTCCCGGCGTTGAAGACTTGTCTTCAAGGGTTAAACTGGAAGAGGACAGATGGTGTTGTAAGCACGTCGGACTATTCCCCTCTTTGTTCTTACGTCTGCGACTCTGCTTATTCCGTCCCTCCCAGGTATGAGACGCACAATACGACCGAGTGGCCACATCAGTGGTGGTGATTGTTGCTCTTTGAGCACCACCATGGCTCCCTCTTCAAGCACCCCATCGGAGTCCGTCCACTTGGTTCTCTGTTGGAGGTAAAAGATGTACTCGTTAGAGAATCTGTTCCAGAACTGTTGCTTCAGATGCTCAATACGCTGGAAACGTTTCAGGCTGGAGATGTTCTGGTTGATGACTTGCGGATGCGGCAGGGATGTGAGAGATCTCCCAATAAGGAAATGTGCAGGAGTTAAGGGGTATAGGTCTGATGGATCAGTGGAAAGAGGAGTGAGAGGACGAGAGTTTAGAATTGCCTCAACCTGAATCAGACACGTAGACATCTCTTCGTAAGTGAGATGTGCGAAGCCTAATATACGCCTCAGGTGATGTTTTACCGATTTCACGGCAGATTCCCATAAGCCACCGAAGTGTGGGGTGTATGCCGGGATAAAATGGAAATTAATACCTGTATCTGCCATTTCTGAAGGAAAGTCCTGTTGCAATATGCCAGCTATTTCGTTACAAGTGCCAATGAAGGTTGTACCATTGTCTGAGTAGATGGTCTTTGGTTTACCACGACGAGCAATAAACCTATTTAGTGCTGCAATAAAGGCATGTTTCGTTAGGTCTGAGACAAGCTCCAAATGAACCGCCCTGGTGGCTAGACAAACAAAAACACATATGTATGATTTTACTAATCTACATCCTCTACCTTTGCGGTCAGCTAGGAGGATGGGTCCGGCATAGTCTGTGCCAGTCTCTAAGAAGGGAAACTCTAGGTGAACTCGTTCCTTAGGCAAATTACCCATGATGGGTTGAACAGTTCTACCGTTGAATCTCTGGCATTTTACGCACTTATGAACGGTTGATTTGGCAAGGTTTCTACCACCCAAAGGCCAATACTCATGTCTAATTGTGGCTAAGAGTAACGTTGGACCAGCATGGAACAGGCGTAAGTGATAGGTACTAAAGATAAGCTTAGTTAAGTTATGTTTGCTGCAGATAATGATAGGGTGCCTGACATTATAATCGTAGCAAGAATTATCTAATCTGCCTCCGACTCGTATAATACCAGACTCGATAAAGGGGGATAATTTCTTAAGGCGATTTTTATTTGGTAACGGTTTACCTGATGAAAGTAGTTCGTACTCTTCAGGAAACATTTCCCTTTGTACTGTTTTAATTATGAAATCAGCGCTGTAGGACAACTCTGAATTAGTAAGGGTAAGACTATGAGTATGTACTCCTTTAGCACGATTAATGAACCTAAATACGTATGCTAGTAGGCGATGTAAATGTGAGTAATTAGATGAATTATTGATTAAATTTTGAAATGAATTATTGTGTATATTAGAATTAGTGATAGGTAATGATTGATTATGAATGGTAATGGATTGTGATTTTAATAGTTCTGGTAGGATTGTGTTCACGTCTGTGTTAGGCATTGAAGGCCAAAGAGATGGGTCTGTAAGTAAGAATGAAGGCCCGGACCACCACATGGAAGATTGACCTATGAGATCAGCGCTTAGACCACGGGAGACAAGATCTGCAGGGTTGTCCTTGGACGGCACATAGCGCCAGGTATAAGTACCAAAGCCTTCCCGTATCTCCGAAACTCGATTCCTGACAAACGGCTTGAGCGTGGCAGGTGAAGCAGACAGCCAACCTAAGACAATCATCGAATCACACCAGAATATGCATTTATTAGGTTTAAGTGTTAACGACTCTAGTACTTTTGCACACAATCTGGTCCCTAATAAGGCCCCACAAAGCTCTAGCCTTGGGATTGTGGTCGACTTTATCGGTGCAACCTTACTTTTGGCCGTGAGCAGATGCGTATGAACGGTGCCACTACTAGCTACGGAACGGATGTAGATGCAAGCTCCGTATGCCTTTTCCGACGCATCTGTAAAAATGTGAAATTCCACGCCTAAAGGGCTATCACATACCACCCAGCGTGGTATGCTGAGAAGATTAAGCTGTGGTAAAGTCTGTGTAAACTTCAGCCATAACTTTTAATATCCACATTAACCTCATCGTCCCATGCACACTTGTCTATCCATAATCTCTGCATTATGACCTTGACCTCGATGATACACGGACAAACAAGACCTAGATGATCGAATACTTGTGCTATTGTGGAAAGTATGTGCCGTTTTGTGATAATAGTATCTGTATGTTTAGGTATGTGAATGGAGAATGTAAGACAGTCAGTTTGACAACGCCAATTAAGACCGAGGGTTTTGCTTGGTTCGTCAATGCTCAAGCTGACTGTGTTAGACGTGTCTGTGCGTGTTGGTGTGGATGTGGTATGAGTGGATGAGTCATGTGTGTTTGTAGTGACTGCCTGAAGTATTTGTGTATTGTTAGACTGCCACTTGCGAAGATTGAGTTGTGCAGTCTTAAGTATGCTTGTGACATCTCTGCAAAGCGCAATAGTGCTCTCTATAGAATCACTTCCAGACAGATAATTGTCGACGTAAAAATCGTGTTGTATTGACAGTTGTGTGTGTGTGTTAGTTGCCTCCTTTGCCAGTTGAGACAAACATCGTGTACTAATGAACGGAGCTGATGCGGTTCCGTAAGTAACGGTGTTTAATGTGTAGGTTTTAAGCGGTAATGATGGATCAGAGCGCCACAATATCAGCTGTAGATGCCGCTGCGATTCTTCAACTACGATTTGACGAAAGAACTTCTCAATGTCTGACGATATGACGTATTTATGCTGCCGAAACCTCAACAATATAGATAATAAGTCATCCTGAACTGTGGGTCCTATGGCTTGAATGTCGTTGAACGACTTACCAGAAGTTGTGACGGCTGATGCGTCAAAGACAACTCGAAGCTTGGTCGTTGTACTGGACTCTCTGACAACACCATGATGTGGAAGGTAATATGCGTGTGATGAAGAAGGCTGAGTTACTTCGCTCATGTGACCTAATGCTTCATACTCCTGCAAGAATTCTACGTAGCGATGCTTAAGTATTGGGTCTCTCTCAAGTCTACGCTCTAACGACAGAAAACGACGTTTAGCCATCTCAATCGAGTTACCTAATGCATCAAGAGATTGCTTTAAGGGTATGGTGACTATGAAACGACCATCTGCATCACGTTTAGTCGTTTTTATGTAGTTCTCTTCACAGGCTCGCTCTTTGGCTGTGAAATTGAACTTAGGTGGGATAGAGTCAAGTTCCCAGAATCTTGAGAGATCCATGGGCTCCTGTACGTGTGCGGTGTGCTTGTCCTGCGCGAACATGCACACTGATGAGTGAGCTATGTTAGGTTGAGGCATAGTGCCTGATATGAGCCATCCGAGCTTAGTCTCGAAGAGCGTCGGCATATGTCTACCTAGCTGTATATGATTGCGACCAATCACACCCCAAAAGATGTCGGCTCCAACAAGTATGTCGATGGAAGAAGGGACATTGAAAGATGGATCAGCCAGACTTACACCTGCTGGCAGCTGCAAGTCAGTTAAGTCTATGTATGTATGAGGTATATGAGTGGTTATATTGGGCAAGACAAAACAATCAACGTCAATGTGATACGACCCATCGCACGATTGCAAATGTAATGAACAAGATTGCGTAATGGTAGACACTTGACTGTTTATGCCTGCCACGTGTGAGCTTACACTACGAATAGGTAAATGTAGCTTACCACAAAGGTCCTTGGTAACAAAGTTTGCCGTGCTTCCATTGTCAAGTAAGACTCTGGCGCTATGCGGCATCCCTGTATGGTCCATGACTCTGACCAAAGCTGTGGAAAGCAATACAGGACGAGATGAAAATTCATGATTAGTACCAGCTAAAGTTATGTGCTCTTTACTAGAGCTTGGATCATCATCATGAGAATGCAACATTGTATTATGCCTTTTTGTGCAATACTTGCAGTGACCAAGTGGACAAGTAGCCTCCAAATGACCTGGTCGTAAACAATTCAAGCATAGTTTAAAGTCTTTCACCTTTGATAGGCGTTCAGCGACTGTGAGCGCCTTAAAAACTGATCACAACTAAATATGTAGTGACTTTGCTTACACAGGGGACATGACGTAATATTAAATTTTCCCTTACTTGTTGTAACAGAAAGGCTTTTTGGCTTACTGTGCGATGACTCTGGCTTCGATTTTAAATTCTGAGCCTCCTCAAGCGTTTCTAAAAGATTGCAGCGGTTAGATATAAATTTAGTGAAGATATCTAAGGATGGATACTCAGTCAGAGTGTTCCTATACTCTTCCCACTGTCTGCTAGAAACCGGGTCCAACTTTGATGCCATTAAATGTATGACGATGTCACCCCAATGCTGTACGGACCGCCCTAGCGTTGCCAGTGACCGCAGGTTTTTGTTGGTCACATCAACAATCAGGCGTAAACCCTGACTACTCTCCCTTTGAAGTGGTTCCACATTAAATAAGGCTTGTAGATGATTATTTATTAATAATTGCTTATTATCGTACCTCTCACACAACAATTGCCATGCATTGTCGTAGTTGTCCCCTCTGAAATCTAAACTTTTAATAACTAGTGCTGCGCTGCCATTAAGAGACGAACGTAGGTAGTGAAATTTGTTAATGTTATCTATACTTTTCTCTTCATGAATCAATGACATATAAATATCTTTGAAATCCAACCAATCCTTATAGCCGCCGCTAAAGTGAGGTAAATTTATTTTAGGAAGTCTAACATTATTATGTCTAGTAACCACGGAAAGTTGCTCATTGGAGCTTACCTTAGATGCCAGTTGAGCGCGATGCTGTGACAGAAGCGCGCGAGCAGATGCAAGTTGCCTGTAGTAGTTGCACTCGAATTTCTCACGTTCAGAAAATTGCTCGTCGGGTTGTGCAGACAGGTACTCCAATTGACTCTGAAACTGATCATAGGTGGCATATAAGGAAACTATTTTCTCAATCCTTATCTCTAACTCGACAAGTTGTTCCTCACTAAGCTGTTCGCAAGACTTAGTGGTAGTTATAAAAGTTGTGAATTGAGTAAGCTGCGATTTAACTGAGGCTCGTTTTTTTGTAAGCTCTTTAATCTTTGTTTCTTCAGCCATGGCTAAATAGAAGGTAAGTGTAAGCGCTAAAGGATAGCAAGTAAGCAAGAATAAATTGAAAACTAAATTGAATTAAAGAGCAGATGCTAAAAGCACTGAAATATACGCTATAATGCGGATGTAAAACAACAAAGAGCAAACAGCTGATTGAAGAAAGCGTTGCTATTCAAAACCAGTAGGCGGTTGGAAAAAACTTGTTTGAATTCTAACTGTCAAAATATGAAGAGAAAAAAAAAACTGTGAAGGTGAACTTATGGAACTATCTTACAATCTAATGATAAACTAGATTAATAAGCACTTATTACTAACTATTAGTGGGTGCTATTCTACTTAAATGGGACTAATCTACTTGTATGGTATATATACTTGTATATCTGTGCCAGTTATATGCGAACCCGAGGAATGCATTTCATACTTGAAATATCCAAGTCAATATATAAAAGTTTTACAACAAAATATTCGCAGTCTGAACTGCAATTATGAAGAGTTACATGTTCTGCTTAGAAGACTAAAACTAACATCTGACATCATAGTGCTCTCTGAATGCTGGCTATCACAAGTTATTACGTTACCATTACTACAAGGCTACAGCTCATACAAAACTACTGACAACTACAACCAGAATGATGGTGTAGTTGTCTATACAAACAATAACCTAGAATGTACTGTGGAGGAACCTAATCTGCTGGAAGCGAACTGCCTAACGATTAAAATTCAAGAACATACTGTAGTAATTGCAATTTACAGACCTCCTAGTTTTAAATCTCCAGATGCTTTCTTAAATTCACTTCACACAGTATTAGAGAATTTTTCATCATATAAGAATGTTATTATTGTTGGCGATATAAACATTGACCTCTTAAGCGCCAGTCATGTTACCACCGCGTACTTAGATACCATTAACTTCCATGGATTACTTCCTGCCATTAATGCTGCAACCAGAGGTAAAGCGTGCCTGGACCATGTTATATTAAAGACGAAACTAAAAGCATTTACTTTTTCTATGGGCACTAGTATTACTGACCATGAAGCCGTATTATTTTGTATGAAAAACGACACTACTAAGGATAAATCTATAAAATTAAAATTAAACTAAAAAATTGACAATGAAAAACTAAAAACAGACTGCCAGAATTACACTTTTGACGCTATATATCAAGAAACTAATATAAATAACGCTATGAATAATTTCATTAACATAATAAAACAATTAATTACTAACAGCACAACAATAAGAATAACACCTAGAAATAAATTAACAATTAAACCCTGGATATCCGTCGGTATGCTACGATGCATTAGAACAAGGGATAGAATGCATAAAAAATTAAAAACAAATGTAAATGACATCATACTAAAAATAACGTATTTGAGATACCGCAATCATTGCAATAATTTGCTAAAAAAACTCAAAAAGCAATACCAAAAAGATCAACTTAATATGTCAAAAAATAACTCAAAAAAGCTCTGGTCTACCATAAAATCAATAACTAACAATCATAAACAAAACCAAATACCACAACAGCTTCTGTCTACCGAAAAAGAACCCATAGATGCGATCAATAAAACAAACAAGTACTTCTCAACCATAGGCAAACAATTAGCAGATATGATACCTTCACATGTTCCCACGTTCAAGCCAGTAATTAAATCTACGCTAAATTCCTTCGTTCTTTTACCCACTGACAATGAAGAAGTTGAAAGGACGATCAAAAACTTGAGAAGTGACTGCGCTCCTGGATGGGATCAAATAAGCGCTGACGCTCTAAAAATTACATGTGAAACCATCACACCAGTTCTTGCCAACCTAATAAACCGCTGCTTTGAGACCGGAATATTTCCTACCGCGCTGAAAAAAGCCGTGATACACCCAATACATAAGGCGGGAGACAGAGGCAGTGTCAATAATTATAGGCCAATTGCAATCTTAACAACATTATCAAAATTATTTGAACGCATAATAAATAAAAGGCTCACCAAATACCTTGAGGAGCGTAATCTTTTCGCTGATACGCAATATGGATTTAGATCCAGCCGCTCGACAGATAGTGCAGTTCTTGACCTTGTTAACTTCTTGGTGAGTAAATTGGACAACAAAAAAAAATGCTTAACTATATTTCTTGACCTTGCAAAGGCATTTGACACTGTCTCTGTTCCCCACCTACTGCAAAAACTTGAAAACCTTGGTATTAGAGGTGTCCCGCTGGCACTGGTAACAGACTATTTAAAAAATAGAACCCAATGCGTAAAAATCGGAGAATATATCAGCAATGAACTACCAGTCGACTTTGGCGTGCCGCAAGGCAGCATACTGGGTCCTACCCTTTTTCTTTGCTACATAAATGAACTTTGCTCTCTTGAAATTCCAAACTGCCGCATTTCTGCATATGCTGATGACACTGCCCTCACTTTTTTCTCAGATTCGTGGGATGAACTATATAACTTTGCACAAAACGGGTTCAATACAATATGTCACTGGTTACTGTCAAATTCTCTCTCCTTGAATGAGGATAAAACTAAATACATTGTCTTCTCAATGACAAAACGAAATAAACCTCCTAATCACTTAGACAAAATTTATGTACATAAATGCAACTATCCGCCTACTCCAAACTGCACTTGCCCCAACATAAATTCAACTACTTGTATTAAATATCTCGGAATTGAACTTGACGCTAACTTAACTTTTGGAAATCATTTACTATCCGTATCCAAAAGAATCCGTAAGCTCACTTACATTTTTAAGGATCTCCGGGATGTTGCAGAGAAACAGATCATGAGGATGGTGTACGAGGCCTTGGTCCAATCCATCCTTAGTTACTGCATAACCACTTGGGGAGGAGCATGCAAAACAAAAATGATAATGCTCGAGAGAGCCCAGAGGATGATTTTGAAGGTGAGCTTATCGAAACCGCGACGTTTCCCTACCTCCAAACTCTATGAAGAAACTCAAGTTTTGACTGTCCGTCAGCTGTACATAATGCTGACTATACTTCGCCAACGCTCCTATTTATCCGAAGAACTAAGAAAGCGAAAAGCCCTCACAAGAAGACGTTATGCACTTTGTGAATCAACAGCTGTACGCACGTCTTTTGCACAAAGATTCTTCTCATTCCGTGGAGGAGTATTGTTTAATAAACTCAATAAACAAATTGATATATCTAACTGCCGCAAAACTGAATGCAAGAATAAACTTAGAAAAAGGTTACTTGAATTAAGCTACACTGACACTGAAAAGTTGATTGAGATGGTTACTTGATTTTTGCATTTTAGTAAATAGTTTTTTTTTTTGCATACACACAAGCACACATTTATATATATACATATGTACAAATATAATTTAGGTAGTAATGTATTTCAAACTGACACACGCACGTACACGTACACACACACACACACGCACACACACACACACACACACGCACACACACATAAGCACGCACGCACTTTTAAACTCATTTATCCACTTGCATATCTGCTTACTCACGACGTCAACAGTCTGAGCAACATAATTTAATGGGGGGCCTGGAGTTCTATAATACAGGCCTAGGCTTAGTTTAGACTCCAGATCTCCCACAAATTACACATTTTGCCCAAATTTCTGACTCTGACTGTAATTATGTAATATGTAATTTGTGGAGATAAATAAAGATTTATTATTATTATTATTATTATTATTATGGTTTGTAATATGACACTTCAAAGAAAAGTACAATACGGACAGAAAGTGTACGATAAATTCTACAAGTTAATAACTAATATTATGCGATGGACAATACTCACTACGACGAAAAGGTACTACTTATGTATGATTCACTGGTCTAATGCACTAACTAATACTCTAGTGGAATGAAAGTTAGGTTATGAATTATGTACAAATGTTAGTAAGAATATGGAAAGATCTCACGAAATCCGTTGACTGCTTGTTCAAACCAAACGTATTCTTGCTTCAAATGGATTGCGAAGTTCTTGGGCACTGCTTAGGCTGCTAC
This sequence comes from Eurois occulta, assembly GCA_950022335.1. Classification (NCBI taxonomy): domain Eukaryota; kingdom Metazoa; phylum Arthropoda; class Insecta; order Lepidoptera; family Noctuidae; genus Eurois; species Eurois occulta. Next base: position 2,238,460 of record OX465496.1, read on the forward strand.
GCTGCGATGACCCAGCTACGATGACCACTGAAGAACTACTTGCTCCACCAAATACGCCTCTTCTCAAGGCGCCGAAGATGATGACCGAAGACTCGAACCAGATTCGCACGAAGGGGCGAGAAGTCGTCTTGATCACGAAGTTCAGTTTTCCAACGGCCGTTTTCAAAAGTTTGAATAACCGCTTGTCACTCCCAGTAACTGGTCAATAACACGTCGAAGGACCATAGAAAGGAATGGGTGATATCCTCAGGGTGTTGAGAGGATTAAAACGCGGTGACTTCATAAATAGTGGACTGTATAATATTAAGACTTGGAAAACAAACGGTCAAATTAACTTTGAATAGGCGAGAAAAATATGCCTTCAACGACTTTTTCATATCTATAACAAACAAGGAAAATCACACTCATCCCAATTACAAGTTAATAGATTCTTTAAGTTCAACCATCTACTTAAGGCCCTCCTCATGTGAAGAATTCTCAAGAATCATAAATTCACTACACGATACAAGAGCTGTTGGTTATGACTGCATCTCTACAGGTATAATAAAAAATGCAGCAAAGAATTAGCAGACATCTTAAGTCATTATCATTTTCTCAAGGAATTTTCCCTGAGAACCTAAAATTGTCAATAGTAAAACCGTTCCATAAGAAGAATTCAAAACTTGACATGAATAACTATAGGCCCATCACGTTGATCCCGATTTTATCAAAAATTTTCGAAAAAATCATGCACTCACGAATAACAGATTTCTTAAATAAATTTAATGTCATAACAAAAAACTAAAATGGCTTCCAAAAAGATAAATCAACAACACTTGCAACTTTCACTCTAACCAAACAACAAAGAATAACAGAAAACATAGACAAACGCAATAGAGTTGCTACTATTTTCTTTGATATGAGCAAAGCATTTGATTTCGCAGATCACAAAATCTTACTAAGAAAATGCGAACTTTATGGAATCCGTGGTAATGCCGAGTGCATTGGATTAGAAGCTACCTAAGTAATAGAAAACAAGGCGTCGAAATAAATTAGCTGAATGATCATCTTGTATCTACTCCATCGAAATGAAATGAAATGAAATGAAATTGAAATGAAATGAAATTAATTTTATTTGCTAGAATATAGGTACATAATAACATGGTAAAATAATTTTAGTCTCACTATATTCGACTTATCAGTCGTGCAAATATTAATAGTACATGCATAATCAATAAAACAATCATAAGAACCATCATGAAATTACATCAATGTCATTAATAGTCATACACATCATAGTCATAATAAAATTTACAGTCTTGCTTTGATAATATTAATTAGGCACATTATATTACTTATAAAATATATTAAATCGGAGATTATATCTCACAGTCAAGACAGTTAATTAATTTATTGATTAGATTTATAAATAATGTCAATAATTAAAATTTAAAAAAGTGTTCGTGAATTAATATACATCATATCTATTTAAAATTCAAATAATCGTCTATTGAATAAAAACATCTGTCACAAAGCCAATTGTTTAAAGTTTTATTAAATTCTAAGTTATTCATTTTTCTTATTATTTCCGGTAGTTTATTATAAATTTTTACCGCCATGGTATAGCAGTTTCTGCTACATAGTTTAAATCTGCTTCGAGGTACTACCAGAGGTTTTTGTACTATTTTCCTTTTAAATTGGACCTTATCATCCTGCTCAAAAAGTGATAGGTGGTTTCTAACGAATTTACACATTTCAAAAACATATAGGGATGGAAGTGTAAGTAAACGTTTATCAGTGAAAATTGGTCGGCACGAATCAGTCCATTTGAGACCATAGATTGACCTTATGCATTTTTTCTGGGCTACAAAAGCTCTCTGGGCGTCTGTAGAGTTTCCCCATATAATTATCATACAATACTGAACATACATGACTGTGATATACCATTAATGCTGTTTCTTTATTAGTTATTTTTTTTATTTTACGAAGTGCATAAACGAATTTGTGAATTTTTTTACAAACAAGATCTATATGAGATTTCCAGTTACAGTAGTTGTCAATATTTATTCCTAGAAATTTTATTTCATTTACTTCTTCAATTATGTTATTATTATATTTTATTGGCAAGTCAATTGTGTCTTTTTTGTTTCTTTTGTTTTATTATATGTCAGGTATCTCATGAATTTAGTTTTCTCGGTATTTATTTCTAAATTATTTACAATTAACCAGTCATGTATATTCTTTAGAGCTTCATTGGTGACGTTTATCGCTTGATCAATAGTGGCTTCTTTAGTTAAAACAGTGGTATCATCCGCGAATAATACAATGTACTGATCCGTTGATTCTGGCAATTCGTTTATATACACTAAAAACAAAATCGGGGCTAGCACAGTCCCTTGTGGTACGCCATAGTGATTCGTTAAGTATGGGGACCTATAGGTTACCTGAGTGTTAGTCTCTGGATTCATTTTTACAATCTCTGTGCATTGTTTTCGACCCCTTAAATAACTTTCAAACCAATTGTAGGCAGGGCCTCTTATACCGTATTGTTCTAATTTATGTAATAGTTTATCATGGCAGACCATATCGAATGCTTTGGTCATATCTAGAAACACAGCTATGGGAATTTCTTTTTTGTCTACTGAGTTGAGAATTTCTGTTATTAATTTAATCGAGGTCTAGCTTTGAGTCAAAAAATTTTGGAGTCCCTCAGGGAAGTGTCTTAGGTCCTCTTTTATTCCTTATATATATTAATGATGTCCCTCTAGTAACAAAACATCAATGTATTCTATTTGCGGAAGATATATCTGTTATCGTGCAAGATGAGCCAAATATAAAGTACGAAGATTCACTAAGAAACACCATAGATACAATAATGAATTGGCTCAAAAACAACAACCTTACAGCTAATATTTCAAAAACTAAAATTCAGAAATTTTCAAACTATATTTAACACATCCATCATACCTTTAGACATGTATTATAATAACATTAAAATTGAAGAAGTCCTGGACACTAAGTTCCTAGGTAGTCATTAGTCATTTATTCATGAACAATAAATTGTCTGTGTATTGTGAATTTTTCCGGTTCCGGTGCTCGAAACGTAAACATCGTTGAAGTGCAGTCCTCAAACTTATTGCGATTAAAAAACATTTACGGATTGTTGGACACGGTGAATAGTGCAAAACATAATCATAAGTGCAGTGGATTTGTGGAGCTATTGACTTTGGTGTAATAATCGTGAAATAAAACAGATTACAACTATATAAGAACCAACAACTACAACTACTGGATTGAGGTTAGAAATTTTGTCACAGAACATTATTAGAAACGTCATAGTGTCACTATCAGATACTGTCAGGTCGACAGTGTCAGTGTCATTCATCGCATCGGTGCTGCCAACGCGAAAATTACCATTCCACCGCTGCGGTCCAGTTTACGCAAAAAGTTAAAACTTAAACATGGAAGGCCAATTTCTAATTCTATTTGACAAAATGAAAATCGAAATTAAGAAACAGACGGTTGAACTGAAAGAGTCTATAACTAATTCAATCATGGAGAAAATGGATGAAAAATTAAAGCCTCTTATAGCAGAAAATAAAGATTTAAAGACAAAATTGGTAAACCTTGAGAAAGAGATGGAATATTTGAAAAGAGAAAAGAAGCAAAACAACATTATTATTTTTGGATTAAAAGAGGGAGAAGAATCTACGTCAGGACCTATACAAGAGGTGAAGAAGATATTTAATGAAGACTTAAATATAAATATTGGGGATTTCGAGATAAACAACATTTATCGCATCGGAAAGAAAAGCCCAGACGGAAAACCGAGACCTGTTCTACTTTCCTTTGTCAATTTATGGAAGAAAAAAGAGGTAATGAAAGTCCGGAAAAATCTCAAAGATATATATATCACAGAGGATTATTCTAAAGAAGTTCTAGAGAAGAGAAAAATGTTACAAACAAAATTGAAAGAGGAAAGAAAGAAAGGAAATTTCGCTTATCTTAAATACGACAAGCTTATAGTAAAGGAAAATAATGCAACCAATGATAAAAGAAAGAGAGAAATATCTTCATCGCCACTAGCGAAAAGACAACAAGTCTGGACGCCATCACAAAATAATAGGCGTAACGCTTTTGATGTCATGAGAGGCAGATCCAACTCTCTCTCTTCCTATACGGCGGACAATAAGCAATAACAATTAGCTATCGGCAACCGGAAAACACAACAACATAAAAATGTACAAAACCAAATAATGAGAAACCACCAACCTCCCCCAAGCCGACTGGTCCTCGTGGGGGAAAATGACCACGACCCTCTAAAGATAAAAAATAACAGGAAAAGGAAATATAACGATATACATATAGCAACTATAAACTGTCGTTCACTAGGAACCACAGAAAAACTGCAAGAACTAGAATTAGCATTGGAACAAATAGAATATGTAAATGAATATATATATTTGGGCCAACTTATATCTATAGAATCTATATCAATCTATAATATATATATCAATCATCTGATGATTGTATGAATAAAGAAATAGAACGAAGAATAACTAATACTTGGGAACGGTTTTGGTCTCTTAGTGAAATAATGAAGGATAAAGATATGCCAATGAAAGGGAAAAAGAAAGTATTCGAATTATGCATTATGCCATGTTTACTATACGGCTGCCAGACATGGGCGTTAACAGAACTAAGTACAAGAAAGTAAATTGAAAGTCTGCTAAAATTCAATAAACTAGTATGGACCCGTTTAGCAAGAGACAGGAATACGTGGAAATCTTTAGAGGAGGCCTTTGTCGACAGACAAGCTGTTCCACAAAAACATCCAGTTGCCGATCATTTAAATTCAAGTTATTATTGATTTAGTTTTTAGTAAGTAGGCATTTATTATATAATAATTGTAAAGAAAGAAACAGCAATAAAGGCTATTTTATTTTTATTTTATTTTTATAATAAATTGTATCTGAATTTACATAGAAAATTAAAGTTAAAAACACACTCAAATATTACAACAATGCATAAAAACAACAACAAAATACAACATGTATAGAAATTTCGTTATAGATCTTCAACAGCATAAAGACACTTATTCAATAGGAAACTTTTAGTTGTTTTTAAAGGAGCTGGAGTAGATAGCGCTTTTTAAATGCAGAGGCAACTTATTAAATAATATAACCGATTGATATCTGGGACTGTGCGTCACAATATTTGAATTAGGCTGTATCTTGTAACGTATAATGTCCTGTCTCCGTGTGCCTTCTCTAATCTGTCGTTCTTCTACTGTCTCATTTCATGCATATATTTCGCCATATTACTTAGAAGTACAAATATATACACTATTTTGCAAAAAAACGGGCACCTAAGGGAATTTACGTTCTAAGGTCGATTTGAGTTAATTAAATGAAATTTATTTCTTTGACGTAGTCTGTATACTTATAATCGTGTAAATTAATGCGCGTGAAGTGAATTCGGGCAACTAAAAGAAAAAAAACGATGGATTCTTTAAAACCGATGTACACGCCCAAACAATAAGAAGTGGTCGGCAATAAAGACAAGATTTTTTTTACTTTTTTTAATTAAATAAAGTTACAAATGTAAAAACCTAATAAAGAGTGTGACCTCCTCTAGCCAAAATCACAGCTTGAATCCTTCTGGGCATGCTTTCCACGATGTTTTTAATAACGTTTTGAGAAATACGTTCCCACTCTTCTGCAATGACTCTTTTTAGCTCCCTGATATTTTGTGGAGCAGGTTGCACTGATCTTACCCGTCTCTTTAGAATATCCCAGACATGCTCAATTGGATTGAGGTCAGGACTTCGAGCTGGCCAATCTAAACGACGGATCCCAACTTCTTGCATGTACGCTTCCACGTCGCCAGAACGGTGCGGGCGAGCATTGTCGTCCATAAAAATGGAATCTTCCCCAAGTGCAGTCAATTTGGGTTGTGCATATGGAATTAGGACTTCCATTATGTACCGGTGTGCATTTAATGTTCCATTTTCTATGAAAACTAACTCCGTACGCTCCGTCAAATTAATTGCTGCCCAAAACATAACGGAGCCTTCGCCATAAGGAGTGATTTCTTCGAAACACACTTCCGCATAGCGTTCCCGTGGTCTTCGCAGCACTCGCCGGCGTCGGTCCTCTCCACACAAAGAGATTCTAGCTTCATCAGAAAACAATACTTTATTCCAATCTTCCAGAGTCCATGAAGCACAGTTCCGAGCAAACTGAAGTCGAGCAACACGGTGCTCACGGAGTAATTTAGGGCCCCGAGCTGGGCGGTAACTCCTGATATTGGCAGCCAAAAGCCTCCTCCTGACCGTCCACAAGCTAACTTCTACTCCTCTTACTTCTTTAAGGCTTTTCTTCAGGTCCACACTTGACGCCTTACGATTCCGCAACGCCTGACTCACCAAAAAGCGGTCATCTTTTGGTTCTGTGCATCGTTTTCTTCCCGAACCGGGTCTTCTTTTGACCAAACCGGTCTTGATACCGTTGCCAAGTCCTCTGGACGGTTGAACGACTCACATTCAGCCGCTGAGACACGTAAGTTTGCGAACAACCTTCTTCAAGTAGGGCTATAATTTTACCGGCCCTTATCGCTTCATCACTCATATCAAAAAGTGGTATTTAATGTAAAAAGAAAGATTAAATTGTTTAATTTGCAGAAAATATCCAAAAAGTTTTAAAATATCGTAATCAGTTAAAAATCGTTTCAGCAATTCGCGCCATTATTAAAGCAATTTTAGAATAATCCACAATAATCATTATTTTTGTTTTATTAATTTTAAATTTGGAACGTAAAGAATCATGCCAGGATGCTTCAAATAACATGCCAATACATCGTCAAATTAATAAAACCTATTTCTTGTTCTTCTTCATTGAAGTAGAGAAAAAAATCTAAAGTGCCCGTTTTTTTTTGCAAAAGAGTTATATGCTCGGCACTGTTAGTATATTCAGGTTTATAAAATGTTCACGGCAACTCTCTCTTTGCGGGATACGGACTATTGTGCGAATTGCGCGTTTTTGTACACAAAAGCTCTTTTGATATTATAGTCATAACTGTTTCCCCAAAACATTATGCTATAACTGATCTTTGATTCTACCAACGCGAAATATACCATTTTCAATTGCTCAATGCTAATTTCCGTTGTAAGTGATCTTAAAGTATAACATGCGGAACATACTGATGTTTGCCGTCCATTTATGGCGTTTAATTCTGATTTCCAATTTAGCTGTTCGTCTATATGTATACCTAAGAATGTAACTTCCTTGAGAGCAATTTTATCATCATTCAAATAACCTCTAAATCATCCCTATTACGAGCTGTCGTTCTAAATAATAGTATATTGGTCTTTGCATTGTTGATTGACAATTTGTTCATATTGAACCACTCGTGAAATGCTTTTAATGCTGCATTTACAGTCTCTGTTAATTTATCTATGTCATTTGCTGCTACTATGGCATTTGTGTCATCTGCAAAAATTACTATATCAATGTCAGGTAAAAAAGTATTCAGGTAATTGATTAAGTCATAAATAAATAAAACAGGTCCCAATATAGATCCTTGCGGGACGCCCGTAGTTATCATTACAGTTCCTGATTTGTAAACTTTTTTGGAGCCATCTTGTATTTTGTCAATTTCGACAAACATTTTTCTGTTTTTGAGATATGACGAGAATTATTTCAAGCCCTTACCTCTTATACCATAATGCATCAGTTTTGTAAGAAGTAATTCGTGGTCTATAGTGTCAAACGCGGAGCTTAAGTCGAGAAAAATTCCGGCTTCTCTCATTTTATTATAATTTTTCCCTATAACATCATCAAGTGAGGTATATATGGTGTCAGAAGTGCCAACACCTTTTTGATAACCGAACTGTCTTTGGTTTAACACTCTACTTACACGCAAATGGGCTAATAGTCATTTTTTATGATCTTTTCAAATATCTTTGACAGGACTGGCAACAAAGAGATAGGCCTGTAATTTTTAGGTTCAGTTCTACTACCCTTTTTGTAGAACGGTATTACTTTGGCTACTTTAAGCTGGTCTGGGAAGACAGATTCCTCAATATATTTATCATAAAATTCACACAGAGGTTCCGCTAGTATGGAAATATTATGTTCCTTAATTACGGATATTGGGATCTCATCATAACCACAAGAATACTTGTTCTCTATACTTTTGACTATGGTTAAGACCTCATTTGGTGTGGCAGGAGCAATTTACATTTCAACAGTATTTCCTATTGTATACTTTTGTAAGAATTCTGTATTTTGGTCCTTATCCACTACCCTAGAGATACATTTGTAGTTAAACTGTTTTGCTAAAATGTCAGTTATTTCCTCTGCATCCACTACAATTTGGTCATTGACTTTGAGACGAATTTCCGGTTTTATCGTTTTCTCCTTATTTGTACATTTTCTCACTACTTTCCACACCTCTTTACTTAGATTTTTGGAACTATTAATTTTCTCCATTATTGCATGTTTTTTAGCCTTCACCACAACCTGTCTATACAGTCTAACATACTTATTCTTATACGTTAAGACACTTGAATCAAGGTTGTTACCATGACGTGTACATAAGAACCGTTTCATTTTACTTGATGTTCGAATTCCTTAAGTGATCCATTTTAATTGTCTATTTTTGTTTAGACTTATTTTGTAATTTTTTTTTACCTGTTTTGGAATACTTTTTTAAATGTTTTGAGAAAAGTATTTATACCCATACAACGCCAATCTTTTTCACGGATACCTGTACAAATTGGGCACTATTTTTACAATTAAAAACTCTTTTATTTGTGACAATCATTTGATACTTATTTCGCGTTAAATTGCTTACATTATCCAAGCGAATATCAGCAAAAAGACCTCCATGGCCACCAGCCAAACCATTGTGATCTACAGCACATCCAAGAATACACGAATTGGGCAAGTTGGTAATTATGTTGTCAATACACGAATTAGAACTATTACGAATAAAAGTAGCAGAATCGATTTGGTGCCTGAAATTATAACACCTTAGCAAACTAAGAAATTCCGTGCGCTTTTTACTGTCCACTAGTAGGTCAACATTAAAGTCTCCGCAAATTATAGATTTCCTATTGAATAAGTAATCGAGTAACCTCTCCAATTTTTCTAAAAACACATTAAAAATTTTATCTGTAGGATTTCGATAACAACAGCAAACGTATAATCCAGTGAAAACATCTTTAACACCACATATTTCAAAACATTCTAGTTTATATAACTTATTTGTTGCTTTGATAATTTCTGTTTGGCTATCCACATGTCCTAAGATCAAACTACCTCCCCTCTTTTTAATTTTCCTGGTGTTGTATGAGACTAGTTTGTAGTTATCTATATTAAATAAAACTGCGGTGTTTTCGTTCAAGAAATGCTCGCTTAAACACCTGACAACAGGGGTTCGAAACAGCAAGGCCCAGCTACGGGCACGTGTGACAAGGATGGCTTCGTGAAGGTGGAGAGGAAGAAGAGGAAGAAGCCCCCTAGTCGGAAACAGTGCGGGATCGCGCCGGCAGGACCCAATGTGCTGCGTCCGGCAATACCAACGACGCAGCTTTATGTGTCCCGGCTACATCACACCACGAAGGTTGAGGAGATCGTGGAGTATGTCCGAGCGAAGACCAGCTGGATCTTGAGGGTTGAGAAGTTGGAGTCGCGCCACAACACGAATTTCAAGTCGTTCGTGGTGCGAGTTCCGACTCATCATATTGAGACCTTCCTCAAGGAAGAGTTTTGGCCGAAGGGTGTCATGTTTCGGCGTTTCCGCGGAAGGCTACGCGACACCACGCAGCGCAACACGACGCCGTCACTTCGTGTACAATAATAACATATGTTTTCTGGTTTTTATATATGTATAAATATGTATGATAGTCTATAAGGTATATATGTTATGGGTCTTTGTTACCTGAAATAAATGATATATTATATTATTATTATTCGTTTATTCATTTTTAAACATATTCTTTACATTTTTAAATATTTAAATATAAAACAATATAAAAAAACATTTAAAAATACAAAAAATAGGAGTCCGCCGGTGTCGGGAACAGGGTCCAAGCTACCGGTGTTTAGGGCTCCAGAGACAGGAACCTTCTCACAATGCGAGCCCTATCGAGGAGTACTGCCTTCTGAATCAGGCCCTTGATCCAACCGCCTAAGGAATTATTATTATTATTATTCCTTTATTCATCTGTAAACAAATTTATTACATTTTTAAATATTGATTAAAAAAATACATAAAAAACATTTAAAAATATAAAAAATTGTAGCCCACCGGTATCGGGAACAAGGTCCAAGCTACCGGCGGTCAGGGCTCCAGAGAGAGGAACCTCCTAACTATACGAGCCGTGTCCAGAAGTACCGCTTTCTGAATCAAGCCCTTGATCCAGCTGCCTAACGAGAACCTCCTTAGATATTGGTCGAGGCTCTTGGCAATTAAGCCATGGGCTGACACGACTATCGGCACAATGATCGCTGAGTCCACATCCCACATGTCGACAACCTCGCGAGCCAAATTAAGATACTTGATTTGCTTATCTTTCTCAGCTTTCACGAGGTTCTCGTCATGCGGGACGGTTATGTCAACAATCATTGCGCGCCGCTCTGATCGATCCACCACCACTATATCAGGCTTATTGGCTACAATAGTCCTGTCAGTGATGATGGATTGATCCCAGTACAATGTGATATTGCCATTTTCGAGAACTGGGTCGGGCACATACCTATAGTACGGAACTTCCGATTCCACAAGGTTGTATTTTAGAGCAAGTTGCTGATGGATAATCCTGGCTACAAGGTTGTGTCTATGCAAGTACTCTCCGTTAGCCAGACGAGAATACCCGGAGATAATGTGACGGATTGATTCGCCTGGACGGTGGCATGCCCGACATATGTCAACCGTGCCGTCCTTCACAATAAATCTCCGGTAGCTATTCGTCATCATAACTTCATCCATAATTGCACAGACAAAACCTTCAGTTTCTCCGAAGAAGTCTCCGGAACGTAGCCAGGCTACGGACGCTTATAGGTCTACATCGGGCCCATGCAGGGCCCGGAAAAAGCGTTCGTGAAGCTCCTTACTCTGCCATACCTCCCTGCGGTCGTTGGTATTAAGTACTACAGGTTTGCGCCAGTTCTCTTTAGCCAAGGAAAGCGGGGTGAGGCCCTTGTCCACCGCGACCACATCTCGATGCATCCCCACGTCGGTTTCTAGGAAATATTCCCTGAGACTGCATATCTCGCGATTGTGGAGAGTCTTGGCGTTTAAAAAGCCTCGACCCCCACACCTCCGCGGGATATACAGTCTCATAACCGAAGAACGCGGGTGATGCATTCGATATACCGTCAACAATGTACGGACCCTCCTATCCAGGGCGTCTAGTTCAGTTTGAGTCCATTTGAGTAGGCCGAAAGAGTACATCAAAACCGGCATGACCCAACCGTTGAAGGCACGCACCTTATTTCCGCCTGATAAAAGACTATTAAATACTTTTTTCAGGCGGCCAAAGAAGCGCTCCTTCAACGATTGCTTCATGTCAGTAACATTGATACCCAGCGCTTCCGACATACCCAAATACTTATAGGTTTCGGTTGCTGAGAGAGATCTAAGATTTATGGAATCCGAGAGCTGGGTTCCCACAGACTCCACAATCTCCCCTCGCTTTACATGCATGACCGCACATTTGTCCACACCGAATTCCATCCTGATGGCGCTACTGAAAGTCTCAGTTACCTTCAGTAGCTCCATCAATTGCAAATCGTTGGGGGCAAAGAGTTTCAGGTCATCCATGTAAAGGAGGTGAGATATAACTTGACCACCTCTCCTCAACCGATAGCCTAGACCTGAATCCTCCAGCAGCGTGCTAAGAGGATTCAAGGCTAAGCAGAACCAAAGTGGACTCAAACTATCACCCTGAAATATACCTCGCTCTATCCTTATGGGCTCGCTATTCCTCTGGATTTGCCGACATCCTGGATAGCGAAGGACTGTCCTCCATTGCCCCATACATGACATCAGGAAGGTGCGCAGAATTGCATCAACTTTATACAGCTCTAGTGCTAGAGCCACATACATGGCTCATGAGGGTGCCCTCATGAGCCATGTATGTGGCACAGAGTCATAGGCCTTCTTATAGTCTATCCAACATGTCGACAGATCCCTTCGGGAACGACGAGCCTGTTGACTAATGGCCATATCAATGAGGAGTAGCTCCTTAGTACCGCGGGACCCGTTCCTACATCCATTTTGAGAAGCGGACATGATAGAATTGTCATCAATGTGTTTGCTAATTTTAGCTCTCAAAATGGATGTAAGAACTTTATATACTGTCGGGAGACAGGTCTATAGTTTTTGGGTTCCGCAGTACTACCCGATTTATGGAGCAGGTGGGTTATACCTGTTGTTAGGAACTCGGGCAGCGACCCTGACTCTAAGGCTGACTGGAACAGGGTCGCCAGGCGAGCGTGCGACCTAGTAAACCATTTAATCCAGAAGTTGTGCAGCCCATCCGGCTCTGGGGATTTCCAGTTAGGTAACGGACGGACTGCACGAACTACGTCTTGGGGGCTGATAGTGATTGCCCCCATTTCTGGTACCGGATCGCACGCTCGCTCAACCTCCCGGGTCCATTCACCCTTGGTATGGCTAACAGACACCGACCAGATGCTGCGCCAGAACGAACATATGGCATCATCATCCGGCAGGTGCGCGTCAGCCACACCTTGGTCCGGTCGCTCCCAAGCCCTATAAACTATTATTATTCCCTTTATTCATATTTTGTCAAACTTTATTATTATTATTATTAAACATATATAGTAGCTTTTTATCTAGGGTTTGTATATAAACTTCTAGTTCAGTCTTCTTGTTATTAATTCCACAAACATTCTGATGAAATATATTGTTTAAATAGCTATGGTCGTTTGATACATTACTATTCACGAAAAAAAATTAATGTTCGTACAGACCCCACAGTCTGTGATGCTAAGGAAAGCGATGAATTTGATCGAGTATCATCGCCGCATTTGTTTGCCTCAGCTTTATTAACCCTTGTTTTAAAGTAATAGGGTATAGTACCAGCTTTTCATTGACTCATTTCACTATGTTCATGACTGTGTCATCACATTACAGTTGTTATACTCATAATGGAACAGCATAATGTATTATTTTAATTCATGGAAGAAAATAACTATAGCTTTATTTTTTACTTTGCCTGTGTGTTTGAAAAACATTTCGTGTGTATATTCCAGATGCTTATTTGTATCAAACATATATATTTAAAAGTCTGGTTGCTAAGATATAGAAGTCGATTGAAAGCTTCTATTCTGGTGTTAAATAAGTTGACATTCCATTTTAGTTTAAAGTTAGGAGAACACAATATAACATTGGTATGCGTTATATTCTCAAGTTTTTGTTTTATATGATTTACTAAGTCCTCATACTTATTTGAGACTAAGAAATCTTTTTCACCTAAGAGTATTATACAATAGTCATTTAAGCTGTAATTTACAAGTTCATTTTCTAAAAGTTCCACAATACCTGCTTTCGGCATATACTAATGGCAGATTTTGGCTTCCGGAAAAGTAGTTTCGGCAATACCTAGTATGTTATTCACATTATTACATATCACTAATTATACATAATTTATACGAGTTTTGTTCTTTATAGCTGGAATCGTATGAAGACCTTGTGTCCAATGTGTCCCTTTGTTCAGTGGTGCAGTGGTACTCTGTGGTTACTTGCGATGGTGGATCATAGCAGACAACATTTGGATCTTCTTCAATTGTGGTTGAAATTAAGGGCAGCATTTTGTTTTCGGTTTCTTCATCAGGACTTTGTTGATCATATTAAATTTAAAGTTAAGCCTTGTTCTAATCAGATTATTACGCTTTGTTTTGGCTGAGGATGTCTTTTGTTTTGTGCTTGTACTTAAGTGTGTCAATTTGTCAATTTTTAGTTTGTATTCAGTGATTTGTTTAAATTGAGAACTATTTTCTAACAGTAAGTTCTCTATTTCTGTTTCTGCGATTACCAAGCTTTCCTCGAGTTGACATATTCTATTTTTTAATTCTATCACTTCGTCATTAGGTTTAAAGTACAAGTCCGGGTAGCTTTGGTTAAGATCATTAATTGTGGGTGTCGAAGTAAATGATGCGTACTCTCTAATCTTTATCTGTTAATTCAGCTTCTACCTCCATTGTATCATATTTAGAAGTAGTTTGCTTAGATTTATTTCTCAACCTTATATTGTTAGCGTATGTAACATTTTTCATTGTAGGACTATTTAATTTTGATTCCGGATCTTTGCCCTAGCGGCCGTACTGTGAATATACGTTTGAACTTGCTCTTTATTTAAAATCCAAATAATACTGGGTTTAATTTCCAAATAAAACACTTCATAGTGATCTAACATTCATCAAATAAGTGCAATACAGCTAAAATTGTATTCTAAATAGTGAAAACGGATCGATTTGTGGTGTGAAGTTTTAAAAAGTTTAAATCTCAGCTGATCAACGGGTTAGTGCATGACTTGACAAATCGCGCCCAGCGCATGCAACTCCCACGGTTACGCGCTGCACATAGGTGATACTTCGGCGTGCGCCCTGGCGCGGTGACGCATGCGAGCGCTTGCGTCAAAGATACATGAACGAAGACGGCGCATTGCTTTCTGCCTACTTAAAGTTGCCTCTGAGAGGATTATAATGTCTCACTCTTTTTTTTTTGTTTTGGTGATATAAAATTGTAATCATGGCTAGTAATTCCGACCGCTCAAAATGACTCGACTCTGTCGACTCCCACCCGTAATATGTCTATGAAAAGAGGCAATAAAAGGTCCGCCAGTCAATCACCATCTGCGTCACCACCTGTTTCATCACACATCACATCAGATAAAGGAGATTATTAAAGCCGAATTTAGCGAGATGTTGACCCAATTTAACGAAAAAATGGTCAGCACAATGAATAACGAACTGGAAACGGTCAAAGCGGAAATGAAAGAGATGATTACCCTTCAAAAAATTTTGTTCGGCACTACGGAATTGGTTGTTGCAGGAATGTTTTTATTCAATTCATGAGTTATTCGTAAAATACCCCTGTAAATTCTTTTCTCTTGATCTGGCATCCAAATATAGGCATAAGTAATAATTTAAGTCAAGTATTATGTTGAATCTATTTTTTATTTTATTTTCTAATTTTATAATAATTATGGTAAAAAAGAAGTGTGTACAATATAATTAAAATAATTGAAATAGTGTATAATCTTAAAATTAATGGAATGTAACTGATGTGAATTGTAATTTACTATAATTATAAATTGATTTTGCATACCGTTAAAACGGTGAGACATGTAGCACTATGTAATATTATGAACACCTTGTAAACATACCATGTTTCTGGCAAATAAATAATTTGATTTGATTTGATTTGATTAAATCAATGCAGTTTATTAACAATCAATTTGAGGATTTTGAGAGAAACCAGAAGGCATCTAAAGAAATTATTCAAAAACTAGAATTAGAAAATGTGGAGCTGAAAACATTAATGGGCAACCTTCAAGTACGCATCAATAACTTAGATCAGCAATCTAGATCGAATAACTTGGAGTTACAATGTTTGCCTGAAACCAAGGGCGAGAATGTGTACTCAATTATCACTCAACTCGGCCAGGTGGTCAATTGTGATATTCAGGAGAGAGACATTTTGCATTGTACGCGAATTGCAAAAACCAACCCGTCCAATAACCGCCCTAGATCTTTAGTTGTTCAGTTGGCATCTCCAAGGTTGCGCGATCAACTGCTGGCATCTGTTATCAAGTTCAACCAAAATAACCCAAAAGAAAAACTAAACTGTGGCCACCTGGGATACACCGGAAACACTTCACGCAGCGACCAGGATTAAGGCAAGGAAATGGACTACAAATACGTCTGGGTTAGAAACGGTAAAATATTTGTGAGGAAAGTAGATGGCGCGGAATACATTTTAATCAAGAACATGAGTAGCCTAAGTAAAATCGTATAATTTTTTTTCACATTTTATTCTTATTAGAAGCATGTCATAGTACCACTATGTATTGTAAAATTCAAGAACTTAAGGATCTGTTACCAAAATTGTAGAGGTTTGAGAACGAAAACCAACACTTTTTACTGTAACCTTTGCTGTAAAAATTATGATGTTTTGATATTAACGGAAACGTGGCTAAATAGTAGTATACTCAGCAGTGAGCTCTTTGATAATAGATATGTTGTCTTCAGAAGGGATAGGGAAACAACTGGCTTTCATCCCAATAAAGGGAAGGTTGGAGGAGGAGTTCTGATAGCCGTTTCAACAAAAATCAACTCAAAACGAATTGACAAATGGCAAAGTAACTGTGAAGATCTCTGGATCACTATAGATATTTCGATTACGCGACAACTAGCTATCTCTGCAGTCTACCTTCCTCCTCCAGTATGTCTCCCAACAATTGAACATTTCATCGAGCACTGTAATAACGTGTTTGAAACAACCAACATCCCAACCTGTATTGTGGGGGACTTTAACTTTGGTAAAATAACCTGGAGCCGGGCGCAATCAACAGTTCACTTCCCAACACATGTCAAAGACTGTTAGAGTTCATGGATGTTAGTAAGCTAACACAGCACAATTTCGTTAAAAACAGTTCTGCGCGTACTTTGGACCTAGTTTTATCCACACTACCTTCTTACACAGTGAGTGAATCCAATATCTCTTTAACTACTACTGATAAACTCCATCCACCGCTTGATCTTACTCTTTCATTATTAAAAGAAAATAGTCTGCCTTACAACCAATATAACTCAAGAAAAAACTTCCACAAAGCTAATTATGATAACATTAAATCCTATCTTAACGAACAAGACTGGGATCAACTATTCGCAAGTCAAAATGATGTAGATAGCATGGTAAATGTATTCTATGACGTCATAAACACGGCCATAAATAAATTTGTTCCAAATTGTAAGCCAATGTCCAGTCGTTATCCTCCATGGTTTGATAAATCGATTATAAATACTCTCAAAGAAAAAAATAAGCTAAGATATACAAAAACCCGCTAAATGAAATAGAACTTAAATTAATTGCAAAACGTAGTCAAAATTCAGCTAAAAGTTTATACAGTCTTTATATGAATAAAATAGAATCAGAGATCAAGGATAATCCTAAACTTTTCTGGACTTACGTGAAGACTAAACGCGGAGCATCTAGTGCGTAGACAGAGAATGCTATAGACTAATTGATATGTTTTGTCGCATTCACACAAGAAAAAGAACAACTTATGCCGATGTCGTGTAAAGAAATGAAACAGAACGATAACATTTTTTGTTTCATCGAGCGTGCCACGTTTTTTCAAGGTCAGCACACTAGTTTGCTAAACAAAGTTTGACAGCTGACGTGCAGCTAGCCATCGTCTACCTTTAAAATACAGTTTTTACGTGTTATATGTTAAGTAATTTATATTATATTTTGTTTTGAACAATTTAGACTTACTATTTCAACCATTTATACAAAAAAAAAACTAGCACTCCGGGAGTGCCGGCAGAAGTGAAAACTTGATTATTAACGTTGAGCATGTTTGATATTTTGGAATGGTTAGGGAATAATTTTGCACCAATTGCTTTATCAGTATAAAAGTACTATCATTTATGGAAGTGCCCTTAGACTGCCTTAGTACGGGAACCAGTGTCGCCAAACTCATACACTTGCAAATTAAAATGAACATTCCAATACACAGAAAACGATAAAACATAGCAATGATGCAACTGTAATATTTTATTTATAAACAAATTACTGTCCTTGAAAAAGCACTAACTTATTATGTATAATTCTTATGTTCGATTGTGGTTCAAAACATTGTTTGGTACTATGGTGAATACGGGTTTCGAAGTAATGCATTGCGATTGATTTAATGAGGAGAGTTCTGTGATTCCCTATAAAAGGCTGACTGTCGAAATGGTCATTAATAAATATATTAATATTGGTACGTGTGCATTCCTTGTAACACGATAATATAAGTGTTGACATCACATTTTTCTCATTAAAAAATGAATTTCCTTTATGTGAACGCGCTCGAAATATCTTTTCTGCCAATTCACAGACTTTATTTAAGTCAGTAGAAGGATAAATAAGGCCTCCTTTGTCTCTTCTAGCAATGATTCCGTGATTTTTTTTTTTAATTTATTCATGACCATGGATACATGTCCTTCAGTCGTAATGATTCCGTGATACTTATCTGTGATCAAAGCCAAAAGACAATCCTCACATTTAATAACTTTCCTCAACTTTCTTGCAATAAAACCAGCAATATAGGTTATTATTTCTTTAGAATAAAGAGTAAGCCTAGAAGGATCTGTTAAATAATCAATCTATGTTGATCATAGGATCACATCCTAAAGATTCATGCGGTAGCAGCAATCCACAAGTTTCTTATTTCGGGTTTATTCGGAAATCTGAAAATTTAATAAGATTTTTTATTATCTTTCATTTTTTGCGTCAGGTGAGTGCAGTTATACGAATTAAAATCGTATAATACGTGTGTTACTAACATAGATTTTAAGTAGTGCGTATTACTAATATCATATGAATCAAGGTCGGAAGAGTATTTTTTTATAGACATTGCATTATTCGGTATTACCCATATTAAAGGGTAAATTCCCCGTCAAAAAGTGGCAACACTGAATTTTGAGGTAAGATAATAAAATTATTGCAAAAATCACGATTATACGAGATTTATCCATTAAACGAATTAGTTGGTACATTACTGCGACTATTTTATGAGAAATAATAGGACACAAAGCGATTGAATACTTAAAAAGATCTAATACTTACGAGTGAAAGGACAGTCCAGCAATCTTCATCAAACTATCACTTTTACAGTTTATTACACTGCACCTTACCATTTTGCACAGTTGCACAAATGTACTGTTGTCGAATTAATCTCGAAAAGATCATATAATGTGTATAATTTCGATGCAATTGTTAATAAACAAATTGGATGTCAATCTGGCACCGCCACAAACGTCAAACTTGTAGTGCACTGACAATGATGTGCTCAGCCGACACGCGATAAGGGACAGAAATATTTATACTCTGTCTCTTTTCTTTGCTAGTGACGTTTATATGTTCTTCTTTTTCTTGTGCGAATGCAAAGGAAGATATCCAGCAGTCTATAGAATACTCTGTCTACGGTTTTTTCTATTCCGTGTTTATCCCTAAAGCATTAGGTTCAAAGTTGATTGGAAACATTTAAAAATTTCTTTAAATGATTTTAAACCATAAAATGTTGAAGGTTAAGTTCAAAATCGTCTACTCTCCATCCGTCTTACGCTTTTTCCAAATTTCTTTAAATGATTTTAAACCATAAAATGTTGAAGGTTAAGTTCAAAATCGTCTACTCTCCATCCGTCTTACGCTTTTTCCAAATTTCTTTAAATAATTTTAAACCATAAAATGTTGAACGTTAAGTTCAAAATCGTCTACTCTCCATCCGTCTTACGCTTTTTCCAAATTTCTTTAAATAATTTTAAACCATAAAATGTTGAAGGTTAAGTTCAAAATCGTCTACTCTCCATCCGTCTTACGCTTTGTCACGTGTCCTGACGCGAGTGTCCTGACGCGAGTTTAAGATTTTATACCCATTACAGAACAATTTTTTTAAAGTGCTCAACGCCGCTAAAGAAGTTTTCACTTCAAAAATGGTGTGGTGTAGCGTTAAAGGGTGTAAAAGTGATAGTGGAACGAAAATCCCAGGATTGTCTTTTCATTCGTAAGTATGCCACTCTTTATCAGTTCTAGGCATTCAGTAACATTTTATTATGTTCATATATTGTGTATAATGTACGCTAGACGTACGATTCGTCCTTAAAAAGCACAAAAATAACAATTATTATTCAATTATAAATTCTAACCTAAAAACGTTGGTGTTGCCAACTTTTCTATAAATTATTACCCACTATTATGGGAAATAATAATATGATGGCTTCTGCAGTGAGTATTAATTAAATATCTGAAATATTTAATGACTTTTTGCAGTTTCCCTGAACCTGATAATTTACGTCAGAATTGGATTGTAGCTACAGGACGAACAGATTGGACACCAAAACCGTCATCAAAAATTTGCAGCAAACATTTTGAGAATTAAAAAGAAGAATATAAGTTAATTAGAAAGAAGAATTCATAAATAATCATTTTGAAAGTCAACCTTTTATTGGAAACCACAAAGTTTTACTTAGTAAGGCAATTGCCATGCACTATTTTGAACTGCGTATACATCACGCAACAAAAGGATTTGAACCTAAGCAAAAAATTAGAAACATACGAAGCTTGTTTTATTTAAAGGACAATAATGTGTTAAATCAATAAAAGCTTATTAAAAATAAACATGTTCTATTATTTACCCACAAACCCAGAACCTACTATCACATTAGAAATGGCAGTAATTTAGAACCACATCATCATCATCCATCGTCACTCCTGCCCTCATCGCAATTAATTTGAGTTCGGCAGCATGTCTTCTCCGCATCGCATGCCTTTGCGTACCGATGGTAACGGATATGTCATTGGCATATTCAGGCTTTGTCTTACGTACTAATTTCCAATTCTCATAAATTGTGGGGTAAATTTTTCCTCACCCGGTGACCCTAAATTCGTGACGTATTTATTTTTTGTCTCTTTTCGCGACACGCTTTGCCGGTGTCTATAGGATACTCTGTCTACGATCTAGTGTCTATCCAATGACAATGACTGACGGACAGACTACAACGTCTAATGGCTCGACTATCTGTGACCTTTTTGGTAGTTATTTCTCATCTGTTTACACCTCTGAAAACAACACAGAATTTAAAAATAACTCTGACTATCTTAGTTCACTAGAAATAGCCAGTGCCTAACAACCCCAGACTTGGATGTGGATTCTTTACTCATAAAACTGCAATCTTTAAACACTGGGAAAGTAGCAGAACCTGACGGAATCCCACCACTATTTGTTTCTACCTGTGCCCCGGTATTGATCTCTCCGCCGCTAAAAATTTACAAGTTGTCATTTTAGCTACCGGAACTTTTCCATCCGAGTGGAAAAAAACCAAAATCGTTCCAGTACACAAGTCGGATAAAAAAGAGACTATCTCAAACTACCGCCCCATTGCGATTCTCTCCACTTTCGCAAAGTTATTCGAGTCAATGATCTGTCCCCATATCCAACACCATTTCAAGCCGTATCTTAGCGATCACCAACATGGCTGTGTAGCGTCAAGGTCTACTGTCACAAACTTAATGTCGTTCACAGAGTCCCTGATAGAAACGATTGACTCGAATAAGCAGTTCTATGTGATATACACCGATTTCAGTAAGGCGTTTGACAAAATCTCTCACTCCATACTGATAAAAAAACTGGCAACATATGGGATCACGGGACCCTTGCTGAAGTAGTTGGAATCATACCTCGCCAACCGTGAATTTTATGTGGTGGTAAATAGTTTTCGCTCTACCAACAATTATCGCATGACTTCCGGTGCCCCACAAGGTTCCCACTTGGCCCCCATATTATTTATCATTTTTATAAATGATCTTCCCCACTGCTTTAACTCTTCTGAGTGTTTTGTACGCAGATGACTTAAGGTTTGCCAGGAAGGTCGAGTCATCAAATGATATGGAGCTTCTGCAGGATGATCTGAACAGAGTAGTTGAATGGTATAAGAATAGCAAAATGGAATTGAACTTCAACAAATGCTACTAGGAAAGTTCACCCCATCCATTCGAACTACTTTATAAATAAACGAAAAATACAAGAAGCTTTTTTTTATTTTTTATTATTTATTAATCAAAACACACTTTTACACTATTTCAAAACTCAAACATACCACACAAACCATCGTGGGTTTAACAGTGGTATGCCAGACACGACAACTCGATGCCACAACAATATTAATACCAGATATACGAAATAATATACATAAAAAAGACACTTCCTAGGTTAAGTAGAAACTATAAGGGATCTTGGAGTGTTGTTTGACAAGAAAGTTACTTTGATCCCCCACATCGAAAATACTATTAAAAAAGCTTCCAAAATATTAGGATTTGTACTACGCAATACCAAGGGTTTCAAACAGGTCAGCACTAAAATATTGCTGTATAATAGCCTCGTCCGTAGCATACTGGAGTATTGTAGTGTCGTATGGAGACCACATTACGCCACTCATAAACTTCTCTTAGAAAGGGTCCAGAAATGTTACTATGGCACCTTGCTTTTTCCAAAGGGAAAAGCAAACAGCTGCCCTCCTATCTGTCCCGTCTGCAAAATTTCAAGATGCTCTCGTTGTCGACTCGAAGAGAGGTTAAGGATGCTCTGTTTTTAAACAAACTGCTCAGAAAGCAAATAGACTGTCCACAGTTAGGTACTGGGTCTCTTCAAGTTTCGTGCACCAACTCGCTATCCTAGAAATCCCATCACTCCGCTTTACCCATCATTGCGTAGAACTGTCCTAGGTTCTAACTCACCAATACCGCGAATGTGTAAAATATTAAACAGCTGCAGTGACCTGATTGACGTTCACCACGATAGCTTACGAAAATTTTGTAAATTAATTATTAAATACTATTATATTCGCACAACTTTAAAACATAATGTGAATTCCCAATTTGTTATTTGTTGTTTATATGTATGCCTTTTTAACTTTAATTATTTTTAATTAGTATCTAATGTAAACCAAATATTTAATATTAGTTTAATTTATTATTTTATTAACAATGAATATAATACATTTAATTTAATTCGATTATCTTGATTTGTTTGTTAAACTCCTGGATCTATGTTTACACTAATTTTATCAATTATATTACAATTCACAATTAATTTCAATAATGAAAATTTATAAATGTATAAATTATAAGTAAAATAGTGCATGTGTGGTGTTAGACTGTAAGTAATTGTTGCACTTATAAATGCATATCGTGTACTTTTAAATTAAATGTAACGTGTAAACAATTGTAGGCTAACCTACATAAATAAATAAATTCTTTGGCCGCTGTCATGCCATCGCCACAGTTATTTTCACTTGCCATCGTAATATTTTAGTAGATGACAAATTTTAAACATTCAAAAAGCGAAACGTTTGGCTGGATTCGAACTCCCGACACACGTTATCAACCAACCCACCGCGGCCGCCATTCTCGCTATGTGTGTAAACTAAGTGAAATTGGCGGTCTTATCAAATGGACCAGTTGATACTTTAGTTTGAGATCAGTAGTTATTGTGTGAAGTAGGTCCAAAGTTCATTTCTTTGTTCTATCGACTTACACGTTGAAGTGTTCAAATTCAAATCCTCCGTTTTTTCTTTTTATGTTCACACTCACTTTTTACTGGTATTCGTTGTTGGATATTAACATTCAAATAGTTAATGGGTTAACACATGCACTGGAAACGAGTAATTTAAACTGTGGTCCAGTTTTTACAGTATTACACCGACTTTTGGTAAATTGATTGTATCTTCACTATTTTTCACAATTATCACTGGATAACAATGTCACACGTTTGTTGTTGTTTACTTTCAATAACTGAGTAGTTTTTTATCACTTAATACTGATTTTTTGTATTTTATAACAATTTTTATGAACGGAGCTTAAGTTTACACGGGCAACAGCGCCATCTGTCTTGTATATAACCTTATACAGACATTGTAACTGGAAAGCACACACAAACCGCATCTGCACTAATTTAAATAAATTTGTCTTCGCGTTAAAAAGGCTCAGGAAATTGTCAAGCATAAAAACTGCTATGGCTGCGTACCATGGCTACGTTGGGTCTGTCATCAAATACGGTCTACTCATATGGGGCAACTGCTCGTTCGCCAAAAGAGTTTTTATAACCCAAAAAAAAATGGATAAGAGCCATCTGTGGAGACGGGCCGTTGGAATCATGCAGACCCTTATTTAAAAAATTAGGATTACTCACTCTCACTAGTCTATACATACTAGAAGTGGGAATATTGTGAGAAAACACCTAGATATCTATGCTAAAGCCTCAGAAAACAAAAGATTTGTCTCAAGAGATCCCACTCGTCTTGCTATCACAAGATGCAGGAGCACACTTTTTCAAAATAACTGCTATAGTATGTCTGTCAAAGTCTACAACAAAATACCCAAACAAATAAGAGAACTCCCATTTACTTATTTAAAAAGAAAATAACTAAAAAGATGACTGTTTCATAATGTTTTTTACACAATAAGTGATTTTTTAACTTTCAAGCCCAACTGTACCTAATGGTTTCACTGTACGTACCAACCTAACTATGTGTAAAAATACTACATAATATAAATATTTTGATAGGTACTCATTAGTAATAATTTTAAGTTGAATTTGTAACTCTTAAGCCTGTTTGTTATCTAAACTTTAATTGTTAACTTATATTTTAGATATCAATATTTGCATGGTGAATTTTTTAGTAAGCGGAATATGTAGAACCTATTCATCTTTAACACCTTAATGTACCATATTTCACACAAATAAAGATTATTCTTATTCTTATTCTTACTCGCACCGCAAGCTGATATGCAGTACCTCATCAACGAGATTAGAAAATTATCGCTAGAAATAGCAGAATTGAAGTCGAAATCGATATCACAACAACAACTATCTTCGTAGTCGTTACTCATCTCGTCACCGCAGCACATCACGTCAACGAAGCCACGATGTTTCTCCATCAACATTTTGCTACTATCACCGCCGTTTCAAGGAGCAAGCTGTACGCTGTACATCACCTTGCTCTTTCAGCAAGCAGCAGAAACAAAACACGGAAAAGTAGACGGAACGTTCATTGGCAGTGGCGGACACCGGTGTTCAAGAAAAATCCCACCGCCTGTATATCAACGACAGAAACTCCAAATTATCATTCTTAGTTGACACTGGAGCCAACATATCCGTGCTACCGAGAAGTAAGGGACAAATACCAACGCCGCGCCGTTACCATTCCAGCTATACGCAGCGAACAACACAACTATAGCTACGTATGGCGAGAAAACATTATCCCTTGACCTCAATCTACGGCGCCCATACCTGTGGAAATTCATCGTAGCTGACGTCTCAAAACCCATACTTGGAGCCGACTTCCTGAAGCATCACCAACTCATCGTCGACCTGAAATACCGAAGATTAATCGACGGTGTTTCAGACGGTGGAGCTTAAAGATCAATGCCCCGGTACAAGTATCGAACGTGCCTACGATACGCAGCATCGACATGTCACAATCCTACCACGACATTTTGGCCCAGTATCCCAGCATAAAGAGATTGATTAACATCAATGAAACTAAACTCCGATATTTGGATATCGGAGTTTAGTTTCATTGATGTTGAGCAACATTTCATCGAAACAAGAGGACCACCGCGCGATACACAGCCGAACTCGACCAATTCCACCACATTTCTTCGAAATAGTGAAGAAGGAATTTAAAAACATGATTGAACAAGGATTATGTCGACCTAGCAAAAATCCATGGTCATCACCTCTGCACACCGTCCCTAAGAAGAATGGCGACATAAGAGTTTGTGGTGACTATCGCCGACTCAACTCCATCACCATACCAGATCGTTACCCTGTTCCACGCATCAAAGACTTCACACATCACCTATCCGGAAAAACTATCTTCCCAACAATAGACCTCAACCGCGCCTATCAACAGCTGAGCGTAAGAGAAGAAGACATTGAGAAGACAGCCATCATCACCCCAATGGGATTATTTGAATTCCCACGTATGTGCCCCGGTTTGAAGAACGCGGGACCAACGTTTCAACGCTACATTCATGAAGTACTACGAGGATTAGATTTCGTCTTCCCATTCATAGACGACTTATTATTAGCATCAGAAAGCGAAGACCAACACAGAGAACCTCCACACCGTACTAAAGAGATTAGAAGACAATGACATCACTATTAACCCCGCCAAATGCAATCTAGGCAAGTCAGAAGCCCAGTTCTTAGGTTACACCGTATCAAAAGAAGGCATCAAACCTCCGCAACATAAAATTCAAGCAATCACCGATTACCCAAAGCCTGCCACAATCGAAAAATTACGAAGATTTCTTCTTAAACCTAACGCCGCAGCCCTACAAGCCCCGCTGAATTCATACCTACATAACGTAAAGAAGCAAGACAAAACTCCAATCACGTTGTCCGACGAAGCAACTCAAGCATTCCAGCAATGTAAAGCCATCCGATAACTCAGCTGGCGCCGTCCTACAATAATACATCGATGAAACATGGCAACCACTCGGATATTTTTCCAAAAAATTCAACGACGCGCAAAAGAAGTATTCTACCTACGACCGAGAGCTACTCGCAATCTACATGGCAGTCAAACACTTCCGCAAGACATTTGAAGGACGTCACCTTATTATATTCACCGACCATAACACGCTCACTGCGTAACAGGCCGATATCGGCTTGCCGCGGTACTTTAGCTGGTGCGGACGAAGACAACTATGTCCCTCTCGCTTGTGCAAAACGATTATCTCAGGTGTTTGTAAAAATTCGACAGAGACAAATATATATTTCATCTTGCGGTCAAAATTGTAGTGGTTCCCCATCAAAACATAACGGCAGGCTTTTATCGACCTACCACGCACTGACGGTGAAAAACAGAATCCAGAATCCAGAAACAGAATCCAAAAAAAAAAATATTAAAAAAAAAAAAAAAAATTTTTTATTTTTTATTATTTTTATTGCTAATAAATATTATTCTATTCTATTCTATTCTAAACATCCGCTGAGTGCGGCAGTGGGCCTATTTCGGCCCGCCCTCTCATCAGGCAGCTGGCGACCCGATAGTAATAGTAAATCAATCAGCTGGTTGTCAGTTTTGTAAGGGAGGGCCAAATTTTTTTTTCATATTTTGACCTATTGCCGTCCCCGGAGAATAAAATGATAATTACAAAAACGCAACTTTTCAGGAATAATAAAAAACATGTTTTCTTCGATTGCTCCTTAAATACTGGACGTAGACTGATGATTCCTAGCTTTGAAAATAGTGTGTTTGAAATGTTTTAGTGAAATACGCCTAATTATTAAAATAGAGATATTATTAAAAAAATAAGAAGTTAGTCAAAATCAGTCATCGTCTAAGTTGTATAATGTCGATTATCATTTTATTCTCCGTACAGCCTGATCAGAATCAAATATTGCACTCATTACTCATCATTTTATTCTACGGGTTTTTAGGGTGCAAGTGATGATGATCATACTTTAATATCGTCTTATTCTCGTAAATATTGTGAAACTTTTTTCTGTTATGGACTTTAAATTTGGTTTCCCAATAAAACTATGATACGGTAATCAATTAAATTCTAGTGTTTGAAAATTAACTTTGTAACAAATGTCTTCCAAATCGTTCTATAGCAAAAAACTAGGTTCTCACTCCTCAAAAATAAATACATGAACAAAACAATCAAATCAATAGTGAAAAAAACTATTTGGTATTAATCAAAGTCAGCTATATGATCTTATATTATTGAATTATTTCATTTATTTGTTCTAATACACATTTAATACATTTTTAAGTATTCCTATAAAAAATATTTTAAAAAAGTAGTCCACCCACCGGCATCAGGAGCAGCTCTTGAGAGAGGAATTTACTAACAATACGCGCCGTGTCCAGAAGTTCTGCTTTCTGAATCAAGCGAAAGCGTCCTCAGATGTTGGTCGAGGCCTTTAGCTATTAAGCCAATGGCCGACACAGCTATCGGCAGAATGACTGCTGTACTCACATCCCACATGTCGAAAACCTCGCGAGCCAGATCTAGACACTTGAACTGCTTATCTTTCTCTGCTTTCATTTTTCTCTGGATCATCATTGACATCATCAGTGACGACACGGTTGGCGCAGTGGTCAAGCGATTGACTTCTGCGCTGCATGTCGCGGGTTCGATTCCCGTACGGGACAAATATTTGTATATGACCTACAAGTAGTTGTTCCGGGTCTGGGTGTTTTTCTATCTATACATATAATAAAACTGTAGAAAAGTCGTTTTTGTACATCGAAAAAAAATCCAAAAAAAATAGCCAGGGTGTTAAAGGACAACCAATAGAACCCATTTCCAGCATTTTTAGAATTTTTGTCTGTTTGTCTGTTTGTCTGTTTGTCTGTTTGTCTGTGTATTTGTTCGGGCTTCACGTAAAATGTACAAAAGCAATGTAGATAACTTTTATACACAACGATTGAGCGTAACTTGAAGTAACATTTAGTTTTTGTTGCATTGCAATCGGTTCAGTCTATCAAAAGATATTTGAATTTAAAGTGTTACAGAAGTAAAATTAGGGTTATGTGCAGTTGGTCTCACAGCTTCCCGTAACTTTTATACACAACAATATGTGCGTAAATTGAAGTAATTGAACATTAATTTTTTTGTTTCATCGTACCTAATCAGTTCACACCTTATAAATGGAAAGAAAGAAAAATGTTAATTAATAAAATTATAATAGTGTTTCCGAAGTAAAATATTAAAACAGCGCCATCTATCGAACTCAGACTGGACTATATCTAGACATCAACTGCGTGCAACATTGAATATAGATATTCGATAGATGGCATTGTGCGTGTGACGTTATTTTCTGATTGAGGCATGTTCAACTAAATACTGATGGAGAAATTCCTGACCTATAGGGTACGTGAAATTTGTCACAACAGGTCCTTATTGAGTATGAGATTATTGAGATGGGGAACGTATAAACAGAGAGTACCTACGTATCAGAAATTTTAGTTATAATCCCGTGGAACTCGCAGAAATTTTACAAAATGGCTGCGCAAAGACAGAGGAACAGCGCCAGACGTTTTATAGGGTATGCTGCAGTGTAGAAAACTCCTCGGGTGAAATCCTGATTTTAGACGCACCGGGCGGAACAGGTAAAACTTTCGTAACCAAAGTTATTTTGGCTCGAATAAGGAACTTTGGGAGTATGAAGAACAGGGTGTAAAGCTCTTCAACCCCCATTGAAAAGGGAGGATCCTCCGACCAGACGGGTGTTATTTCTGGTGGGCTACTGCCCTACAGTTGTTGTCGGGTTCTTCTATATAGTCATAAGTCGCGATTAACTTTACTTGCGCGATGCAGAATTTAGATATATTTAGATTTTTAGTTTATTCCTCTGCGTCATAGATAGCGCTGTAGTACTTTTTGTAGTGCCGCCACATCAGTACCCCCGGAGACCAGGGTCGGTAGTAGAATGAGTCGTTGATTGCCAGGCCAGTGGAAAGTCGTTGCCGCATTGTTCACGGTGAGTCGGAACTGTCTGCGGCGGTAGTGCGGACCCCTTGAGTCGGGGTCGGAGCTGCATGTGCTCCGTTGCGTCGGACGTGGTACAGCGCCGCAATGTGGCTGACTGCTCGCGTCGACCGGGAGGTACAGCTCTCAACCGGCCGAAAGTGCAGTGCCAAGGTAGCTTGATGAGGCTGAGCGTGCTGACCAGGAATGTGCTTCCGCTGCATGCTGGTGGTCAGGAATACCCATTTTGAAGCTGGCTGGCTATATGACTCGCTGCTCGAAAGCTTGAGGAAGTTTAAGGAAGTGATGTTGATGACGTCACGTTGCTCGAAGGCTGCGCTGACGTCCATTTCGGGGTCACCAATTTGGGGGTATGGAGAACAGGATGTAAAGCTCTTCAACCACCACTGAAAAGGGAGGATCCTCCGACCAGACGGGTGTTATGTCTGGTGGGCTACTACCCAACAGTTGTTGTCGGGTTCTTCTGTATAGTCTTAAGTCGCAAATAACTTGCTCGATGCAGAATTTAGATATATTTCGATTTTTAGTTTATCCTCTGCGTCATAGATGGAGCTGTAGTACTTTTTGTTCTGTGTTGCTGAAATACTTTTTGTAGTGCCGCTACAGAACCAAAATAAAATTTCCCTTGCTGTCGCCTCTTCAGGGATAGCAGCCACATTATTGCCTGGAGGAAAAACGGCACACACAACATTTATAATTCCTATCGACTTAGACCGCACGGAAAGCCCGGTTTGCAACATATTGCGAAATAGCGATAAAGTAAGGGTTTTATGCGATTGTGTTTTAATTTTTTGGGACGAGTGCACTATGGCAAACCGCAAAGCTGTAGAAGAAGTGAATAGAACTTTACAGGACATAAGGCAAAATTACCGGCCGATGGGAGGCATTACAGTGCTGTTCTGGGGTGATTTTCGGCAGACACTCCCGATAGTACCCCGAGGAACGAGAGCCGAAGAAATTGCTGCCTGTCTGAAGAGTTCTGTTCTAAGGCGCAATATATCATCTACACATCTGAGTGTAAATATGCGTGCACAGTTGCGAGGCTGCGAAAATGTACAGGCGTTTCCCAATTTATTGTTACAAATAGGCGATGGCACATACCCCGTACGAGAAGATGGCAAAGTTATTTTGGTTGATAATCTCTGTTCTTCGTTACATCACAACAGGAGCTAATTTCTTCTGTGTACGGTGATTCCACAAACATGGGAAATCAAGCCGGTTCTTGGCTATGTCAGCGAGCTATTTTGACTCCTCGCAATGTCCAAGCTGCGGCAATTAATTTAAAAATATTGATTCATGTGTCCGGGAATAGTAGAGAATAC
Source organism: Eurois occulta (assembly GCA_950022335.1). Classification (NCBI taxonomy): domain Eukaryota; kingdom Metazoa; phylum Arthropoda; class Insecta; order Lepidoptera; family Noctuidae; genus Eurois; species Eurois occulta. The sequence continues at coordinate 2,269,074 of OX465496.1, forward strand.
ACCTCTATAAATACAGTTATGGAAGAACCCGGACTTCCAGCTCACAAAATAGTTTTAAAAATCGGTGTACCAATAATTCTCCTCAGAAATTTATGTCCTCCAAACTTTGTAACGGCACGGCTCAAAGTCACAAATCTGCAGCAAAACATAATCGAAGCTGAAATATTAACCGGTTGCGGCGCTGGTGATATTGATTTTATTCCAAGAATACCTATAATTCCTAACAACTTTCCTTTCTCTTTCAAACGAGTGCAATTCCCAGTCAGTCTCTGTTATACCATGACGATTAATAATGCTCAAGGCCAGACATTATCCGTTGCGGGGGTGGACCTAAGTATTGGATGCTTTTCCCATGGCCAAAACAACCCCAATAACCTTTTTGTGTACGCTCCAGATGGTTCCACAGCTAATGTTGTTTATAAAGAAGCACTAGCATAAAAAAAAATGATTTGTATCGGAATCCTCCAACAGCGCTTCGCACTAAAAATACATTGTTAAGTTCCGACATCCACGCGAACGAAGTCGCGGGCACAGCTAGTCTATAACTAGCATAAAAAAAAATGATTTGTATCGGAATCCTCCAACAGCGCTTCGCACTAAAAATACATTGTTAAGTTCCGACATCCACGCGAACGAAGTCGCGGGCACAGCTAGTCTATAATATGTATGTATTTACAAAAAAAAAATGTATATATGTAGTTTATCAGCCATCTAGCTACCATAACACAAGCATTAGGTTGCTTAGCTTGGGACTAGATGGTGCTGTGTGAAAATGTCCAGGGATATTTATTTATTTATTTTATCATTGTGTGACGCTCCAATCGATCTATCTCCACAATGTCAGGCTTATTGACAACAATAGTCCAGTCAGTGATGACAGATCGATCCCAACACAACGTGATATTACCACTGTCTAGAATTGGGTCAAGCGCATACTTATAGTATGGCACTTCTGATTCAAGATTGTACTTCAAAGCAAGTTGCTGGTGGATAATCCTGGCAACGAGGTTGTGTTTATGCAAGTTCTCCGTTAGACAGACGAGAACAGCCAGAAATAATGTGTCGGATCGATTCTACCGGACGGTGGCATGCCCGACATATGTCAACCGTGCCATCCTTCACGATGTAATTCCGGTAGTTGTTCGCCATCATAGCTTCGTCCATTATTGCACAGACAAAACCTTCGGTTTCGCCGAAGAGGTCACCGAAGAAAATCCACGATACGGATGCTAAGAAGTCTACATCGGGCCCATGCAGGGCAGTCATTAGTGTCTAATACTATAGGCTTGCGCCAGTTCTCGTTAGCCAGGGAGGGTGAGGCCCTTGTCCACTGAAACCAAACCTCGGTGCATCCCCACGTTGGCTTCTATTAAGTATTCCGAGAGACTGTATACCTCACGGTTGTGCACGGACGCGATACCTCACGGTTAGTTTATTAGTTAGCATTTAAGAAGCTATGCCGCACACTTCCGTGGGATATACAGTCTCATTACCAACGAACGAGGGTGTTGCATCCGATTTGCGGTCAGCCAGTGCACGGACCCTCCTACTCCGGGCATCAAGTTGCGTCTGAGTTCATTTGAGTATGCCGAAAGAATACATCAAAATCGGCATGACCCAACCGTTGAAGGCGCACACCTTGTTTCCGCCTAACAAAAGCCTGTTTAAGCGCTGCGTGCCTGAAAAGGCACTGTAACAGGTTGGTGATCATTTTGTGACAGTATTGAATAGGAAGCACCGTCAACGTACCAATAAGCACCGCTGCGGTACGGCTCCATCGGAGCCCAACGTGCCTAGTGCCTATTCGTGCCGCGAAGCCAAACACTCCGGTGTACATCTCCCGCCTACACTACACCACTACGGTGGAGGACATCGTTGAGTACTTACGTCAGAAGACCAAGTAGGTAGCGAGAGTGTAACTGCTTATGTCGCGCCGTAAAGTCAACAATTCTTGTTATCAGCACCTCGTCTTGGACGAGGACTTTAGGATCGTCGCTTCCACGAGCAAGTGCCACATGAACTTAGTGGCACAGTGCACAAGTGAAGTGTTACTAATATAGTTTTAAGGTTCTATTTACTAACACAATTTGTATTATATCATTATGTACGTTAGTCTGTAAGGTATACATATATCTATGGGTCAAAGTAGCCTGAAAATAAATGGATGTTGTTGTTGTTGTTAGCACCTTATTCAGGTGGCCAATGAAGCGCTCCCTCAACGATTGTTTCATGTCGGCAGTAACCAGTAACGATTGTTTCATGTCGGCTGTATTGATGCTTAATGCTTTCGACATACCTAAACACTTGTAGGTTTCTGTTGAGGAGAGGGATCTAAGGTGTATGGAATCCGAGGATTGAGTTCCCTAGGATTCCATAATCTCCCTTCGCTTCACATTTGTCCACACCAAATTCCATCCTGATGGCGTTGCTGAAAGTTTCTGTTACCTTCAGTAGTTTTGTCAGTTGCAATTTATGGGGGGCAAAGAGTTTCAGATCATCCTTGTAAAGAAGGTGATATATGACCTGACCACCTCTCCTCAACCGATATCCTAGACCTGAACCCTCCAGCAGTGCGCTGAAAGGGTTCAAATGATGATGACAATATGTCTTACTGTTCAAAACCATAAAAGTCGTTTTACTAACACATCTTTATACGAAGCGACTGGTTGATTTTGAACGAGAATAAAACGATAACTGCTTTTATCATTATCCAGTCGAATATTTTTCACGAGAATATAATTGTAAGACTGTTTGTCATATTAACAAGTACGAAAACATTTCGATAATATTATATTAACACTTTACTCTCGTAATTTAAGGCCTGTGTTAAAACTTTGAATACTATTGTAAAATTTTGTAACTTCGTCAAATAACTGTATAAAAATTTCGAAAAAATTGAGCAGATGTATTACCACCCACAGATCCCAAAAATGACATAACACTAAAACTAAGATAATGGCAGTTATCATTTTATTCTCCGGGGACGGCGCTATGTTCTCTGGGGACAGTTGTTCAGTTTCGCGAGTTCTGTGGTAAAACTTATAAATGGTTAATAAATAACACGAAATTAAGAAAAAAAAAATCATTTCAGAAAATCAAGTAAAACCTAAGGACAATGACCATGTCCTTGAGATAAGCGTTAAACGAAGAAATTGTGCAGGGTGCTTCGACAGACTACGGAAAACCTTTAATAGTACCCAAGCAAAAAAAAAAAGTTAAGAAAATAAAAAAATATTGCAGGAAATGCAACCAAAACCTTTGCGTAACATGTTTCCAAGACAGGCATAAGTAAATAAAAACATTTTTCAGTTCTGTTACGATAATTCTGTTTTATTTTCGATATCCCCTTATTTTTCTGTGTCTCATCACTACTAAAAATACTTTCTAGTGCGGTTCAGGTCGATATCGGCCTGCCGCTTTTCCTGCTTTATTTCTCATTTCTTGTTTGGCAGATCCCGGGGCGAATCAAACCTAAGTAAGTTGGGTTCAAGGTCATTCTAACAATATAAAAAAAAATGTATACATTATGTTTCCACAAAGTTATAGCAATTTAATCTATCCTAGTGCTGGTGGGTCTAGAAAGACCTGCCACGCACTGGCGGAAATATCATTGGGGGCGCATTTTGGCCCGCCGCGGCGCCGCCGCACCCGATGAAAAATTATTATGATTTTACTTGCCGCAGTAAACGTGTTAAGCCGCTAACATATCGCCACCGCCATACGTCACGTGAGCGGTAAACAGAATATCGTCGCCGACACACTCAGCTGCATCGAAACTATCTCATGCCCATCTACAATAAACTTCAAGGAAATAGCCAGCGCGCAAGAAAAGGACAGCAACATTCAACAATTATTGCAAGAAACAAACATCACTCTCAAGAAAATAATAATATCTAACACTGACGTCGAGTTATAATGCGAAACCTCTACGACTTATATACGCCCTTATATACCAGAGGAACATAGACAAGTTTTCAACAGCGTACACAACATCAGTCACCCTGGTACGCGCACGACTCGCAAACTTATAACTCAAAAATACTTCTGGCCATCAATGAACACCGACATCAGCCATTGGACTCGAACTTGTTTACATTGTCAGAAAAGCAAGATACAACGTCACACATTCTCGAACATCTCTCCTTTCCCGCCAAGTGATCGTTTTCAACACCTACACATCGAAATCGTGGGACCGCTACCTAAGCGCGCGCGCTCAAGGACATCGCTACTTAGTAACAATGATCGACCGACTCACGAAATGGCCTGAAGCAATCCCTACCGACGAAATTGGATATCAAGATTTGGATGCCCGACTACACTTACAAGCGACCAAGGTCGCCAGTTCGAGAGTCAGCTGTTTCAAAATCTAATGAAACAAATGTGTATTAAGAAAAACCGCACAACACCGTATCATCCTCAAAGCAACGGGATGGTCGAACGGTGGCATCGCTCGCTCAAAACTGCTTTACGCGCCAAACTATTCGACACGAGTACATGGATCGACGAACTACCTACCGTGTTACTTGGACTACGTGCCGCACTACGCACCGACACCGGCGTGAGCGCAGCCGAACTTACCTACGGTTACATCTTACGGCTGCTAGGCAATTTCTTCATGCCAAATACCTGCACACCTACAATGGATTATAATTACGTCAAAAAACTTCGTGACGTCATTCAAGCAAACAAACCGCAAGCCGTCACCGATCATCACTGCTATAGCAAACGCGTATTTGTGCATCAAGATTTACGCAAGTGCAGTCACGTGTTTTTTAGATCGATGCAGTCAAGTAACCACTCCAAGCTCCATACGAAGGCTCATATCGAGTTATAAGCCGAACAGACAAAGTGTACTCTATACAGCTACCGAATCGGCAAGCCAAGATTTCCATCGATCGACTTAAGCCTGCATATGTCATCTCAGAGAATACCTGTACCTTACTTCCAAACAAGTTTACCATCACCAAGCTTTCCCAAGCTGTTACCACACCAACCATTACAAAGCAAACCAGTACCACATCAGCCGTTACCAAGCAACAAGCAAAAGTACCTACGGTTAACGTGACGTCACAGCCCACCATCAACAGCTCAACGCGTTTAGGCTGTGTCGTCAAGGTACGCTTCGCTTGAGGGGGAGTACTATAGCCACCACCGGTCACAGCACATTACCACGTTTCTGACGCTCTGATAAGAAACATTGAAGTAAACAGTTCTGAAAAGAACTATGTACCACGTTTCTGACGCTCTGATAAGAAACATTGAAGCAAGCAGTTCTGAGAAGATCTATTTTAACGTTTTTGACGATTCCGTAAAGAAATAGGAGTGTCGGGAGCTGTGAGGCCACTTTTCTAGTCTTCGGTTCGACGTGTCTTCTATCTTGCGTCAACACAACATCACTGCATCTTCCCTCGACGGTGACCGGCCCGACACTAGCGCGCGGTTTAAATACATTCGCTGCAGCGACGCATCTACGGAGAGATGTATGACTCCTGTCACGGATTAGGAGTCGATATGTGTGTGTGGGTGGCATTGTATTGTGTAACACCGCCGCCGGTCCGCAACGCGCGGTTTTGCTGCGTGCGGAGCTGCTTCCTGTGTCCCTCGACGCGCGCCGGCATTTGGGATGAGAGCACTGGGCGGAGCTGGTGACGGGCTACTCCAGCCCGCGCCGCGACCTGGCGGACGTGGTAACCCATGGTGAGCCGACGGTCGATGGTGACACCCAGGTATTTCACCCGGGGCGACCACTCGACGTCGGCACCATGTAGTGTCAGGGCTAGCGCGCGGACTTCGTGGCACATATATTTATGCCTTCGCCGCGAGCGCCGAAATGCGCGTATACCGAATGCTGCGCACTTTCAATGATATTGTTTTTCAGATTTGTCACAAGGTCAATTTTTGCAGTTGGATTTTTTGCGAAAACCGTATTGCTTGTTCGAGAAAAAGTTTATAGTATTAAGGTACCTAATCATTTAAACGCTTAAAATTATAGTATTTTCTCGAATCTTTTCGACACGGCCTGTCGTCATAAGACGGACGGACGGCGAGCTACGAGTAACCCATTACTCACCGTCCACAGGCCCGCGCCTACGGTGGCAAGAGCCATCACGGCGTGGCCCCCGACGCCCGGTGCTTCTCCCGTGGCAGCTGGGAAGTGAGGTTCTATCCCTCTCACGTTCCGCCACCTCCTTCGCTAGCATGACTGCTTCGCAGAAGGAGGTGACGGCTTCCCATTCCCTCTCGCCCCGGGCCATGGCTTGAACCAGGGCCGGGCGCGAGAGGTCGCCGCCGCCAATCGCCGCTACGAGGACACGGCGGTGCTCCACCCAAGCGGAGCAGACCTCCACGGTGTGCTCCACCGTGTCCTCCAGGCGATCCTCACAATGATAGCACCCAGGCGTTTCCTCCCGCCCGATTCGGTGCAGATACCTCCCGAAGCATCTGTGTCCGGTGAGGACCTGCGTCAGGCGGAAGGTGAGGGCGCCGTGCAGTCTTTTCCCCTGAGTTAAAGATTGGACTAACTCTCACTACTTTCGGCAATAACAGATGTCGCCACCATTAGCAATCAAATTATTGTGCGAGTCGGCCGTCTTTTCCGTTTGGTATAAGTATTTATTTATTTAGCAGTTTATGTACACACTAAATACAAAAAAAAAGAAAGGAACATAAAAAAATGGTACAAAGGACAAGCAAGTAAGTATTCTACTCTGTACAATAAAACCTAATTATACGCATGGCGGGGCTGCTGTATCCGCCCAGAAACGAAACCAATTCCTTGGTTATTATCAACAGCAACGTCGATAACGCATTAATTTGCAGTAAATATTAATGCTGATCTAATAAAAAAATAATTTATCATCTCATAACGTACCTACCAGTTTTAGCTATTATTGCTTATAGTTTCTATAAGCTTAAGTAGCGCCTTATCTTTTCCAATAATGAAAGAATAATAAAAAAAATATCAGTCGTTTACCATAACTATGAAACTTATTGTGCTGCTTTGTAAGTTGAAGTAATTATTTATTATACAATTTTAGTAAAGGCAAAAGCCGTTGTACTCCGTAGCCTGAAAGTGTGTGTTATCAAGGGGTATCGTATTACCCAATAACTGGGTTGTAGAGGTCAGATAGACAGTCGGTCTATATATAATGCTGGTAGGTATTCAATATCATCCGGCTAGTCTGGAAGCCGACCCAGCATAGTAGGAAAAAGGCTAGGCACATAATGATTAAGTAAAATCAAAAGGAATTTATCAGTAACAGACCGTTGAGCCACGTCAGCCACATTCAAATGTGTATCTTGGTCACACCAATCGTTCAGTCCATCCAACGTACTAGCAGTTTAAATGTTACTAATATTATATATGCGAAAGTTGGTGAGGATGGATTGATGGATGTTTGTTACTCTTTCAAGCAAAAACTACTGAACAGATTTGGATTAAATTTGGCATAAAGGTAGTTTATAACCTGGATTAACAAGTCGGTAATATGATCCCATTGGACAATCAAGTATTTACTAATCGGTAGTTGCCCCCATGGGAGAGTCCAAAAATAACTAGTGTGTGACATTAGTGGAAATGGGCATATACAGTTTCACTATCCAAATCTGTTCGGAAGCTCCTGTCCCTATCATCATCATCTTACTGCCCTAGTCTTAAAACATTCTTTTTTTTCAGTCTTTTTGACTTTTTTTCAAAACCTAAACAAATCAGTAAGAGCTCATAATAGTTCTTCCTTTTATGAACCGATATCCGGAATAGATTTTGCTATTGATGAATTCCCCAAACTCAGTGATGTTTTGCCGACACTTGTTCAAAAAACATCGTTGGATTATGAAAACATACCTGGCACGATAGTCACTAATATATCATCAGTTGACATAGAAAAACTAAATATAAACAAGTTTAGAAAAAAAATGAATGCAATAGCAAGCGTAATGGCAAAAGACGAACCAAAAGCGAACGCGTCGAGAAGACAAGCTATTATTCCCTATATCAATGGGTATTGGGAAGCAGTCCATCAAAGGCTGAGGCGGAAATGCCTTGACCTCATGCTTCAGGTGTTATATATGGCAAGACACAAAATAAGGAAACTGCAAGGAGGTAAATACTACAGCACTACCGATAGTGGTTTCCGTATAGCATACTCGTTTCGACTGATAGTCAGGCTCTTTAGGAGAATGATGCGATACTATTCTCATACAATACGTAAAGAAGCATCACACGAATTCAAAGAACCAACTGTTATAATAATGATTCACGGCAAAATTACGAGACTTCACGTAGACTTTTGTTACCTATGGTGGGTTTTGATAAAAGTGGATGGTGCACACAGAACGGTAACAAATTACCGGACCCAGAAACACAGATTCTACAAAATTTTGGAACGGGAACTACAAAAGCGAAAAGAAGAGAAAGAAAAACTGCCCGGGGAGGATGGGACCCCACCCGAAGACCCGGACAATTATTCTGACGACGAAAAAATTCGACGCCGAAGGATAAGGGGGGGACCCGCCGGCCGACAATGGCCGGGGCTGCAGGCCGACAATGGCCAGGGCGAGGGCCGGGGCCAACCCAGCGGTGGTCACTAAGGGTGCTAGCCAGACACAAGCTCGTCTCTCAGCGAATATAAAGTTAACAACAATAACATATTTTCTAGCTTATGGACTCGAAAATATGTTATTGTTGCTTAATTTTCGTTTTCCGACACGAACTTTGACCCGTTTTTTATGTAATCAAAGGGAGCCTACGCATCACACCGTTGACTTTGACATTAGGCGCAGGCCAGGAAGAAGAAAGAAAAAGAAAGAAAGAAAAAACATTGATTTGTCGCAGAGACGTGACGTGCAAGGGAGGTGAGACGATGACGGGACGATGACGCGGCGAACTTTTCACATATTATCTTCATTATTCTTCATAAAAAATGTATGAACGTCATCTGGAACAAAACATACAGAAAGGAAAGGACATCGTCCTATCGTAAAATAAACTAAAGTGACGAGACGCGGACACAGCGCAGATGCAAGGGAAAGGATGCGGGGTGATCGCCGCCGGTTTGCCGCGGACAGATCAGGCAGTTACTTTGCCACACGACACCGCTGCTGCCCTCGAAATGAGCCGTCACAAACAGTATCATAAAAGCGTTTCCGTCCCGTCCGTATCAGACACAAGGTTTAAACCAGGCCCAGGTTTCGGGTCTGTTTACTTTAACGTACAAAATGTTTATTCTGTACATTGATGTACAAAGTCAAAGTCAAAGTCAATGACTTTGACTTTGTACATCAATGGTGTATCGTGATGATTATAGCAGATAGCTTAAATATTTCAACGGATAACAAAATATATATTTGTGTAGATTAATCCTGAATAAAAATTATTTGTTCAATATTGATGGTTTTTTTTTTGACCTTCCAAAGCTTTTTACTATTATGTTTCGACTTTCGAATCTCCTCCCTCTCATTCCTGTCTAACTTATTTCAATAAGTCATTACAAAAGTTGAGATACCTTTTGTACGTGACCTGCAATGACTCATCTTTAGGATATACTTTTTCAGCTTTTTATGAAGGTTGTCTCTATTTATTGCGCATCTCAAAAGTCCTGGAGTGATCCAGGGCTTAATAATACGGTGACGATTACTGATAGGAACAAGCTTAGTATGGAGGGTAATCATGGTACTCAAGTAATCGATAAGATACGTAGCTGCTAAATTGGCATCGTTCATGGCGTATAAGGGGGAAAAGACGAAAGCCTTCATTGCGTCATCTAAGCCAATATAGTCAATAACTTTTTTTGAATATCTACGAGTATGGCTGAATGGGTCGCGTTGACAATTCCATAAAAAGGGAAATACTATCATGGTCACTCACTGAGGAATGCATTACGAAACACTGCGCGATCCTCTTGGTTTTCAAGACAATATGGTCTAGGCAGGTACGTGCATCTGTGGGAAAATTGTAGGCTAGTAGTAGACCGTGGGACGCCATCAAGTTAAGGTAGGTATGAGATCGATTGTCAGAGTTAAATTCTGCAATATCAATATTGATGTCACCGGCCAAAATTATGTTTTTAGTAGATGAGTATTTTCAAAGGAGTTCGTTTGAAGAGTTCAAAAAAAAGGAGGTATTATTCTGTCCAGGAGGACGGTAAATTGCAACAATAATAGTGTCTATGTTTACATGTGCTACTAGACAGTTTGCATCAAGCAGTAAAGGTTCCTCCACAACTACTTTCATGCTACTGTTATAAAAAATGACCACACCTTCGTTTTGGGTAATGTGGGTAGAGGTACTCGTAGAATGTGACGTATAGTTATCAAGAGAAGGAATGACCTGAGTGCATGGTAGCCAACATTCAGTCAAAATTATGAGATCCCATTGTATTTTACTCCTGGTGAGTAATGTTTGGAACGAGGGAAGGTTGCGTCTAATGCTTCTAATATTTTGATGAATAATTGAGAGATAGTGTTCAGGTTTAGATATGTAATTGTGCTTCTGTGTTTCGTTCTCGAGATTAGATATTACACTTGTAGTCACACATACAATGTCGCCACTAATGCACTCAGTTTAAAGACAAACAAAAAAAAACAATTAAGATGTGGGTAGACTGACCCCATCTTATAGATTTATTGCGTTCAACTCACCATTCACATTACATTGATTCGCCAATTTGTATTTCTAATTTGCGTTCTAGTGTTTTTTCGGCAATTTAGTGTTTTCAGTGCTCATCATAGAGAATATCTCTTCTGAAATCTCTTCTGAATCTTTGGGGCTCATAAACCAAAATGCCTAAGAGAAAACGTAATGATAAGGATTCATAATAGTTATATTAAGAAGAAACTTAAAAAGTTGGAAAGAAAATTGCAAAAAGGACGCTGTAGATCTTTATTATCGTCCTCGGATTCTGAGCCAATGTTCTCAACAATACAAGGTACTTTTATTTAATTTTTTTATTGGTGATTAATGGATTAACGATGCTACACACGAGTTGTAACTTATCCTTTATTCAAACTCGGGTTCACGATGTAACGCCTTGAGTTCATCTTACCCGCTGTTATCTGTAGGTATCTACCTACGCCTGACCACGTACAATAACTTATAATATCTTGTTACCTATCACGAAACAATAATTGTGTTGTCAAATACGGTTCATAATCCTATTGGGAACTGTACAGTATTTTATAATTTCCGATTGTATAACACAATTTTGGAATCGGAGAATAATGAATGCCTATCGGTGAACCTTGACGAGCCGGTACCATCAAGCCGAGCCGGCATCATCCAAGCATAAAGCGCTAGTGCGCTTTATGCTTGGAGTCACTGCAGGGGCCGAAAGTACCTGAAGCGACACAAAAACCTCTTCTCCAGTTATCAGCTGATGAAGCCGCTGATATTGAAAAGGAGTGTGATGGAAATATTGGGATCTGATCGATCAACCACTACATCATTCGGTAAAACATCCAAAAGGACTTAGGTGTACCTACGCTATGAATTCATAGCCACTTCTGGTTTGTCTTTGTTTGTCTTGACTTGGCTCGCGAGGTTGTCGACATGTGGGATGTGGTCTCAGCGATCATTGTGCCGATAGTCGTGTCAGCCCATGGCTTAATTGCCAAGAGCCTGGACCAATATCTGAAGAGGCTCTCGTTAGTCAGCTGGATCGTATTTATATTTGAAATAGCAAAATTTGTCAAAACTAACTCTTCACTTTTTGAACTTAAAAACAATGTTAATAAACGTACTGTTACACAGTATCCATTAACAATGCCTTTTTTTTGGTGGGTGGGAAATCATCAAATGACCCCCCCCCCCCCGCTCTGGGCGGAGCGGAAGGGAGTGTCAGACTCTTACTGACTAAAAACCACCCATGTTCCTTCTTTGGCCCTTTATGTTCTAGGGCCGCGGTATCTCTTTCGAACAGTCCCGCAGCCCTGGCAGGCATCGGCCCTTGCGGGCCCCTCCCGTTTGCTGACAACTCTTTGAGGCGCGCGTGGAACGCGAACGCGCCGTCGACACGGCCTGCCCGTCGTCATACGACGGACGGATGGCGAGCTAGCCCATTACTCACCGTCCACAGGCCCGCATCCAATGCCTGTACCTAGGATTGAATTATTTAGACGTACCTAATTGTGTATATATAGCTCCACTCATCTTTAACTCTCTACCAAACTTTATTATTGATCATCCGTACAGAAAATTCTGCATAGTTCTGAAAAAATGGCTCTTTTCACATAGCTTTTATTCCATAGCTGAATTTCTTAAAAAATCGAATTGTCAATCCTACAATTACCGGAATGCATTATAGAGAATTAGCAAAATAATATAATGTAAGTGTTTGTATATTTTAAAATATTTTATTATTATGTTAACAATCTCTTTGTTTGGTTTAGTGTATAACAGTAATATTTTGTTTTGTGTTTAGTATGTTAAACTTAGAAACACACTTATCTAAGTTACCTTATTTAATGTTTGTTTCACTTAGGTATTGTGTTTTGGAATAAACATCTTATCATTAATGTTTGCATACCAATTTTATGGCGAAATGTGTCATTGCACTACTTATTATTTTTGCCATCTATTTAATTGTACCTCATTTCCTACAAATAAATGATTTTGACTTGACTTTGACTTCAAGGGTTCGATTTAGAAAGCGGTACTTCTGGACACGGCTCGTATTGTTAGGAGGTTCCTCTCTGGATCCCTGGCCGCCGGTAGCTTGGATCCTGTTTCCGATACCGATGAGCTACAATTTTTTTATAATTTTAAATGTTTTTTAAATGTTGTTCATTCAGTCAATAAAATTGACGTCATGGACGAGGAAAGCATTGTGCGGATATGTTCAACATCGTTCACCGCAGAGGACATAACCGATGCTAAGGTTTGCTGTATGAATCGGTAACTTCGAATAAACGTAGAGTAACACGGAAGAGGGATGGAATATCGCAACGAGATCTCTACGATGTTATTTCTGTTTTTAAGGAGACAGATCCTGTGGAAACTCCAATATTTGAAGCCAGAGAATTGCAGAAATTACCACCAGTTACTTTCGATCATATAAATGCTACAAGATTATTAAAGGATATACTTGTGATACAGAAAGACCTAAGATTAGTAAACGACACGTATGTGTCATCAGATCAACTGCAAGGGGTAAAACAAGACTTATTAAATCTGAAACAAGCATCTCTGGCCAATAATTATGAGTGCATAAATATAAATAAAAATCGTGGCGGTGGCAGTATGTCTAACAGCTACTTTAGCTGACCGTTGGACCTACCTGACATTGACGAACATAGCATGACTCATGAAGTCATGACACTGCTGTGAGTATAGTCAGTATAGTACCGTACGAAACTTGCGTGGACAGGTGCCTACCTGTGTCGCGCGCACGGATCGAGTGTGGCGCTGTCCCGCTCACACAAGTTCGATACGCTAATGATGCGCAGAGGCCAGTTGCGGCACCGCGGTTTCGAACATCGAAAGCCTGCCTGCACCTGAGCTGCGAGCGGGCCTCACTACGGATACGGGCGCGTGTATGAATCATCAGATGGCATCTACACCGGTAAATCACAAAACATTAGCGCGTATTGTCGCTAAAGATGGAAATTTGAAGGATATGAAGCAGTCGGAGGAATGGACTTTGGTACAGCGAAAAAGGTTGAGGAATCACCATACTATTGAAGGCAAAGCCCTTAACAATCCTAGCGAAAAATTTAAGGCCACCGATATTAGAATACCCTTGTTTTTAAACAATGTAGATAAAAATACCTCGGAAAGTGATATACTTGCTTACATATTAAATAAAACGCAGGATAAGGTATCTTTGCAAAGAATCAACGCGAAGATACCGCGACAATATAATGCGTACAAAATATGCGTTCCAAGACCAAAGCTTACACTTTTCTTAGAAAGTAGTTTATGGCCGGAGAGCGTTTCTATTAGAAGATTTGTGGAGTATAAAAATAGTGATGGTAGACAAATCACAAAATAAATAATACGAGTTTTGTCAGTTTCAATTGTCGGTCAATAAAAAGATCAATTGACTGTGTCAGATCGTTATGTCGAACAGCTGATATAGTGGCGTTGCAAGAAACATGGCTAATGCCCCATGACATCTCATATCTAGGGGGGATAGACCAGGATTTCTCGTATACTGGCAAATCAGCGGTGAATATGTCGGCGGGGATGTTACGGGGCAGGCCGTACGGCGGCGTTGCTATACTGTGGCGCAAGAGTGTGTACCCGTGCGAGTAGTTGAATGTGAAAATGTGAAACTCACAGCCATTAAAGTAGTGCTTGACGATCGTAATTTTTTAGTGTTTTCGGTTTATATGCCGACGGATGCAACGGATAATATGGCAGATTTTAAGGACTGTTTCAGTGAGATTAGTGCAGTGATAGACAGCTGTGGCGTAGAAACGGTCTTCGTACTAGGGGATTTTAATGCTCACCCGAGTGCATCGTTCGGTAAGCATCTTTTGAATTTTTGTGATGAACAGCGTTGGCTGTGTGCGGATATTGACGTTTTGGGACTACTATCGGACTCATACACATACATTAGTGACGTTCATGGTACTAGGTCATGGTTAGATCACATTGTTGTGACGGAAGCTGCGAGGCTGTCAATTGTAAATTTTAACATTAAATATAATGTCTCGTGGTCTGATCATTTTTCTATTTAGCTAATATGTAACATCAGTACTCTAAAACCAAAAGTAAAACATGCCAAGACTGTACAGAACAGTGTGGTTTGGGGTGTTGGGGATTTGTCGCAATTAAAACAATACAAACAAGAAAGTACACTCAAACTACGTAACGTAGATTTTCCGCCGGAGTTTAGAAAATGTGCAGATGTATTTTGTAGCAATTTAGAACATAGAGGTATATAGACAATACGTATAATAATGTAGTTAATATTTTACAAAATACAGCATCAAATTGCTGTAAGAGAAAATTAAATAGTTTTCAAAAGAAAAAGACCTATGGTGGACCCTGGCTGGAACAAATTTGTGAAAACGGCTCATGGTGACGCTCGACTTTGGTTTCAGGAAAACCCACATCTGGTCCTCTTTTTGAAAATGCGTAAATCGCGTGCTACGTTTAAATCAAAGCTTAAATGGTGTCAGAACAACCAGACACAAATAAAAATGAATATTTTAGCATCACAACACACAGCTAAGAATTTCAATCAATTTTGGAAGGTTACCGGTAAACTGATTCTGGTCGGGTGTTCCAGTGAGCGTCGAGGGTAGTAGTGAGCCCGACCAGATTGCCAGCCTGTTTAAGGAGCACTTTAAGGTCTGCTCATCTTTGGATACCGGGAATAAAGGAACTGAGACACATGAGGTCCGTACCGGGGGCAGGATCGTACGGATTACATGTAGGGATGTCGCGCAGGCGGTGAAAGGCATGAAACGTGGAAAATCCCCTGGCCATGACTCTTTGAGTATTGTACACTTGCAATATGCAGGCGGTCACTTGCCAAGGGTGCTGGCCATGCTTTTCACCTACTGCGTAGGTCACTCATACTTGCCTGATTCATTGATGAGAACCGTAGTTGTGACTATTATTAAGAACGAGACAGGGGACGCGTCTAGCTTGAGTAATTACTATATTATATATCGCTCGCAACTGTGATTGCTAAGGTACTGGATAGTGTGATTGAGAAATATTTAGATAAACATCTAAAGTTACATGACGCTCAGTTCGGATTTCGATCTGGGCTGTCTACTGAAACAGCTATATTGAGTCTCAAGCACACTTTCCAGTATTACACCAGCAGGAATATACCGGTTTGCGCCTGTTTTCTAGACCTGTCGAAGGCATTCGACCTGGTGATGTATGACAAGCTATGGCAGAAGCTGTCGAGTGAGACTGAACTTCCTGACGAATTCACATCGCTCCTTAAATATTGGTATGGCAATCAGCGTAACTACGTCTGGTGGGCGGGATCACTATCATATGCATATAGGTTGGAGTGCGGCGTGAGGCAGGGAGGTCTGACTTCGCCCAAGCTCTTTAACCTGTACGTGGATCGGCTGGTCTGTGAGCTCAGCAGCACCCGGGTAGGTTGCTCGATTGATGCAGTTATTGTTAATAACATAAGTTCCGCCGACGATATGGTGCTGCTGAGCCCATCGTCCAATGCCCTCAGGCGCTTAATAAAGATAATTATGCGAGTGCTATGCGGGGGTCCTTGCGCTCAGGTATAACACGACCAAGAGTGAAATGATGGTGTACAAGTCCGGTACAAAGAGCTATGACATCGTACCCTCAGGTCACATTGGACGGCAGTGCTCTCAAAAAGTGGCACAATTTAAGTGCCTGGGCCACTGGGTCACCGACGGCCTCTCAGATGATGTAAATATTGAAAGGGAACGCAGGGCATTGTCAGTCAGAGCTAATATGCTGGCCCGTAGGTTTGCACCCTGTACTGCACAGGTACTGCCAGTCTTTTTATACGTGCAGCCTATGGGTGAAACATACGCAGAAGACTTACAGAGCCCTGTGTCCAATACAATAACGCTTTCAGGATGTTGATAGGGTTGCCACGCTTTTATAGCGCATCAGATATTTTTACAGAAGTTCAAATGGATGGTTTTCAAGCGATACATCGCAAAAGAATAGCGTCTCTGATGCGCCGCATGCGGGGCAGCCCCAACAGCTTCCTGCAGCTCATTGTTGGGAGAATGGACATGGAGGGCTCCTTCATGGGGCATTGCACGAAACTCCATGTACGAGTTGTGCGGTCCTAATCCAATGTTTCCAGAGGTGTGTAACGGTGTATCTATTTGTTTTCATTGTTTATTTAAAAAAAAAACATGTATGGAATATTTATTTATTTATGTACACACAGATTATGTGGATTATTATGGATTATTATATGTAAAGTAATTTATCTGAAATAAATGAATTTAATTGAAATTGAATTGAATTGACAATATGCTGGCAAAAGGCTGCACTTTGTAGGAATTTTTGTAACCATAAAACTTAGTACGACCTATGTACTTAACACGTATCGTTAAGCAAGCAACGAATGGATGTGTGTGGTTTTTTTTAATTTATATTATTAAAAAGAAAGTTCAATGATTCCATGAAGAAAAAAGAAGTTGATGGTAGCGTGACGATTGGCAAGGGTTAATGGAAGAAAGAAACGTGTTGCTCCGACCCCAAATAACATGGGACAAGGGCAGGACGATGATGCGCACCGACGCACGACGCTCGCAAATAACCTCTGACCAACCGTAAGTTTGAATAGAACTGTAGATATAAGTGGTGCTGGTACAGGTTGCGATAAAGACAAAGATAAGAAAATAATGTTTAAAACACCGTGTTAACTAGTTAAAACTGGTTATTATCGGTTATTATTCATTGTAATTAATACTATAAAGTAGGAATAAACATTAAATGGAAATCACGGAAACGCCTATTAAAAATATCGTTTATTAAAGTACCTCCTAGTGAAGCTACACCTATGTTCACAGCCGCACTAGGTACCTAGTTTCGGAACACTTTATGTTATTTTCTGATGATTGCTGACGATTAGAATGCTGCTACTTGTTATAATTACAATAACACGTAAGTGTCTTTTCATACAATATGGGTTCCTCTTTTAAAAATAATTCATGAAATTGAATATGTTCATGACGTAAAATTAAAATAATACTACTATAAAGGCGCTCTCTCACCGTACCATTCGCCTGTAATGTAACAAATCCAAGATTTGATTTTGTTCATAAACAATTGGTTGTTACAAAAAATTGTATCGTTACAGGCGCACTGTAATGCCCGGTTCTGCTCACTCACTAATGTAATGCTCGAATATGAACTGTTACATTGTAGGGGAATGCCCCCGGTGAGGGAGCTCTTTCAGAGGTCTTATATATGGTGATAGGTCCCCTATTTATGCATTAAAAGTGTGTCTCTAGTGCAACAGTAAGTTATTAAAAAAAAAAGTTAAAGAGTAGAGGGAGCTTTTGTGAATAAATATAAAAAAATCATCAATATACTTATTGAGTTTATGTAAAGTTGAAGTTGTACTTTCGAGTTCTATTCGAGTAATAAACCAACTTGTACTGGTTTTGTTATGATATGACCACTGCTGGAAGCCAAAATGATTAACTAAATTATATTTCAGACATAAGAACATCGCAATGTGTGAGGGCTACGCCCGGTCAGCCAGTCCCACACGCCGACATTCTTGACGATCTGCTGTCCAAGTTCCTCGGTGACAGCTACAGCAGTAGCGCCCTCTTCGATTTCATCCTGGGAGAACCCAACCAAAACAAAGAGGCAAACATCCTTGCGGGAGACAACCTAGACATTAGCATACTTGATGTTGATAGCGTCAGGAAAATTATTAACTTTGCCAAAAATAAGCACGAGAATGAAATACAAGCCGCAGAGAACTCTCGACGAGATCTGGATACCTATGATATTGGTAAAGACCATCCACATCAGTACATCATAATCAACAAAACAATCGACTTAATGAAGCAAACCATTTACATGACACAAGAAAAGGTTAACCAAACTAGAGCGTACAGGAAGCAGTATAGAAATAATCCTGGTTACCAAATTGCATTACTGTACGGTGCGGCAGCAGCAATGTTAGGCAAAATGGAAAATCTTATAGCTCAACAGACACATTTGCTTACGAGAAGAACACATTTCATTTGGTATCTTATACTTTATGAGAAGATATTGGCGTGCAATATTGATATTACCGACACCATCGAGAAATTATTCAAGATACAGGAAGTGGATGAGAAAAAAAGGGGAGGAAAGAAAGCGACGAGTTCAAGACGAAACTTAACAGCAGAACAACTGGAGGAAATTTTGGAGGATGAACTTGAATTAGAGAAGTTTAAGAAAGAAAATGATATAAAGATACAACTTCGGGGTGGTAGAGGACAAGGAAGAAACTAATTGATCCTTGTTAAAATTTCGATCGTGTGAATAAAACATCAGTTGGGACTGATGTTTTATTCACACGATCGAAATTTTATCATCAATATCTTGGTTATCTTTGGCCCAACCTTGGCCATCATTAGATCAGAACTTTACTCTATTCGCCATCCCCGCGTCTAGCCAGATGCCCTACCCAACTCTCCTTGAGGGGTACCGCCCCGTACCCGACGTTATAGACTTTTGTCCGACGACGGATTTCGTTACGTACTCGGTCTAGTAGGGTTATAAAAAAAAACATTTATTTCAGGCACGAGCCCATACAAAAGATAAATTTCAAAAGACAAAAGACAAATAATTTCAGGACCAATTTCAAGATAAAAACTAAATAAATAAAATTACATTAGAAATAACAGTATTAATTAAAAATTAAATTAAAATTGTTAGCAAGAATACTGACAGTCATATACAAAGAAATAAGTAGCTTCATATATGGCTCTCAATATTCCATTGTCAGAATCATGTACACGGCTCATAAAGGAGGCCCTCGCTTTACGTAATACAGCATGGAAACCGTCTACTCTGTTCTCCGCAAACATGCCGGACGCACTACACCTCCACGGTAGCCCAAATATACACCTAAATACGTTGTTATATTGCACACGTAAGGTGTTATAAGCGCGTTGTGTGTGCTTGTACCAGAGGTGGCCAGTGTAAACCGACCGATAGTACGCATTGAACAGAGTGACTTTAACTTGTTTGGTACATTTTGCGAAACGCCGAGCAATCATGTTGCTTTTGGTTGCTGTAACACCTGATATGGTGTGGGAATGTGTGCGTGGAATGAAACGCTGTAAGTCGCGGCGGGCATGATGGTCTGACGCTGGATCATATTGTTCTAGGAGGTCCTCAGTTGGCTGAAAAACTATCTGTGCTGTACAACTTATTTCTGAGGCACAGTTACTTGCCGAAGAGTTTTATGAAAACTGTAGTAGTGCCACTCGTTAAAGATAAAAAGGCGATATATCCGATATTAATAATTATCGACCTATTTCATTAGCAACCGTATTGTCTAAAATATTTTAAAGGTTAGTCGACCCACATCTATTGAAAAACATAAAGATACACAATGCACAATTTGGTTTTCGTCCGAATCTTTCGACTGATACCGCCATATTCTCGTTAAAGAAAACTATCCAGTACTATTTACATAGAAAAACAAGTTTCTTGCCGGTTCTTCTCCATAGGAAACGACCAACCCGAACCGTGCCCATGTAGGCCTATGTGAAATAAAAATATTTTGATTTTGATTTTGAACCAGCATGTGACAGACGTGTTCTGCCGAGTCACGTTTGAGTTGGGCAGCTTTTAGA
Source organism: Eurois occulta (assembly GCA_950022335.1). Lineage (NCBI taxonomy): Eukaryota > Metazoa > Arthropoda > Insecta > Lepidoptera > Noctuidae > Eurois > Eurois occulta. Next base: position 2,289,348 of record OX465496.1, read on the forward strand.
GCCACGTCAGCAATATCAAAGTTGTACATTTAAAAAAGTGTTAATATTTAGTGCAATCAACCTATGAAGTACCAGCTGCTGGCGCAGGCATCCTCTGTATGAAAGGGAGTCGACCATAATCCAGCGCGCGCGCATAGTGCAGGTTGGTAAATGTTATAACCAACATTTACATTTTGGCTTCTTGACCTTAAATTAATTAACACAAGGAAATTGGAAATGGTAGAATAAAAACTTATTCAATATTAAACTAATTTCGTTTTATTAACAAAAAAACTAGGACAAAAATCCTTGACTTCATTCGCAATACACTACTAATACCTATTAATATGGAATAATTAACTAATCTAAAGGAAAAACGATAGGGCCAGAAATATTCAAGTTGCACAAAGGGTATTGGGAAATAATCTCAATTGCTTTAACAATAGCGTCGTATAAGCTTGTACTAATTTAGCAAAATGCTCTTAAAATTATCACATATTACAAATGGCCTTAATTTTTATTTCTTGAAGAGGCCAATTCTACCGCTGTAAGATAAAGAGGCGTTTGAGGAAAAACTGTAGAGAAAAATGAGCCTTACTAATGATAAGTTATCGAATCGGGCGTTAAGATGCCGAAATCTTTGAGAATAAAGTTTTATTCAAGAAAATTTGAATATTTACTTTTAATTCCACAAATATTAATGACGGATGCACTGTCGTTCCGCACGTAAAAATATATTCGTAACATTGTTTAGCTAAACTGAACAAAAAAGGCACTAATAAGGCTTATTTTCCCCGTACCCTTTCCTAGATACGTCCCTTTTACTTAAGGCGAGAGAACGATAGGCTTACTAAATATTTGTGAGTAAAATAAGCACACTATTCGTATTTAACCTATCCTAAGTTTAAGCGTACCTACATTGACAATATTTTTAGAATAAAATGCGATATGCCTAACAACAATAACGTTATATACAAATATTTTGATCTTCTTGTAGTTATACAGCAGTGTATCAGAAATATGTGGTCATATTTAAGGGTGGTACAGACCACCAAGTTGCACAACTTCCTCAATGGGACCAGCAAAGTAATCAGATGCTCATACAAAACTTAATTAGTTCATGCCACACCCACTTTTCTGATTCACGCTGTTGTCATATGAACGCTTAAGGTCGAGGCAGGCGCGGTCATAAAACGTGCGAACGAGACAAAAGATACAGAAAATAATTTTCAAAACACTTCCTCGAAAACTGCACTGTTCTTATTGCACTACGATTAGGTTCAACATGCAATGTATTTCACACGTTTTTTTTTTTCATTTATCACAACGTGTGCGGATATAAAATTTTCCACAGATAACTATACTTATAATAAGTCTAAATTGGTTCAGTGCCTATAGTCGGCGGCGATTGTTTTAGTTTTGTTAATCTCAGCAAAGAAATATGTGACTTAACGGCGTCGCCGTAAGTATTTTTACACGACTGTCCAAAAAAAGGAGTGTTATTAAACATGATTTTTTAAAATAAATATTTATTTTTATGAACAAATTAAAATATAACTGTGTAATTTTTTTATTTTTCCAATTAGGCTGTTCAGCGGGTTAACCTTTGCTTCTCCTTCAACGTGGCAAAAACAAAGCGCGGAAAAAAAGCAAATTAAATCATAGTTTCCTAATAATTCATGACAAAAATATGTTTCGTTCTATTATTTTGTTTATTCGAAACTGTATTGAAAAACGTCGTTTCAGACACGTGGGCATTTGTTACTGCCGTTCTCGGCACCATAGCAATAGTGGATTCCACTTCGAATGCAATGAAAAAGTTTCCCCACTTTTATCAAAGTGTACTATTTCCGTATGTCCCACGGCTCTACACACGTTCGTCGTGTCAATGTATTATGATCGCGATTGCTACGAGGCCGTACGTTTAATATAAGGTCACGTTTAATTAGCTAGCGATACTTTACAAACGTTACCAGTGGCTGTTGACCCCTTAATCTATTTTGTTTTATTTTGTTTTCATTAAATACTGTCTGTGAAGGTTTATAATCTAATTTAATTTTACCATAAATGATTTATTATTCTGCCGCAGACAGCCATTACTTTTTAAATTGTGATATAAATGCTTACGTTTTAAAAGCTATTTCCCTTGTTCATGAACTAAAATGATGCTACAAAGTAATTACCTCTAAATTTATCTATTTTCTCTATAGTACATTATACAGAAGTAGCTTCAGGAAACGCGTCCAATAAGGGCGAATTTCAAGGCTAGGCAGATGATGAGTGTACGAAAATGTAAAAGAACTGATACCAAACGAGATTCAATAAAATGAAGTATCGAATATTTTGACACATTTTTTATGGATATGACATTTCTGAAAAGGCAATATTTAAATTAATCTCGTTCGGTGTAGTTATTTCTTACTTAAAATTATCTATTGATTACATCATACTTAACGATTCACACTTTTTGGTAACTCCTACTCCGATTATTGCTGATGTGAATAAGTGGACAACTCGATTAATCTTTTGACATTTCTGTTATTGCTGAAACTACAGGGAATTTCATGGATTTCATGTCACCGTCTAAAACACGACATAATAATTATAATCTATAATACCAACCACACTTTTACATTTGTGTTATTTGTGGATTCGAGTTACACTCACCATATAAAGAGCTCAAACCTTGAAATGGCCGTCCTGTAAAATTGACATTTTAAACTTCTCAAGTTATTCACGCTAGGCACGGAAATAAACTCAAAGAGGATGTATTGATAATTTTAATAATTATAACTCTGTAAAGCCATATTTATTTCAGCAGCGAATCATATTATAATCAACATTTGTATGGACACTGACCTGGGGGGTTACTATGACGTCTTAAAACAGAAATAGTTTCACGGGGTGGAAAGAGACAGAGTTATACAGGTCATCTCGCGCCATCTCTTTCCCATACTGGAATTACTCCTGCTTTAAGACGCCATGGTAGGACACCTACTAATTGCAAGAAACGTAAGAACATTTTAATTTAGTGGGCCACTCTGTCGCCTTCCCCCTTAAATTGAATTGAAATAATAAGTTAATTCCGAGTATGACCACGCGCCTAAAAAAGTATTCAGGACTACACTACTGTTCTGTTGATTGTATTCAATTACATTGGTGAATTCCGCTCTAAGCTAAAAAATATTGTTTAAAAATAACACATGCGGCCAATAATTGACTTAATCATTATATAATATTATGGAGTAAGGCGTGAGACTAAAGCTAATTTATTCACAAATAAATTATTTTATCACTAGACATTTGTGAAGGATGAATAACTACACTTTACATTGGAAGCATCAACACTACGCGTGTTAAAATACTTTCTAACTTATTTAAATACATCTAAAATGCAGTGTTTATTTTTTTAAGCATTTTATAGTAGTCATTCGCCCCATACAAGTTATTCTAATTTTATTTCACAAGCCAGTTATCTGCAGTTTCAAGTCCCCGTTTCATACTTCGCTTCAACTTATTTGATTATCGATGTTTAATATTCTCGATAATTCTATTTTAAACGGTGTTTTTATATACATTTTAAGGCAAAATTACATGAGAACGGCTACTCTACATGAGCTTGAGTCACGTAAATCGTCATTGTGAGCATAATATGTTAACACATAAAACAACACTTAAGTACACTGGAACGGCAATAATTGTCAAGTGATCTGATAAGGTAAAATTCATTCAACCAATCAGACCACTACACAGAAAGTGGGCGAGACTAAAAAGCCCTTAGCTGTGGTTTATTTTATTATGCCAGCACTCTTGAGCTGTTGTCTTCAACTTGCATCGTTGTTATGTGTTTATGTACAGACGCCAGCACATCAAGCTACTACAATCTGTCAAATTTCTTGAATAGATTTTCAATTTTATCTCTGAAGCATTAGGTTCAAGGTCGGTTGGGAAAATCTGTCAGTTTCGGTTAGGTTGACCTGCTGGCGTCAGTACTTACGTAATTTTGAGCGATGTTTCGGTTATATGAGTAGGTCTATTACCGAATATAACTATGATCACGCTCAATAATTCCGATATAACGGTTCTTTTACATTGACAACGTTTCGCAATCAATGTGTCATAAAATAAAGCTGTGTAATTTTTACAGTGGATTTCCAGCTTTAAGTTTGTCATAGTAATAAATAGCAGGTAGATTTTTTTTTCTGAAGTTACCAATAAATTTATTTTGTTTTGCGTAATTACATGGGTATCAATCCATGTCCGTATTCCAACGTAATCGAAACAGTTCTGCCTACTCTACGTTAACAGAATCTACAAAATCGAATGTAGAAAAATCACATTCGCGAAATTTCTTGATTTCTCTACTTCCTGTCCTTGTGGGGGCCGGTTCCTGTCACTAGGGCACATGACTGCAGACTGTTGGGATGTGAACTGGTGACCCTCACTGAGTCTTCGGCTTATGATGTGTGGCGTCGCACGTGAATACAAACGCAAAACCAGCCGTCTTCTGCGCGAATGATATGAATTCATCTGAAAAATATTGAGAACTCTGTTAATCTTTCGTAATTTCACGTATTAATAATGACCAATGGGTGTAAAAGAAAAATTTTTTACAACAAAATAAAACCGACCTCGAAAACACCAGAGCGGCTGTTATCATTTAGCCACGAGCTTAAACTTCAAAAACACAAAAAAGTGAAAAATAACTTTAGCTTCAGAGGTCGGTGCCAAAAAAATTGAATCAAAAAAAAAAAATCACCGACTTCTGAAGCTACAGTTATTTTTTGCTTTTTTGTGTTTTTGAAGTTTAAGCTCGTGGCTAAATGATAACAGCCGCTCTGGTCGAACTTCAGGTTACACCGCACTTGGCTGGGTTAGTCCGTGGAAGGGTGACCACCTATTACATACTGAGTTTCCTCCGTGCCTCGGAAAGCATGTTAAGCCGTTGGTCCCGGCTGTCATTTGAAGATCTTTGACAGTCGTTACAGGTAGTCAGTGGCCCGAAAGTCTGATAACTAGTCTTACTAAATTACCCAATACTAATTCGGTTGTGGAGGTCAGATAGGCAGTTACTCCATGTAAAATACTGATATTCAGCTGCAACCAGTTAGACAGCATACCGACCCCAACAAAGTTGGGAATAGGCTAGGCAGATGATGGTAGTGTTTTTGAAGTCGGTTTTAATTTTGCTAAGGTTTTGCTCTGAAGCATGTCTCAGACAATAACAGTCCAATGCATAGGCCTCTCCGAAGCCGTGCTATAACAGTCTGTTCTTCGCCTTTCACGTCCAGTCTGTCCCCGGCCCCTTTTTAAGATCGTCTGTCCATCTAGATGGGGTGTATCCAACGCTGTGCTAATAAGAGATATTTTAGCGTTTTGGCTCACTCTTTTTGGCGTTCGAATGACGTCTTTGCATCTGTTGGTGGTGCTGTTGTTGTTGTTGCTGTACATGATTATCGGGTGGACCCAATAGACTTGTAGCGGCACTACAAAAAGTACTACAGCGCCATCTATGACGCAGAGGACAAACTAAATATCGAAATCCTGCATCGCGCAAGTAAAGTTATTCGCGACTTAAGACTATATAGATAGAAGAACCCGACAACAACTGTTGGGCAGTAGCCCACCAGACATAACACCCGTCTGGTCGGAGGATCCTTTTCTATGGGGGTTGAAGAGCTTTACACCCTGTTCTTCATACTCCCAAAGACTTTAAAAGTAAATATACTTCAAGAACATTAGCTTACCGTAAGTCAAGTACCCCTTCTCATCCAGATCAGCCTGCTGGAAGGTGTTTTGTGCATCCTCATGGCAAAGCCCGAGGCAGCGTGTCGCCACCTCCTCGAAATTGGCCAGGCTCAGCCGGCCAGTGCGGCTGCTGTCGTATAACTGCAAACGTTACATACATGGGTTACATAAACGAAACGAAAGAAATTTTAATGTACTTATGATAGACGGTACAACACTAACAAAATCGTAATCTACTCGCAAGAGGCTTGCTAGATAGCTCACTCCTCGAGTACTAGTGTAACGTGTCAAAATTCGCATTTTGTGTCACTGATACATGGAATCATATTCGTTCTACGTTAATTCTTCTGATAGCAGTCGCGTGCATTTGCTTTCGAACTAGGTAGGCAAATTGGGCACGTGAAAGCATTCAATGAAGGTTGAAGATGGTTTTCAAGACCGCCATCATATTTGGCCAAAATTTCTATCGTTTCGTACGAAATTACCTTCATTTGAAGACCACTCCTCGGATTGGATGGGATTCGATCGACTGCCTCGTTGGTCTAGTGTTAGTCGCAAGCACGACTGCTGAGCATGAGGTTCTGGGTTCGATTCGGTCGGGCAAAATTAAATCAGTTTCCTAATAATTTATGACAAAAATACTTTTCGTTCTATTATTTTATTTCTTTGAAAGTGCAATGCAATAACATAGTTTCCCCACTTATATCAAAATGCACTATTTTAATGAAGAAACACTGTCTCCCAAGTCACAGTCTGTATGTCGTACTGTATCAATGCTGTCACTGTACTATTGAAATAAAAAGTTTAGTATTATTATTCACTACATCGATGCAGCTGTAGCTGATGTAGCTACGTGATGATGCTGCCTATAGTTTACATGTAGTGACCAGTGTTACCCAATATCTGGGTTGCGGAGGTCAAATATATAATCGCTTCTCGTAATATACCTTAAATGCCACGGAAAGAAGCTGCGCTAAGGGCGCGTGTTGCAGCGACAGGAACGCAGCATGCAGCAGGTAGTCAGGGAAGTACACCAGGCCACTCGACGGCTGAAAATACAATTTTAATTCTAAATTTATTTTCTAGTTCAAAATTTTCTTACTATTCATACCAGTGGCCATCGTTTTCAAGACGATGTTTCTACATCGACTTTCAACAGAATTGACACAAGCTTAAAGCATAGCTATAGAATGAAACATCCAATGCAATGAGGATCCGGGCGACCCACCCTTTGGTGAGCAAATTAAATGAAAATGAAAAATATTTTATTATTTCAAAAGCTAAATTAATTATTAAAATTTAAAATCTCTTGTAGATTTCTTCGTGTCGATGGTTCAATGAAAGGTACCAAGCCGAGGTGCCTTTTCAGTGGGAAAGAACGAAATTTTACACTTGTTTCTACAACTGTAAAATTTCGTTCTTTAAAAAAAATAGAATGAATTTTGGTTGGCTTTTTATTCGAATCTGACTGTTCCACTACTTTGCCACTTTCGCGGCATCGCAAAGCTCGCCCAGGCGCCGCGCGAGTTCCTCGCCACCCCCCTCGTGACGTCACAGCTAGGTACAAGAGCTACCAACCTGCATGAATATGTCGACGAGCCTCTGCGTGCGCGGCTCCAGGGGCACGCCCAGGCGCCGCGCGAGCTCCTCGCCGCCCCCCTCGTGACGTCACAGCTAGGTACAAGAGCTACCAACCTGCATGAATATGTCGACGAGCCTCTGCGTGCGCGGCTCCAGGGGCACGCCCAGGCGCCGCGCGAGCTCCTCGCCGCCCCCCTCGTGACGTCACAGCTAGGTACAAGAGCTACCAACCTGCATGAATATGTCGACGAGCCTCTGCGTGCGCGGCTCCAGGGGCACGCCCAGGCGCCGCGCGAGCTCCTCGCCGCCCCCCTCGTGACGTCACAGCTAGGTACAAGAGCTACCAACCTGCATGAATATGTCGACGAGCCTCTGCGTGCGCGGCTCCAGGGGCACGCCCAGGCGCCGCGCGAGCTCCTCGCCGCCCCCCTCGTGACGTCACAGCTAGGTACAAGAGCTACCAACCTGCATGAATATGTCGACGAGCCTCTGCGTGCGCGGCTCCAGGGGCACGCCCAGGCGCCGCGCGAGCTCCTCGCCGCCCCCCTCGTGACGTCACAGCTAGGTACAAGAGCTACCAACCTGCATGAATATGTCGACGAGCCTCTGCGTGCGCGGCTCCAGGGGCACGCCCAGGCGCCGCGCGAGCTCCTCGCCGCCCCCCTCGTGACGTCACAGCTAGGTACAAGAGCTACCAACCTGCATGAATATGTCGACGAGCCTCTGCGTGCGCGGCTCCAGGGGCACGCCCAGGCGCCGCGCGAGCTCCTCGCCGCCCCCCTCGTGACGTCACAGCTAGGTACAAGAGCTACCAACCTGCATGAATATGTCGACGAGCCTCTGCGTGCGCGGCTCCAGGGGCACGCCCAGGCGCCGCGCGAGCTCCTCGCCGCCCCCCTCGTGACGTCACAGCTAGGTACAAGAGCTACCAACCTGCATGAATATGTCGACGAGCCTCTGCGTGCGCGGCTCCAGGGGCACGCCCAGGCGCCGCGCGAGCTCCTCGCCGCCCCCCTCGTGACGTCACAGCTAGGTACAAGAGCTACCAACCTGCATGAATATGTCGACGAGCCTCTGCGTGCGCGGCTCCAGGGGCACGCCCAGGCGCCGCGCGAGCTCCTCGCCGCCCCCCTCGTGACGTCACAGCTAGGTACAAGAGCTACCAACCTGCATGAATATGTCGACGAGCCTCTGCGTGCGCGGCTCCAGGGGCACGCCCAGGCGCCGCGCGAGCTCCTCGCCGCTCAGCCAGCGCGCGCGCTCCTGCAGGCCCGCAGCTGCTAGGTGCAGTTCCAGCTGGGAACGCTCCAGGCTGAAGGGGGTAATGTTACATGACATTTAGGCTATTCGTCCAACTTAGAAACAACAATTGTGTTTAAAAAACCCTGTCTGACCCGAAAGGGGCATACGTATACAAATGATATTGCCAAAAATAATAAGAAAAATAAAATATTCATGAAAGTAACATATTAATGAATTTCGAAATGAATGAATATTAATGAATTCTTGTCCAAAATTACTACCATTTCCCTAAATTCAAACAAACTTTTAAAATACGACAGCACCATCTTCGGCGTACGTATGTTCGATCGTCAATTGTTTTTTTTATGACATCACAACCCAGAGAATCCGCTCGCGCCCGTGTGTTGTCATGGAAGTTTCCCCATTTTAGTATGTATTGTATTGTATTTCATTTTCATCGGGGTATTTTTGTTTTTACTTGATTTCAAAAAGGATTACCTACATAAATAGAATCTAATCTCGATACCTAATAATACCCTCACGGATCAGACAGGTTTTTTTTAACATATTGTGTTAGTCTTCTTTTAGTGTCGATTGAATGTAAAAAACGTTTTTCTAGTGGCTATCTGCAAAGTTCTGGTTATACCCGACTGCGGCGAAGCGCAAAAGGAGATTATGTGATTGACCTGTATGTATGTATTTATGTATGTCTGTTTCTGTATGCCTTCATAACTTCTAAACGAATGAACCAATTTACATGAATTGAAATGACAAATTGTATAAAAAACTGGAAATAAATAAAGTAATTTTAAAACTTAAAACTCCGACTGAAAAGTAAAAACAAAAAAGGAGGAGGTTTCTCAATTCGACCGTATATATATACACTCGAGAGCAATGAATCCGGGTCACTTAAAGAATGTTAAAAATCTCGGAAACTAAAAATGATAGGTTAATGCAATAAATTGTATTTAATAGACAATGTAATACTCCTTAAATGAAAGTAAAAAAAATATGAGTCGCCATACATTTTATTAACACAAAATTACATAAAGAAAAAAACTGCTGATCTCTCCTTAAAACAAAAATAGGAAACAAGAAATTTTTGAACTTTATTACGATTTTCTTGAATTTAAATACTTCGTATTGCCTCCTCGTGCTTCCATTACTGCGTTTACGCGGTTTGGCATGCTGTACACCAAATTCCTTATACGATTTTGGGGAATATTCTCCCATTCCTCTGTGAGAGCAATTTTGAGCTCACGAAGCGTGATTGGGGGAGGGTTTTACGCATCTGCCTAGCTCGTCCCAAGCATGCTCGATCGGGTTGATATCCGGGCTGCGCGCTGGCCACTCCATACGAGTAATGTTCATCTCTTGAAGGTAGTCATTCACAATCCTACCTGTATGAGGTCGGGCATTGTCATGCATAAATATAGCATCCTCACCTAAATGGACCAACGTGATCATTGAGGATTTCTTCCACATATCTTACGCTAGTTAAAGAGCCGTTTTCTATGATCACCAGCTCTGTGCGACTTTCAGAAGAAATTCCGGCCCACACAAGTACAGACCCACCACCGTAGGCTACTTTTTCTTCGATGCATGCTTGCTTGAATCTTTCCCCTGGTCTTCGATACACTCTGTGTCTTCCATCGTGCTTGTAGAGCATAAATTTTGATTCGTCGGAGAACATAACTTTTGACCAATCTTCAATACTCCAATTTACGTGGCTCTGGGCATATCTTAGTCTTGAAATACGATGCCCACGCTCCAGTTTAGGGCCGTTTGCAGGTCTAAGGGGTTTTAAGTTAGATTCAGCAAGCCGACGTCTTACTGTCCATGCACTTGGGTTACTTCCTCCGAGGCGTCGAAACTGATTTGTGAGTTCAGTTCCTGTGAGAAAGCGATTTCGAAGCATGGTGTTCACCAAGTATCGGTCTTCTCGTGCTGTGGTACACCTGGTTCTGCCCGTTCCTGGTCTGCGTAGGTTAGAACCAGTTTCTTCGTAACGTCGGAGAACTCTTTGTACTGTTGACAGCGACACACCGACAGTCCTGGCTGTATCGCGCTGACTCCGGCCGGTTTCCAGCATTGTAAGTATTCTGGTGCATTCTCAGGCGTAAGTGACATAATTTCAGCTTGAATAATGAATATAGAGCACTATCAACATGGTTTATGTACCCACATAAATGACAGATTACAAACAAAAGCAAAACCAAATGCTGTAATTTCGTAGTTCCATCTTCGAAAGTGGCCCTTTTTCAAATTTGATTTTTTTATGATATAACTTTACAATAACTAAGAAGTTTTAATACCTTCATTTAAGGAGTATTAGATTGTCTATTAAATACAATTTATTGCATTAACCTAGCATTTTTAGTTTCCAAGATTTTTAGGATTCTTTAAGTGACCCGGATTCATTGCTCTCGAGTGTATATATATTTTTTTATGTGTGTTCGCGGATAACTTCGTCGTTTATGAACCGATTTTGATATTTTTTTTTGTTGGTAAGGAGATACTTCAAGGGTGGTCCCATGATAAGGAAACCGGGATCTGATGATGGCATCCTAGAGAAATTGAGGGGAGCTATCAAAAATTGTAGTGGCGACTAGTGCGTTTGTAAATTTTTTGATTAAGTATTTTAAAGGACTACAATTTAAAGAAGGTCTGGAGTCGATCTGATGATGGAATCGAAAGACAGTCGAGGGAACTCCTCAACGGTTTACAGCAGTCACCTTACACCTAGAAATTTACACCTAGATGGGTTGTGACTGTCATAAGGGGTCTGATGATGAAGACGAAGGACAGTTAAGGGAACTCCTCAACTGTTTACAGTAGCTACCTTGCGTTTGGGCTTAATTCATGTATAATGATCAAAACTTTGCACCCATCTGGGTTACAAGTGCCATTACAGGTCTGATGATGAAAAATATTTCTATGGAATATTGCAACTAAAAATAAAAAAATAAAAAAACTTTTTTGCAACAAATAAAACCGACTCCAAAAACACAAAAAAAGTGAAAAATTATTTTAGCTTCAGAAGTCGGTGACAAAAAACTGAATCAAATAAACAAAAGTCACCGACTTCTGAAGCTAAAATTATTTTTCACTTTTTTTGTGTTTTTGGAGTCGGTTTTATTTTTTGCAAAAAAGTTTTTTAAATTAAATAAAAGTTGGAACAAGGTGGGACCCATGTTTTCAGTCGGGTTTTTTAGTTTATTTAATTACTTTTTATTTATTAGTTTCAGGTTATTCCAATTCACTATTATTTTTACTTGTGGTCATGTTCGTGTCTGATCTTTACCCTAGAACATACGGATCTGTAAGAGAAGACTAAAAAAAATAGATAGTCGCCGAATACACAACATCCTGCTTTATGAAGTCGGTTAAGAACTTCTAAAATTTGGTATTCTTATAAAAGGTGTGGAACTCTCTGCTGTGTTCCCTCCCACATATAACCCGTCTGCCTTCAAAGCAAGAGTGAACAGGCATCTTCAGGGCACGCTCGTTTCATCATAGACCTCATCCATCGCTTTCCACCAGGCGTGATCGAGGTCAAGAGCAGGCCCATTTTGTAATAAAAAATAAAAAAATTACCCTAGTTGTGCTCGAATCTCGCTGACTTCCCTAGTAGAGGCTGCGCAAGGAATGCCCAGCTGTTTAGCGCGGGCAATCAACCGACAGTCGTCATAAGTATAGTCGAGGACAGGAACGCCAAGTGCTCTGAAAGTACACAATAATCAGTCATTTTTTAATCATTACTGATAGGTTCAAATTCGACCACAGTACTTGTGCCAATCAAGAAATCTCTTAACCGATTGCGGGCACAGGTTTGCAGCTATAAATATCGATATGGTCAAATTAGATATGCTCGATTCATCCCAAAAACAGTCCCAAATTGAAACCTCTTTGGAGCACATGCCCTACCTCCTTACTTACCCATCGTGCATAACCACCTGCATCTTTCAGGATTCAAACGAAGCCTATGTTAGTGATGTGTTGGTGTCTAAAGACTGGTCTGACAGTGTGATCGACAGGTACCTAATGAAGAAGATTTGACCAGTCTCTCACCTGTAGGAAACCGAAGACTTGGTCGGTCATTAAGCATCACGTCTGCATTAACGGAAGGCTAATGCTCATACAATTTCACATACCCTTATGTGGAATTGTATGAGCATTAGCATTTCGCCACTTGTGTTTTAAAAAAAACCTGCACTAATAAATACCCCAGAATAATGCTAACGCTTTTCAAGTGGCGATTCCTGGGGCTTTGAAGAGTACTAACTATACTGGGTGTATAAAGACCCCAAAAGAAGCCTTAAGGTGCTTGTTCCTACCTGGAAACTTTTTAGTTTTTAATTTAACTTTACTTTAAATACCACCAGTCTCCCTGTACTATCTAATGTATCCAGCACAATGTTTCGATTGCGTTATATTGAGTCATACCTTAAACAAAAAAAAATCGTTTCCCAGCAATTATTTTTGGGCAGAGCTCCTTGGTTTGATGTACAGAATGCTTCGTTTACGGCTTCCTGCAGGGTCCGTTTAGACCTTGTAGATGAAATGATATGTATAGCTGAAAATGATTATATTCAGTACTTACTTAGCCATGACATCGCGAACGTTCCTGGCGTAAAGCTTGGGGTCCCTCTTCTCCTCCTCGCTAGGGTAATACACCGGCAAGAACTCGATCTCACATGAACTGTGCACCTGAGTCAGCGTCAGCCACAGCAGTTTAAGACTGAAAAAAAAATACATTAAATGTATGAATGTGGCCGAAACAAAAGGAGTGTATGAGGGGTTTTGCAGGTTCTATCTACCCTCTAAAAAAAGAAATGTGTTAATTAAAATTGTATCTCTGAGTTCTTTTGAGTTACGCATTGCATAACCGGCCGTGTGCCAGAATCATAGATTGATCCAATATTAATGTCCTTTGATTTTTTTTTTTAAATTCATCGTTATAGAGTACCTAACTAGGAATTAGTTGTACTTGGACAAGGAAGTTTCTGAGAAAAGTCGAGATATTCTTCTCTGTAGGAAATTGTAGTGATTGAAAAAGAGATGCATAATTTTCGTTTATTTTGTTAGGCTGAGTTCAAAAACAGGCCCTCCTCTTGACCGATTCGTTAAGGTACGGCAAGATCAGGCAATGGACCTGCTCTTAAACTCGATTACGCCCGATGGAGAGCGAAGCGATGGATCAGATATGAGGTCTAAGATAGAACAAACGTAGCCCAGAATAGCGTTCTCTCTTTCTTTGAAGACCTATCATCTATGTCCCGTGAGTGATGATAATGATAGTTTTAAAAGATCCCTCTCCAATACAGGCGGCATTTGCTGCAGCAATGGGAACCCTTTTAAGCAAATTATGGAGTAATAGAAAGCAAGTACTCACGCGCCAGGTCCTTCCCAGGTCCAAGTGACAGTATCCCGCGCGTTAGGGTACCGGATGGTGACAGGCTGCACCGGCACCCCAGGGTAGAATCCTCCCGGCTTGAAAGTAATCAGGCACGAACGGTTCGTGCAAGTTCCTTCGGGAAATATCAGGACCTGGAAAGTAGAAACGATCAACGGTTAATACAAACACATTTTATCAGAGGCATTAGGCTCATTTGGTAGATTATGGCCCAGTCTCTTTCACAAAAAGGAACCGTGTGTTCCAGCAGTGAGAATAGTTATAGGCGTCTTCTTCGCGATACAAGTAAGTGGCGAACTGGACAGCTCCGTCGATTGCCGCACTCAATTTCTGGAGTGTCGGTTATCTGTGCACGACGAGAAAGAGAGAATGTGTGGCATATTCTGTGTAGGGGCTCTACACTAGCATTGTGATCGAGATGGGTCAAATACCCCAGCCTAACAACAGCCAGGTTGGATCTAACTTGAGCCCGCAATCAGTTCTAAGATTCTAGGCTGATCATGATAAGCATGCCAGACGCGATGGTTCGGTACGGTAAAAGTTCGGCTTTGTCGAGTGTCATATCTGTCAGCGGTGCCTGTGTCTTGTTCTAATGGCGGACATACTTACACGATACGGTCCACCTATGAGGTCTACCTGTGCAGAAGTACCTGCGCTGGTCGACTACGGCCCAAACTCGAACCACTAATTTTCAGTGGCGTGAGCCCCGGTTTCTGAATTGAGAATTTTGAAGTTGAGGATTTCAGAACCTGTCAAACTCCATTTTGTCACCTTGGAATCACCTTACACTTCAACCACTTTATCTGTGCAGGCGGGAAAACAACGAACTTAAACAAATGTACCAAGTTGGACATATCAATGCAAATTTTGTTGCGTATAAACAAAAAGTTCAGAACAAATGTCAAACTCTAGCAGTCCCAGAAACCTACAATATCTCTTGATTTGCCATACAAAATATGAAACAAACAGACAATCGACATACTTACCACTATTTAAACCGTTTGTAAATTATTGGAGCCCAGAGCGTGTATAAGAATAGACCGGTGCATTTCTAGAAGCATACGTGGCTTACACAAAGCACGCCGAGTAAACCACCGGGTACGGTTACTACGTTACTTCGAATATTACCATTGTTTTAAAAGTATAAGTAAATATGTCGTGGATGTAGTGGTCGCAAACTCGTCGTGGTTCTCAGTAGCAGCCAGAGTCTGGATTCGTGCCCGGTTGATGGCAATAAGGTCGCCCCCTATTACTCACAGGACATATGTAAGTCTGTATAGTCTGTTCCAGAAACACTTGCTTATTATAACCAAGCGCCCGAGTGTGTCTATTTGGGGATCGACGAGCTATGTATGTCTAACTACGTACGACCCCAATATCTCTATGGAAAGGATATTCGTCTCTTCATTCCTCCAGAGAAGAGTACTCAAAACTTGTCGAGTTGTTTCAGCAGACCATCATCAGTCTGCCCTAGGTTCTTCTTTCAGCAGTGGGCTGAGTGCTACAAAGGCACCGCTAGCAGGCCATGGCTAAGATGTGCAGCATACACAAATGTTCTTAGCTTCGCTTTCTATGAGAATGTCGGCGAGGTTGTCCACTACGAGCCACGGCCACGCTACATGCGAATGCGCAGCTGGCGAACAAACAAAAGAACTGCGAAGCTTACGTCTGTTACCTCTCCGTGCATATCACACAATCATCACACATAGTAAGTATATTACTCATACACACACACACACACTCATACAACAGCACTCATACACTGTCACACAAACACCACACACCACACAGTACACTCATACATAAACTCACTCTCATAAAACAGTACTCATACACTGTCACACCTGTTAACTCTTCTACTCTACCTTAAATAAGTACTATTACTATACGTTTGCCTACCTGGTTTAAAAATTCGGTTTCGTATTACAATATATTGCAATCTTTGGCACCACTTTTGTTATATTTCCTAATATGTATCTTAATGGGGACTTGGTGTCCTAAAATACATGCCTCGGCTTAGTTTAGGCGCCAGTCCACCACAAATAAAATACTTTTACCTGTTTAAATATGTTACAACATAAGTAAGTACTGATGTTCTTTATTTGTGGAAGAGAAATAAACAAATTTTTATTATTATTATACTAATGCTCCGCGGTTCTATTTGTCCGCCGCATTAGCGTTCCTATACTCGCGCGTTTGGTCTGTGAGACCAATAAAACAATCTGTCGTAATTTCAAAGATGGCATTTTGTACTTCCTGTTAGCTGTATGATTAGTTGCTACGATAATGTCAGGGCTAGAAGTGCATTGGTGCGATTAGCGCATATGGCCGTATTAGGCGAATATCGGTCTGTGAGACCGACGCGTGGGTACGACGTGCGGATATGCGTGGGGACGCGTAGGTGTTACAAAATTTGACTTTTGTGATTTTGTACTGAAACTTGAATTATGATACTTATGTCTCAAATTATTTTTCTTTATAATAGCTAATAATGTATCTTTTAGGTTTGTAAGTATGTTGGAAGAAAACAAATCACCTTTGCTTACATTTTACAACCTCTTACAAAAATCGAACTATTTTTCAAAAACTACAATGAAAGGATATACTCAGTAAATGATCGGTATATTGTCGGTAAATTATCAGTTTTACGATACTTCGTAGTATATTCTCTGAGAATATAATATCCACGTTTAAGATATTTGAAAAAAAAACCCCAAGATTGATTTTCGAACCTTCGGTTTGTCAGACCGTACGCGAGTATAGGTGTTATAAAATTTGGCGCGAGTATACGAAGGTTAATCAAAACCGACACGGCCATCTTGTCTGCCCATACTATTTCCTGACAACGTCATTCAAGTACAAAAAACCATGCTAAACAGCACAGTCGCAGTGGATTATCGACTTAGTGCCAGTCCACACGGCGCGTTGCGTTGTGTTGCGTCGTCGCAATGCAAATATTTTGACTCATAACCGGCCACACAGGTGCTGCGCCATCGCAGCGTTACTACAACGCAGTCGTAACGTTCCGTCGGCGCAGCGGCGACGCATACGATATTTGGAGCTGTACTAACCTGGGGCCAGTCCTCTTTGGAAGTAGCCCTTTCAATGATTTCCTTGATGGTATTCTGCCTGGAGTTAGGGTCATCCCGCCAGACGTAGACAGGTTGCGTGTAGTTTATTAGCTCTGAAAAAATATTAATGACGGCCTTAGTGTCAAAAGTAAATGGTTCAATTGATATGGGAATGTATATTTCAGAATACATACTGCCTGTGGAAATCAATTAAATACTTTGTTTTTGCGATCGGCACCCTAAGGGAGGAACAGTCTTATCGATACAGAATCAACAAGAGAGCAAAAGACGGCATACGCCTCGTTGCGGTTTAGACGTCATGCGGCGCGACTATAGTCAAGTCGCTTTAACCAAGCAAAACAATCGAATGTGAATTTACAGGTCCTGTATTATGATGCGCGTGAGATATGATATTTAGCGATACTTAGATAATGCGGGTAGCTACAGCTGTCGTTTACAATTGTGAGTTGTTGGTACAAGTTAACATTAAATGGTTGCACCGTGTCGAACTATACGCGTAGTAATTTCAAATTCGGCATTGAGCCGAACGTCCAACAGAACGCTCAATTTCCCGTCAAAGTTCTGAGGTATGACATTTTTCTTGGAAACCGCCATTAGACATTCATGTGAAGACATTAAAATCATATCCTGATAGAAATCTAAACACCGTAGCAAAATAATATCTAACAGTTTTACAACATACAAAACAAGGCTAAAGCGGACTATGAAAACCTCAGCTTTCTCAATACTTACTTTATCCAATGAAGCATTTAAAATAGGTAAAGATTAGTTATTAGTTCGGATAGGCTACTTGACAACAGTGCAGCGGGCAAGAACAAAAGCAATGTAAGAGAAAGTTCGGGAAAATTGCGCTCATTAAGAACTAAATTCAATTAGTGGACACGGTGTCTAGGCTTAGCTCAGTTTACAGCTAAGATAATACGTCTAGACATAGTTGCAGTCAAGAAATATTACACGACTTTTGGCTTTAGTTTTATAATCATGGATACACAGGCAAAAACAACGCTGAAAATCACCGCTTTCTTACCAGCTGTTAAGCGATGGAGGTACATGCTTGTCTAGAAGTGACTTGCGTATGTATTTTACCTACTTGTGATTTAAATACTTCCATGTATCGGCAACGAAATTTGTAATTCTTTTTATATTCTTACCAACGAGTACTCAAACAAAGCTTTTTTTTTTTTTTTTGGGGGTGGGAAATCATCAGATGACTCCTCCCGCTCTGGGCAGAGCGGAAGGGAGTGTCAGACTCTTACTGACTAAAAACCACCCATGTTCCTTCATTGGCCCTTTGTGTTCCAGGGCCGCGGTATCTCTTTCGAACAGTCCCGCAGCCCTGGCAGGCACCGGCCCTTGCGGGCCCCTCCCGTTTGCTGACAACTCTTTGAGGCGTGCGTGGAACACGAACGCGCCGTCGACACGGCCTGCCCGTCGTCATACGACGGACGGACGGCGAGCTAGCCCATTACTCGCCGTCCACAGGCCCGCGCCTACGGTGGCCGAGAGCCATCACGGCGTGATTCAAACAAAGCTCAAGTTTGATATACTAAAAGTATTTCTAATGCTAGGGCCACATTGTCGGTATTCAGCGAATAACTTCGGTGTGCGAAAGAGATGGAGGTATACAGGATGTCTAGCTCTATCTGTTTCCCACACTGAAACAGTTCGCCGAATCCTGCCAATGTGGCCCTAGCATAAGGCCTGATAGTGAGAGCATTCAACTGAAATGAAATTCAACGTGCTGCTGTCACGTCCCTCGTATTATTGTAAATTCTCAGGGGCCCTTTAAACTAAAGATGGCATTTTTTTTTTAATCTAAGGGCCGTTGTAACAAAACGCAATCAGCACATGTAAACCAAGATTAAGAGCTATTAATGCTATCATTGTAAGAGAATGTTGTTTTATTGTATGTTTAATGACAGCTCTTGAACGCGTTTCGATTTGTTTATCGCGTTCAGTTTAGAGGTTTAGCTAAATGTCTTGATTTTAGGATTCAGACATCAACTTCTCAATTTATCCACATCATACAAATCAAGGTCAGCACTGCTCAAAGGACATCAAATGAACCATGACTTAACTGACTCATTTCCGGTTTATAAACTGCCGTTTGTCCACCTTACGAGTGATTATCGCATTTGGATAAACATTTTTGTAGCTGGTTTACACCACTGGTTCTAGACACTAGGTCTGCCATCTCAGTACTTGCCTACCTACCTAGCTACCCAGGTACAGACGCCAACGCATCAAGTTACCCAAAACTCAAATTTTCCAATCAACCTTGAACCTACCCAAGTAACACAGGAAGCATTTTAAAATACGAATAGTAAACTTATGTAAAACTTAAGGTCCGTATAAACTCTTACAAAAGTTCACCGAACGTCTTGATGCTTTATATTGGTATTTCAAAACCATTATGATGCTTTACAATGTATAACGGTTGGATAATGGCCTATCAAAATGCTTTTGTAAAGCCTTTAGTTTTAGTGAAGCCAACCACAATGCAGCTGTACAGCTTTCAGCTGTTTTTAGTGTCTTAGGGTTTACAATAGCATTGTTAAGCAGTAAGATAATGCCTATTGCCGCTTAATAGCATAAACCTGTGCCATTATAATGCATCGTAAATCCAGTATACAGCTTTCAGCTATTTTTAGTGCCTTAGGGTTTACAATAGCATTTTAAGCAGTAAGATAATGCCTATTGCCGCTTAATAGCATAAACTTGTACCATTATAATGCACCGTAAATCCGTTATATAGCTTTAGGTTGTTTTTAGTGCCCTTTGTTGTGTTATAGCACTTTTAAGTGCTAAGTAAAAGCCTAATACTGCTGAACAGCATAAACGTGAATCAATATAATGCTTGCATTTTTAAAGATCAACTGAGTGCTGTTGTGCGAGTAACAGCTCTTTAATCAAATACACGTGAGTTATTGTAATGCCTAAAGCTATATATACATTCACTTTACTGTATTCTTAAAACCATTTGTCGGCCATATTGGGGAAAAGCACATAAAATATAATATGTGTATACATCAACAAATAACAGCATTTTTTATGGTGTGTTACCTAACCGTGTGTAATGATTATGATAATTATGCTAATAACAAAATTAAGTTGTGATTATTCAAGTAATACATATTCTGAAATGAGTTTTATTGTTTTGCTCAAGGATCCCCAAAATTACTTTAAAGCAATGGCACTATTTCAGTCTACATCAAGTCTATTGGTATATCGGTGAACCCTTAGAGAACTACTTTATAGCCAATGGCACTACGGTGGTTCATCAAAAGTCTTCTCTCTGGCCTCTAGCTTAACGATTGTTCACGTGTGACTATTTATACTGCTGACGGCATTAATTGGCCTTGATAAAGGTTCACCGGGCTATTGTAGACTCACGCCATTTTGAAAATATTTTATAACCAAAAAATATTATCATTCGAACCTATTTATAATAGCAATAGACCTTTATCATAATGATTTAACTTAATTTAATACTGCCCAATCAATACTATTACGTTAATTATGCAAAATTTAATTTAATTGAATAAAAAAGTTGTTTTGATTATTTGATTCATATTTTTATATAACATTTTATATCAAAACTACAAAATATCGAGGGCGCGTGAAATTTTTCAATGAAACCTATATAGATATTTACAGTAAACTACATTGCGTTTAAAATAGGCATGAAATAACAAAAAAGTCAAAAACTTAGCCAGTATTATAAATTTTATTTTAATGCAAATACAAGTATGGTGTCACTCAGTTTTGACGATCTTCGTCCATATTATATTGCTGAACAAAGTAGTGAAATTACAACGTTAATTGTATTATAACATTTGTGCTATGGTATTAGAGATGATTTTGCAATGATGATTTAAGTTCTACCTGTGAACACTTAAATAGCCTCAATCATACTTTTAGAACAATCTTATGCTAGTCTAATGCTTTTGTAATGTAATTAGCATCTTCATTATCAATAATATTGCTAGTATAATGTTTCTGTAATGCGATTGGCAACTTCATTGACCGTAATAATGCTTTTATAATGCGATTCGCAACTTATTTGGTCACAATAATGCTAATATAATGCGCCTGTAATGCAATTAAACAACAATTTGTGAACTTATTTATGATCTAAAGCCGTATAATTTGTGCCCAAATTAGCATTACAGTAGCCGTATAAACGTTTGTAATGCTATCATAGAACTAACTCAAAATGCGAAAACGATACAGAAATGCTGGAAGTCGGCCGATATAGTGCTTTGATGTGTTACTTGGGTAATGCTTGGTAAAGTTGAAAATATATTGAAGAAATTTTACAGATTGTAGTAGCTTGATATGCTGGCACCTGTACTACGAGTATATACACTGAAGGTGTGGCCAGACCGGTACGGACTGATTGTTGACCGGAATACCGACACCGGACTTTAACAGTTAGGGTAAAGAATCTATCCGTGGTCCGCAGTTAGTCCGCTACTGTGCATAACAGTATGACGGCACCATTATAACTGTTCAATATTAAACAAAAAGCGAAGGGTCATGTGGTTATGAACGATGTACCAAGTGTGGCCTAAAAATTAAAATAAATAAAAAAAACTTTAAAGAGAAAACAAGTTTTATTGAAATGCACTAAAAGCAGAAAATCCGTACACAAGACTTCGTATCCGTCCTATTGACCGTTGAGGAGTTCTCTCGTGAGAAGGCGATCCTAGCAACAGGAGCAGGTCACGTCTGCCATAAAAATCTATTGTCATTGGGACCAAATGTGTGTGCAAAATTTCAGCTCAATCGGTTGGGAGGAATTGGTTTAAAATTCACTTGCAAGATTTAACCCATACATAATAACTAACAAATTAGTGACATGGCAACTTAAATAGAACCTATAAAAAAGCGGAACTTAATTTAAAACTTTAATCTACCTTTTATGATTTAGACGACTCACTGCCCGATTTGAATTGTGCAAAGCATTGTACCTGCATTCACGAATAACCACAGTAATATCAACTTAGTGCATGTAAATATAGTTTCCTATTTCTTTTAATTTATAAGGGAAGGATAATTTGTGTACTGTACAGTTTATTCCGAGCCTCATGTGACTAAGTGAAAACATCCCAAGTAACACATAAAAGCATTATATCGGCCGACTTACAGCATTTCTGTATCGTTTTCGCATTTTGAGTTAGTTCTATGATAGCATTACAAACGTTTATACGGCTACTGTAATGCTAATTTGGGCACAAATTATACGGCTTTAGATCATAAATAAGTTCACAAATAGTTGTTTAATTGCATTACAGGCGCATTATATTAGCATTATTGTGACCAAATAAGTTGCGAATCGCATTATAGAAGCATTATTACGGTCAATGAAGTTGCCAATCGCATTACAGAAACATTATACTAGCAATATTATTGATAATGAAGATGTTAATTACATTACAAAAGCATTAGAATAGCATAAGATTGTTCTAAAAGCATGATTGAGGCTATTTAAGTGTTCACAGGTAGAACTTTAATCATCATTGCAAAAACATCTCTAATACCATGGCACAAATGTTATAATACAATTAACGTTGTAATTTCACTACTTTGTTCAGCAATATAATATGGACGAAGATCGTCAAAACTGAGTGACACCATACTTGTATTTGCATTAAAATAAAATTTATAATACTGGCTAAGTTTTTGACTTTTTTGTTATTTCATGCCTATTTTAAACGCAATGTAGTTTACTGTAAATATCTATATAGGTTTCATTGAAAATTTTCACGCGCCTTCGATATTTTGTAGTTTTGATATAAAATGTTATATAAAAATATGAATCAAATAATCAAAACAATTTTTTATTCCTAGTCTAGGATGAATTTTGCATAATTAACGTAATAGTATTGATTGGGCAGTATTAAATTAAGTTAAATCATTATGATAAAGGTCTATTGCTATTATAAATAGGTTCGAATGATAATATTTTTTGGTTATAAAATATTTTCAAAATGGCGTGAGTCTACAATAGCCCGGTGAACCTGTATAAAGGCCAATTAATGCCGTCAGCAGTATAAATAGTCACACGTGAACAATCGTTAAGCTAGAGGCCAGAGAGAAGACTTTTGATGAACCACCGTAGTGCCATTGGCTATAAAGTAGTTCTCTAAGGGTTCACCGATAAACCAATAGACTTGATGTAGACTGAAATTGTGCCATTGCTTGAAAGTAATTTTGGGGATCCTTGAGCAAAACAATAAAACTCATTTCAGAATTTGTATTACTTGAATAATCACAACTTAATTTTGTTATTAGCATAATTATCATAATCATTACACACACGGTTAGGCAACACACCATAAAAATGCTGTTATTTGTTGATGTATACACATATTATATTTTATGTGCTTTTCCCCAATATGGCCGACAAATGGTTTTAAGAATACAGTAAAGTGAATGTATATATAGCTTTAGGCATTACAATAACTCACGTGTATTTGATTAAAGAGCTGTTACTCGCACAACAGCACTCAGTTGATGTTTAAAAATGCAAGCATTATATTGATTCACGTTTATGCTGTTCAACAGTATTAGGCTTTTACTTAGCACTTAAAAGTGCTATAGCACAACAAAGGGCACTAAAAACAACCTAAAGCTGTATCACGGATTTACGGTGCATTATAATGGTACAAGTTTATGCTATTAAGCGGCAATAGGCATTATCTTACTGCTTAAAATGCTATTGTAAACCCTAAGGCACTAAAAACAGCTGAAAGCTGTATACTGGATTTACGATGCATTATAATGGTACAGGTTTATGCTATTAAACAGCAATAGGCATTATCTTACTACTTAACAATGCTATTGTAAACCCTAAGACACTAAAAACAGCTGAAAGCTGTACAGTTGCATTGTGGTTGGCTTCACTAAAACTAAAGGTTTTACAAAAGCATTTTGATAGGCCATTATCCAACCGTTATACATTGTAAAGCATCATAATGGTTTTGAAATACCAATATAAAGCATCAAGACGCTCGGTGAACTTTTATATGAGTTTATACGGACCTTAAGTTTTACATAAGTTTACTATTCGTATTTTAAAATGCTTCCTGTGTTACTTGGGATGTGATCTGTGACATTGAACGATAAGTGTTTTAATTACAGCATCAACGATATCTGTTTAGTACTTACGTTCAAGTTAATTCATAGGTGGAACAATGGCGTTAGGGGATGCACAAAACACTTTCACGGAGCCAATCTGATATTCATTACCATTTACCAGAAGCTATAAGTTCCAAAAAAAAACACAAATTCTGTTTTATTTTTGACCACAACTCGTAAAATAGTGTCTATTTAGAGGTGGTCAAACGGCAAACAGGTCTTAGGGTTTGTATCCATTATGACTTGTCTCATAAATGGGTCGTATTTTATTTAGAGTTGTGATCAAACATGAATTTCTTCTTACCAAAATCGTCTGAAATTATCGATTACTCTATGAATAGGTAGAGGTTTGAGTGCATGGCACGGTATATTATTGCTTTTTCTGCATGTGTATAGTTTTCGGGTGGGGGGGCGATGCTGCATCTTGCATCCAGACCTGGATCCTTTTCGCGGAATTAAAACTACATATAATTTGATTAACATTTAATGTCATGGATTTCTGCAAAGTAATGCCTGATTCTATAACTTATTAAAATAATGATAGTCCGAAACGACCGATCAAGCTAAACAAAACCAAATTAAGCTGATCTTTCATTGCACGGGAAGCTCATACAAAGCGAGATCAGGTAATCCTGGATATGTATAGCTTGATGTGTCGCCCTGTGTACCTTAGGTATGTTTGTGAACCTACTTACAATGAGTCAGCATAGAGCGGCCAGTATTGCAGCTAATATTCTTACTGCAGGCAAACAAGCCGGACTACCTTTTTTTTTGTTTCCGGCGGGAAACCTTCAAAAGGCGACCGGTCTTTGGGGATAAGACTGGGGAGTGTGGGATTTTTACCGCACTAAAACCACCCCGTGGTCTCAATCCGCACATGAGAGGAGGCACCGTTTCCTCTTAAAAGACCTGTCTGAAGCCCCCTCTATGCAACGCCTGTTAAGGCACATACCTGCGGCGACTATACAGAGGTCTCCCCTGAGACTCGCTGTGCCAGTGTGCACGGCAGCACGTGACCACTACAGTGCAACTCGTTTAAATTCAAAAGTAAAGTCGAGTTTCACTTCCACTTTTTCCGTCTGAGTCTACATTAAATTTCTAGAACGATTTTGAATCCGCTGGGTCTTTGAACCCATCAGTGATCTCAAAACAATTTCAACTTCCAACCAGAATACTTTACTATCGATACATTTTTAATTATTAGTAAGGCTACACGCAACCATAGTTCATCACATTAAATAAGTATTTTTCACGAAAGTCTAGCATAGGCAATGAACCCCTATTCCTGAAAGAGTTCTCAACTGACACGCGAAGTTAGCGGGGGGTTATTAACCCTAAACGGCTTAAAAATTCCAACTATACCGCATTGAGGAACAACCTAGGGCCTAGCCTATTGACAATGGCTTTTAAAGCAAATTATATTTTCAACAACAACAGAACACAACAATAATCACATTTAACTTAGATGATTAAGTTTATCACTTACATACACTTTTGAATTTTCATCACCGGTATAGCCTATTTTATGTCACTTTCTCTAGGCTCGCTGGTTACATTCCTTGATCAGTAACGCACCCTTACCTATCCAAGTAAGTACAGTTTCTACCTGAGATAAAACTGTTTTCTGGACAGTGACAGTCGCTTTTAAAAACCGAAAATGGCGAGCGCACTCGCTTTAAACGGCACAAAGTTGACAAAAAATATGGAAAATCTTAGTTTAATTCCTCTTTTGACTCAAGATATCAAGAGAAAATGGTTCTGTCAATAATAGACCAAACTGTATAGATATCACGATATCAAGGTACTGCTAACAGTTGATATCGCTTTCACGTTGATTAAAGTCGACCTTCTACATTTGCAGCTTCATTAAGCCTCTATGAGACCAGTCTTGGCAAAGTTCTAAATATGTATATGAAGACCAATAACAAATGTTTTTGAAGTTTTTTGATCTTGAACTTAATAGCTTCAATGCTAAGAACCTGTCTGGCACCTCATTTTAAACTAGTTTCGTTCTCAAAAACGACAACTTAACGGGCCTTCGGAAACAAAAGGTATTAAGAGTTAAGACAGTGCCGTGTCAAATCAACCTTGGGTTCTAGACTTATATAATACCTAAGCTTATCTAAAAGGCGTCAGGAAGCCCTATCACGGCATGCATGCCTCACGTAATTTTTAAATATATACCTTATGATAAAGTTAAACATATTATTATATAGTTTTATTTGACATGAAGCCGTGTGTGAAAGTACCGTCAGTTACGAAACGTTTTTTTTGTTTTTTATTTTTACTTTCATTTTAAGAAGAGAGGCTTATTAACCTCCATTTTCCTTCGTAGGTACACGCAATGTTATGTAATGCGTAACTGCTTCAATATCTGATTGACATAAACACATTACGTACCTATTCATTTGGTTAGATGTTCTATTCGATTTAGGGGCAAACAACAGAAGAGAAGAATAAATATTTATTTGTCACAGGGACATGACGTGCAAATGACAAAAAAAAAACACATTGACAGCTTGCACGTCGTGACTGCGACAAGCAGGTTACCACTCAGCATGATGATGTGCTTTGGGGGCCCCACAGCACAGCGCTGGTTTTCAGCGGTCACTCGTGAAAAAACGTATGGAAGCCAAGACAGCATAAATATTTGAGGAGAGCGCGTTTACGCGTTGATTGCTGTCAGCGTCATCATTACTACAGCTCTTGAACGTTAAATTTGCTGATCGCGTCAGTTCAATGGTGATACCCCTTAGAAAAGCTGATAGCAAATAACAACAACAACAAGACAACAGCGATAAAACACATGGAAATCAAATCATTTGTTTCGATTAGGCCATTAAAAGGCATTTTTGAATTTCGAACTTTAAAACAAGGGAAATATAATTGATTCTATACCCATTCGCAAGAATAGTTTTGTATGGAGAAGAATGGGCAAGAAACTCCATCGCGATTCTTTTTTAAATTTTCAACAATATTTTTCAAAAATATTGTTCTACGTAGATACTCATTGCATTTCAAAGGAGAATGGGCTTCGAAGTATAGGCGTCTGCCCCAAAGTCCAATAGCCATAAGATATACATAATTGAAAAGAACTTTTTAAGGAGTACCTTTGTTACTAACACGACTTTCGACAATTCGCAGTACGTTCGGAGTTATTGAGTTAATTAGATAACTAGTTGCACAACGAAGTTAAGATTTTCTTGGAAACCAATTATGGTTTTCTAGGTAACCAATGGTAATAACATATACACCATTGGAGAGAGCTTTTCTATGAGAACTTTTGCTGCTAACATACCTTTTGCTTATTCGCAGTCTGTTCGGAGTATTGACCTAAATAGGTCACTAGTTGGGCACCGAAGTTCAGATTTTATTTAGTTTGCGGGCAATTAAAAGTCATAAGATATACACATTGGATAGAGAATTTTTGCTACGTTCACAATTTTTGCTAATTCGTAGTCTATTTATTAACCTAAATGTTTTTTTTTTTTATTTGTGTAATTGAGCACCGAAGTTATCATTTTCTGAGTAATAGTAATAAAATATACACCATTCGAAAGAGCTTTCAATTAAAATATTTGCTACTATAAAACTTTTGCTAATTTTTAGTCTTTATATTATTTCGGTTTTATTGATCTAACTAGGTAGTTGATTGGGTACCGAACTGCAACTCCTCTCTGACTCTGAATCGGGAAAAGTTATTAAAGCAAGAACTATTCTTCTTGTTGAGATCAACCCATTAATACAATGACATATCTTAACGCTATTGGGCTTTGAGGTAGAATTAACGACCTGTCAAAGCTACTGTTACTGTAAGGATTTGCACCTAAAATAGCATTGAATATGTCAATATTTTGAAAATGACATTTTAACACCCTTGCTCGTAAAGCTGATGTAATTCCACCGGTTTTAAATATGTAAAGCGGGTCATAAAAAACGCGTGTGTTATGAAAGCAAATAATTAAGTTATAGTCCATAAAAATTCCATAACAGTATTATTTGGCATTTCAAATATGGAACTGATCGCCGCCGCACAACTCCAGCTAGTGAGCAGCGCGCTGTTGCTATTCAAATTTCGAACTAATCGCCGCGCGGCGCCAGTCAGTAGGCAGCGCTAGCGCGCTGTTAAAATGATGGGAAAGCAACAGTGTGCATTCACAGATTGAGTTTATTTAAAATAAAATAAAAAACAGTTTATTCGGTAATTTATTAACTTGGCTGCATGCTCTAGCGTCTTTGCCAACATTTTCACGCAGCCACGGCAGAAAATAATCCTCGCGCCATTTTTCTCAAATTTTCTTTTCTTTGTAAGTACTTGTATTGTGAATATCTTTTTTTTCTGTTTCCTTGCAAATGTGTTAAAAAACGTCGTACGACATACGTGCGTATTGGTTATAACATGCTCGGCTCAATTACGCCCTCGCCTTCGGCTCGGGCTGAAATTCCGCCTCGCATGTTATAACCATCTTAACGCACTAATATCGTAATGTACTATTATAGACTTACAATAAGATGTTTGAAACGTACAGTAATGAAAATTAATAAATTGACGAAATAACAGTATTTAATTTAACTTAATTTCTCATATTTAGAGTTGTAGCTCCTCTCTGACTCTGACGCGCCATAATAACGCTATTGGAAGCTAGGGCAATTTTGCCCAGTCTCCTTTAGATCATCATAGCGTTTTTTTTTGTTAATGGCATCTTGTAGGTCAACCTATGAGGCTGGCTTCTGTTTAGCCGGGCAGTCATCATAGCGATAAATGCCGAACGCCTTTTATACAACATCAATAAAATGGTTAATAATTCAGATGTTCACTCGTTCAGTCCGAATGAAAGATACCGTATGTAAGACAAACATAAAACGTCTCATATCTGTAAAAACCAGCTTTCAAATAAAAAAAAACGGCATCCAAAACGGTTCACCCATTTAAGAGCTCCGGTGCCACAGATAGACATGCACACATAGCGGTCAAACTTATAACACCTCCCTTTTTACGTTGGTGGTTAATAAAAATGAACGATAGAATCTAATAAAATCCACAACATGTTTATCTGTTCAATACACATAGGTACATACCCACTTGGTTACAAAATTACAATACTCCTCTTTAAGTCATGATTTTCATGTTCATAATAACCTACCAAAGATCACGTAACGTTAAATCTGGCATTTACCTAAATTATTTCCGATGAAACGATGATTACATTTCTCGGACTCGTCATTAACAATTTAAATTATAAATTCCACGCCATTTTCGTACAGCCAATTATAAGGAAACAAAAACAATATAACGTGCTTGTGTTAACATGTTCTTACTTACATCAAGATAATATTTAAGTGTGCCATTATAATATAAATCACTTACTACTACATTTTGACCATAAACAATCAAGTTTACTTTCCCGCCATAAAATGGCGTCTATTTTGGCACCTCGGAAGCGCCATGGCAGCCCTCGAAATTCAAATTTTCTTACGTTTTTTGCAATTTACAGGTCAGTGTCAGGTTGTATACTTACTGATTAAAATATGATTCGCGACTGTAACAAATATGGCATAACATAGTTATAATCATTAAAATCATCAATACAACTCTCTAAGATGATTTAATCCTAAAATTTGAATTCGCGGGCTACCTTGGCGGTTACTTCTCATTAAATTCCTATTGCGTGTCTTTTATAAACCGTTACACTATGACAGCTGGTTAATAGACAGTCCACATCTATACCTTTCCTTCTATACGTGATTATAAATTGTAGGTAGCTCAGATTTCAGTCAAAAGGTTTCAACGTCATCATCATCTTCCTGCCCTTCTACTTGGGGTCTGTGCAACACGTTTTCTTTTTACATTCTCTCCTATCAGACGTCAAAAAAAAGGTTTATATAAAATAAATAAAAAAGGCCTTATTCGCTGACTAAAATACAAAACATTTTAAACTTATTTACATACATGTAAATAAGTTTAGAATGTTTTTTGGTAAATATATTGAAATTGTTTCGTGAAAAGTATTTAAAAATCAAGATTGCGGCTTAAAAATTCATCCATGTGCCAAAATCAATCCTTGCACAGCAGTAAAAGACGCTAATAATTTAACCTCCTTTAAAAAAATAACAAGGAATGACTCCAGGTATTTTTAATTTTGTGCTACATTATTTTAAGCCAGACAAGGTGATTTCAGGTGAACGGTTCTCAATCTAAGGGAATCCAGTGACTGGAAAACGACCCTTAAGTGGACGTGAGTAAAGTTTAAAGAACAATGATCACTCAGGACAGGTTTTTGACAGAACTCCTAGATCAAAATCGTGTATGTGACTCATACCAAATTGTACGGGGCCCGCGTAGTGGATTACGGTCAGTTCAGTTTTATAGAGAGGAGGACTGTCTCCATAATTGGACAGTATTATAACTACAGCCTTCAAATGTATTCTATAACTGCGACCACTATACCTGTCTAAGCTTGGCTCCCCGAGTCGTCCCCCAAGGGTCAGGCAAATCTCTAACACTGAAGTTTTTTCGTATTTCTACAACGAAATTCAACGTCGCTGACACCAGCATACGATGATTCCCGATGTCTCCCATTGGTGGATAGTGATACGATTTTTTTAAACAATTCTCACTGTCCACGCACAACAGACCGACAACAAATCAAATCAAATATTTTTATTGGAACAACACATTTAACAAATTAATTTCGTACGTAAATAGCTACATTAGTTAAAAACTGTGTCGCAGCTATTAACGCCCACCTCCAAGAGGGTCAGCGTTACAGATACCAGAGATGAGAATACAATAGGGGTTAGTAAAAAATAAAATAGTAAAAAAATTAAAAACATTTGGATATTATTCCGAATAACCTTTATTTTTTTATTTTTTTGCTGCTATTTGAGAGATACATGTTCACTCCACTGTCCACATGTGGCAAGGATGTGGGGGACATTGGGAATTATAACCAGAATTTTGGGTAACTCGTATTTACAGTATATTTTTCATTTTTCCAGCATCCATACAGCTGATAGAACATCATTTTGTCTACCTCATGTTCATCTTAAATGGAATGAAAGGTGTCATGGCATATTTAATGAACCGTAAATAATAATAAGTATG
Source organism: Eurois occulta (assembly GCA_950022335.1). Lineage (NCBI taxonomy): Eukaryota > Metazoa > Arthropoda > Insecta > Lepidoptera > Noctuidae > Eurois > Eurois occulta. The sequence goes on from OX465496.1 coordinate 2,320,654, forward strand.
TTTTATCTTCATTTGCTTGTCTCACAACTATCGTTTCGTTTTAGATACCAAAAAAATGTTTTAGCACTTAGCACTATATTGCTATTGTAGGTATACCTACATATGTGAATGGTTATCAATAATTAGCATCGTGAAAGTTCTACCTACATACCTATGTCAATGACGTTAATCATTGTTAAGGAAACTGCTTGCCTAAAGGTAGCCATACACCCTAGGGTGTACCTGACAGGTTTACCTGTACAGTTGAACTTTACAGGTAAATCGGAGCGTGTGTGTTGCAATACTGTGCAGGTTTCCTCAAGAGCTAACCTGACGGGTGTACCTGTACAGGTAAACCTGTCAGGTACAACCTAGCGTGTATGGCTACCTTTAAGCATCCATAACATGATTTTTTAAGAATTACTTTATTACCTGTAACTAAAATTCGGTTTGGACTACATTGTGATTAATGGAGAATAATACTTTGAAGGATTTAAATTAATAAAAAAAAAAGTCATCGTAAAAATAAGATATTAAAAACAATACTATGTTTTAATTATTGTAAAGGCTTTATACAACGTGTTTTTTTTTTTAAACTAGAACTAGAATATATTCTAAAAGAAAAATAATAAAAAAAGTCTTAGAAGAATATGTGGTCCAAAAATGCATAGTTTCGAAAATATCATCAATCACAATTAATCTAAGTTTCATTGATAAATACGATTCTCATTATCATATTTCACTTAAAGGTGTTTTACATTAATAATCGTGACTTTGTCGAATTATTTTGTATGAAAAGTGATAATTGAAAAATAATTCATGTGCCAGTAGATTCTATGATATGGTGTCATTCCTACCCTAGAGTTTGGGATATCAAAAGATACACTTTATGTATCCTAGGTGACAAAATAAATCCCGATTTATAAAAAAATTGAATAAAATCCATTGTAAACAGAATTGTATCAACATTATGTATTAATAAAGACATGGAAATATAAAGAATAAACTGTTATTTTCGAGCTACCCGAAACTGTCAAATTTTCTCAATCAACCTTGAACCTAACACCAGCGATAAAGTGTAGTAGCTGATTTGACAGATTGTAGTAGCTTGATGTGCTAGCGTCTCGTCTATACCAAACTTGTCTGTACCAAGAGGAAATAACATCAATGGAAACAAGCATTTTAATCAGTTTTACATGCAACCCGTTATTTTTATCAGATAAGTACATCTAACTCTATGGAAAATAGATAATATTGCCTGAAATATTTTCTGCTACTTATAGTTGATTGAATAACGTTTGTTTAGACATTCTCTAAGATAACGAATTGGCATCCATGACATGCAATATTATCAATATTATCTTATCGTTTAGCTTTAGAACAAATTGATGAGATGGCGATGATAAAATTTAAAATAGGAATGCCAGATTTATAAAAAAGTATTCCGGAAAAAGTAACGGCCATTTGAAAAAAAAACCGGACTACTTTGTCTTTGAATAATTACTATTTTTTTTAAATTTAAAACGCAATTTAAAGGCATCAATAATACTGTACAGAAAAAAACATTTGTTTACCGAAATTATACCTCATCACTACATATTATAAAACAAAGTCGCTTTTCTGTCCCTATTTCCCTTTGACCGCTTAAATCTTTAAAACTACGCAACGGATTTTGATGCGGTTTTTTTTAATAGATAGAGTGATTCAAGAGGAAGGTTTATAAGTATAATAACATGCTAAATATATTAGAGAACCACTGATAATTTCAAGATTTCTATTGTGAAGTCGTAAATAATTTCATTTTTTTCCGCTTACATTGCAAACGCAGGCTGAACCCTACGAGATTTATCAAAATAATGTACTAAGTATTGCACACATTAAAAAGGTCTACAGAAAACTCCGCGATGGTATATGTCTATCTCTTATGGATATCCCACAATAACATGTTTTTGTCATTTACTTTTTACGCCAAATAATGGCTAATTTCCGAAGCGATTTTAACCAATACGGCATTAATCCTTATCCAATTAAATACCTTAAATACATTGTTGATTTAATATAGATCTATATGGCCCTTTACAGCATATGATTTAAATGAATATTTTCGAAGATATTACAGATTTAAAAATTGCCGGACGTAGCGTTTGCGCCGGCACCGGCCGGGCGGCGCGGCGAGGCAAATTTAACGCGTGCGGGCCACGGGCAGTAATGAATAAATCAAAACTACTGGATCAATTTTAATCATTTTTTCAGTATCTATACTATATATTTTACACCCGAAGCCGAAGTGGGCCGCTATGTTTTTATATACAACGTTCACAGTTTTTCTGTAGTGTATTTAGTATCAGCATTGCACCCGTGCGAAGCCGGGGCGGGTCGCTAGTAACATTATAAAATAAATATAAACTTTAAAAGAAGCTCATTTGAAAAAAAGAAACAAAAATATATAGAAAGAGAAAAAATGGTTGCAAACACAACCAATATGCAAATTTTCGAAAACAAGAAGTATTTTTTTTAGATATTTTATAGTACCCTATTACAATGTTTTCTTATTTAACCCAAAGGTTGACTGGTAGAGAATGCCTTGTGGCATTAAGTCTGCCTATGTACCACTATTGAACATGAAGTTTAAATAAATATGCACCAATAAAAGTGATACGGTCGAATTTCGTTGATTTTATTATCTAATCTTTTTTTATTGACTGTGTTTTGTTTGTATCTTTTTTGGAAATTCCGGACACTTGAGAATTCCCCCCCCCCCCCATTATGAACCAAAATTCCGACTCCGACTTGTCCGGACAATTCCGGACGTATAGCAACCCTAATTTTAATGTCTTCGTCGATACCGTTTCACATTATATCTCATCGTTGGAGGTCAAAGTTTCTCCGAAACTCTAGATATTTCTGCAAGCCCCCGATTTTTAAAAGGTTAAAAATTGGGCTAATAATCTTTTAAAAATAGAGGGCCTGTAGAAATATCTTGACTACTTGATGGCAAGACCGGAGTACCATCGCAAATGTGTTAACAAACAGAGACAAAGACTGGAATCTCTCATCATGATTTTGATAGATTCCATCTGCATCCCATAAATCGGAAAATAGCCTTGCGGAAGAATTAGGCAGAGACTAGGACATCTCTCACAGGCTCCTTCAGAAAAACCACTACAGAATACACATAACACAATATCACGGTAGTAACCCCTCAGGGGTCTACCTAAGAAATCCACACTTTGCTAGCTCTGACCGAGTCCCATCTAGTAGGTGGGCCTATTGCCGTCAAACTCCGGGATACTTCTGAGAAATTTCTGATGGAATACTGTGCACTTTATTAGACCTGAAAATTGAACCTTAAACCTCAGTAATACTACTAAGTACTTCAGAAGAATAAGGTTAATAAGTCCAACAATACATAAATACAACATCACTCCTGGAATCCCCGAAACGTTAGGCGAAGGTGTACCTAATAGTACATCCACATTTCGCCTGTTACATAATAGGAGGCGAGCCTAATGCCATCAACCAGACACAAATCCACACTCCATGGCTGCTACTGAGAAATTCCTGATGGAAAAACCCAATAACACTTTGCCCGACCCGGCAAACGAACCCAGGACCTCATGCCCAGCAGTCGCGCTTGCGACCACTACACCAACGAGGCTGTCAAAGTCCCACAAAGCATCATGAACATGAATCTTTATTTTAACATCGTAACAACATATTTTAATAGCCTCTCAAACCTCCATTTCGAAGGTAAACCCACAAGCACGCAGCATCATTCTGTATCGAAAGGGGTCAGCTCGAACAAAAGGTGTATGAACATGAATGGAAATAAAAGTCCATTCCATCCATTGTGGGTCCGAACGTGAGAGTACACAATGCTTTGGAGAAAATAAACAACCATGACAAAATATATCTAGTTGTATTGTACATACAGCTTGAAATATAATGCTGTTTGTTCGACTTCAGACATGGATGGTAGTGATTAAAGGTTTTGCCAAAACTGTGATGAGCTTTTGTTACATTGCAAAGGAGGTAGGTTTGCTGTAGTGTCATTACACTAAATAGGTTTTGTAAGAGTATAATCTCTTTTTTACACCCTTTAGTGACCGACTGAGGTTCGGTTTTGGCCAAGAAATCTAGATTCGGCCACAGTTTCAGTTTCGGCCGGTGAAGCCTAATTTCAAACGTTTTTAACCGACTTATAAAAAGGAGGTTCTCAATTTGGGTGTATGTTTACCTCATAACTCCGAGTTATGTGATTAGGAAGACGGTTTTATTTGTTTCATTGACTTGACGAGCTTGAAGCATGAAGACTGCTTTATGCTTATTTTTTTACTCTTTGATCTTATGTAGAAGAAGGACCCTACAACTAAGTACGACGTGCGCCGTCAAAATTATTTATTTTTCTTGTCATATCATACTTGATTAAGGGGTATGGTCTACAGTAGGTTTACATATTTCATGACAAATAAGGCAATAGTACACTAAAGAAGATATGAGACGCTTGTTCTTATTCGTTCAAATTCCATAAAAACCTAATTTTAACATGCAAAGACACTGATTAACTGGAAATTTTAAAAGAAGACAATGTTAACCACCAACGAATGCCGTAACTCAATAGATAAATGATGTAGCTTACGTATAAACTAAAGGCAAAAGACGAGCAAATCTCATGGTTTTCAAATTCTACCTCGCCACTTAAAGATAACATGCACATAACGTTTAGAGAGAAAGAACAGCTAGACCATTACTAAATAAGCCAGAGCTATGCCATCAGTAATGCTTTGCTTCCTCAGTCATTCAAACCTAGGACCCTCAGAATTCGAGGTCTCAAGGGATCAGTGCCTTACCGGTATGGTATAGACCCAGCTTTAGTCTTTATTCCAAAACCAAAGAACTATAAAATATTAAGACATTAAAACCCAAAAATACTAACTCTAACATTAAAATAACCACCACCATTGTTAGACCCATCACCAGACACAATCCACCACCAGACAAAATGAGCACCTACTTCCAACGTAATTGTCCATGCTCTCCTTCCTGACGATCACCGAAGACATCTTGGTGGCATACACGATACAGCTGTCTAAAAATGATGAATGGGGGGCGACCACTAGAATAGGCGCCTCCTCCCGGCTAGCCTGCCTCCCACGAATGGTGATCGCCATACCGCCAGCCAAGTACGACATTTTCCCGATGAAGCATATTAACGGCTTCAGGGCCCTATAAAAATAAAAGAGCAAGTCAAATGAGGTTTTACAAGTCTTGAGACAGCCATATTTCCCCGGAATTTACGATACCCCCTGAAAAACGTTTCGTAACTTAGGATTCATTTTGCTGAATATTTTTTACTTTCAACAATAATTATTTTAAAATTCTTCTTTTTCGTGTGATTAGTGCCTACCCTGGTATCAGTTTTTATCTCTACCTCTGACTTGTCTTTACACGCCAAGTCACAGTCAATTTGAAAAAGAAAGCTACATTAATTAAAATTGATTATTGTATTACAAATTATAAATAATTTTGAAAGTGTCATGCTACTCACGCAATAACACCGACTGTTTTATCTATTATTATCTGCACATCTTTTTTTCTAATACAACAAGATCCTATACCTTAATAAAATAGCAGAAGATAAACTAAGAGACAGAGTACAGGCAATAAGAAGAAACATAAACCTCCATGTTATGTTGCAGCCAGACTATTTAGACAGCCATTGCAGACAGCAGACTTCCACAATCGTTTGTTACCTGGCATAGATAGTTTGGTACAGGAAATAAGTCAACTTTATCATCTGTGTGGGACCGAATTTGTCTGAACATATCGACATTTTGGCCCCCGTCCCGACTTGATCGGCAATGTCGTTTGTCTTTTCGAACAGATTTAAATTAGAAGAATAACTTATGGAACTAAAAAAAAATAGAAGCAAAATGTCTGAACTTATTTGAAAATGTCCGGGTGTTTTCAAGACTTTATAACTTTCAAATGGCATAAAACCGCCTCTTTAATTTGGACTGAAATGTTAAATAAATAAACCCTATACCACAACAGTTCCGTAATACATGTTTCATCTAACTGGCGAAACTCTTAGAACAAGATGCAAACTGTATTATTTTGCAATGAAAACAGAACATTGCATAAACCATGCATTGAAGCTCCCAAATGGCCTAATTTCTGAGAATCGGAACATTGACCGATACAGTAGCTTAGGCGATCTACACACAGCTTCAGGTCGACAAGACTCGGCACCGGAAGAGCGGCATAATTTCAGAACACCCCTTACTATACCATGGTTTATTTGGAAAATCTCCAATTTGTCGTCAATATTAAGAAGGATCAATTCAATATTCAATTAATTATTATATATGTTGCATGCAAATTATGTATAATGAGAGCCTGAGAGGGAGTATTATGTTGTTTAAATGAACGGTTTTATAATACACACTATCATATTCCTAATGAGGTTGTTGCTCTTGAAATATTCGGCAACATAGGCAAGGCTCTTGACATCATAAAACCTTGTTAAGTAAGGCCGAGTTAAATCAAGCTTTGAGGGCACGATTTAGATATTTTTTTTATAAACCATCCTAAAAGCAAGGTAACATTGGATAATGTTCTTGCCAGTTATAAAAATAAATAGGTAGGTAGTTTATTTGACGTATGCAAATAGAAAGGGTGTAGTCCGCAGCTCGTCCTGCCCTAAGCCCTAACTTATTCACTTTATTGGATGCAGCCATGTTCAAGCTCGCAACCTTAACGTCCAATACGCACGCAAATACTACTCTGATATTATAACATGAAACAAGAATAGCTGACAATGTTATATTGTAACGATTTTCTCATTCTCAGTCTGTAGTAGAGTTTATACCGTGCGCACAGTCCAGATTCTAAACAATTTTATTCTATAACGGTCCAAGTGCTGCGACGCAGATCTGTCGCAGCACTTGGGGGGCACTGTTCTACGTGAGAGGGAGTGGACGATACACCTCCACGCAGGGTCCAGTGAGGGTTGGTGGATGTTATGTTTTTTAGGGTTCCGTAGCCAATTGGTTAAAATGAAACCCTAATAGATTTACACTCTCCGTCTGTCCGTCAGTATGTCACAGCCATTTTACTCCGAGACTGTTGGCACCACAAAGCTGAAACTTAGAGAGTAGGTGTTTCCTATGAATCACTACACAAAAGTGATGTGAAATTAGGAAAAAAAAATGGGCTGGCTCTTCATTCATTAAATGTAACTGAGGGTTGAAAAAAATATTTTAATGTATATAACTGGAAAAATAGTATCGACGTTCTTAAAACACTTTTTTTTGTTGAGTCGGTTATGGTTGATACAATATTTGTTTCGAAAACCGTAATAAATTGTGCCCCTCCCCCCCCCCCCTCAATTTTCTAAAGAAAGAGGAGGTTTATTGAATTTGGTTTGAATAAGATTTGCTGTTTACAGTTAAAAATATTGTTTCGTACTACGGAACCCTGTGTGCGAGTACGACTCGCAATTTGCGGAATTTTTTTTCTAGATTTGTCTACTTCAACACGATATTTTTCTTCACAGTTTTGCGAGTAGTATTAAAACAAATTGCAAAATAAAACGCCTCTCTGAGTCCTTTTCCACCGGGCCAACAGCTCAACAAAACTAACAGCAGATGATTTCGATGTTCAAGTTTCTCTTTTAATGAGTAGTTTTCGGGCAGCTACTCTATCTCTAATAAATTATTCGTTGAAGAGCTATCAAAGATTGTGTGCACCTGCATACCTACATGTTCAACATGCACAAATCTCCAAAACAGTTACCTTGTTAGATAATCGGTCAAAACTCACGTAAACGCTATGTCACAGTGCAAGCGAGTGGCAATAATAACTCTAAGCGAATAAAAACGCAGAGCATAAACACACGCGCGTGCCTACCACGCCAAACCACAATTTCACCTACCATTTTGTCACATATTTGTGTCAGCACCCGCTTGCTTGTCTCGTATTTGTGACAATGGCGTTAAAAATGTTTAGGTAACTACAATCTTTGTAACGTGGTGATTACCGCTGATGGACAAGCTTTGGTACTTTGCCAATTATGTTTATGATGCCTTCAGAATTGCGCAATTTATGACTATCGACACATTTTTCATGTTCTTTGGCATATATGTATTACTTCATTACATACTTTTTGTAACGAGGAGAAAAACACGGCCGTGTAAAACATTTTAGCATGCAGGCACTTACAAATAATGAACAAGATCATAGCTCACTTGAAATTAATATTTCGGGATCCCTTCTTTTCGCATAATGGTCTTTGTCCTAATATACTTCGGCATAACGATTTTGGCACAATTTGTTTTGGCATAATAATACTTCGGCATAATTTTTTTAGGCATACATTTTATGTTGGCATAATCATCTTAAAGACTAATTTGTTTTGGCATAAATTTGATTCGCATAACGACAGTAGGCCTAATGGCTATTAGCATAATTATATTTAGGCATACAATTAATATAAATAACGTCAGGGGCACCCCGAGGTTCGTTTAGTTAGGTTCCTGTAAACCCTGCAGCCAGAAATAGGAGCTCCGCGCAGCGGGGCTCCGTCGACCTGCTGACGGACACCCTAACCCTAGACGGTTGACGTCAGGGGCACCCCGAGGTTCGGTAAGTTAGGTTCCTGTAAACCCTGTTATTTTTGAATATTATGCTTAAAAAAGTTATGCTTTAGTACTTTATGCTTAATAAATTTATGCTTTAGAATATTATGCTTCATCATTATTATGGTTAGAGAAATTATGCTTAAAAAAATTATGCGTAAACTGTTATGCGTAATTATATTATGCGAAAATATAATTATGCCAAACAAAATTATGCTAAGTTATATTAGGTCTTAAAATTTTATGCAAATGGATAGGGAACCTAATATTTCTTGTCGTCCATTACGAGGAATGTATGTCTTAGGAGGTCATGTTTAAAAGTTCATTGTTCTTAAATTAATTATTAACGGTTTCTAAAAGAAGAATAATGTTCACTATACGTTTAAAGACTGGCTATAAATTATAGTAGTATAATATTAAATCAATAGCACCCAGTCATTACGGCCAATGGCCTACTAGCCAAGAGACTCGACCATCAGTAAACGAGAGCGGTATTTTTACACGACTGCCAAGGAAGGGTTATGTTTTTCGCGCGTATCTTGTATGTTTCTTTGTAATTTGTAAATTTCTTTAACCTTGTATGTTCCAAATGGTTGGATGGATTTCGACGATTAAGGTATCATTAGATGGGCTGCGAGGCCGTTCGAAAGAGATACCGCGGCCCTGTAACACAAAGGGCTAAGAAGGAACATGGGTGGGTTACTCCCTTCTGCTTTGCTCAGAGCGGGAGGGGTCATTTGAAGAAAGGTATCGTTAGTTTCGTCTCAAAAACCCAAGTGTCCATAGATAGATGTTTATTTTTTTTTATTTCGACCAAACCTACGAGTAGGGTATCAAAATAAAGGAAATTACAAAAATATTACATTATACAATTTGCAGTCGAGTTTTTTGATTCTTTTAAATAAATGTTACTTGTTAGGTGTTTTCTCTAATGACCCAGATTGCTGAAAGCTTGAATTAAGATTTAAGCTTCGGAACATTCTACGAAACATTGGTCATAGTATGGCCATTTTGGCATTCTATGTATAAACTTTTGACATTTTATGTAGCCATACAATTGTTAGGTGTTTTGAATATCGGTATCATCTTGAAAAATCGTGAGAGATATTTCTTGATGGCATGTAAAGCCAAGTCAGAGGCCCACGGGCGGCATAAAAACTCCAGGTTAGGCACTAACCACACGATAAAGAAGAAGATGACTTGCAATATTGTAAATCACGGCATGCCTAAAGAAAAACAATAAACATAATTGATTCTAATTAACATAAATGGAAGCTATATAATAAATCATATCTTTACCTACTTTAACGGCTTAATGGCCGAATCTCCATTAATAACGGTAAGCGCAATTTTGTTCAGAGTTAACAAAAAATGATTTTTTTTAAACAAAATTGCACATGTTACAAGATTTAACGAGCTTCACAAATGTAGCACAAGTTGTGGGGACCGGTGTTATTGTATTTAAAGAAAATCAGGTTTTAATAGACTTTGTATTCGGTTTTTTTTAATCTAATTTATAAACACAAAACATTATCATAACATGGCCTATTTTCCCAACAGGTTAGGTAAAAGTGTACATATAGTATGCACATTTCACGATTAAAAACTTATGTCCGACATAATAAGGGGCGTGCCTATTGCAATCAAGTGGGCATAAATCCAGACTGATCTAATTAAATGAAATCATTATTTTTCGACGGTCGATGAAAGCAAGTTATTTATGTTTCAAGTAACTTTCCAAATTCCTGTCTCTGCTAACAAACTAAAGGAAAGAAAATTACTTTTATTCCAATAATAACTTCCACTCGATGGTCGTTTATTATGATCCGATTAAAATTCCAAAAGCCCAAATAAAGTAAAATATTTCAGTTTCAGAAATATAATGTAACTTGGTGAGGTCGTTTAAATACCTTTTGTGTCAATAAAATTGGACTTTATATTACCTTACTACTACTTTACCATAGTGCATCCTCCTAAACAATATAATCTAATATTAGTAGTTTGGGCCATATATTAACCTGTTACTTATCTTTTATTTAAGTAATTTTGTCTACCTTTTGTGCGAGTGTTAACCAAAAGCAATCAGAAGAGGTTATCGCATTCATCAGAAGAGGTTATCAAGTACAGTCAATGACAAAAAAAAATCGTTTCAAAAACAATTTCCGAGGTTCGATACAAATTACTCATTAAACAACCACCAATTTAATCAGTGCTTTAATTGAAGCGAGAGCTGATTAGAAAAAAATGGTAACGGTAAACTATGTTATTTTCGTGTAATACCTACCTGTATTATATTCTAGCTAGTAGATAGCATTGCATTCTGAAAGTTGGCAATGCATAAACTGCGCTGTTTTGATGAATATAAGAATGCAAAACTCGTAGCAAGTCGTTACAGCAAAAACTGACCTATCTGCGTCACCAGATAGACAGATAAAAAAAATCCACAAAACATTTGAAACAGTGCAGTCGAGAAACCAGTATCTACTTACGTCAAACAATTTACTATGGCTTCTATCGACATAAATTAACGGTGTCAAGATGTAAGTATAGAATAGACGTACGGCATTACTTCACTAAAGTCGTACGTCTATATATACGTCATATACGTTACTGTAAAAGAACGCATATAGGTAAATCTTAGGTTTTACTAGTAAATTTTAAGATTTACCTAGATGTGTTAGTAATTGTTGGTTTTGGGAATTAAACAATGGGTATTTCTTAAATATCTGGCAACTGATGATGACATACTGTAATACTAAACTGAGGGATCAAATGGGTTAGTTAGGTTAGAACCATGTGCAACTTGTGCAAGTCGAAATGGTCGCAGTAACTAAGTTGGACACACCGACCAAATGGGTTAGATTAGAACTGTGACCTACATCCAAATTGGATGCGTATTTTCAAATCGCCGTTTAACCGATTTGTCGCTAACAGTAACACGTCGCACGACATTTTACTTGGCCTCTGAGGTAAAACCTAAAGAAATACCGAGTGCTTGGTGGTAAAACTCCGAAATGAACGATGATCACAGAATTATTCGGACATCTGCCACTAAGAGTTGGTAAATCTTGGGTTTTACTACAGAATCTTAAAACTTACCATGATTTGGGATTTTACAGTAACATCAATATGTTAAAAAAAACCTGTCCGATGTGTGAGTGTATTATTATTAGGCATCGATATTAACTTCTATTTATGTAGGTCTTTTTGGAGAACAAGTAAAAAAAATGCCAAAATCAAATATATGTATTAAAATAAGGAAACTTCTATAGCAACACACGGGCGCGAGCGATCGCTTCTCAGGTAGTGACGTCATAAAAAAAACAATTAACGATCAAACATACTTTACATATTACGAAAATGGTGTTGACATGTTTTAAAAGTTTGTTTGAATTTAGGGACAAAAATCATGCATATTTTTAAAATTCATTAATATTTTTACTTTCATGAATATTTTATGTTTCTTATTCTATTTGGCAATGTTATTGGTATACCTACCTAAGTGCCTATACGTACGGCCCTTTCAGATCGGACAGGGATTGTATACTTACCTAAATTAAAAATCGTTTATTCTCGCGGAATAGCGATCGAAAATTTCCAAAATACTATGTTCGTAACTACATGTAATTGCAATCAATGCAATAGTAGAAAAACACTTTTCACAAAAGTAACTGAGTGTATACAACATAATGGTGTTCGTAACTGTAGATAGTACCTAGACGAACAACGAGATTAATGTACGGACAGCTATGAATAATAGCGAACAAAACAGTAACGTTATTAATTACAAGTTTAATCGGATATTTATGGGTGTGCTGCGTTTTTGAGCCTATGGTTCATGGGTTGTAGGCCTGTATGATGATTAATGACATATTTAAAATATGAAAGCTTGATTTTCTATGTTCTTAAAATGTAGATAAATGTTTTTTGTCTATGTATCTGTCAGAGATTTAGTAAGTATGCCAATAATCGAGATAAACTTCATTGCGCCTCAGCTTATTATTGTTTTTTTTATTATTATTATAATTGTGTTCATATTCACTTTAACCAACTTATCTGCGAAGGCGGGAAAACACAGAACTAAAATAAATGTTACAAAAAAGGACTATATTTTTAATACATTCTCGAGGCAGTTATCTTTTTATGTTCTAAATAATGCATTCATACGATTTAATCTATATTAAAATCACAGACACTTGAGAATTGTAAAAAAATCCAAAACAGTTTCGGTATTTGAGGTTATAATTAGGCCAATAGAACCGTAATAATTGCGAGTGACAAACTTACGAAACTGTCATTCTAACGTCGAAGTGTCATCTGTCAATTCATCGACTTTCAGTGTCGATGTTGCTCTTTTCATATAGCGCTTTCAATCGTTTCATTCTGTTTATAACTAAAAACCTCAATTCAATTTAAAAAATAATGGCACCCGCACCGGGGAATAAGCCAGAAGGAAGTGAATTACTTTTTAAAATGTTTGCGAAATTATGAAGTGTCCGTTCCATTCTAATTATTGTAATGTAAATTATAAAAAAACTAGTAATTATTGTAAAGGTTTCATACGCGTTGATGCTTTAAGTTTTATAAAATAAGTTTGCACTGAATATCATCGTGATCCACCTGCAATACCATAAAATACTAATTGTCTACCGATCAATTTACTCTCGGAATGGAAGTAAGTAGCTAAAAGGTACTGTTGTTGACGATTGTACTTACATCTAATGTCTACGTATTTAAGGCCAAGGAAGAGTATGATGAGAACTTAATGTTATTTGAGAAATCTTTTATGCCCTTGTAATGCCTACCACTAAGTATCTCTCCACCGCCTATTATCAAATGATAATCCCACTCCTGGTAGCTAGGCCTTCTTGATGAACTTGCCGTCAATATGATCAAGACCTGACCAATTACGTAACGGTCGCCGAAATTTTCAGTGGTTTCACTTTTTTTTTATCTTTGGCTTTGCATCACTGACGATATCATAGTGATCATTAAATAAAATTGAAGTGTCTGCTGTGTCTGTTTGTAATTGCAAAATAAAAGTTTTGTTACTGAAGGAAATTGAAAGTATATGCACACGGTACTTAAAACAAAAAAAAAAAAAATTTTTTTGTCTATCAGTTTGTTCCCGCTAATTTTCGAAAAGCCTGGACTATTTTTGACGGGACTTTTACTGGTAGCTGATGTTAAGGAATAAATTAGGCTAACTTAAAAAAAAAAGAATTGGCTTCCGTGCACAAAAATGAAAACCCCTAAAATCGTTAACAAAATTCGATTCAAATATGGAAGTAATATTTTTTTAATATTTGACGCGAGCGAAGGTCGCGGCCAACAGCTAGTTAAAGTCTGTTTTTTTTAATCTCAGACACTAAATTGACTTGATTGCAAATGTCAAACTTACATTGATAGATGATACATTTTATTAACGGCAATTTACAGTAGTGGCTCATCACTATTTTAATAATTGCAAAAAACTAGCAACCCACGTAATGTCAATTTAGTCTCTGAGATTAAAAAACAGACTTGCCTTGCTTGGTTAGTTGGTAATAGTCCTCTTGAAGTCTTCGACCTCGGCGGCGCCGGCGGTCAATCTCAGCGGAGATTAGCCATCGGCGCGGGTGCGAAAGATATTATAGTGGGACGTCAATCCGACACGACTGGAGAGAGATCAGATGCAGGACCAACGGCTTAACGTGCTTTCCGAGGCACGAGCAGTTTATTTCGATTATTATGAGATTCCTACTGAATTAGTGCCACTGACAAGTCTGGCAATAAAACTGTTATATTAATTATATTATTCTCTTTGCAATGAGGTTGCTCTCGCTTACGGTTCTCGGCGCTTCTGTCAAGATCACGCATATCCAAATAATTTTATTTTGACAGATCAAAGCGTAAGTTTACGCGAGTTTAGTTTCTCATGAACGATCATCATCTGCCATATGTTGGGGTCGACTTCCATTCTAACCAGATGCTGCTGAATATCTGACCTCCACAACCCAGTTAGCGCTAGGTAATACGATACCCCTTGGTAAGACTGGTTGTCAGACACTCGGGTCACTGACTACCTGTAACGACTGTCAAAGATCTACAAATGACAGCTGGGACCAACGGCTTATCGTGCTTTCCGAGGCACAGAGGAAACTCGGTATGTAATGGATGGTCACCCATCCACGGACCAACCTAGGTAAGCACGGCTTAACCTAAACATCGACCCGAGCGGCTGTTCTTATTAATAGCCACGAGCTCCTGATAAATGATATTGTTGCTAAAACCCCAGTCCACTCACTAAGTACCTTAAGGAAAAATAGCGTGGTACTGGAAACTAATGGTTTTTATTTATTTTTTCCTTCAGCTTTACGAAAAATTTTTGATGAGATAAGTAGGTACGTTTTTTTTAACAGGAAGATGAAAGCAATCGTTCTAGAAATAATTATTTTAGTCACAAGGAAAATAATTACCTAAGTTAATTTAGTTTACAAGGTGGTTCCACGAGGACGAGCTTGTGGCCATGCTCGTAGCAAAATAATAACAGCCACTCGGGTAGATCTTCAGGTTAAGCCGCACTTGCCAAGGTTGGTCCGTGGATGGGTGACCACCAATTACATACCGTGTTTCCTCCGTGCCTCGGAAAACTGGTTAAACCGTTGGTCAAATGTCAAATGTAGATCTTTGACAGTCTTTACAGGTAGTCAGTGCCCCGAAAGTCTGACAACCAGTCTTACCAAGGGGTATCGTATTTACCAGTATTAACTGGGTTGTGGAGGTCAGAATAGCACGTGAATTACCGTTTCACCTTGTAAACTCATCATCTGTCTAGCCCCTTCCCAACTATGTTGGAGTCGGCTTCCAGTCTAACCCGCAGCTGTATACCAGTATTTTACGTGGAGCGACTGCCAATCTGACCGCCACAACCCAGTTAGTACTGGGGAACACGATACCCGTGGTAAGGCTGTACCACTACCACTACAGATCCTTCAACAAGTATCCTATAATTTATTATACAGGTGTAAACGGAGCCTTCACTAAGCCGTCAATCAAGCATTATGTACATCAAACTAAGTAACCCTACGCAAAAATGATTGCTAGGAAACGAATGTTTTTTTTTTGGGGTGAAAAGCCACATTTTACGGTAAAACTCATCGTAGAACACTCAAAACATCGTGCTGATGGAAGCTATGTTTATTAAGCGGGTAATGGAGTTACTTAAAGTAAAGTTACTACCTTAAATACTAGTATTTTAAAAAACAAATTTGGAATTTTGACTTCCAACATCTACGTAACTAGAAGGTACCCAGGTATGGTTCAGTACAAAAACAATATCGCAATGGCGGGGATAACAAGTGCCTTTCGTCTTCGTTAAGGGGATTTTTACACCTTTTAGATATTCACACAAAATAAAACGATTGTCCTTTAGCCACCCCATTGGGGACAGTCCACCGCACGTCTCGTCTGAAGTAACACTAACTTGGATCTTGACTAGGGTTTATTCCCGGGAATTCTCGAGCAGAGAATTCCCGGGAATTCTTTGGGCTTTGTTCCCGGGAAATCAAGCTCGAGAAAAGTCGAGAACTCGAGAAATCATGTACCTATATAGAAATTAAATCGCCATTTGTTTTGTTGCGTGGCGGCGCGGGCCAAAGCGCAGCGGCACCCTTTGATCTCGCTGCAAGCGCTCTGCGGCGTCGTTTTGACACGTTTTTCGTGTTTCGAATCTAGCCAAGTATAGTTTACGTAGTGAGTGTTTCACAGATTACGTGATAAATTGAAATCAAACAGGTAAGTCTTTTCACTTTTATTGACACATCATGGCTTTATTATTCATATTATTTTTATCAATAATATAATCTAAAAATAATCTTAAATTTTACTAGGTACAAGTACCTATCTGTTCTTTTCTATTATTTTTTAGTCAAACTTTAATACATAAAATAACTAACGATACATTAATTATACTACTTAGTCTAATTATATTTCCTTTTTTTTTTGTAAAACAAGAACACAAGCTTAGTTTTTAATTATTCTGATATGTTTTTCTTATGTAAGTAATTTGAAATTAATTAATGTATAAATTAAATTGAATTGAATTGAATTAGATTGAATTAAAATTGTCTTGAATGACATTAGATTAAATTAAATTAGATTACCTACATTAAATTAGATTAAAGTAGATTAAATTTAATTAAAATAAAATATAATATATTGAATTGAATTGAATTAAAATAAATTGAATTGAATTAAAAGGAATCATTAAAATAATTAATTGTAGACATTTATGTAAACAATTGTAATTATTTTTAACTGTATCTATGACGGCTATGAAATTATTACTACTAACATAGTTATTAAGCATTTCTAACCCATATATGGACTTGGTTGTTCGAAATAAAGTATTTGTATTTGTAATGTGTCATTTTAAATTTGTGAGACGAATATTGCCAGTTGTATTGTGTGTGTGTGTGTACCACATATTACTCCAAGGGCTTATTATTAATTTAAATTGCGTTTGTTATAGATTTTATCGAAATGTCACTATAAGAAGGATGGATTTTTTTTCTAAATAACCAGCCAAAAATGTTGCTGTGATTATAATTTAATTATAAGTTAAGATATTAACGTTTTCTTTCATGTTGATTTTTTGTTTAATTAAGAAGCTACTTTTGTTTATAAGTTCTAAATAACCAGCCAAAAATGGTGCTGTCATTATATTTATGAGTCTGAATAATATTATTTCTGTATTTTTTTAAAAAGTTAATTAGATTATTCATAAGATATATGTTTTTGAATATAATCAATAAAAGTTTTATAATTAATTTGATATTTTTATTTGAGACGAAAACCACTAAATTTAATGACGTTATTGGAACCAAATAATATGAGAAAACGTACGTAAATTTAAATTTCTCGACAACCCGAGAAGACCCGAGAAATTAGCCTCGAGAATTCTCGAGACCCGAGAAATTAATAAGCTCGAGAAATCATGAACCCTAATCTTGACCTAACCCAGCGTCGTACGGAGTTTAGATACAGTAGCAGAATAGCAACTTGCGGTCTACTGTACGTAATAATTATTTTTTGAAGTGAAAACTTCTTTAGCGGCGTTGAGCACTTTTTCTGTAATGGGTATAAAATCTTAAACTCGCGTCAGGACACGTGACCTGATCGAAAAAGCGTAAGACGGAGGGAGTTCTGAAGTGTTAAATTTTTAATGTAATATAAATGGTCATGTTTGTGTCCGATAGCGCAATAAATGAATATTGTATTTTACCACATAAATGATAGTACTTTTATATTGATAATTAAAGCAATTCGTGCAAAATTATTCCCTAACCATTTCAAAATATCAAAAATGCACAACGTTAATACTCAAGTTTTCACTTCTGCCGGCACTCCCGGAGTGCAACCCGTTGTTTTTTTTATCTACTAAGTTTACGGACCCACTATACAGGCGAAATTCCTAGCGAGGGGCAATGTTTTAAAAAAAAAAAAAACTCTCAAGAAAATCATGTTTTCAATCATGTCTAACGTTACAAAGTAGGTAGAAACTTACGTGCTCCAAAGAAAATATTAGCACCCGTCACTGCCTTCTATAGCAGGTACTTGCACGGCACGCTGCAGTCGAAATTAATGAAATTTTCAAGTTTAAGGCTGGTTTCAAACTAAATTTTGTTCTTTTATGTCACTGAATTAGAGTTCCATGTTACGTAAACTGGGTCGCAAAAATGTATAAATAGAATTTAGAATCAACCTAAAATCCTTGTTTCAGAGTGTTCTTAATGAAGCCGCTTCTTACTATAAGTCGGTATAGAATAGGCAATTCATAGAAGTAATAGATCAGGGCCGGTAGTCTCAACATAGATACCGACACTGTCGCAAACTTTCGATCGCTTAATAAGATCGAAAAAATTCGGTTGCAAGAACGGTGTTTTCGAGAAACGCATCTTGGATGTTGGGACTTGCATTCCTCGCAAGCACCGTTATTGCAACCGATTTTTTTCGTTCTTATTAAGCGATCGAAAGTTTGCGACAATGTCGGTATCTATGTCGAGACTGCCGGCCCAGATAACAATAATGCATACAGTTCCCTCAGTCTCTCTTCATTAGGATTCAAACAAGCTCTCTAAATACTTGGTAAGGAAAAAACACAAATTACACTAATTTACTATGACCGTTGGTCAATAACACCGTGAAGGCTATATTATGATTCTGCATATTAATTCATGCTCTGAATATTTTCGACTGGTAACACTTGTGCTGAGTGAACGGTGCAAGTGTGTCAAAATATGGCAAGGTGAAAATCAATCTTCTAAAATTCCTCTGAAATAAATAATACAAAAAAAATACAAGTTTCTCCTTTTTGAAGTCAGATAAAAAGGGGCAAGGAAGAAAAGGAAAAATAAAAACAAAAGCTAGCAGCAAGCATGCTACACACTGCAAGCAAAAAACAGCGATTCAAAACAAACCACCATGCGACTATAGACCTACGTCCTATGAACGGCAACCTCGCAGTGTCCGCTTTGGCAACCACGCTAGGTGCACCGAGGCAGACGATCGCAATGGCGTCGAAGAAGGTCGAATGTGGCGCAATAACCACCAATGGCGCGTCCCGAGGGTTAGATGGCAGATGATGGCGCCCAAGCACCTTTACACGATGGAACCCAGCAGCGACCACCACCAACCGCATTAGTGACAAGATTGAGAAGCGAAGTTTGCTGTGGAATAAACCTTATTGTTATGAAGAGGGAAATATGGAATTGTTATTAGTAAAGGATTAAAATGTTACCCAAATGCCCCCGTAAATCATGCATTATTACATTTATATAAAGTGAATAGACAGACAGAATAATTTTATTAAATAGTGTGCACCATAGTCAAAAATTAAGAAAATAAATAAGCAGAAAAAAAAATAACATGTTCCTTTTTGTAAAGACTCCAACGAGGTGCTAACTGTTTTTGGATAGTACCTACTTACAAGCTCTCATTTTTATCAATATCAACGTAGAGTTAGTATGGGACACGCAGATCAATTAAGTAATCAACTCAGTCTATCAATCCACTGCTGGACATGGGCCTCTCCAAAGTTGCACCACAACACCAGGCACAGCACAGGCTACGCTTGCCAATACACGGTTTGTCACATCGACCATCGGCCATTCGACAGTCATGGCCGGACGGCCCACTGCCACTTCAACTTACTCCGCAAGCTATGTCGGTAACTTTATTTCTTTTCCAGATACTTAATACTCAAATTTATGAATCAGCAATTTATTCATTTATTTATTTTATGAAAGGTAGCTCGGTAAATCAAAACATAATCCATTTTGTGATCAAAAATCGCAACAAAAACACGAAAATAACTCGCTAACACAATCAGTTTGTATGAGAAAGTACAGTAACGAACGATCTCACTCAAGTGAAAGTGTTGATTATTAATTTATCTTTATTTGAAAACAGACGATGTCTAGACGTGGATATTTTATAATCAAATTTATAAAATTGGAATGTAACAAACAAGAGTTAATTGTATATTGGTTAATTTGACACGTGCAGAAGTTTTTCTTTGATGCCAAAATCACGTGGGTTTTTAGTTCAATAAGATTGACAGTGTCCCTGGGCGGAGGGTATTCCTGAGGATTTCCACAAGAACAAAGGAGGCAATCAGAGATCTAACTTAACCCAAAATCATAACTTACAATTACTATTTCGATTCGTGTCTTTTTAAATAAGTACGAGATTTGGGAGTCCATCTTTTGTAAGGAGTCGTGAACCTAGTTTAACATTATAATTAACACTAGAAACGGGATATTTACCATGTCCACTGTTTGTTTTGAGTTCCCGATATTTCGGCGCTGTTGCAAGCACCATGATCACGGATAAACAGATCACGGATAAGATCAGTTTATCCGTGATCATGGTGCTTGCAACAGCGCCGAAATATCGGGAACTCAAAACAAACAGTGGACATGGTAAATATCCCGTTTCTAGTGTTAATTATAATGTTAGTGACCATGACAGTTTAAAAACTAGTTTAACAAATCAAGCACCAGTAGGTATAAAAAGCTTCTGGGCTATTCTACTGATTCTGCTATTTTATTTTATTTATTTATTATGGCTCTTCACAACGACAATCTGACTCTTTTGACACCCTAACTACTTGGACTAAACTTGTCACTATTTTGCTTTTTTTTATTGCTTTTATTTTGTATCCTAGGCATGGTTGCCAGTCGCTTGGACTTTATTTATGTGGATCACTGTTGTGCAGTTACTCATGGGTTGTCGCAGCAGTGATCCACCGTTATTTGTTGTGTTGTTTGTATTTATGTGCTTACTAACTTAGTCGTAAGTTTTACTAACAGTCTTTGAGTCATGGATACTCGAGAAATTCATTTTAAAGAGAAATTCTATTCTATTCTACTAATGCAAATAATAAAAGTATGCAAAATTCTCCTTATGTGAATCTGCATAAATTGACACTCACACTTTTAGAATATTTTGTAGAACGTCGATGATGTAACTTTTGCTTTAGGTAATTGACATTTTTTTCTTTATGCGCCTGTGCTTATTTTATTCTGTTCGCTCGCTTTACATCCTATTGGACCGCAGCATAATAAAAACTGCGCTCACGCACGCAATATCGTGTGTATCTTGAACGGAATCCAAATAAAAAACGAAAGTATTGTTACAGAGATAATCCAAATTGTTTTTATGATTGTCGCACGACAACTCGACAATATTAAGTTGCACAGTTGGTACACTTGTCAATAACATCAGTTACGCCGATGACATGTTGCTTCTGGCCCCATCGATCAGCGCCCTCAGGAAACTCATGTCTGTTTGTGAGCGATGCGGAAACCCAAGGTCTTGTAAATAATTCAAAAAAGAGCGAGTGTCTGTTGTTCAAGGCAGGCACTAAAGATTATCGCGAAGTGCCGCCTGTCACACTCGGTGGGACTGAGTTGCAATGGGTGAAATCTTTTAAATATCTGGGGCACTGGGTCACTGCAACGCAGACGGACAATGTTGACATGGAGAGGGAGCGTAGGGCGCTGTCAGTCAGGAGCAATATGTTGATACGTAGGTATGCAAAGTGCTCGAGGGATGTAAAACTACACTATTAATAGGGCATACTGCCAATCTTTTTACACCAGCAGTCTATGGGTCGACTACACGCAAAAGGCTTACAGCGCCCTACGCGTCCAGTACAATAACGCATACAGGACGTTGTTGGGGTTGCCATGATGCTGTAGCGCATCGGGGATGTTCGCAGAGGCACGTATAGACGACTTTTACGCAATCATGCGAAATCGTGTCGCCTCCTTGATGCGGCGGGTGCGGGGCAGCGCCAACAGCCTCTTGGTCACTGTGGCCGACAGGGCGGAAGGTCTAATACTCAGGCACTGGACCACAACACAAGTATTACCGTCAAATCGTGACTTGAAATAATTTTTATTTTAATATTATTGCTCATTTGATTGTTGTGCTTTACTTGTTTCTTTTTATCTTCTGATTATTGTATTATTAATAATTTTGACATGATTAATGATGATTTTGACATTATTTTTAATGATTTTGACATTATTTTGACATTATTAGGTAGTAACTATTACCAAGATTTTCCAAATATAATTATGTACTAACACTAGTGTTTACGATGTGTATGGATTTTTTACTAACATTGGATTGTATTATCTGGGTATAAATGATTTGATTTGATTTTTTTTTAATTTGATTAAGCTCCGTGACAATACTGATTCCATTGATATGCTGACGGACTCACATTGTACGGAAACTCTATTTAGAAAAAAAAACTACTAGGTATATAACCCATATTTTTTTCAATGTAAGTACCTAGTTGAAAATAAATGTACCTACCTACGTGTTTTTTTGCGGTTTCAGAGTTCGTCCCAAAACTCCCATATCATAATTTATTAATAATAATGAGTATGTGGCGGCGACATATCAAGCTATACAAATCTAATAGAACTTGACCTCGCTTTGTATAAACTTTCAGCATGATGAGAGGTTAGCTTATCCTGGTTATCTTAGCTTGATTGGTCGTTGTGGTTGTGCGTACAATCTAGTGGTCACATAATACGGGTAACCTAATTTACTCTTTCCTTACCATACGAGGTCAATTTATACAGGAAATGTATATCTTGATAATGTATTTGTAAAATCTAGACATTCATTTTCATTTAATCGGTCAGTGGTTTTATGTACTACTTATGTACCTATATTGTCTAATACATGTTGTGATTAGTTTATCTTTATATCGGCGTACGTTATCTAAAGATGATATTTTTGTAATGATTCACGATGGCAAAAATGAAATAGTAACGATGAGATATAATATATGATTGCAAAAAAAAATGTCTTAGAAATAAAATAATCCGTCTTCATGACCAAAGATGTTTTTCCCAGACCCATAAACAGTTTTGATAACCTACTTACTCATTGCCAAACACCATAAAATCAAGTAAGGGATGCGGAAATGCTGTTATTACATAAGTTAGTTACATAAAGGTCAACCGTTCAAAACATTATGGTAATGACAATTTCGCGCGACCTTATCGTAGGCTGTAAGGCCTTATATGTACCTACACTACTTACGGATTAAGTACATAAGTGTTATTCCTTTTGCTTTTACATAATTTAATTAGGTCACTTACCACATCACTAGTTTGATAAAATTCTATGTATAGATTGCTGCCAAAATTATTTATGTCTACATACAAAAAAATACTTCTGTTAAGTTAGGTTACCTATGTACACGCCAGCACACCAAGCTGCTACAATCTGTCAAATTTCTTTAATAGATTTTCAACTTTATCGCTGAAGTATTAGGTTCAAGGTTGATTGGGAAAATTTTACAGTTTCGGGTAGCCTGATGTGCTGGCGTCTGTACATACAAAAGGATTTTTTTTAACTCCTGTACCGCTATGTGTACAGTCAACATCAAAACGAAATGGAAATAAGATTCGATTACTATTTATTTATTTATTTTGTTTTTATCTGATTGACATAGTCAGTTGCACGTCC
This sequence comes from Eurois occulta, assembly GCA_950022335.1. NCBI lineage: Eukaryota > Metazoa > Arthropoda > Insecta > Lepidoptera > Noctuidae > Eurois > Eurois occulta. Next base: position 2,344,308 of record OX465496.1, read on the forward strand.
CAAGTAGCTATTAAATTAGAGCTAACTTAGTTGACAACAAGTATTGGTTTATTACTTTTTTATTCTATTGTTGACTCGATCTTTAAGTTAGTTAAGAATGGCAACCACCTCTGCTTATTTTCACTGTTTTCACACAAGGCAAAATAGTTCGGGCACCACTCAAGATCCCATTATTTAAACTCCCAGTTCTTTCTCTGATACTATACAACCGCTACACACGGCCTCCTTCGATAAACCTGCCCGTGTATTCACAAACGCTTCGATTCGGGAATTCGTATGTCTACCGTTTTCTTAACGAAAGCGATCGAGATAGACATACCACTTTCTGAATCGAAATCGAATCGATGCGTTTGTGAACACGAAGGCTAATCTCGGTTTATACAACAGCTTTACCTACACTTAAAAATGCAGGAGACTTATGGACTGTTAGAATGACATGATTTTTTTTAAGGAAAGATATGTTCATACCAACCGATACAAACTCTATATTAGTTAGTAAGTAATATTCTACTTCTACAAAACCACGTAAGTAGGTACTCTGTAACGAAACACAAAATAATAATGATTGCGAAGCAATTTGACTTGTAAATACAATTTCGTCTTATTAACTATTGCTAGATTCTTAACAATGAAATTTTTGACGTTCACCTCAAATAATTGGCTGCCAGTACCAAGGTGAAAGATGATGAAAGACGTCTGCCCTGGGTACTTTATTCGTACAGTGTGTTTGGCCAACGGTTACCGATACTTTAAGAGCATGTTATTATATACTCATTTCTATCGACAAATACACGGTTATAACTACTCCTAACCCCACACCCCGCGAATGGCAGCCATCTTGTTTTTTTAAACGCTTGATCTAGGGTACCTATGTTCAATGATAATCTTTGAATTTGAGAGACCTAGAGACGTGCAAATAATCTTATTGCAAAGGTAAACGCTGAGGCTATTGATTTATTAAGTCCTGCAAAATAAGTAAAATGAGCCTAAAAAATTAAGAAATATTTTACATAAATATACAATGTATTATATGCAATAGCAACCTTAACGCAAGCAGATTAAAAATGCTGAATTGCTGCAATCTGAAAAGTTTTTTTTTTAATCTTTAAATTCATGACAATAAGGTTGTTTTTACGTTGCTTCCACTGACAAATCTGTCAAGATCACAGTATTTTTTAATCTGCTTGCATTAAGGTTGCTATTGCATAAAGGTTTGCAGCTGTTACAGGTAATATAACTGAGAATGGACTTTACCTACCTACAAGTGCAATACACTTCAACCAACTTATCTGTGCAGGCGGGAAAACGCAGAACTAAAACAAATGTACCAAGTTTTACATATCGAGACCAATTTTCTTGACAAGCAACGCCGACTTGAACTAGACGCTTGCTGGTCTTAAAGTGGTCGTACTATCATTATTTCATTAGAATCCACATAATTATGGCATACTGCCTTCCTACACAAAAAAGAGGTTTTATTTATAAAATTAACAATGAGTTCAAACTTGTTTTTAATTGTTGTTAATACTGACAAAAAAAAATTATGGGTTATTCTTATTATGGTTGTGGTAAGTGCCGGTCAGTATTAGGTTGTTTATATTATATTATTGATTGATTTGCGAACACAGAGTGGTTTAACAGAAATTTTATTCTTTAAATTGTAAGACACTTTTAAAATTTTTAATGTTGACTGAACGTAAAAGCGTTTGAGTCTTTGAGTATTAATTCTATTGACAATTTATTAACATTTGGAAAGCCTTGACAGCCAAATCATTAACATTATTTAGCCATTGTTTGCATTTACATAAGGTTAAGTTTTGAATAAGTATGGTTCTGAGACGATAAATCTAGAACGTTGCCGGTATTTTGAATTTACATACTTATTATATTTTTGAAAAATGTTGACAATTATACATAGTAGGTACGGTCAACCACCCATCGGTAACACTTATAATAATTGCAAATATTGCAATGCGTAAATCGCCCTTACTGCCAAAACATAAAGTATGTCAATGTGAAATTGTTACTCGTGTACTGATGTGCGTTCGATTGTAGGTACCTAGCATTGTTTTTGTAAAACCAGTTATTAAAATTATCACAACCATTTTGCGTTAATTACTGTCAATAGAACCCATTATAAAATCCAACCCAAACTGCCCACAAAGGAGGTCAAGATTCAAGATGATTCTGCCTCAAGAATAACCTATAACCACTTTATCTACTTTCCCGCGCTTTCTAGCGAGCGGCTATAATCCAACGATACTTCGACACTTCATTGGTTCTTGAATCTAAGTTGAATCTACTAGTAATGCTACAAGGATCTTTTGGCGATCGAATGACATTGACCGGGAGGCGCTATCGGTATGCATTATGAGCAATTTTATTATTATGTGAAGTGCATTAAATTAGCAAGATGGCGACTTTAGTTCCAATTTTGGCCACACGCCAAAATTTCCTTGTACAGTTAAGTAGGGTACCTATAGGTATATCTAATGTTAACAAGTATCCTAGGTTCCGAAGTAAACATTCTAGGTAGTACGGTTTACCTACTTGTGAGTTCTTCAAATTAATGAATTGTATTGCAATGCCGGTAAGCAGGCACCTACCTACCTTAAATTTGTGCTCTAACTTTGAACTCAAAACATCGAGGTTTTGCGGGCAGTAGCCAAATAAATAGGCTAATGTTTTAAGTAATTAATTGTCAATAATGATACACTCTAATTATAAAATAAATATCTAGTCTAGGCTGAATAATGCTATTTCATTACATTTTGATAACTTTCGACCTACATCGAAAATAAACAAAAATAAAAAAGGGTTCACAATTCAAATTACAATAAATAGTAGAGATGTTTGACTGCGTGAACATAAAAAAACCGGTTTTACCGAAATTACCGGTTTAATGTTTGCTCATAACGTCGACGTAAAAATGCATCCGCAACGTACGAGATGCTATTTATGTCTTTCACATATTTTTGATCAAGGTTTCGCTTTTCTAGTGTCAATATCGTTATTCATTTCGAATAATTTTCTAATCTGTTTTAGCTTCACAATCTGCCGTGGCACTGTTGAGAACATTAACGTCATCAAGGTCAGGAACGACTAGCAAAAACATTCAAAGCTATCTTTCCACATTGAGACTGAGCACCGTATCTGGCATACATACCAAAGAAAGTAAATTTCACAGATATGTACATGTCCAGCGTTTATTAATCACTTTTTTAATAATATGATAGTGTAGTTTGTATTATAAAGTTTATGTTTAACGGATTGGCATTGACGATTACCAAATAATAGGAAATCGTGAGTTTTTCACGGTTTCCTTTTATGTAAACCGGGCAAAAATACGAAACCTCTATCGGAGCCAACTATTGTTAAAAATTCACCTTGTACCATTTTGCATCTGCATAGTTAACGCGATTCTGTGAGACAGAAGTGTTCTAACATTCCCAAACACTTAGCTGACCTACATAAGGCACGCTCCGTTGAGCACCAGACAAGTAGTTAACGGTGGAATAAAAACTTGTAAATTAAAGATTATGGCAGTGCAAAAAAATGCAAATCATATTAAATACAAATTGGATTATGTTTTCCGCATCAATGGACTGTAGACATAATTTTGTATATTATTTGAGAGAGGAAGTAGATAACGGACACTAACCTTGGACCAATTATGTTAAAATAATAAAATACGCTGAGGAAAAAAATGTTTTTGGCTTTGTAGCCAGGTAAAAAGCAAGCAAAGACTTTCTAACTTAAAATATATACTTATCATGACCCCAAAACTGGCTGAATACTTTGGTTTTTTGACTAGGTAAAAGCTGAACCACTAGAATAATTGGCATTTCAAGACTTGGTAATTGACTTATTTTGGTCAGAAGAAGAGAAAATGATTTACCTTCTCCATCCTGTCATAGGCTCTCGCCTGAGATCTTCTTCACTGAGGCCATAGAGGCCAATACATGCGAGGAACCATGCTGTCACTATTAGGTAACAGATGACGATGACGCGGAAAGGCAGTAATATCACAGTGAATATCGCCGTCTGCAACAAAAGATAATAAAATTGAGTTAGACCGTGTGGGCGAACATCTTAAAGCTACAGTTACAAAACGCAGAAATAGTATAAGAATATAACTTTATAATTAGTGTAATTTTGGAATAATGAAATATCAACTTGGTGGCTATTGAGGCTAATCCGAAAATAATAGTCTGACAGGTAGAGTATTATCTATTTGACTTACATACTATTTTGACGATGTATGTAGGGATGCTTTGGGGAAACTAGAATTTATTTGCTAATACCGGCAATGTGCGAATAGGCCTCACACAGTTAGGGTTCCTTTTCAGGTTTCTAATTTGGAAATTTAAAACTCAAGGCAGCGTTCCATAATGGGACGTACAATGGTGCACATTATGGACTACTAGCTGTTCCCCGCGGTGTCACACGCTGCGCGGCTCCTTAGGGTCGTAGCGTAATGTTATATAGCCTATAGCCTTCCTCGATAAATGGACTATCCAACACAAAAATAATTTTTCAATTCGAACCAGCAGTTCTTGAGATTAGCGCGTTCAAGCAAACAAACTCTTCAGCTAAATAATATTATTAATATAATATATAATAAATATATACATATATATTAATATAAGTAATATATAAGTATAAGTATAGAATTGCGGAAACCGAAATCCTAACTTAGATGGAAATAGTTCTATCATCGGATCGTTCAATCTGTCTTGAGTTTTAATTTGTGTAGGTGCATTATTAGATATGTAATAAGAGTACCTAATTACCCAGTAATTGTCCCTCGGGATCGTCTTGATCCAGGCTATTAATGCCAAATTTCATCCCAATCCTTTCAGTAGTTTATACATGACAGAGTAACAAACCGCCACCCGTTCTCACAAACTTTTGCATAATTATGATAGTAACAACAAGACTAACAAGGTTAATCTAGGAAACGCTTTTCTATTATTTGTAATTTTCCCCAAAATCTTATAAAATGTATGTGATATTGCACTAATATTGCCATCAACATAAAAATAAAACGTGACGATATAAGTGTGATAACGATTTATCGAAAATCTAGAATTAGCAATTACTCAAAAAGTAGAGTGCAAAGGTTAACCTGCCCGTACTGCTTCATGCAATAAATTACTCAGATTTCGAGATATTTAGCGATAAAGTTGTTAATAGATAATGTTTACGGGCCATAAACCCTTTGTGTTATGATGTAACGATTTTTCCAAAATCAAGAATTAGGAATTACTCAAAAAGTAGAGTGCAAAGGTTAACCTGCCCGTACTGCTTCATGCAATAAATTATTCAGATTTCGAGATATTTAGCGATAAAGTACGATAGAGTTGTTAATAGATACTGTTTACGGGCCATAAACCCTTTGTGCTATGAATATTGTTCTATGCAATGCGTATTTGAAGCACACGTGTTTGATTTTCGACGCCTGATGCCAATGCCAAATGAGTCTTAATAAATAATTTACTCTCACTCAAATGACTCAGCAGTTGAGAAGTTTTATTTTGCTCTGCTTGCGCACACTCGTATTGGTATTATAGCCTTGCCGGACACTTATAACGGGGGACCTACCTAGTTACTTCACTTCCTAATCCAGACTTTAGAAATCATGATCATCTTGGCCCTTCATCCGCGAAATAATGACAAGACATTAAAAATTAGGTATGTAACGCCTACAGGGTGATCTTATGATACTAATCATTTCTTGCCACTGGATATGAATTCAAAAATGACGAAGCATGTAGATGCATAGCAAGCTAAAGTTACACAACAACAATAATTATACCATCAAACTACTTTCTCTAAACATTGCCTCTTTATTATTACAACTCATTGCTGGCACTCTTTCATTTGCGTAACCATTTGTTTATGTGTATTACGTAAGGAAGTTCAATGAGCGACGGAAATCAGAAGAAAATTGTGTCACATTCGTCGGCCTATTGCGTGACCAGAGTTATATGATTCCTATCGGTCTATCTGCGCAAAACGGAACTACTATGCCGTGTATCATGTAAAATTATAACTTTCGCTCACATACAATTATTTATGAGTATCTAACGGCTTTCTTCAACAGAACCCATGATTTAAATCTCTTGTTCTTCGCGTCCCAGTTACAAATTGTTACAATCGCATCGTAAAACTTCTTGCTGTTGTTATATTAATAATTTTATTGTAGCTAGATTCATTTCAAGTTGAATATGATTAAATGGTGATTTTTTGCAAAGGCTCGAGCCCCGTAATAGTGTTTCATTGATGAAAAGACAACTATCGTTGGTGGTTAATAGAAGTGCTTCATCGATTTTGCAACTAATTAGGAAGTTACGGTCAATGCATGACTGATCACACTAATGTTAAGAACTACTTTGTTGAGATGAATGTATCCCCACTAGGTATCATTATGGAACAGTTATTTCATCGATCAAAATAATAACACTGCATTGAAATTGTTATTCTCAAAAGTTCTTACTACACTCGAGAGCAATGAATCCGGGTCACTTAAAGAATGTTAAAAATCTCGGAAACTAAAAATGATAGGTTAATGCAATAAATTGTATTTAATAGACAATGTAATACTCCTTAAATGAAAGTAAAAAAAATATGAGTCGCCATACATTTTATTAACACAAAATTACATAAAGAAAAAAACTGCTGATCTCTCCTTAAAACAAAAATAGGAAACATGAAATTTTTGAACTTTATTACGATTTTCTTGAATTTTAATACTTCGTATTGCCTCCTCGTGCTTCCATTACTGCGTTTAAGCGGGTTGGTATGCTGTACACCAAGTTCCTTATACGATTTTGGGGAATATTCTCCCATTCCTCTGTGAGAGCAATTTTGAGCTCACGAAGCGTGATTGGGGGAGGGTTTCGTTGTTTTACGCATCTGCCTAGCTCGTCCCAAGCATGCTCGATCGGGTTGATATCCGGGCTGCGCGCTGGCCACTCCATACGAGTAATGTTCATCTCTTGAACGTAGTCATTCACAATCCTACCTGTATGAGGTCGGGCATTGTCATGCATAAATATAGCATCCTCACCTAAATTGACCATAAATGGACCAACGTGATCATTGAGGATTTCTTCCACATATCTTACGCTAGTTAAAGAGCCGTTTTCTATGATCACCAGCTCTGTGCGACTTTCAGAAGAAATTCCGGCCCACACAAGTACAGACCCACCACCGTAGGCTACTTTTTCTTCGATGCATGCTTGCTTGAATCTTTCCCCTGGTCTTCGATACACTCTGTGTCTTCCATCGTGCTTGTAGAGCATACATTTTGATTCGTCGGAGAACATAACTTTTGACCAATCTTCAATACTCCAATTTACGTGGCTCTGGGCATATCTTAGTCTTGAAATACGATGCCCACGCTCCAGTTTAGGGCCGTTTGCAGGTCTAAGGGGTTTTAAGTTAGTTTCAGCAAGCCGACGTCTTACTGTCCATGCACTTGGGTTACTTCCTCCGAGGCGTCGAAACTGATTTGTGAGTTCAGTTCCTGTGAGAAAGCGATTTCGAAGCATGGTGTTCACCAAGTATCGGTGTTCTCGTGCTGTGGTACACCTGGTTCTGCCCGTTCCTGGTCTGCGTAGGTTAGAACCAGTTTCTTCGTAACGTCGGAGAACTCTTTGTACTGTTGACAGCGACACACCGACAGTCCTGGCTGTATCGCGCTGACTCCGGCCGGTTTCCAGCATTGTAAGTATTCTGGTGCATTCTTCAGGCGTAAGCGACATAATTTCAGCTTGAATAATGAATATAGAGCACTATCAACATGGTTTATGTACCCACATAAATGACAGATTACAAACAAAAGCAAAACCAAATGCTGTAATTTCGTAGTTCCATCTTCGAAAGTGGCCCTTCTTCAAATTTGATTTTTTTATGATATAACTTTACAATAACTAAGAAGTTTTAATACCTTCATTTAAGGAGTATTACATTGTCTATTAAATACAATTTATTGCATTAACCTAGCATTTTTAGTTTCCGAGATTTTTAGGATTCTTTAAGTGACCCGGATTCATTGCTCTCGAGTGTACTTTATAGCAGTTTTTGGTTCATTGAATTGAAATAATGTTACAATTTGCTTGATTCTTTTTCACTTTCGACTAATAATAAAAGTTCCCCTGCTCCATAAAGAAACTCCTGCTTTGAAATAGTAGATACAATAGTATATTTTGATATAAGTGGGGAAGTGGGGAAACTTTGTTATTCCATTCGAGGCGGAATTTACAACCAAGCCGCAGGAGAATGGATCCATGAACTGCAGTAACAAATGCTCACGTGTATCAAACGACGTTTATCAATAGACTTTCGGAGAAATAATATAATAGAATGGAACATTTCTTGTCATGAATTTTTAAGAAACTTTAATTTGTTTTGTTTTCCGCGCTTTGCTTTCGCCAGGTTGAAGGAGAAGCCGCTTAACACGCTAACATGAAAAATAGAAAATTCAAATATTTTTTTAATTTAGAACACAAATAAATGTTAATTTGTTGGTGAAAGTAAATTATTTATTTTAAATAATCATGTTTATTAATGATATTCAATTTATAAACACAATTTAAATATTCAAAAAATATTTACGCCGTAAAGCCACATATTTCTTTCCGGAGATTGAAAAAGTAAAAAATCACCGACTGCACGCATTGAACCAATTTGGACTTGTATAAGTACCTATGTTATGTGGAAATTTTTATTTCTGCACGTTGTGATAAATGAAAAATATCCACACGTGTAAAATACATTTCATGTTGAACCTAATAATAAAATAAGGGCCAGTTTTCACGGAAGTGTAATGAAAAAATCTTTTACATTTTTTCTGCTATGTTACGTTACGGAATTTTAATATTAAAGGTTTACTTACTGTGTGTTGGTACGTTAGTTATTAAAACTAGATTTAATAACATCAATGTAATCAGATCTCAATATAATTATTCTTTAAAGTAGCCACAATACGCTAAAAAACGAAGTGTATTAAACATAAATAAAAACCACACCAGGACGAATGTCTCGATTTATTTATATTCAATTTAGTGTCAATAAAACACGGCACAAGGTCCTGTAGATAAACGTTTCCAGTACATATTTGGTAATCGCATCTAATTTAATTGTCCCTCATTCAATGTTAGAATATTTTTGAATAAATTAAAAATAATAAAGTCACACACAATGCATTGCGTGGATGTCTCTGTTATTTTATGCTTATGAATGAATAGATACGTAATATAACAATCATTATTTTTTGCTGCAATTACGCATAATACGCATTGTTTTTGTTAGTATATTTTTGCAGCAAAACACCTTTTATCCTATGCCATTATTGGATTTAGACATGCGCAGAATGTTACATTAGCTGGAATCTTTAAACATTACAACTTAATCAAATAATACTTTCACTGTATTACGTTACGCAATTTAAAACCTTCTTGCTTCGTCTCCGTACCTTTATTTTGTCATATGTGTTATCGAGCTCCAATTTGTGAACGAAAGGGTTCAATATTTCGGCGCGCATGTCGTCAGATGAGAAAGCGCCGGTTTCACTATGCAGTTTGCCATTCATTTTCACGAAAGCAAAAACACAATATTCTTAAGATAAGCTCAAATTAGATCACACTTTTTAAACTCATTTTACGGCACACTTCATTTGTGAAAAATAAGCAAGCACTTAGTATTATAAAAGATCTCCGACGTGTTTTTATTTATTAAAACGCGACAAATTTAGACACGCATCTCTCTTCGCATCAAAATTCAGACTGCTGTTTTCGAGGTCACACACGAAGGCCTGCTATTGGTGCTAAGTTTTGACAGGTGCAATCGACCACCCGTCGAATGAAACCGAACGTGAGCAAACTAAAACCAAATACAGAGAAAACAAACGATTTTTTTTTAAATATTCTAATTGAATAAAAAATATAAATAACTATCCATCATGTAATGTACAATTTAGATTTAATATCGGTTTTCGCAAATTTACGGTTCGTCATATTTGTCATCTAGTGGTAGTAAACTTTTATAAAGATAGCTACAGTTTATTTTATTTTTAATTTCATCAAACGAATTGAACAATATTCGATGAACTTTATTCACTAGTCCACTTCAAATCTCACACTTCAGGCGTAGATCAAATGTTTCATTTTACAAACTATTGACTGCTTACCGCGTAAACGTATTTGTTTTCAAGTTGTCAATTTCTCGTTCCCGTCTCATCATAATTTTCTTAGCTGTGTAAACGGCAACTGTTTTGTGATTATTGTGGAAAATAAAATATTGATATGGATTTTCTCTCAAATAATGGAAGCGAAGGTTCAAAAACAAATAATTGACTATTTTTCTTATTTCGACGAATTTCACATAATAGTGAAAACAAGTTTGAATGATTGCCAAAAGTGCGCAGCATCTATAAATACGCAGATAAAGCGTTGTAAGAGCATAAAGGAGTGAGTGAAATTATAGAAATGTTTATTGTTTGTATTTTACGACTGTGTGTAATTGTTTTGGTCGTTGTAGGGCTGACGTGACGGGGACGCCGTTGGAGCAATTCGAAGGCTTACAAAACAAGTTGTGTGCTTCCATACATAACCTAATTTCGGAGGACGCACTCGAAATACGGAGTAAACTGTAAGTGCAATGTATTTGTCATAGATGTGCGTCGTATTTAATAGATAAGCCTTCTTTATTCAGTTTGAAGGATTTATGTAGACATGTGAGCTGTAGTATATTGATCAAACAATGACATTGGCAATAGCTTGTTTACTTATAAATAATATGTGTAATTCAGACATTTTAATTTGTTTTGTAACATCTAACTCTTTCAGACATGCATTTAGGCATACTTTTTTAATTAACATAGAATCAGTGGCAATTGGCAAACATGATAGCTGTCAGATTATTAAATGATAGAATTCCTACTTTTCGTTCCTATTTTTTAATTAAACAACACAATTTACACTAACAATGGTACATTGGCCAATTCCAGGTGCACTTTAGAAGAGTCATTTGAGAAGCTGTGCAACAAGAACAAAGCACTTAGAGATAGCTGCAGAGAAATTAACTTTCAAGAGAACTCTGCACTTGTAAAAGGCACTCCATTTCAGCCATCACTCAATCAGCTGCTAGAGTTTGCAGATGATACAATAACATTTGGCAGCCAAGTCTGTGCCCAGATAGATACATCACTAGACGTATTATCTTTCAAAGAATTAAATACTGAGTCCATAGGAGACAATTTTCGATTCCCCAAAGAGTGGCAGCGCCGCATACCTGAAATACTCTCATACACTTCATTCTTGTCAGAAAACCTAATTTAAACATGGATCTACTAGACTCAATCCTTAATTCCATGCAAAAGCCACCAACAGCTAGTGAGGCACAGAAAAATGCCATGCGCAAACAAAAGGAGGCTATCGAGAACAGACAGAAGGAGGAACGAAACATGATAAACAGATTTAGAAAACGTGTTGAAGAGAAAATAAGTGACTTTATAAAAGACGGTACAAAACCACACATTCATTTTGAACCCATGGAACAAATGTACAGATCGATTATCAGAGATGTATCTGAAATTGCTGGATTACAAGTATTTTCATTCGGACAAGAGGGTGTAGATCGATACTCAGTTGTATACCACAAAGACAACGGCCCTTCAGAAGATGAACTGACAGTACGTAGAGCAGGAGGAGTCTGGAATGAAGACAAAGCCGCTGAGATGGCCCTAGAACACTTTGAAAAACGGAAACAAGCAGCTATTGATTTAGAAGAAGAAAAGAATAGAAAACGTAAGCGTGGTAAAGAGGAATTAAGTGGCACTTTCTATAAGCAGAAATATGCCCATCTGATTGGGCAGGAGGCTGCTATTGATGCAGCACATAAGACAAATGTCAACAAGAGTTACGGAGAGGTTCCTAGCGAGAATAAAAAGGATCAGCGGTCCATTGAACAGACTATGGCTGACATAAAAGCGAAAAAGATGAAGAAAGCGGAGACTGAGAAACGGGACGCAGATAGTAGTGAGCAAATTTAGTATTTGTTTAAATTGAAATACATAGTTAGTCGGTTTTAGTCTGATTCTTAATACTGTGACCACCTATGTTAAGGTTATGATGAGAATATAATGTAATGGTTCATTCAAACGTATGGGCAAATTGCAGATACAACTCTGGACACCAGACTCTGGCAGGTAATGTACTGAAGAATCTGTCAGTGTTTGGTTGCCACAGTCAGTTCGTACTTTAACAGAATGATTAGCAAATAGTACTATAAGGGTCTCCACACAAAATTCTTTGCCTGCTTGGGTATAGGCACGTTGCGGTTAGCTGCTTTCCTGTCAGGTTGTGAAAAACTAAGTGATTGCATATTCTTTCATTTGATTATGTAGCGGCCTATACAGCTGGCCCAATGGTTAACAAAATAATATAACTTTGCAGTACTATTTATGATAATAGATGCTTCCCTTTCCTAAACTATTTACTCAATATTTTGGTAAATACTTATGGAATATATCATTAACAGAGTAAATACTCTTGGTTGATTCATTAGCCAAAAACAGAAATATTCGTTATAAGTGCAAGAAGAAAAATCTATCCCACCTTAAATTTTAGGAAATTTCTTAAAGATTGTAGGCTTGTAATCAGCAAGTTGGTTGGTCAGCTGCTAAAGGTTGTTTAAGAATTATTTTGAAAGCAATATTGGCTAGAAAAGTGAATGGAGTATGTTTGTTGTAATTGTGGTAGACATACTTTGACAATTCGACAGTACAAATATCATCGAATGCTTTTAGTAAAATAAAACTGCCATTGTGTAGATATATATGTTATGATGTATTTACACCTGAAACGACTCAAACAACACCAAGCCGAGATTGATAACGTTATTTCGTCTTAGCCATATCTTAGCTTTATCCATACAAAATTTCAGCATACCTACTTGCCTTTGTTCTTGTCTTTATGAATTTTACGATAACAGCAATTTCTTTCACGGTTGATTGATTTATGTTCCGGTCTGAATGATAAAATTGTGATTGGCACTGAAAAGATCAAAATTTATTACGAAATAAAGATTCTAAAGTAACCGAAAAAATCCAATGTTGGGAAATGAAGGATTATCCCCTATAAAAATGCGATATACCGAAAAACAATTAAAAGTCATTATGTAAGTGTCCATTTGGCAGGCACATAGGGCCGGCATTTATAACATTAATTGATTTTCAAGAAAGTGATTCAACTTTGTCAATTCTTTGTAACCTTATCTTTGTAACTGACTCCCGAAAAAGGAGGAGGTTATGCATTCTAACCACTTTTTCTTCACGCCTTAAAAGAAAGTGTGTCTGTGGTCTGTGGTGTTTCGTTCCTCATATACAGAAAAAAAATACTTCCATGTTACCTTTAGAGAGTGATCACGCTGACAAGCGGAGTCGACTTCAGCTCATTCTGACCAGGTCATGCCCATTCCGCGTCGATAAGTTTGGTTACTCACTTAGATAGGAGGGTAGTTGTTGGTTTACATTTAAGTAGCCTAACTACCTTTAAACTAATTAATAGTTAATTCAATGTACACTTCTGCTATTTATATATATAAAAGGCCATTACTGGCCATAATATCGTCTCATCGAAATTATTATCATTATATGTATAAATAAAAAATAATCCAAATATATTACCTCATCTATAATGTACCTAAGTATCCAAATTAGATTCAAGGAAAAAAATATTTTTTTACCCACAGTAAAGAAACAAAAGACTGGGTTGATTTTGATTAGATAGCAATAAATAGTTGATAATGTTACTGAATAATATTAAATTGTATGTTTTGAAGTTGAAATAAAATTTATTCAGTGCATATTTTTTTATTTTTCCTTCGACCCAGCATTTACCATCACCAAGGGCCTGGATCTCCCAGCCGCCGCGGGAGAAGCACCGGGCGTCGGGGGCCACGCCGTGATGGCTCTCGGCCACCGTAGGCGCGGGCCTGTGGACGGCGAGTAATGGGCTAGCTCGCCGTCCGTCCGTCGTATGACGACGGGCAGGCCGTGTCGACGGCGCGTTCGTGTTCCACGCGCGCCTCGAAGAGATGTCAGCAAACGGGAGGGGCCCGCAAGGGCCGGTGCCTGCCAGGGCTGCGGGACTGTTCGAAAGAGATACTGCGGCCCTGGAACATAAAGGGCCAATGAAGGAACATGGGTGTTTTTTAGTCAGTAAGAGTCTGACACTCCCTTCCGCTCTGCCCAGAGCGGGAGGAGTCATTTGATGATTTCTCACCCTCCAAAAAAAAAAAAAGGGCCTGGATCTCGAAACTGGCATGTCCTAGAACAGAAAACACAAAGAGATGTGATACCCAACAGCCAACCAACCCACACGTGGCCCAAGGAACCCACACGTGGATTACGGTACACAGCAATGAGTACATTCTAAGCTGATTATGCTAAGGCACATCCGCACATCCTTCAGTTCAGATGCTTTGCAAGCAGGCCGGCAGCCCCTAACGCTCTCATTTCATTGTGAAACTGTATAAGATGGATTGAGCAGCCTGCATCAGAAGCAGACTCTACTGAACCAATAGAAGGATGTATGGGAGGAGTCAAGAGGAATAGAAGTGGAAATCGTGAGTACTTAACTACTGAGGTAATTTTGAAATTAACTGCTGGTTACAGTCCTTTCCACAGTTATTTCACCTCAGACATGCAGTCTGAGGTGAAATAACTGTCAAAACTATAGTGATCTTTAAGGTTGTGAACCTCATCGATCTGCACGGAATTTGCTAGAGCGATACTGCCGCGTGCGATTGCAATCCCGCTCCGCTTTCTAGCTTCAGAAAATGACGTGAAAGAGGTAAAATAACTGTGAAAGGACTGCCCCTAACCATAGTATTTTTTTTTTAATATTGGCAACTAGAATGCAAAAAAGGGAATTCTACGGTCTCTACAAAGAACCTATCATCCTATCATAAAGTTTAAATAAAACAAGATGTATTTTTAGAACGTTTATTTACCATCAACACGTTATTAGGCATATTTACTTACACAGAAACAACAATACTTGCGATAGGAATTTATATTCTCATCGCAATGCTATGACTAACCGACCTATCCGATTCTCTAACAAAATTCGCACCGATTGTACATTTTACTTATTGTCTTACCAGTCCAAAATTAATGGTCATAGAACTCGAATGTTTTGCGAGTAGTAGGTATGCACTAGGCCTATGTAGGTACAGCCAGCACATCAAGCTATTCAAATTTGTCGCTAAAGCTTTAGGTTCAAGGTTGATTAGGAAAACTAGTCAGTTTCGGGTAGCCAGATGAGCTGGCGTCTGTGCCTTTGTCTAGCAAAACTTTCATTTACAGTGTGCACAGTACGTATTCATTCATAGATAATAAATGGTTTCTTAAATGATTTTTAATATAATTGTAGGTATTGTCAGCATCCAAAGTACGGTCAGAATCGAAAGCTAAAAAAATGAAGAACTTGCCTGTAACAATTTTGTCGGGAGACGACGATAAGTCATAAGTTTATTTAAAAATTGTAGGTAGGTTTACCTTTCGATGCTGATTGTACGTATACGTACTTACAATTAATATTAAGTATGCGTGATTTTTAATAAGATTATGTTTTCTATACAGGGTGATATTTTCTATTCCTGGCTAGCAATATTGATTTTTTTAAAATTCAAAGATGCAGTTTTAGTTCTCGTTAAAATCGAGCTCGAGCCTCCTTTAGTATTTTTCGCTAGGTATTCTAAATAGTTTCTGATTTTGCCAACCACGCCCAATTGAAAAAATCACCCTGTAAAACTGCATCTTTAAATGAAGTCAGTGCGATTCTTTTCTACTTTTTCATAACATTGTTCTTTTCTCATTTCTCACTAGTCACGAAATATTATTAATTTAGGTAGATACAATACAAAAATTATTGTCAAGCTAAACGGCTAGACGCCAGCGCATCAACCTACTACAATCCGTCAAATTTCTTTAATATATTTTCAACTTTATCGCTAAAACATTTGATTCAAAGTTGATTGGGAAAATTTAATAGTTTCGGGTAGCTTGATGTGTTGGCGTCTGTACAAGTGATAAGTCATTCATAAAATATTATTCTATACAAATTGTTAGGATATATATGTTTTTTTTCTGATAGGATAATAGTATCAAATGTCCGTTTCCGCAAACGCTAAGCGATACGTAATGTGTGAAAATCTGACTGGGTGCTTGTATGTATTTAGGCATTTATTTAGATTTTGCCTAATCTAAGTGAAAACGTAAATATACTTCCCGCCTTATTAAATCATGTATTCCGAAATAAAAGTACCTAAATTAATTTCGTTGTGCGTTCCGAGCAAATAACACTTCGACGAAGATCAATAAAAAGTATTTCCATTCTACGTTATGGAACAGTCGTTCATTCGTCATACATATACAATCGATTTGAAAAAAAAACTAGAATGCAATTCCCAAGTTTTTTTTGTGCAAAATGGATTATATTTATGTCAAGAGAAAGTTTACATTCATTAATTGACTCCAATAAGGTAAATAGTTGCCTTCTTTTTAATCAATTTCACATAGTGCATTCAAACATTTTTTTTGAAATAAATTATTCTTATTCTTATTCTAAACATCTATCAGGTAAGTAATAAATTTAAATACTTAAGGTGACCGCTAGATGGCGTTTATTGAGGTTTTCACACAGGTATGGTCAGCCACAAAAGTCGATTATAACTTTTTCTTTTCCTACCATCTAAATATTATTTCAGCATTTCATGTTATAGCTAACAGTTAATTTTCTGTATTTTTTTTTTACTTTTGTTCCGATTTTAATTAAATATTTAGCTCAGTAATTAAGATTTAAAAAACCTGGAACATGATTCAACTTTCGCCGCCTTTGGATTAACTGCGTTAAAAACGCTATCAGTAAAACTCAATGTTGTGCTTAATTAGTTTCTTTTAATTATTTTTATCAGATTTTCAACTCTTCTCACAGTTAACTAATTTTAGAATTAGTTTAAATTTCACACATCCTACCCGAGCATTTTTCTGAGTGTATTCTGTAGATATTTATTATTCTGAATACTTTATTCAGGATAGCAACTTTACTGTAACGAGAGTTACCTAAGCTTAAGTACCCCGATCTTTACATTGACGAATTAAATCGGAGGGAATTTCAGTTGTGTAACTGAAAGGACTGTGTTTAAATATGACGACACCGTTCTGGTACACGCTGTATACACGTGGAAGTGGAACAGCAGTTTTTTTTAAATTACCGATGAAAAATTTCTATGTGAGCGGGGGGTGTAGAATGATGTACTGTATACTTGGTAAGCGTTTTAACGTCGGTGTCCCATTCCACCTTGATAAAGTTGTATTCCCTAAATAAAGTAGGAATAAGTGGTTTACAAAATTCTTAAAACTGTTTTCAATTTCAATGTAATGAACATTCGATTATAGTTTCATATTATTATGATTATACACATTAATAAATACTTACCTAAGTTTCATATAGCTAACCTTAGCTATATTTTAATGGCATAACAACATCAATTGGCGTTATGTATTTGTGCTTAATGTTCAAGAAAATCTTAACGTGTTTTATAATTTATTATTTACTTATAGCTAATTTCTAGATATGTACAATGTACATTGCACGATGTGATATTAACTGGTATTACGTACCTACTTTTTAACCTAGACTAGGTAAACAGAATGCGATAAGATGGAACTGAATTAATATTGTGATTGGGGCGAATATTAGAAACTATTATAATTAAATAAGATAATCAACAACATTCTATTACATATCACATCAAATATTAGCGTAGGACCTTAAGAGGGGACAGGGCCTGCGAGGAATTTAAAAATCGATATTTGAAGAACCTATTGCCGTCGCGCTGCGTTAAGCCTGCCCCCGTAGAGTGCGATAAGGACAACTGCACCTCAGACCGATTACCTATATCACGAGAATTTTGACAAGATCGACGTTCGTATTCCCCTTTTTTCTCCTCGAAAAATAGGCCGATTCAATTATTTTTGGCACTAAAATTAAAAAAAAAGAGTATGTCTGTATTCCTATTAATTTCTTTTATTTTTGTGGGTCATGTTTTGTTTATTTATTAGTTGCTGAAAGAAAGGAAAAGACAGGGTCGTGTCTACAGTAGACCTTGATTTTATGAAAAAAAAAATGATTGCTCTAGAGGCATTATTCAGGAATAAAAATGGGGAATAATATGGAGAATCGTAGCCCATGTCCCCTCTTAAGTCACATTCAGACGATGTCCACTGCTGCCTAAGATGTCTGTAACATAGGCACCAATGGAGATTGTCATGAAAGCCTTAGGCACCCAGCTGCAGGATCGTTCTCACATATAAGACAATGTTACTAGTCAATTTTTTTTTAATACTTTCAGTTTGAGTAGGTACGTGGCTTTTCGACGAATAATCTAATAGAGAAACTTGCGTTCAGAAGTTTGCGTTAATGCGTACCTAGCATGTGCCTAGATATTTGCGCAAACACATTCCGCAGAGAGAAATCGTGTGGTGTATACAGTATATGGCTATCATTATCGTATCATTGGAATATTTTTCGTATTTTTACTTAATTAAAAGTAAACCTTGCAGTCATTTGATAAAAAAAAATAAAAAAATATGTAAGTAATTGAATCAGTTATTTGTTAGGTCAGAACTTCTTTTTCTTCTTACCACTTCATGTGAAATACGCAAGATCAAAAAAAATATTTTTATTTAAATTATATGATTACACCAAACCGCAACATTTTCATTAAAAGTATACTAAGCAATTAAGGGTATCATAATAATGTAATTTTATTAGTATAGGTATAATCTGCTGACATGCACAATAATATACAGTCTGTTTTTTTTTAAACACTAACAACAGCAATAAGGTTTTTAGACAGCGTAAATAAATACCTAATAGTGTAAGATATTTTATTATTGTCATAAAATCATCGGTACACTTTATTTTAAATAAATCGTTTTTTTTAATAAACACCTAATGGTTTTTTTCTAATCATTAACAAGATTTAGCTTGAAGCATAACGAATGTAAAATCAATAAAAACTATAACATAGACACAATTGTCATATTTTTATTGTTATTGTCGTTTTTCTTTTAAATATTTTCATTAGTAAATTAATAAAAGTTATAAAAAATACAGTCTTCAACAATAAAATATAATAGCAATAGCAACGATTTTTATAATAAAAAGATTACAAGGTTTTATTGTCAAGAATTATTTCTTATTATTGTCAATTACTTTCTAGAACTTATTTGGCCTTTACATACAGGCTGTTTTCGAAGACGAGTATATTTTTAATTTTCTATGACTAAATTTCTACAATACGCAATATAAAAATTCAACAGTAGATAGATACAAACGGCAGGATATGATTATCTAGATATGGACTAGTTATACAATTTGGATATGTTTCCAATTCCTTATGTTTCGGATATGATGAATTCTAGATCATAATTTTTTCCTGCTTCTTAATTAAATACAATCTGTATCATCTGTATGGTCAGCAATTAAAGTCGAAAACTGTTTTCTCTACACAACATCTGTGTAAATAGACGCAAAGAATTATGAAACTGCTTTTTAGCATTCCATATATGTAAGAGCTTTTATACTACGTTAAAATGTACCTACTCCGTTTTTTTTTAATAATAATTTCTGAATAGGCATGAATAAACAACAGAAGTGTTAATCTACTTTTGCTGCTGGCTGTACAGATGAAATTTTTTTTTAGTGCCAATTTAATTCTTTGTTTCTTTGTTTTTTTCTTGTTTTTCTTTGGTTTGTTTTTCATGAAGCTTATTCATAGACCGCAACAATGAAACTAACTTGTAGTAAAACCCGTACATGTATAATAAATAGGTATTCATTCACGGGGTTTTAAAACTGGATCGTCCTATTGACGGGGGTTTAAATTGTATTCCTATGTTTTCAAGTTCTATAACTTAAATTATAATTATTTCGAGAGCTTCCACTACTATTTCCATTGTAGAGTATTACTGCAGCACGTCTTCCGAGTCAATGTATCTTCTTTGATTTTTTGCAATGTACTCACAGCTAGGCACAGGCAGATATACCTACAGGCTATTATTTTAAGAATCCTGCTTGGAAATTGCAAGAAGGTTACATTGTATGAAGCGCGCCAAAGTATTCAACTGCAATACGTTTTGAGAGGGCCGCGCTACATTACGACAATCTTTCTATCTTCATTTTGTATAAACCTTCACTCATTTACACACAAGAGGCGGGTCACACTCCTCTTTTTATTTCAATGCAATGCGCTGCCGCCCGATGCAGCTGTAATATGCGCCTACCTTTACAGTCCCTCGATACTCACGCTGCAGTAACCCCTGACTATAACTCCAACCTTCGAACCCTCAACCTTCCTCGAGACTACTCCTCATCGTCGGTTTCGCAGCATCCCGGCCAGCAGCAGCGTTCTGTCCCATCAGGCCTGGTACAGAACAGCAGGGTTTCCATCGTGGAGACAGGTCTCGGCTCTATGCCGTGGAAGTCTCGCAACTCTTCGGCGGGAAACCAGGCGCGTTCCTCGTCATCTATGATTGGGACGTTGAAGTATCTGGAAGTTTTAGAAATGTTTTATTAGTGACGCATGGTCCTATTAGCTTTGGGAAGAGGATCACCTGCGATGATGAACTACAAGGACCTGTTTTTCAAGAGCGAGGGAGGGACAAATCTATACAAGACCGAAACCACCATCAATTCTTAGCAACATACTTAATCATAATCGTGGTAGCATTGAACAATTTAAATCTGTGGCGGCACATAAAATTGGTCTTGCGATTTCTTAGCTAACATGGCTAATTACACTAAAAATTAAAAAGAGGAAATATTTGTATTTTTGTGTGTGTGTGTATGTTTGTAATGAATAAACTCAAAAACTCCTGTGCCCATTTCAAAGATTCTTTCACCATTGGAAAGCTATATTCACCCTGAGTAACATAGGCACCTGTGCAAAGCCGGGACGAACCGCTAGTGTTTTCATATTTATAAATAACTTTCTAAAATACATAGATGAAAGCGAATGAAGCAAATTGTTTTACAATTAGAGAAAAGTGTGTAAAACATAGCTCACTCAGCTATTACATGGGACATAAAACGTAACTGGCGAAGTGTGTGGGTGTACTATTAGATACACCTCTGCCGAACCCTTCGGGTATTATAGTCGTGATGTTATGATGATGTAAAACACAGCTCAATTTTCTTAATTTCTTCATAAATCAACACTCCACTACCACATTTTACCGATTAAAAAAAACGACTAACCTGCAAATAGCCAGTAAAGGTATCCACAGGACGGAAGCGAGCACCAGCACAAGTACCAACAGCACAGCCCACACCGGCCAGGGTTTCTTCTCCGTGTCTCCAATGGACTTGATCCAGGCGTCGTACGCCGACCCTTCGGTGGCCAGCTCCCAGAAGGAAGACACTAGAATCGCCAGCATAGCTAGGGGAGACAGGTACTTCCAGCAGATCAGCCAGTATATTCCTGGACGCTGCCCAGTCATCAGTTGGATGTCGTCTGCGAATCTGAAAAGGATGATTGTTTTGGTTTAGAAATGCAGACTTGAAATGGAATCTCACACTAACAAGCATGAGTAGGTACGGCGCACCAGAACTTAGGATAATATATTGAAGCCTAAGGTCAGACTTGGCTAGTTTTCATATACGAATTGTATTATAGCCTTCGCAAGTTCTAATTTTTTTTTTTGGGCATCTCGCAGTTCAACCTCTGAGGTTGGCTACTGCTTAACCGGGCAAGTCCTGTGGATGCCTTGAGTGTAAGGCCTCCAGCTAGGGGCTTAAAAACTATATAAACTAAGCGACCACACCCTAAGGGCACCCCCTGTGGGGTACGAGCCTCGGCTTAGGGCGTCGCTGGGGAGGGCAGCACGGGGACAGGCTGGATCTGATTCAGATTATTTAGGGGCTGGTTTAAAGCTACTGGCTCAGTGTCGCGGGCTGGCTCTGGCAAGGGACGGGGGAACGTTACTGGGACGTCGCGACGGACCTCGACGGCGAGGTCAGAATGATGGCGCCACGGCGGTCTGTGTCTGTATTTCTTAAGAGTACTGGTTTCCCTACTACTTTCTTGGAGGAAGATCATAGGGTCATCGGGACGCAAGTTCTAAAGCTGTAAGTTTTTATTTTATTCTTCCGAAAATTTGGCTTGCTGGTAGAAACCAGCCATCGAACATAGGGCTCTTCCATGACAGTATTAGTAGGTACCTACTTAATAATAATTCGCATATGAGAACTAGTCAAGTCAGACCTTAGGCTTCAATAATTATATTATCCTAAGTTATAAGAAGAAATGATATTTCAAGTTGTTTATTTAATTATTTAAACTTCATGCACAATAGTGGTAGATGTTTTTCAACCCTCTTTTACATGTATGGACACAAAAGTCACTTTCACTTTTGTGTAGAAGTTCATAGAACTTCCCAAATTTCAACTGTGTGGTGCCAACAGTCTCGGAGTAAAATGACTGTGACATTCTACCTACTGACCGGACGGACAGACGGACAGGACGAATCTATAAGAGTTCCGTTAATGGCTACGGAACCCTAAAAATGGGACACAAGAAACTTTAGCAATCGTTACGATGATATAAATCTATAAGTTATCACGCACCCAAAACTTCGCAGTTCTGTCTGACGCATAGCGTTGGTCTGACGCATGACGTGGCAAAAAACTTCGAAGAAATTATTGAATGACACTTTTATCCGTCAAGAAAGATTCATTCCCCCCTCAAAAACAAATAAGCATTTTAAGAAGCAGAAACACTTGTGCAATTTTTGATTTATTTTGTTATGAATTTTTTGTTTTTCTGATGGCTTTCTTATTTATAAAATTGCCGTGTTTTATACATTATTTAAAGGTAGTAGGTACCTACCTATTGTTATAATATAATGGAATTAGAAAACCTATTGCGCCGACCCAAATTACATGGGGTGAAGACAGACAGAAGTTGTCTAGCAAAGTACCGTATCAAAATTTCCCCACTTATGTTAAAATACTAGAGAAATACCTACTCGCCCCACTCCTAATCTTCCTTTATCGTTAAGATATAAGTAAAGTGAACGAGAAAGCTCTCGCTTCTACTACATTCTAAGTACATAGGAGGGAAGAAAAGAAACTCATTAGCGCTGCAATCGTGCTGTTTCAATCGATCGATTGAAAGTGGGCTAAAATCAAGTTACACCATTTTCTTCGATATTATCCACCTACATCATCATCATCAGCCTACAGCAGTCCCACTGCTGGAAATAGGCCTCCTCAATCGCACGCCACTCAACTTGATTCTCAGCAACTCATCCAGTTGCTACCAGCCACTCTGCTAAGATAGTCGCTTCACCGAGCCTGAGGGCGGGACCTTACGTTTGCCGATTCGCGGTCTCCACTCAAAGAACACGTCTACCCCAACAGTTATCAGTTCTACGGCTAATACACTTTAGCTTACCTATTCTGTGAGCTATGTCGACAACTCTGGTTCTCTGTCCACCTACGTCACCCATCATCCACCTACTTAATACAATCAATCAATATTCTATCGAGATAGATTTGTATGACAATTATTTAACTAGAACCATTTTCACGCATTATTTTCCTTTGAGTTGTGGGAAGAGGCTCGCACGTAGGTACGTACCTATAGCTAGCTTCCGTTGATCTCGGCAATGATCCCCGGAGAACATTTTACTGGGATGTAAAAGTAGCTTATATGCCACAGAATTAATTTCGGGAATATTATATTAATTAATATTGATTTAGCCGTTACATTTAAGTATCAGAGTATCGTGAAACAATCGTACCAGATATTTTGGTTTAATTATGAAACACTAGCTAATGCCCGCGGCTTCGCCCGCATGGAGTTCGATAATTGTCCCACGAGATCATACTACCGGGAAAAGTAATAAAAAGTATCCTATGTGTTAATCCAGGTTATAAACTATCTATATGTCAAATTTCATCCAAACCCGTTTAGTAGTTTTTGCGTGAAAGAGTAACAAACACCCATCCATCCTCAAAAACTTTCGCATTTATAAAATTAGTAGGATTAGTAGGATACTTCCTACCATTGCGTGCTTTTCTATTCAGAGAAAATTTCCTATATTTTATGTCCAAAAATACTAGCACAATCACACATCAATCGTTTGTTTGATCTTCCTCTGACCCACATTCATACTCGAAACTATCACGACCATGCCCCTCATTATATTACTCCTAAAGTCCTAAATAATTCCCGCTACGATACACATGCCCTCAAACGTCAGACACAAAGCGGCCCCATTGTAAACAATGGCCGCCCATTGACTGATCCCCGGATTAACCGTAGCTAGCGTAACTCAGCCTCGCAGATTAATCGACCAGCGCCATTGTTAATTAGTCAAGAGTAGAGCCTCTTAGAAATGATTACTAAGCATTAGCCATTAATACTAAATTAAGTAATCCTTTAACTCGGTTTTCTCTCAGAACCACAAACATTCTCACATTGTCGTCTTCCATTCATCAGCAAACAAGTCCAATCCAGAGTTGGTCTCCACGAGCGCGTTGAGCATCGCAAGCATTCGCGGTATATGGGAGGTGTATCGAGCTACATGCAGTGCGAAAAAATGGGACATTAAACAATTTATGCTTTCTAGAACGATTATAATTATTTAGAACAAAGAATTGACATAGCTCCCCGCATGTAGGTAAATCCGATCACGTTATGCAATGGCTAATTACAATTCATCATCTGCCTAGCCTTTTCCCAACTATGTTGGGGAGACCTTCCAGTGTAACCGGCTGCAGTTAAACACCAATATTTTACACGGAGTGGCTGCTTATCTGACCCCCACAACCTAGTTACTGGGACCTGGGTATTATGATACCCTTGGCGATGCGATGGATTTTTACAAAGTACGAGTACCACACTTGAATGTGTGGCCAACACAAAGAGACCAAGTGATCTGGTGGTCTACCATGACGTCTTAAAGCAGGAGTAATTCCAGTGTGGGAAAGAGATGATGCTAGACGACCTGTATAGCTCTGTCACTTTCCCACACTGGAATTACTCCTGCGTAAAGACGTCATAGTAACCCCCCTGAAAGCAAAAATACTCGCTCTATAAAGGAGCCTGACTAAAATAAAATTAGGTAGGTAAGTACCTGTTTTTTTATTAGAATCCTGTTACGCCTTGGAATGGACAACCAGCCAGTTTCATCCTTCTGAATTTCGTTAAATTCACCTAATTTTATACAAAAAAAAATAAGTATGTATAAAGTGTTTGTAAAAACCAACCAAACCGTGTTGTTTATTATTAGTTTTAAGGTTTTTAAAATATGTATTAGTTTATCATTGTGTAAAATTATTTTGTGTATTTTATCTATGGGCCTTGTTGCCTGACAATAAAATGATTATTATTAAAAACCATCATCATCTGCCTAGCCTTTTCCCAACTACGTTGGGGTTGGCTTCCAGTCTAACCGGATGCAGCTGAATACCAGTATTTTACATGTAGCGGGTGCCTGTGTGACCTCCACAGCCCAGTGAGTACTGGGTAATACGATACCCCTTGGTAAGACTGGTTGTCAGACTTTCGGGTCACTGATTACTTGTAACGACTGGCAAAAATCTACAAATGACAGTCGGGACCAACGGCTTAACGTGCTTTCCGAGGCACGGGGGAAACTAGATACCTATGTAATGGGTGGTCACCTAGGCAAGCGAGGCTTAACCTGAAGATTTATCCGAGCGGCTGCTATTATTAAGCCATGAGCTCCTCTCAGTGTTTGTAAAAACCAATTTACAGAATAAACTTCATTTATCCGACTGACAAATTCAAAAGTAAATGGTTTATTCGAAATAAATTCTCTGAAACTCCGAAGCATAAAACATGGCGTTTAGGTACCTAACTGGCAGTAAAAAGTATATTCTAAAAAGAACCTCTTCCTAATAAATAAAACGAGAACAGCGTAGGTAGAAAAAACCCAAGTGTTTGTATTAAGAACGTTTATTTAACGTGAAACGGAATTGTTGGAAAGTAGTGACGTAAAAGTCGGTATGGCTTCAAAGGAAAATATTACGTAAGGTTTATGAAAACAAGACCCAAACATGTATGCATGTAAGTAGATATTAAAGTACATACAGCACACGAATTAGAAGGGTGGAGCGTTATATCTGGGTCATTCAGAAAATGTTACATTTTAGGATTATCTGCTCTCTCTTTCTGGAAATATGGTTTTAGTGGTGTTTGTGAAAGATTGCATATTATTATTATCTTTGCTACACTTACATATTTCAAGTATTTCAGATTTAACGGTAGGTACTGCCTTTACCTACGTTTTAAGCAGAAAAAAACCGAAAGTGTAGGTACCTACCTAGTCATTCGCTTTTCAGTGTTCACAAATTTTTAATTAATTTTCCCTTAGGTAAGCGCTTTCTATTTCTAGCAATGGCAACAGGTTTAAGGTAGCTATAAAACCTTTTGGTTGGACCTTTTTGGTTACACAAGTTTCGTTTTATACTAAGTAGGTACACCGAGTTCAATACTCAATACTCAAGCCTTTATAGCATTCCATATGTATAACATCGATGGTGTAATAAGGTAAAAGATCAATATAGACCCTGTCGGGCACTGCAACATTCGGAGAGGAAGAGGGCTAAGTAGCAATTCAATAATATTGTTATAAATTATTAGATGTGTTTAATTGAGTGTATGATTAAGAATATACAGGGTGTAAGGGACAGCCCTCCGCAAACTTACAGGGTGCATTCAGCTCCTTATTCGAATCATATTCCACCGGAAAATTTCTCCGGAAAATTTTCATTTTTTACACCGTTTCTTCGGCTAATATTTCTTTATTTCAATGTAAAATTACATTCTCTGTACGCATCACTCCGTTTATGTAAATAAAACACCGGGGAGGGCGGCCGAAGGCTTGCTGCGCTGCCGTTCGCTACGTGCGGTTTGCCACGGTAACGATACAGTGTGTGTGAGGTAATAAACAAATCAGGTTTATTGGATTCCCATGACGTTCCTGAAATAATTTCATGTACCGGTCATCTTAGTATGATGTACTGAACTCACCCTATCAGTTTGCGGAGGGCTGTCCCTTACACCCTGTATACATTTAAATGATTAGTTTTGTGCATATAGGTATAATATATATGTATCTCGTCGGCTTACTGCAAGAACTCATTAAGTGACGCTAACATAAGTTTGAGATAATCATTTAATTACTTTTTAAAAGTCATTGGTCCATGTCCTATAATATATACGTTATTTATGACGACGATATTTATATGTTATTTTTATTTATGTAATGCATAAGAATAATTTTGGTATGTAATTATTATCAAATATTAGAAGTATGTTCATTATTATTAAATTATGTTATTATTTATTTATTAATTCCATGTTCACTGACGGTCGGCCACTTTTCACCCTTATGCCCTTAGTAATAAGGTTGAAGAGTGGTTGAAAGTGATCGGTGGTACTACCGAGTTCACTGCCGGTCGACTACTTTTCAACCTTATTACTTAGGTCAAAAGTGGCAGATCGTAAGTAAACAGCAGACGTAGAGAAAATTGGCGAACCTACTCGATACGTATTGAAGTACTTAGTTGGTACTACACCGAAGTAACTATTAAGTATGTAAGCGGAGCAAATTACATATTTGCTCCAACATCGTGTCTGTTTACCAGCCTTGAGCAATATGGGCAACTATTATAGTCTCTATCCTTACTCCTTACTTTACTATTATAATTATATCCTAACTATAATATTATTAATGCGAAATTAAGTTTGTTTGTTACCTTTTCACTCCTAAACCACTGAGCCGATCATCCTGAAATTTAGCACACCTATACGTTGTCAGGTGCGCAGAAACGGACATAGAGCACCTTTCATCCCAAAAAAGTAATTTCTAATCTAAAAACCCAACATCTCCTTGCCCGACCCGGAAATCGAATCCAAGACCTCATGGTCAACAGTCGTGTTTGTGACCACTAGACATAAAAACAAGTCGTCAGTAGGTATATCTAACTATTCGATTGTATTACCACAATAATAATGTTATATTGATATACCTACAAATCAATAACCCAAAGCAAACGAATCAACTTATTCACAAAATGGCGTCCTAAGCTCGCCGTCTGTCTTCACGGTACGTTTAACTGATTGTAGACCCTTCACCCGACTGGCTGACCCCATCGGGCAAAGATTCCATCTTGTGCACTTGTGCCGTAAAACTAAGAAAACTTATTGCTTTTGCCCTTTAAGTTGAAGCAGAGCAGTTTTTATTTATTTCCTAGCTGGTTCCCGTGACCTTCGTTCGCGGGTAGTTATTATGTATTGTATAGCTATTAAATTGTAAATCCGTAATTGGCTGTAAGATTAGTTATATATTTTAAGATATAATTTCAAAGAGCTGTGGATTTTGTGATTAATAAATAAATTATGAAAAAAATTTTACTCCTCTTATTGAATCGAATTTTGTTACCAATTTCAAGGCTTTAATTTTTTTTGCACGGAACCCTAATAATTATTTTTCTAAAATAAAAGTAGCCTATGTTAGACCTTATAATATCAGCTATCTGCCAGTAAAAGTCCCGTCAATCGGTCCAGCCGTTTCGGAGATTAGCCGGAACAAACAGACAGAGAGGAAGACAAAAATTGAAAAAAAAAATGTTAATGTTAAAAAAAAAAATTAAAAAAAAGTACCGTAGGTACTATATACTTTCATATTATTATGCATTCAGTAAAAAGCTGTTATTTTGATCTTAGAAACAGACACATCAATTTTATTTATTGGTATAGATGTAAGTATAGATTAACACCAACTATTTACAACACATTTTAAGTACATTTGCTTTTACATGGACCATCATCTGCCTAGCCTTTTCCCAACTAATTTTGGGGTCGGCAGTCTAACCGGATGCAGCTGAATAACCAGTATTTTACGTGGAGCGACTGCCTATCTAACCTCCACAACCCAGTTAGTACTGGGTAATACGATACCCTTTGGTAAGACTAGTTCCCAGACTTTCGGGCCACTGACTACCTGTAACGACTGTCAAAGATTTACAAATGACAGCCGGGACCAACGGCTTAACGTGCTTTCCGAGGCACGGAGGAAACTCGGTATGTAATGGGTGGTCACCCATCCCTGGACCAACCTAGGTAAGCGCGGCTTAACCTGAAAATCGACCCGAGCGGCTGTTATTATTTAGCCACGAGCTTTCCTTATATTCTGTGCAATAATCAAAAATCTAAATCTACATTGAAGTCAATCTTGGCTGATTTAAACTGAGATTCGAAGTTCTATTTACTTCTCAAGTTAACGTAGCTCAATTATAAAGTCTATCCAGTTTTGCGAGCTCATTATCTATGCGACACAGTTTAACCTTACTTACTCAAAGTTAAGCTCTGTGGTCAAGTGTCATGTCAACTTAAAATGATTGCTTAATGTTAATTTTGGTTAACTAATTACAACAGTCAACTTACTTTAGAAATTGGAAGTCATTTTAAAAGTAGTAAGTCGTTTTCTTTTCTTATTAGTTTACTAAAATTAATATAGGAAAATATTTACAAATATAAAAAATATTTGTATGTAAGTAGACTAGCTGTGCCCGCGACTTCGTTCGCGTGGATGTCGGAACTTAACAATGTATTTTTTTGTGCGAAGCGCTGTTGGAGGATTCCGATACAAATCATTTTTTTTTATTTATGCTAGTGCTTCTTTATAAACAACATTAGCTGTGGAACCATCTGGAGCGTACAAAAAAGGTTATTGGGATTGTTTACGCGAGAAAGAGCTACGTATAGTTGACCATGGGAAAAGCATCCAATACTTAGGTCCACCCCCGCAACGGATAATTCTGGCCCTGAGCTTTATTAATCGTCATGGCATAACAGAGACTGACTGGGAATTGCACTCGTTTGAAAGAGAAAGGAAAGTTGTTAGGAATTATAGGTATTCTTGGAATAAAAACAATATCACCAGCGCCGCAACCGGTTAATATTTCAGCTTCGATTCTGTTTTGCTGCAGATTTGTGACTTTGAGCCGTGCCGTTACAAAGTTTGGAGGACATCAATTTCTGAGGAGAATTATTGGTACACCGATTTTAAAAACTTTTTTGTGGGCTGGAAGTCCGGGTGTGTTGAGGGAATCCAAAAATTCTACCGGGTAGTGCGTGGCGTCATCTTCTTCCATAACTGTATTTATAGAGGTGTATTCTCTACTATTCCCGGACACATGAATCAATATTTTTAAATTAATTGCCGTAGCTTGGACATTGCGAGGAGTCAAAATAGCTCGCTGACATAGCCAAGAACCGGCTTGATTTCCCATGTTTGTGGAATCTCCGTACACAGAAGAAATTAGCTCCTGTTGTGATGTAACGCAAGAACAGAGATTATCAACCAAAATAACTTTGCCATCTTCTTGTACGGGGTATGTGCTATCGCCTATTTGTAACAATAAATTGGGAAACTCCTGTGCATTTTCGCAGCCTCGCAACTGTGCACGCATATGTACACTCAGGTGTGTAGATGATATATTGCGCCATAAAACAGAACGCTTCAGACAGGCAGCAATTCCTCCGGCTCTCGTTCCTCGGGGTACTATCGGGAGTGTCTGCCGAAAATCACCGCAGAACAGCACCGTGATGGCTCCCATCGGCCGGTCATTTTGCCTTATGTCCTGTAAAGTTCTATTCACTGCTTCTACAGCTTTGCGGTTTGCCATAGTGCACTCGTCCCAAAAAATTAAAACACAATCGCATAAAACCCTTGCTTTATCGCTATTTCGCGATATGTTGCAAACCGGGCTTTCCGTGCGGTCTAAGTCGATAGGAATTATAAATGTTGTGTCTGCCGTTTTTCCTCCAGGCAATAATGTGGCTGCTATCCCTGAAGAGGCGACGGCAAGGGAAATTTTATTTTGGTTCTGTAGCGGCACTACAAAAAGTACTTCAGCAACATAGAACAAAAAGTACTACAGCGCCATCTATGACGCAGAGGATGAACTAAAACTCGAAATATATCTAAATTCTGCATCGCGCAAGTAAAGTTATTTGTGACTTAAGACTATACAGAAGAACCCGACAACAACTGTTGGGCAGTAGCCCACCAGACATAACACCCGTCTGATCGGAGGATCCTCCCTTTTCAATGGTGGTTGAAGAGCTTTACACCCTGTTCTCCATACCCCCAAATTGGTGACCCCGAAATGGACGTCAGCGCAGCTCAAGTTTTCGAGCAGCGAGTCATATAGCCAGCCAGCTTCAAAATGGGTATTCCTGACCACCAGCATGCAGCGGAAGCACATTCCTGATCAGCACCCTCAGCCTCATAAAGCTACCTTGGCACTGCACTTTCGGTCGGTTGAGAGCTGTACCTCCCGGTCGATGCGAGCAGTCAGCCACATCGCGGCGCTGTACCACGTCCGACGCAACGGAGCACATGCAGTGCCGACCCCGACTAAAGGGGTTCGCACTACCGCCGCAGACAGTTCCGACTCACCGTGAACAATGCGGCAACGACTTTCCACTGGCCTGGCAATCAACGACTCATTCTACTACCGACCCTAGTCTCCGCGGGAGAGTGATGTAGCGGCACTACAAAAAGTACTACAGCGCCATCTATGACGCAGAGGATAAACTAAAAATCTAAATATATCTAAATTCTGCATCGCGCAAGTAAAGTTATTCGCGACTTAAGACTATATAGAAGAACCCGACAACAACTGTAGGGCAGTAGCCCACCAGATATAACACCCGTCTGGTCGGAGGATCCTCCCTTTTCAATGGGGGTTGAAGAGCTTTACACTCTGTTCTTCATACTCCCAAAGTTCCTTATTCGAGCCAAAATAACTTTGGTTAGGAAAGTTTTACCTGTTCCGCCCGGTGCGTCTAAAAACAGGATTTCACCCGAGGCGTTTTCTACACTGCAGCATACCCTATCAAACGTCTGGCGTCTGATTCTCTGTCTTTGCGCAGCCATTTTGTAAAATTTCTGCGAGTTCCACGGGATGATAACTAATTTCTGATACGTACTCTCTGTTAATACGTTCCCCATCGACTGTCGGTGTGGGCAAACCGTATTGACTGATCGGGTTCCCTGGTATACTTATAACTATCTCTTTAATAGCCAATAAGGACCTGTTGTGACAAATTTCACGTACCCTATAGGTCAGGAATTTCTCCGTCAGTATTTAGTTAAACATGCCTCAATCAGAAAATAACGTCACACGCACAATGCCATCTATCGAATATCTATATTCAATGCTGCACGCAGTTGAGGTCTAGATATAGTCCAGTCTGAGTTCGATAGATGGCGCTGTTTTAATATTTTACTTCGGAAACACTATTATAATTTTATTAATTTACATTTTTCTTTCTTTCCATTTATAAGGTGTGAACTGAATACGATGAAACAAAAAACTTAATGTTCAATTACTTCAATTTACGCACATATTGTTGTGTATAAAAGTTACGGGAAGTTGTGAGACCAACTGCACATAACCCTAATTTTACTTCTGTAACACTTTAAATTCAAATATCTTTTGATAGACTGAACCGATTGCAATGCAACAAAAATTAAATGTTACTCCAAGTTACGCTCAATCGTTGTGTATAAAAGTTATCTACATTGCTTTTGTACATTTTACGTGATGCCCGAACAAATACACAGACAAACAGACAAACAGACAAAAATTCGAAAAATGCTGGAAATGGGTTCTATTGGTTGTCCTTTAACACCCTGGCTATTTTTTTTGGAATTTTTTTCGATGTACAAAAACGACTTTTCTACAGTTTTATTATATGTATAGATATTATATATAATTTAGTTTTAATTTAAATTTTCTTGTTTTGTCTTTTCTACACACTGTGTCTACATTTCTAATCCATCTTCGATATTTCTTTTCTTAGAAATTTCTTATGAAATAAGCAGTACCTTTGTTCTCTTCTATGTTAATTGTCCTGTTAAGTATTTGTGTGTACATAAATAAATAAATACATACTTAAGTAACATCTTCTTGTATCTTACTGGCTATTACAGTACAGAGTATTACTTGCCCGTAATTAGTAAGTAAGAATAGTTACGTTTCTATGACTGGGAATTCGTTTAGCAGTTTGAGGGCATTTTTCCTAATGATACCTACTGAATCCTTCGCTATATACAATATGTTAAAAACTCTGTCCGATCCGTGAGGGTATTATTAGGTATCGAGATTAGATTCTATTTATATTTAATACTTTTCGGATAACAAGTAAAAAAATTCCCCTATAAAATAAAATGTACTAAAATGAGGAATGGCAACACAGGTGGACGACACTCCGGTCGCTTCTCGGGTAGTGACGTCATAACCAAACAATTGACGACCGAACATACTTAAGCCTAAAATGATGATGTCACGTTTTAAAAGTTTGTTACATTTTAGGGGAAGGTTGGTTTGGGCACAAAAAACTCATTTTTTTCAAGATTTTGTTTCATTAAAAGCTTATTTTTATTGATATCAGCTATCAAATATATCAGGTTTTATGCGTTACCTCTATTGAAAAGAAAATAAAGGACGAAACTTAAACAAGACACGCTTCATAAGTACAATAATTTTTGACCTTGTATTTCTGTGTCTGGCATTTCCTTTAGCAATTTGAGAACAAACCTCTTCCTAATCTCCGCCAGTAAGTATATTTGCTCTGTCTGTAGCATCAAATCAGTACCTACTTGAGGGGACCTGCCTGACGTAAATCAACAAAGTTCGACCGCGATCTCTCTCAAGTTCGCCTTAACTAAGCAAGCGCGAGCCCCTATAACTTCAACGTCGTTAAGTTAGAAGTCAAGTTATCAAGTAAGGCTTGCCGTTTATTGGTCAATGTTTGCTTTTAATTTCTCCGTTTACTTAGTATTAGCAGTAAAAGTTTTATTTCATTCTAAGATGTGAAATTGTAGGTAATAAGAGAGCATTTCTAAGCTTTATAATTTTTTAAACTGACATGTCGCTAACATTATCATTAACACTGAAAACGCGATATTTACCATGTTTACTATTTGTTTCGAGTTCCCGATATTTCGGCGCTGTTGCAAGCTTTAGTAGGATAAACTGTTAAACACGGTAAACACTAGTAAACATGGTAAATATCCCGTTTTCAGTATAAATAATATTGCTTACCTTTTATATGTATAGGTTAGTGCTTGTGGAAAATAGGTACTCGTATCTAATAATGGGTGGATAAAACATTATACAACGTAAGCAAAATTAAAACAAAAAGTATCAGGTCGTATAATGACACATCAAGTTTATAGGAAACACTCAGGGAACGTTCAGGGATGAGTATGAGTGACCACCATCTTGATTCTTCTTTGCAAGCGACCTTCTGCAAAGAAGAATCAAGATCACTGTGATGCTAAAGCATCAGACTTGAAACAACTGTAAAACCGACTGAAAACGACCCTGTTTTCTAGGGTTCCGTACCCGAATGGTAACCAACGGAAACCTATTACTAAGCCTCCGTTGTCCGTCCGTCTGGTTGTCAACGGGCTGTATCTCATGAATCGTAGATAGTTGAAATTTTCAAAGAATATGTAGGTATTTCTGTTGCCGCTATAACAACAAATAATAAAAATAAATTAAAAATTATTGGGGTTAAAATTATATATTTTAATTATAAATTATATATTTGGTACGGAACCCTTCAAGCGCGAGTCTGAGTCGCACTTGGCTGGTTTTTATTTTTTAACTTGATGCGTCATATAACAGCCAGATAGTGTAAGTAAGTAATATTATCTCACCTTTTAACCCCATACACGTAGGCAATCCCAATGCACTCAAAGAATGCAATAATCAGCAACGGAAAGTTCCCACTGTACATATCAAACAGCAAGAAGATATAACTGCCGGAACCATGTGCGAAACCCATAGACAAGAGACAGCAAAGGAAGCACAACCCTCCGGTTAGATACTCCTTTCTCAAGTTAGGGAACAACTTCATATCCACAATGGAGGTTACGACTCCTTCTAAAGTTCCAAATTGGGAGTCTATGCCTAGTGTGAACAGCATCAGGAAGAAAAGGACGGACCAGAACTGGGCGCCAGGGAACTGGTTGATGGCTTCCGTGAAGATTATGAAGGCAAGGCCCGTGCCGGAGGCTGTCTGTGGAAGGAGAAATTAAAGCTGTGAGGGTTTAGGAAGTCTTATGTATGATTGAGTGGTAAAGTAGATGGGAATATATGTAGAATTTTTTTTTCACAGCACACCAAATGAAACAGAAAAACAGTGAAGCCCGGTTCCCACCATAGCGGACACGAGCAGATCACAGGAGACGAGAATGGATTTCAACCAATTTTATCGTTCGACTCCCGAACTCTCCTCTCCTCTATGGTGGAAGCCTGGACCTGACCATGTTGTCACCACTTACATTGTCCAGCTCCTTTTGCAGGTCGCACTCAGGAAGCTGAGGCATCACCAAAGACGTCAGATTCCCGTTAAGATCCACCATCACTGTCTGCCCGGCTTCAGGCAGCACCATAGACCTGAACGCAGGTCCGAACAACTCCAGTAAAGTCTCGTTCCTCACGTCCAAACACTTCTCATACACCATGGTAGCCTTGAACCCAATTATAGAAAACACTACGATGCCAGCAAACATCGACGTTAAACAGTTCGTCATAGAGACCATTATCGCATCTCTGTAACAGTTATTATCGACTGGGTTGTACGATGAGAATGCTATCAAACCGCCAAAAGCTAGGCCGAGGGAAAAGAATATTTGTGTGCCTGCTTCCAGCCATACGACAGGGTCTAGAATCCTGTGCCACTTCGGCGAAAATAAATGAATCAGGCCGTCACCCATGCCTTTAAGTGTAATACCTCTAAAGAAGAAAATGACGAGGACAATGTAAGGGAATGTGGCTGTTACGTAGACGACTTTCCCTGAAGAGGCAATGCCTTTGATCATGCACAGGTAGACTAGAATCCAGGCGATAACTAAGGCTAGCGCTATCTTGTAGTTGAAGGTCTCGGGATAGTTGATGTCTTCGGATATTTGGAGGGTCGTGCGGTACCAGAAGTATTGGGTCGGACTGCTCACCTGAAACAATACAAACATCTCATTAGAATTTTCTAAGTTTAAGTAAACTTCTACTGCTTATCATAAATACAACATAAAATCACACGTGATATCCCGGAAGGGGTAGAAGTGTAACCTATAAGTTTAAGTTCCTTGTAATACTGCAATTTTTTTTTTCAGTTGCTATGACTGTCAGGACTATTCAAAACCATCAAGTCGGTCCAGCCGTTTCGGAGATTAGCCGGAACAAAAAGACAGACGTTTCTTTTTTATTTTAAGTAGGTACCGTATATACTTTCATATGCGTTCAGTGAAAAGCTGTTATTTTGAAATCACGTACAGACAATTCAATGTTATTTATTCGTATAGATAATTATTAAGAAGCTGTCAGAAACTACCTTTCAATAATAAGATTTCAGGTGGCCTACCATGACGTCTTAAAGCAGGAGTTCCAGTGTGGGAAAGAGATGGCGCTAGACGACCTGTATAGCTCTGTCTCTTTCCCACACTGGAATTACTCCTACTTTAAGACGTCATAGTAACCCCCCTGAGGTATTTAGTTCTTGGCCGACGCGTGATGAGGTATTTTTGTGTTTGGATGTTATAGCTTTACCGGATAGTTAAGTCCATAAACGCTGACAGAGCGTAAATCTAGAAGCTTATTTTTGGACAAAATGAATTACTTGCCATAACATGCGACTGGAGCTGCGTGCAACAACTAGTACCTACAGCAATATCACTGAACTGAATTGAAGTGCCTCGTTGGTTTAAGGCCTTGGCCAAACGCCGTCTCGGGACTAAATAAGCTACTTTCACCCCTAGGCTAACAATGTACTATTTTTCACCAGTGTAATGCCTGGGTCGGGTAACTTGTAATTGGTTTTTTTCAGCACGCTAGCGCACGCGGGGCTAGCAGCCCCGAATCAGTATTTGTGCCCGGGTGAATTTCAACAAATGCCATTTTTTTTATCATATCGGTGAACTTTTTCATTTATACTTTTTTTGTATATTTTTCAGGTTTTATGTAATCTTTATGATATCAAATATCCCCAAATTAAATATCATCAACGTATCATTTAAGACTAAGGAGAAAATTCAGTTTGAATTTTGGTGTCCACCGATATGACAAACCGGCACCGATTATTTTTTCTGTACATCGATATGATAAGTTTATCCACCGAAATGATGTAAATATCCAGCGATATGATAATCTATCCACCTGTGAACATCAAAAAGGAAATAGTTAGTAGGTACCTATATATTTTTACAAGGGCAACTTAGAACTGAAGACCTGAACTGAGAGTCTTATGTAAGTAGGTAGATCACATCCAAAGAGAACTGAGTTCTTAGAAATCCAATTAAAATATATTTTTTTAAATTATGTAACTATTTTATTAAATTTACTTTCTTTTTTTATTATATTTAATATAGGTACTTAGAATTAAAAAAAGAAAGACTTAATAAATTTTTATTTATTTATGTTATGTACATTATAGACAGACTACAAATAGAACTAAAATAAATATAAAAAGAAGACTAAAATAAAGTACCTACCTATATCCACTCGAGAGCAATGAATCACACAATGAGTCACTTAAAGAATCCTAAAAATCTAGGAAACTAAAAATGCTAGGTTAATGCAATAAATTGTATTTAATAGACAATGTAATACTCCTTAAATGAAGGTATTAAAACTTCTTAGTTATTGTAAAGTTATATCATAAAAAAATCAAATTTGAAAAAGGGCCACTTTCGAAGATGGAACTACGAAATTACAGCATTTGGTTTTGCTTTTGTTTGTAATCTGTCATTTATGTGGGTACATAAACCATGTTGATAGTGCTCTATATTCATTATTCAATCTGAAATTATGTCGCTTACGCCTGAAGAATGCACCAGAATACTTACAATGCTGGAAACCAGCCGGAGTCAGCGCGATACAGCCAGCACTGTCGGTACACACCGACAGTGCTGGCTGTATCGCGCTGACTGTCAACAGTACAAAGAGTTCTCCGACGTTACGAAGAAACTGGTTCTAACCTACGCAGACCAGGAACGGGCAGAACCAGGTGTACCACAGCACGAGAAGACCGATACTTGGTGAACACCATGCTTCGAAATCGCTTTCTCACAGGAACTGAACTCACAAATCACTTTCGACGCCTCGGAGGAAGTAACCCAAGTGCTTGGACAGTAAGACGTCGGCTTGCTGAATCTAACTTAAAACCCCTTAGACCTGCAAACGGCCCTAAACTGGAGCGTGGGCATCGTATTTCAAGACTAAGATATGCCCAGAGCCACGTAAATTGGAGTATTGAAGATTGGTCAAAAGTTATGTTCTCCGACGAATCAAAATGTATGCTCTACAAGCACGATGGAAGACACAGAGTGTATCGAAGACCAGGGGAAAGATTCAAGCAAGCATGCATCGAAGAAAAAGTAGCCTACGGCGGTGGGTCTGTACTTGTGTGGGCCGGAATTTCTTCTGAAAGTCGCACAGAGCTGGTGATCATAGAAAACGGCTCTTTAACTAGCGTAAGATATGTGGAAGAAATCCTCAATGATCACGTTGGTCCATTTATGGTCAATTTAGGTGAGGATGCTATATTTATGCATGACAATGCCCGACCTCATACAGGTAGGATTGTGAATGACTACCTTCAAGAGATGAACATTACTCGTATGGAGTGGCCAGCGCGCAGCCCGGATATCAACCCGATCGAGCATGCTTGGGACGAGCTAGGCAGATGCGTAAAACAACGAAACCCTCCCCCAATCACACTTCGTGAGCTCAAAATTGCTCTCACAGAGGAATGGGAGAATATTCCCCAAAATCGTATAAGGAACTTGGTGTACAGCATGCCAAACCGCGTAAACGCAGTAATGGAAGCACGAGGAGGCAATACGAAGTATTAAAATTCAAGAAAATCCTAATAAAGTTCAAAAGTTTCATGTTTCCTATTTTTGTTTTAAGGAGAGATCAGCAGTTTTTTTCTTTATGTAATTTTGTGTTAATAAAATGTATGGCGACTCATATTTTTTTTACTTTCATTTAAGGAGTATTACATTGTCTATTAAATACAATTTATTGCATTAACCTATAATTTTTAGTTTCCGAGATTTTTAACATTCTTTAAGTGACCCGGATTCATTGCTCTCGAGTGTATATACAACGACGACAATAGGACACGTCTTAGGCGTCAAAGTACTCCTCCGCATCGCTATCATCTGGAAACGTGCCCAGAAGACTGGCAGCTTTGCCACGTTGAATGGCAATGCTAATTCTTTGCCCAAGGAAAGAGCCAGCCCTCTGGTCACGCGAAATGTCGACCAGTCGGCGAGAGATTTCCTTGAAAAGGATACGCGCACTCGGGCCCCATGACCCGAGCGTTTCGACCCCAAACGGCTCAAAACTGTAGTTACCAATAAGGTTACAGTATTTGCGCCGCTTGAGGATCTCAGCAGCCGCAGCAGCAGCGCCCGCACAGCCCGCCGTGCTTGAAACGTGAGATGGCGCAAAGGGTGTCGACACAAGTTGCGTCCCACACCAAAGGCCTACCCACCTTCCAAGGCACCAACGTCATGCCGTCTGGTCTCTTCCCATCGTCTCATACTAAGCCGTTTGGTTCTAAAACCGCTGGTACGCCGGCGCTGGCAAGAGCTCGACGAATCATGTCGTTAATGCTGGCGTGCCGTGCAATGCGACCTGCGCTCCTGTAGCAGGACAGGCCATGGTGTCCGAGGCTGTCGACAGCTTCACCGCAATGACACCGATGCGGAGCAACACAAAAGGTGCGCCTAAGCGTAGACTCGTAGCGACCCAGAACGATGCGTCATCCATCATAGTGCCAATAGTGAAAGATGGAAGTGCCTGAAGCCACAAGCCCGACTCCCATTCCCCCACGGCCAGCAGACGGGCACGCTCCACAGTATTGATTGACGTGTTTAAAAGGTTATTCCGTACAATACTGCAGAGCGGCACGTCCCACTGTCTCTGGGAGGACAGGTTGTCGGGCACATCCGTATTGGGACAAGCCATTTTCCAGGCGTTTAACGCATCAGTCAAATACGGCACCTCAAAATCTACCAGTAAGGAAGCCAGAATATCCCTGGTTAATTTTTCGGTACCGTAGACCGAGGAGAGGAAAGCTGGTAAACTTATACTTGAAATTTTGCGGACGCCGAGACCACCCAAACGAATGGGAAGTGCGGCTTGCTGCCAAGCTCGGTCGTCCAGGGCCACATTAAGTATTGAAGTTAGAGTTTTCCTAATCATTTGGTCTACTTTTTCTAAAAGCTGTGGATGCTTCCAATGATAATAAAAAAAGAATGTTTGTTTTTATTATCATTGTCTTTATTAATGCGTTCAATTGCTCCACTTCACCATCATCATCTCAGCCTATAGACGTACATTACCGAATACAGACCTCCCCTAATGATACATTTATACATCTTCTACTACCCAGTGGTATCGTGGTAATGATTTTGGCAGTCTATGTAGGTAAGTATGTATGTATGAATGTTTGTATGTATGTATATAATGTATGTGTTTGTATGTTCTGTTCCATTGTTTCACTAAGCGAAATGACCTGGGATCTACCAATATGGTAAAACGACCCACCGAGATGATAAAATGATCTACCGATATGATAAAGCAATCCACCGATGTGACAAAACTGTGCGTTGATCATGAATCAAAACACCGATATTAGAAATAAGACACCGATTGATTTTTTCTTATCATTTCGGTGTAGATTATCACATCGGTGGTAATAAAGACCACCGATTACAGCGATATGAGAACAGCGACGTGAGAAATAACACACTTTTTAGAAAATTAGAAAAAATGCATAATATCTAGGATAAATTCAATAACAGTCAATGAAGCTAATTCACTTACTACCTCTGTTAGAACCAAACAACAATAATAAAACTACTCATTACACTAGAAAAATGCAACCACCGATACTATAAAATAATTGTCCGGGAGCAACTGAAATGGCGTACTAACGTTATTGGCGGGAATATGAAGCGATTTGACACACTTCCGTCCTGACTGCGCACTAGCAGACACTAACGAGGGAAATAAAATTGGGGTGGGGACACTTTCGGACTCGTCGATGTAAAGTTAGGTTTAAATTACTTTTGTCCAGC
The DNA here is from genome assembly GCA_950022335.1 of Eurois occulta. NCBI lineage: Eukaryota > Metazoa > Arthropoda > Insecta > Lepidoptera > Noctuidae > Eurois > Eurois occulta. Next base: position 2,385,592 of record OX465496.1, read on the forward strand.
GATATGAGAACATTTTGCAGGACAAGTACGTTTGTGCCTCTCGGTAATAATAATCGTTAATGATGTAATAAAATATGCTATATAATAATAACAAAACTAATATTCTATGAAATAGAATAAGTTATATACTTAACTTACTTATTTTTATTAGTTTATAAGCTTTTTTGTTTGTAAAAAAAGTAGCGGGACAGCACCGATTTGAAAAAAATAGAGGTTTATGTATTTATTTCTACCTTTAATAATAGACCTAGGCAAATTATTTTTTGCCACAACCCAATAACTACCTGTTGAATACTAAAAAAAATAATTCAGAACAATATTCCTTTTTTCAAATACTAATTTCACCGAAGACAAAAAAAAAAGTCATTTGGGAAATTCACCCGCCCGGTTGATGGCACGGCAATTTATTTTGCATAGAGATCTACGCTTCGGAACGTGCAACTACAGTACTTTCACAAGTTATAATGCCTTGTGACTGTGAGCTTCGCTTTTTTTTTGTTATTTTTTCATTTGACATTTTAAAATGCTTGTAATGATTGCTTTGAGTCTGAGTTTGAATTACATGGTACTTCTCTGCCTAAACCTGTGAGGTCTACAGGCGTGATGTTACTCCAACAAAATCATTTCAATTTGAACAAAACACTTATTAAATAACGTCCCTTATCCAACACATTCCTCACTGAAGACATCGAGGCGAATTAAATCATCTTAATTATAGTAAGTAATAAGATAAAATGACAAGGAAAATCTGGCTCTTCAAGTAAAATCTTTTGACCCAAGTAATTGTCTGAAAGATTGAGGTCGTTTGTTCAGCGATGACTATCATAATGAGTTGGGATTAAGGATAACGCCTTGTTAGTTCTAACATATCATTTCTTTATTTATATATATAATTTATCCGTGTATCTATGTAGAAAAGATTAAGGATTTTTAATATATGGAATCTGTTTAAATCTTTACCCATGTACAATCTAAGTATTAATTAAAAACAATGTTGAGCAACAATCTTATAAATGTATATAACATTAAATTAGCAATATTTATATACTAGCTTTTGCTCGCGGCTTCGTTTGCGTTGATTTAGAATTTGACAATAAATTCGAGTTGTACTCTGCTTGTAATAATATAATTCAATCATGATTCGAAAGACTCGTGACGCCATCTATTACCATAAGAACGTTATGGTTGTTTTCCTCGGGAACAGTACTTTTTTTCAGAATGAAAGGTATCCCATGTCCGTTTCTGTACACCTGATAACGTATATGCAAAATTTCCGGATGAACAGTTCGTGCGTGAAACGGTAACAAACAAACTTACTTTCGCATTTCAAATATTAATAGTTAGAATTAGGATAGTTAGGATTTCACATTCTCGAAAACTGCTCTAACGATTTTAGTGAAAGTTGTAATATGGCGATTTAAGGTGGCAAAAAATCATCTAGCTAGGTCACATATCTGTCATAACGCCCAGGTACTTTACCATCAACAAAGAACATTAATTATTTATTGTTCACCGACTTCAAAAAGGAGGAGGTACTATGTTCGGCTGTATGTATTTTTTTATGTATGTTCACCGATTTCTCGGTCAATTGTGGATCGATTTTTTTATAGAGTATACTCCCAAGTTGGTCCCATAGAAATATTGTCATGATCTGATCTGGCCTTCGGAGATATGGAACGGAACTCTTCAATAATAGACAGCAAATCTGTTGTGATTGCTGCCATCGCTTGGATGTTTATTGTTTATACAACATCGTAACATAACATCACGCCTGTACGCTCAGAGGGTGTACGTGGATGTGTACAGAACACCCACATTTCGACAGTTAGGTAGGTATGTTAAGTTACATTAAATTGGGGATACGCCTATTACCATGGCATGTACTGTTAACAATGTAAAATAAATGCATAGCAAATATTTGTATCTGATATTACAACTAACAAAGGAAAAATAAAAAATCTTTTTGCAAAAAATAAAACCGACTTCAAAAACACAAACAAGTGAAAAATAACTTTAGCTTCAGAAGTCGGTGACTTTTGTTTGTTTGATTTAGTTTTATTGTTGTGTTTTTGACACATGTTGCAGTTTAAAAACAAAGTTCAAAACGGTTCACTAGTTCTATTACACAGTTCTACGGTAGAACTAATGGGGTTTTTACTAGTCCTACAATTTAAGGTAAGTAGTACATAATCGTAGAACTAGTGGGAACAAAAAGTCCCATTAGTTCTACTGTTCTATTGCACAATTTACGGTAGAACTAAGTAATGGGAACTTTTGTTCCCATCAGTCCTACGATATGAGGTGTTGCAAAAACGTAGAACTAGCATATTTAGTAATCTGTGGAACTAGTGGAACCAAAAATTCTCATTACCCTAGCCTGTCTAGTAGAACTAGTGGGAATGAACCTTCAAAACATGTTGCAATAGGTGCGCCTTTGTTTCTCAACACGATGAATGACGCAGCAAAAAAAACATTCGAAAACAAAACAACGAAGTAAGTACATACATTCGAAGAAAAGAATAACAGAAAATCATTCGAATTTTAAAATGAGAGAGATTGCGAATGGAACAACTTTTTCTGATTAATGCCAGCCAGGTGCGAATTCAAATGAAAAAGTCTCTTATAAATTACTGAACACTTTAATTTAGATTTTTGATAGATTGCCAGAGTTTTTTTGCACCCCTGTTTTGTAGTGTTTATTCATTAATTATTTTATGTTTTATGCACTCTTTAAAGCTACACAAAGGTGGACCACAGATATTTTACAATTTACATAGACGTGTCGGGCATCAGTAATCTGGTATTATCCTGAACTGAACTTTGGTGCAGCAGGTGATACACAAAATATAATCTTTCTTGTTTGGATTTAAGCCTAAGGCTTAATAATAATCTTCAGATGGAGCCGAGCTTGCCCAAGTCAGTCCGTGGATGGGTGACCATCCATAACATACCAAGTTTCCATTCGGGAACACCGACGCAGGCAGGGAATTTCTTGCTGTGTTATGTTTTGCGGATAATAAAAGATGTAGCAAAACGCTTTGTGCGAATGTGTGGAATATCGACAAGGTATGGGTGATGAGTGATAACCAGTACGACTCGCATCCCGATGGAAGAAGGGAGATGGTGGAATTCCGAACGAGCGAAGCATGGATATCGAATTAGCTTTCGATATAAATTTCTGTCAGAGATATTTTAATATCAACGTGATATTTATATATTTAACTTACTCGTAAATTAGGTATAGAAAACTTATATTTTGCCGGGACGTCACCGCCATAGCTTGGAATCTGTCGATATAAGATTTATTAGACTTGCCAGCGATGTAAATTGGATTTTATATAGCTGACTCTACGTTTTTGCTCTTCGTTTTACAAGACAAATTGAAAACCTAAACTTGTTCGGGTAAATCTTCAATTCACTCATTCAACGAGCGCTAGAAACTTGAAATTGTTCACAACAGTTTTTTATACTTATACTGTCACATAAGGGATATTTTCCGTGATTGTTCATAATTTTGAGCTCTCGATATTTCGACGCTGTTGCAAGCGCCATGATCACGGGTTGACTGAAGATTGCGGGTGGATGGAAATTCAATCACGTAAGATATCTCGTAAGTGACAGTATAAGTTTAGTTTTAAACCTTGAAAGCTTTATACACTGAAAGTGAGAATTAAGACCTACTTACTGGTTACTATGACCAGGAGGTCTTAAAGCAGGAGTAATTCCAGTGTGGGAAAGAAACAGAAGTATACAGGTCGTCTAGTGCCATCTCTTTCCCACATTAATTGTAGGACACCAGATTTTTGCAAATTTTCATTCTCTAAACTTCTAAAGAGTTGAAAGTGAATGAAAGCCCATTACTTCTGAAGTTACAAACATGGATGTTGGTACTTAGACTTCGGTTAAGTTAAAGTAAAAGTAAGTTGTTAAGTAAATGCCAGTTCTATCATAAATTTTAGGAAACTCATTCCCTACGGGGCTGAAAAGTTGCTGATTGGAAACCATTTTGGGCATACGGCCTGTGCAAATAGAAAAGTTCATTTTGTGGTTGAGTTCTGTGTTCAATTTCGATGACTCTATTTATTTCTATGCCTCTAATATACGACGAAATAATATAATTTTTGTTCTTGATAACTTTCATAATTAATTACTTACTGTTCCAAATAACGCCCACAGAGTTTGATGGACACAATTTGAATTTTGGCGCTTTATTTGCGGGTATCACTTTTGGCACATTTGCATTTTACCAGTTATATACAGGTAAAATTAAACGAAACATGCACAACATAATGCACGAATAGCCGATTTAAGGTAAAATATGCATTATCTTCAAAAACCAACCATGATATGCAAATGTATATGCAAGTATTTATAACTTATAACATACAAACATAAACTTTTTCCCATGGGGGTAGGCAGGAACTGTAGAACGCCAACTGCTACGATCATTACATACTCCTTGCGTCTCGTCCACGTTCATACATCTGGTCATACACGCGGGCTGGGAGTACTACGCACCTGACCCTTCTGAGGAACCTCACCAATAAGGTCAGTGTATGGCGTTCTAGTGCGTACCCTCCCGACGTTACCACTCACATCTACCTTATAAATACCTTTTGTTAGTCGCCTTTGACTTTTATTCATCCTCTTAAATCACCAAACCATATATTTTTTTTTTTCATAAAAAATTAACAAAATAAAAAAAAATACTCTTGACCTCAATCTAGTCCTGAGGAAAGAGATGAGGTCGACGATGGAACGAGCTAACCCAAAAGAAGCCTATTAACTCGCGACTTAAATAAATTGGGGTCATATGAAATTGGGAACACCGACGAAGGCAGGGAATTCCACTCCTTCCTTTTTCTCCATCTATTTATTATTATTATATTATGCTTATAAACACTACAGACTACTAACTAAGTATTTCAAGTAGAATGCCTATTACACCTTTAGGCATCCTTTAGGTGCCAGAAAACAATTTAAAGTGTATAAACGGACGGATAAAGGGCAGACCCTTTTCCAACTTTCGTTTAAAGTAGCGTAAATGTACTACTTAAGTTATAGAACAAATAAATTAAGCCCTGCTTTGGACCTTTTAGAAATAATGAGCTTTTTGCCTAAAATAATAAACTTGTCTCTATAAATGTTTTTCTAAATAAATTATTCGTGTCCTTTTCTCGTCGATAAAATGAAGTAGCGAGAATGAAAAAGTTAATTTTAATTTAAAAAAATATGTTTATATATAAAATAAGGGAAAAAAAATCTACTAGCGACCCGCCCCGGCTTGATATGGGTGCATTGTGTATACCTATTTAAACATATAAATCTTCATCTTGAATCGGTCTATCTATTGCTGAAAACTGCATTAAAATCTGTTGCGCAGTTTAAAAGGTCTAAGCGTACAAACAGCGGGCGCGACTTTGTTTTATACTATGTAAAGATAGGAACTTAAAATATGCAACTTGTACATTTCGACACTGAGCAAATGTCACTGCTGAACACGAATTTCCCGGTCGAGCTAAAAGTTATTCAGTCTTTCCATATTTAGAGGAATTGTGCTCAGTTGATGTCAATATGCTCTCCACTTATTACATCGGACTTGAACATAACATCTCTGCCTAACCCTTCGGGGATTACAGTCATGATATTGATATAACATATAACTACGAAGTCTACCTCCCAAAAAGGTCCTACTTATGGGTATTTATCAAAAAACATACATTTCCTCTTTTGCGTCAGTGGTTAAAACATATTGCAGAACCACAGAAAGCGAAAGCTACACCAATTAGAAACAAAGCCACATGTTTCCGACCTCTGTATGGGGCAGGGATGTCACCCGTCCCTTTTTGACAACGATTAATCCAAGAACGTGTACACTCGTATCTATAGTCAACATTTTTATACAATGGACAAGAATTTAAATGAAATAAGAATGTAATTACTATAGATACGGGTGTTAATGTGCGGTCACACCGAAGTTCGAAAGGACTGACTCTATCAGACTGCAAGATATTTCAGAACTTCTTAAAATTTGTTGTTAGATCATGTAAGGTATTTAAAATTATTGGAGCTCTTAAATCTGTATATTTTGGTTATGTGCGCAGCTTACATAATGTATAAGAAACAAATAGAAAGGATTCAAAAAAAAAATAACCATCTTAATTATCGCCTCGTAACCCGTAATTTTGTATTGTATTGCAATTTTATTTTGTTCTTTAATTGGAAATATCTGGCATTAGTCAGTTCGCATGTATTATACATATATCCCAGTTATACAGGGAAACCTATAATTGGCCATAATAACTGTAACACGCAAATAATAATTAACTAAATACTACTACTACTAACAAAAAAAAAAAAAAAGTGTAGTAAAGTAGTAGTAGTAGTAGTATAGTAGTAAAATATTTTTATATATCGCTGTTGGTTACCTAAATAAATAAACAAAAGTCTAAAGTCTGCTCCGTTCTCCGATTTGATCGCACCTTTTATTGCGTAACGTATACTTTTAATCACAATCCGAAGGATTATTAAGGAAGCTCGTAATCCATCTATATATATAAAATTCAAAGTCCTGACTGACTGACAGAGATATCAACGCACAGCCCAAACCGCTGGTCCTAGAGCAATGAAATTTGGAGTGTGTATTCTTTGTGAAGAGTAGGTATCCACTAAGAAAGGGTTTTTCGAAATTCTACCCCTAAGAAGGTAAAATGGGGTGTTGAGTTTTCTATGAAACTTTTTATTCTCGCGGTCGATGGACTTGAAAATTTGTGTACCTACTCTGCAGTTACAATTATGAGAAACTTGTATCAAAGTTTTTCCAAAATCATCCCTCAATATGAAATTCAAAGTCCTGACTGACTGACTGATATATCAACTTACAGCCTAAGCTGTTGGTGTTAAAGACATGAAATTTAAAGGGTGTATTCTTTGTGAAGAGTAGGTATCCACTAAGAAAGGGTTTTTCGAAATTCCACCCCTAAAGGGGAGAAATGGGGTGTTGAATTTTCGGTAAAACTTTTTATTCTCGGGTCGATTGACTTAAAAGTCTACATACTCTTCAGTTAAAACTATGAGAAATTTATATCACAGTTTTTCCAAAATCATCCCCCAATATAAAATTCAAAGTCTTGACTGACTGATATATCAACGCACAGCCCAAACCACTGGCCCTAGAGAAATGAAATTTGGAGGGTGTATTCTTTGTGAAGAGTAGATATCTAATAAGAAAAGGTTCTTCGAAATTCCACCCCTAAGAGGGTAAATTGGGGTGTTGAATTTTCTGTGAAACTTTTTACTGTCGGGGTCGATTGACTTGAAAGTTTGTGTACATACTCTGCAGTTAAAATTGTGAGAGATGTGTATCACAGTTTTTCCAAAATCATCCCCCAATATAAAATTCAAAGTCCTGGCTGACTGATATATCAACGCAGAGCCCAAACCGCTGGTCCTAGAGAAATGAAATTTGGAGGGCGTATTCTTTGTGAAGAGTAGGTATCCACTATGAAAAGGTTTTTCGAAATTCTACCCCTAAGAGGGTAAAAATGGGGGTTGAGTTTTCTATGAAACTTTTTATTCTCGAGGTCGATTGAATTGAAAATTTGTGTACATACTCTTCAGTTAAGAAGAGATTAATTATGAGAAACGTGTATCACAGTTTTTCCAAAATCATCCCCCAGTATGAAATTCAGTCCTGTTTTTTTTCGTTTTTTTCGTCATGGGTGTCATTTTCGTGGTTTTTGGGGCCGCCAATGACGAAAATGAGGTCAAAATATAAAAATTCAAGACGACGCCCATGAAGATTTTAGGTTTTTTCGTCATGGGTGTCATTTTCATGGCTTTTGGGGTCGCTGATAACGAAAATGTGGCCAAACTGTAAATCGATTATGGCGCCAGCAAAAAATTCAGTTATTTCGTCATGAGTGTCATTTTTGTGGTTTTTGGGGTCGCTGATAACGAAAATTAGGTCAAAATGAAATTCAGGATGGCGCCGATGAAAAGGACATGGCCAAAAAAGTACATTCCATATACACTTACATAGTAAATATATTATATTAAGAAAAATAGAGAAGTGAATTGTTGCGTAGTTTTTAACCTCTCTGCACTTATCAGTATTGATTACAATATAATAAGTAATGCAAGTTGAATTCAAAGTCTCATTTGTCAACTTTCGCCACTATGGACCGTTCGTAGACGAACACGTTCTACACCACGCATACTACTTGTAGATATGTATGTGAAATGAACGACAAATGCTCTTACCTGAAACATTTGATTTAAACAAAACTGTTTTCATTGGTATTTCTTACATGTAATTAAATTATATTTTGAAGTGTTGATACGTAAGATATATTTATTTCACACAATTATAGTAATAACGTAACCGTACCTTAAAACGGAACGCGTTTTACAATGTCATTGTTTATGTCAAAATGGCGGTACTGCGATTGCACAGATCCTCCGTTGCGTACGAACTGTTTGTTTTTTTTGCGATTATCTTCTAATATTTTTGACTCCTGCTTATCTCTACGGAAAAAAATATTTTTACTTATTTTTACCAAGAAATGAGTAATTATTTATAATCTTTTGTTTTATTTCGTATTTACCTTGTTAATTAGTAGTTAAACTGTTGAAGAAAAACGTCACTTTCGGAGTCTCAATAAATGTGACAATAATAACATATATGTACTTTGTCTCAGTTTTCTATCAAACTTTCTCAGTTCAGTAAATGTTAATCAATATATGGTTAAAAAACCTTAGTTCAGGTAGAATGACCACCTGAGATAAGGATTTTGGATCTTGTTGAAATGCCTAATAATTCACAGCACTTCGTTATTTTAAAACGCCTTGAGGTTTTTAATAGCAAAATCATTATATCATACGCTTTGCCAGCAATCTAATAGAAGGTAACATGAAACTGTTTACGTCTAGTTATTTGTAATGAGAAGTTCTTTGAGCTTTTTATTTTTTGCAATTTAATATGGCAATATTCACGAATATGAAACACCAAAAATTATCGTTGTTCATTAAATTTGATAACTATGCAAACGCCCATACAGAAATTGGCCATGTCCTTTTTGGTTTTTCTTCATGAATGTCATTTTCGTGGTTTTTGGGGTCGCTGATAACGAAAATGTGGTCAAAATGAAAATCCAAGATGGTGCGGACGAAAATATTTGGTTTTTTTGTCATCGATGTCATTTTCATGGTTTTCAGGATCGCTGATATCGAAAATTAGGTCAAAATGAAAATTCTAAATGGCACCAACCATTTTTTTTTAGATTTTTCATCAGGGTTATCATTTTCATAGTTTTTGAGGTCACTGATAACGAAAATGAGGTCCAAATAAACATAGGAAAAAAAAACAATTCTCATTTTTTTCTTCGGTTTCCCCTGACTCAATTTTCACTCTTCGCCACTGGTACCTACTAGTGGCAAAGGGTCCACTTAGAAAGGGTTTTTCGAAATCCCACCCCTTTTTTTTGTTTTTTTGGAGGGTGGGAAATCATCAAATGACCCCTCCCGCTCTGGGCGGAGCGGAAGGGAGTGTCAGACTCTTACTGACTAAAAACCACCCATGTTCCTTCTTTGGCCCTTTATGTTCCAGGGCCGCGGTATCTCTTTCGAACAGTACCGCAGCCCTGGCAGGCATCGGCCCTTGCGGGCCCCTCCCGTTTGCTGACATCTCTTTGAGGCGCGCGTGGAACACGAACGCGCCGTCGACACGGCCTGTCGTCATACGACGGACGGACATAGATAGTGTCGATAGACTGGAAAGTCTACATACTCTACTTACAGTTTTTCCAAAATCATCCCGCAATATAAAATCAAAGTCCTGACTGACTGACTGATATATCAACCACTGGTCTTAATGACATGAAATTTGAAGGATGTATTCTTTGTTTTGAAATGGGGGTTGAATTTTCTGTGAAACTTAATATTCTCTGGGTCGGTTGACTCAAAACTTAATGTACACATCACTCTTCAATTAAAATTATGAGACACGTGTATCACAGTTTTTGATATACACGATGTAGTTTAGAAATATTTTTATTTTCATTTTTTAATTTACGATCCAAAAGTGGCTCCCCTGTTTAAAATTAATTTATACGTCCGTCTTTGAATCGATGACTTACATATATGTACCAAATTTCAACTCCATCGGTCCGGTAGTTTCAGAGTAAATTGGCTGTGACAGACGGACAGGCAGACAGACAGACACGCGAGTGATCCTATAAGGGTTCCGTTTTTCCCTTTGAGGTGCGGAACCCTAAATACTAATATTACATAATATATCTTACATAAACTATTTATTAATGCGAAAGTTTGGATGAATGGATCTTTGTTACTCAATCACGCCAGAACGGCTGATCAGATCTGGATGAAACTTGGCACAGAGATAGATTATAGTCTGATACAAATAGATGTAGATTACTTATTATCCCAGAAGTAGGCAAGATCCCGTGGGCAATTCCCGAACTGCACGCGGGCGAAGCCGCGGGCAAAAGCTAGTTGGTTCATAATGATCGAAAGAGCTTATACATCTCCGAACGGACGTTCGTTCGAATAAGCAAATATTGTGAACTAGCTTTTGCCTTACTTCCCTTTTTAAATCGGATTTTGTTACCAATTTCAAGGGGTTTTATTTTTTGCACGGACCCCTAATTATTTTTCTAAAATTAAAGTATACATTTATAATAAGTTAGACCTTATAACATCAGATATCAGCCAGTAAAATTCCTGTCAAAATCGGTTCAGCCGTTTCGGAGATTAGCCGAACAGACAGACAGACTATGAAAAAACTGTGTTTCTGTTATAAGTGCCGTAGATATTTTCATTGTGCATTCAGTAAAAAGGTGTTATTTTGATATTACAAACAGACACTTCAGTTTTTTTTTATTTGTAACTATAGATTGTCAAAACTAATAACATTTATGTTGTGACTGTTATGAATATAATATACGGAAGATAGCTCGTAAGTGACAGAAACAAAACAGTGTTTGAATATAACGGCCGTCATACTCATAGTTATTTTATAAGCAAGATATAATAGTTGGTTAACGTCAATATTTTCGTTTATGAATTTGGTTGGCTAAAATAGTAGGAAAAGACCAAAAAAACGATGGATGGGCGGTGAGAAAGATGATATTGCCTGAAAAGGGGGTTTAAACCTACAATTAAATGACAATAAATACAGATATACGGAACAAGACAAGCTGCACCGACCCAAAATAAGATATGATAAGGGCAGGAGAATGACATGAAATTAAAAGGGCCATATAAAAACTTTTTACTCGCATTCAAAACTTTTGGCACCCGGAAAAACATTACGGTAGCCCTAAAATCACGGCTTGTCTTTGCCAGAACGAAAGAGGGACCGATGTGGGTCATCTTTGAGGCCTGTGTCGTAACGCCGCCGTCCCTTTCATCTCCGTGATAGAGAAATGAGCGTTACTGATTGTAAGTGGGGAGGGAGCAGAGAACAAAGACAAATGAATTAATTTGGCCAAATGGCAGGGATCGACAAATTATATTTTAAATATTAATTTACAGTACTTACGGAATACTTGAAATTAAATATTTACAAAAAATAGACTAACTTACGTAAAAGAAACTCATCATCTGCCTAGCCTTTTCCCAAGTACGTTGGTGTCGGTTTCCAGTCTAACCAGAGTCTTTTGCATGGAGCGATTGCTTATCTGACCTCTACTACCCAATTAGTACTGGGTAATTCGATACCCTTTGGTAAGACTGGTTGTCAGACTTTCGGGCCACTGACTACCTGTTAGCACTGTCAAAGATCTACAAATGACAACTGGGACTAACGGCTAAGCGTGCTTTCCGAGCCACTGAGGAAACCGTTTATGGAAAGAGGCGGTCACCCATTCACGGACTATTTATTATTTAGCCACGATTTTCTCTTACATATAATAAAGTAACTTACTAAATATTAGTTAACAATAGGACGCTTAGGCGTCAAAGTATTCCTCCACATCGCTGTCATCCGGAAACGGTTTTTAAATCCTATTAATGTTACTTTTAAAATATGTTTACATATTTATTTGAGTAGTATCTCCAACAAAGGATGTACATCCAGTACACAGATCATGAGAAGTAAAAATAATGAAATTCGTGTGACGTAATTTATGGATGGCCCGTTTCTGTCGCTCTGAACCGTCATTTTTGGATTGAAAAACAGACCGGAAACGCATCACACATCGCACAGCATCGACTATGCGCTCGACAGCACTCTCTGTGTCTCACTCTAGCAAATTACAGTTCTGGGATGGATGGGAGCATGAACAAGAGCGAGTCCGTGCTGCTAGATGAGGTTCAACCCGTAATGTTGTAGGAATCTCTTATCACGTAAGATTTAGACACTAAAGACAGTTTTTAAAGACGATTTTTATTTTTATTTTAAGGTTGAGGTATCAATTATAGAGACCCAAGCACGACCACTCGGTGTAAACGTAACGTTAATACGTCGATTTCAAAATTAATACACGTATATCATTTTCATAATTTTAAGAAATTATACATATTTATATTTATTTTATTTATTTAACACTTCAAGCACAAAGTCAGAGGCGGACTTAATGCCATATCTATGGATAATACCGATAGTGATTATTGCAAACAATTTAACTAAAATGCTGTAGGATAATTGTATTTTTTATTTAAAAATCAACGTATTTACGTTGATAAAGTTTGTTTAAATGCTTTTACTTCGACAACAACGACACAACGTACTTAATTGTTTCTATGTTTAAATAAATGTAGAAACAATCAAATTTTTTTTGTGATACCCTTCAACATCAACCTAGCCTTTTCCCAACATAGTTGGGACAGATGATGATGGCCCTGGTGACTTCAATTGACCCTCTTCACATCTTAAGTCCTTGATGTATCCCTATGTTGGTCACCTCGATTAAACCCTGGAACTACAGTAGATGTTGCGTTTTAATATGATCTCTTCGCTTGAATCCAATCACTAAGGCTGATTTTATAGTCACGCGTTTCAGCAGCACCGTCGGAGCGCGCGCGCTCGGATATGTATTGGGGTAGTAGTAGCGTTTCAAATTCGCGCGCTTGAGCAGCGCCGTTCAGTGTTCCTGTTCAACAGCGCGCTGCCCAACGGCGCGTCTAGCGGCGTGACTATAAAACCAGCCTAAACATCGTATCGTATTTCTTTTGGAACAAGGATCACGATTCAGAACATAAAAATACTTCATTTCTGTTTTTTAAATGAACGACTATAGAAGAAACTCGAAACAGTCCGAAATGTTTATTTAAAGTTAACAACATAACATCACAATCGGAAATAATCAATCTTCTATTAAATAAAATCTAAGTTCATTGAAAATTTTATTCATTAACAAAAAATATCCAGTTCACGAGTTCACTCTAAATACCTCCAGTGAAATATGTTTGAACTTAACCTGTCAAAGTTCGCCTACGCAACGCCTACGCGCTACGCCCTCAAATTCAGTTGATGCTACGGCGTAGGCGACTGTGGCTTCATCGTAGTTATAGACTGCGTAGACGCCTACGCCGCCCGTAGTACGAACTGACTTTTATTTCAGTACTTTTTAGGGTTCCGTAGTCAACAAGGAACCCTTATAGTTTCGCCATGTTCGTCCGTCAGTCCGTCTTTCCGCAGCGGAGCTCAGACTCTTAATACTAGAAAACTGCAATTTGGCATGAATATATGTACATAACAAAAAAATCTGCTGTTCCATACATTTTGACCGTGTAGATATTACATTTTATTGACTCAGGAAACAGCTGTTTTTTTTAATAACCATTGAACAAATTCAGGGCAGCAAGGGGACAGGCTGGATCTGATTTAGATTATTTAGGGGCTGGTTTAAAGCTACTGGCTCAGCGTCGCGGGCTGGCTCTGGCAAGGGACTATGGGATATAGGGACTAGGGATATTAAACATTTAAAAATCGTATACCACGCGCTAATTGAGTCTAAACTAAGATACAGCATACAATTTTGGGGGAACAGCTATAATTATAACTGCCAACGAGCTTTTGTCCTTCAGAAAAGAGCTATACGTACCATTGTCCGTATTTCACAAAGAGAGAGTTGTCGTCCACATTTCTTAGATTTAAACATCCTTACAGTACCCAGTCTCTACGTGCTAGTCCTTCTAACTAATCTTAAAAAGTACATACACGAATATGAAACGAATGAGGAAAGACTGGTCAGGGAGAGTACACGTAGGAAAGATTTGAGAAATAAGATAAGTCCTCATTTCAACATTGTGAAGCATAGTTCACAATATCAAGCAGTGCAATTATTCAATAAGTTACCATTACAATTAAAAAGCTTAATTTATACATCTTCATTTAAAACAAAGCTTCAAGCATTTCTACTGGATAAGTGTCTCTACTCCGTTGACGACCTGTAGTATTGTGACCATACGCTTTTGTCCCCAGTCTATTAATTTATTTTGACTAATATGCTGTTATTTATATTAAGCTGACATTGAAATATTATTATTATTATTTTTTACAATTTTAGTTGACATTTGTTAATTTTATTGTATTTTTTTTATCATGATTTTTAGTTGTAATTTGGATTTGATGTGAGATAATAATTATGTTGTGAATTTTTAATTGTGTTACATGCAGAATGTTTTTTTTTTTTTAATATTATTATTATATTTTCACAATTTTAGTTGACATTGAATAATTTTATTGTATTTTTTTTTTTTGATCATGATATTTAGTTGTAATTTGGATTTGATGTGGGATACTTAATAATTATGTTGTTAATTTTTAATTGTGTTACATGCAGAATGTTTTTTTCTTTTTCTATTATTATTATTACCGTGTTATTTTAGGTTATTTCAAACACAATGTAAATTGTTTGTGAATAAAATTGAAAAATTGAATTGAAAGGGACGGGGGGGAACGTTACTGGGACGTCGCGACGGACCTCGAAAACGAGGTCGGAATGACGGCAACCGAAACGTGCATCTTTGCTCGAAATTTTATAAGTGCCCATTTGTCAGCCCATGTGATATACAGGGTGTTTGGCGCATGGACCGACACAATTTTTCCAGGGATTTGGGAGGTCATTAGCTAGGTTCTACCCATACACCCTTTGTCCCAAATGTCACGGTTGGTTACATATGTTTTTTTTTTTTGTTTAAATGAAAAAAAACGCCCAAAATGTTTCCTTTAATTCGAAATTACTTTTTTGTTTGTGGGCGTAGTGGCACAAAACAAATTTTGTTGCATTTTCCAAAGTCTTTTAAATCTAAAAACATCTTTCGTTTTATACAACTGGTTTCAAGAAAATTCCTAACAAGCTTCCAAAGTAATTTTTTTTATTTAATGAATGAAATTTTACAACTTCTAAATTAATTATAAAAAAAATAAAAGTCATTTTGAACTTAGCTTTATTTTAAAAAGTTCTTTAGTTAATACCCTTTCTAACGGTATGCTACATGTCATAGAAATTATTCATTATGTAGTCAAAATACTAGTTAGGAGAGTCAGGGTTAAGAAAAGACTTTTTAAGGTTATTTTGTTTTTTAATAAACTAAAGTTATAAAAAGGAGGCAAAACACCGGGAGAGGTGGAAAGTAATGGGGGAGGTCTTTGCCCAGCAGTGGGACAGAATAGGCTAGTTAAAAAAAAAGTTATAAATCTTGTTCAAATTGACCTCCTCCATTTCGTATGCATGCACGACATCTGTTTCTTATTTCAACAGTCGTTGTACGACGTTGGTAACTTTTTAAAATATAGCTAAGTTCAAAATGACTTTTTTTTTTATAATTAATTTAGAAGTTGTAAAATTTCATTCATTAAATAAAAAAAAATACTTTGGAAGCTTGTAAGGAATTTTCTTGAAACCAGTTGTATAAAACAAAGATGTTTTTAGATTTAAAAGACTTTGGAGAATGCAACAAAATTTGTTCTGTGCCACTACGCCCACAAACAAAAAAGTAATTTCGAATTAAAGGAAACATTTTGGGCATTTTTTTCATTTAAACAAAAAAAAACATATGTAACCAACCGTGACATTTGGGACAAAGGGTGTATGGGTAGAACCTAGCTAATGACCTCCCAAATCCCTGTAAAAATTGTGTCGGTCCATGCGCCAAACACCCTGTATAATATTTTGATTATCACTAAAAAATATGAAAAAGTGTTACGTTTGTACATACAAAGCACGAAATAAGTTATTTTTAACATAATTCCCCGTTTTCGCTGACAAAGCGACGCGGTCTAAATGTAATGCTTAAAATAAAAGCGCATTCCTCGATTTTCTTCGAAGCCTACTTAGCTGTGATAATTTTCCTTTAAACGAAGTTGTCCAAACCTTTCGGTGGATATTTTCTAAATTATTACAAACTGAGAATTATTAGCATAGAATGATCGTTAACAAGTTTAAGCTTAATGACCCAACTTGTTAGACTTTACAAGCTTTAAGTTACTACATTTCGAGACGTGCCCAGTTTTGTTTAATAAATGGGTTATTTTGTTATTATTCAAAGAGATTTAAGGTGGTATAGTGAGAATGTCATAGATTCTTTCGAAGAAATGTCATAGATTTTTTTTTGTTTGAACCAAAGAGATTACTTTGAATGTCTTTGGTTTGATTTGAACCTAGTTGGAATAATTTGTGTAAGTCTTTTTAATCTCTTTGATAATTGCTAAGTTTGCGACGTTACACTGATAGTTGATACCCAACCTCACAGTTAACTCTTGCAAGTACACTACGGTTTTATTTATCGTCAGTATGTATATTTAAATGTATTTGTTAATATTACTGAATATTTAGAGTACATTACAGGAAGTTTTAAAGTTGCGACCAGTTACAGAAAAGGAATCGTCTGTCTTGATATGGACATGTGATGAAAACGGATGAATCGGATGTGACTAAAAGATTGATGAATATAAATGTTGATGGATGGAGAGGGAGAGGAAGACCAAGGAAGCGATGGATTGTGTGAGGAATGATATGAATGAAAAAGCAGTAAACGATAGCGTGACGGTAGACAGGCGAAAATAAAAGAAAAAAACGTGTGACGCCGACCCCAAGTATCATGGAACAAGGGCAGGAAGATGATATTAACTACCTATCAATAATATTTAATTACTCAATCGCAAATCAGCCTTATCTCGAACTCATGTCACTTAAGATCTTGGTATTTTTCTGGACAGTAAGCTCACCTTTGAGTGTCATGTTGACTCTATTGTCAAAAAAGCGTCCAAGCTCTGAGATTCATTATCCGTAATGCCAGTTCGTTTAAGAGAATGAAAACCCTGAACATTCTGTATTGTGCTTACGTCCGCAGTCAACTCGAATATGGTAGTCAAAGGAATCCGAATTATGCAGTGCATTCAGACAGAATGGAAGGAATACAAAGGAAATTCACGAGATACTTAGGTTATAAATTTAAAATGTCTTTTCTGAGTTACAAGAAAGTATGCGTTTGATTCCACTTACTTCCACTTGTAACTCGGAGAAATATATCTGACATACGGTTCCTATAATCAAAGATCGAATGTCCCGCTCGAACTTCTTTGTAAGCTCTCCCTGAATGTTCTATCCCTCTATGTCCTCGGCATTCTCGCTTGAGAAATCTTCTTCGTGCTCCTTACGCTCGCACAGTTTACCGTAGTAAATCTTTTTTGCTTCGCTCAATCAAAATATTTAACCAAGTGGTAATGAACGAACACCCCCAATCGATGTTTGCAAGCAGCTTAGCAACAATTAGTAGTGCCTCGTCTAAAACCTGTTTTGACTATGATGAATTTTAATAGTGGCTTGCTTGTCTATATTTAATTTAAAATTATTCGTATTTACCTCACTTTTATCATTTTGAGATAGTCTATAGTAGACTTTTATCGGTTTTTGAAAAAATTGAGTGGTGAGTAATTTTTTATGTCATGGAGCGACGCCTTTTGACTACACTCTCGGCAATTTCGTGTCAATAGGAGCGTGATTTGTTTTTTTGGCTTTGGTAGCGTTACGTTAATACAGGGGATCCTGCTGAGCAGCACCTAGGACCCAGTGCTGAACGGCTGAGATGCGTCCAGGAACGGCACCCTTACAGTAACTCCACAGTGATGGTATGGGCGGGTATTATGAAGAACAGACGAACTGAGCTTTTTTTGTGTAGATGGCAATATGAACGCTGAAAGTTACGTTGAAGATGTCCTCGGGCCTTATGTTCACCCATTTGCACAAAGTCTTGGCCCAGATTTCACGCTGATGCATGACAATGCGCGTTCGCACACAGCTCGGAGGACCAGAGAGTACTTGGCAATGGAAAACATCCGGTTATTGCCGTGGCCTGTACAATCGCCAGACCTCAATCCCATCGAACACATGGACATACTCCAGAGACGTGTTCTAGAGAACCTGGACGGAGTGTCGACAACCCAAAAACTGAAAGACTTGTGAAAATTCCATTGGGAGAGATTGCCGCAGGATAGATAAACAATCTTATAAATTCAATGAAAAATCGTTACCGACAAGTTTTAAACAACAGAGGCGGTCACACTTTGTATTGAATTACCAAATAAGTAATTAAAAAAATGTCGATATTAAATTTTGTAAAACATCAAAAGTTTAATTTTTTTTAACTTTATTTTATACTACGCATGTTACGCTACACATATTGTTAATTATTGTGACTAAATTAACAATTGAATGAAGGATTTTGTTGCTTTAGTCACTAATGCATCAAAAAATGCTTAGTTATTATTTATAAAAGAAATATAAATATATTACAATAGTAGAAATCGTACAAAAGTGCAAAACCGTACATGTTGCTTGGACTTTTTTGATGTATGTATTCTGTTTCCATTTATTAATTAACTTATTTTGATTTGATTTTTTCCTTTATACCCAAAACTTAGTTTAAACTTAAGTTGTACATATAGACTAGTTGTATGTAAAGCTTGTCAACAAAAATTTGAACTAAATAATAAACGATAAAAGTCTGGAGCTACGACAACACTTTATGGATATGTTTTATACACAATACACGACAGGTTTTAGACATGACTATAAATTATTACAAGGCTTGCCGCAAAAAGACTTACAATTTGTTTATGTGTGCATGTGACGCAAGCATAATTATCATCATCTTCATAGCCTTTTCCCGACTATCTTGAGATCGGCTTCCAGTCTAACAGGATACAACTGAACACTAGTATTTTACATGGAGCGACTACCTATCTGACCTCCACAACCCAGTACTGGGTAATACGATACCCCTTGTTAAGACTGGTTGTCAGACTTTTGGGCCACTGTCTACCTGTGACAACTGTCAAAGATCTACATATGACAGCCAGGACCGACCGCTTAGCGTGCTTTCCAAGGCACAGAGGAAACTCGGTATGTAATGGGTGATCCACGGATCCTAGGCAAGCGCGGCTTTATTTACCTGAAGATCGACCCGAGCGGCTGTTATTTATTACTTACCCACGAGCATACATATTCGTATCATTAACCCTTTTTTTGGAAATGAATTGTAATCATTTCTTAGGAAAAGGTTAATTTGTGGATGAGAAAAAAGAGAAAGTATCCTTATTATGCGAGGGAGCATCGGTTTCATACGTGAGCCACCCATATACATATACGAACGTACATATATGAACGAACGAACGTGCGTGATGAACGTGTGTATGTGTGTCTATTTATAAGCGTACTTACTGAACGTCGAACAAAAGCGTTATTTATTTGCACTAGTTGACTAAAGCTAATACACTATACATACAAACTATAGTGAAAGCTGTGCAATGTTATGTGTCAGACGTGTTTTATGAAAATAGAGTGGACTAAGATGAGACCCATGTGTGGTGATCGGTTATCGTGCTATGGACATGTGATGCAGAGGAATGAGGAAAATGTTAAGTATGAATGTACATGGCTAGACCAAAAAATTATGGACGGGCTGTGTGAAAGATGATAATAGCTAGAAAGGAGGACTGCTGAGTTGACGAGGAGTACTATGGAAGAAGAAGACATGCTGCCATGGACCCAAATAAATTGGGATAAGGGCAGGAGATGATAATGATGAGAGTAGACTAAGACCCATCATCAAGCCTATATCATAACGGGTTTAAAAATACACTTACAACTACCTCGTTAGTCTAGCGGTCGAAAACGCAACAACTGAGTCCTAGGTTCGATTCCCAGGTGTAGCAAAGTGTAACTGGGATTTTCGTCTGGAATTTCTCAGCAGCAACGGAGCCTGGATTTGGGTCCGGTTGATGACAATAGGCTTGCCCCCTATTACATCATCATCAATATCACCTGCCTAGCCTTTTCCCAACTATGTTGGGGTTGGCTTCCAGTCTAAACGGATGTAGCTGAATAACAGTATTTTACATGGAGCGATTGCCTATCAGACCTCCACAACCCAGTTAGTACTGGGTAATACGAAACCCCTTGGTAAGACTGGTTGTCAGACTTTTTTGGCCCACTGACTGTCAAAGATATACTATGACAGCCGGCACCAACGGCTTAGCGCGCTTTCCGAGGCACGGAGGAAACTCGGTATGTAATGGGTGGTCACCCATCCACAGACCAACCTAGGCAAGCGCGGTTTAACCTAAAGATCGACCCATGCGGCTGTTATTATTTAACTTGCCCCTATTACATGGGTCATCAGGTAAAGTAACTGATTTGTTATGTTATGTAAAGAGACGCATAACGAAGCCCAAAGACTGTTGTTATTGTGATCATTTTCATCTTCAGGTTAAGGATGTATTGAGGTACATAATTCCAACTATTTTTCACCAATACAAGCTTTCAATGTGATAAATTAACTTTGAATTCCCCTAACTGACTCATGATTTATGCACTAAGTACATGTGCATAAATCATGAGCAGTGATCGGAATAGGCCGACTATATTTGCCTAAACTTCGGAGAACAGAGACAGAAAGTGCTGACTTCCTTACGACTATATTTTTTTTCCCGGGATTCGGGAAAAATCTTCAGTAAGTTGAAAATAAGCTTTATTTAAGATGTGTAAAGGCTATTTTTTAAAAAAACTTTCATTTTGATATTACAAACAGATACTTCAATTTTATTTATTTGTATCGATAAACTTCGTTTCTCTTTCTGTACTATATCGCTGAAAGTCACTACAAACCCTTTTAAAATAAAAGAGTTTCTAATAAAATTCATCCCCTGACATCCACCCCAATAAGTATTACCTGGTGAACGACCCTCGAAACCTTTTGTGACTTTCATAAAAAGGTAACATTAACATACTTCTGAATACCGAGTATTAGTCCTTCGGGTTCCTATCGATATTACTAACATTATACATTAATTTGATTGAACTTCAAACTTTTATGTTTTCTTTTTCGATAACAAACGTTGAGTCATAATTAATCAAGTAGTTGAAAGAAAAAAATTTTAACCGTCATTAAATTCTGTTACCTATTTATAGAATACTGACTTGACCATAACCTTTTTTTCGGGTTGGAAATCATCAAATGACTCCTCCCGCTCAGGGGGTCTAAAATGGCCGCTTTAGCAGAATCGTAAATTCTTAAAATGGTCATAGACGTACCTACTATTATGAATTGTCACCTTGTGACCATTTTACGAATTTAAACGTAATTCATATTTTATACTATTATGATTCTGCTAAAGCGGCCATTTTAGACCCCCAGGGCTTGCTGTCTCGACATGCTACCCCATGCTCAGACCGCAGACAGGGATAACTTAAAAGAAAAACGAAGCAAGTTCATTCATCTGTTCTTAATTTAAAATCTACGTAAATGAACAAAGTTTTTTTTTAATTTAGATTATAAATTAAGATAATTTATAATCTAAATTAAGTTTTTTTTTTTGCAGTTTAATGTATGATAATACAGTAGTCTAATCGAACATTCGATGTTAGACTTAATAGTTCCATG